>JAPDOI010000233.1:0-600000 GCA_029168955.1 Aplectana chamaeleonis
TATTTTGTGAACAGAAACAAGCACACACAAGGAAGGATCGTATATCACAAATGATTGGAACTCTGCAATAAATATTCTGAAACAACTCTTTGAACAAATAAATTATATAGATATTAATCTTGTCAGGACACAGCTGCGACCGCCCTCCGGTCCCGCTGAGCCACATTAATCTGTAAATAAACAAATTACAACCTCATTTAAATAACCAGCCATGAAGGGACGACAGCAAGTGCTCACCTTATCTCCCAACGTGAGTGCCATACCCTGACTTTTTGCTCGGATCCGAATATGCCCAACAATAGGAGATCCATCATCCAAAGGAGATGCTTTTTCTATGGACACATTCGCTAACGCATCTTCTCCAAAGATCGAATGAGCGCACAAGTTCGCCGCCAGGAACCCACAATCGCCTTCTGAACTCAGGATCATTCTCCTACTTATTTTGACATCTTTAGACCATAGAAGCAGCCAAGCCCACAACAGATTGAACCCTAACCAATCGCTGCGTCTCCTGTCAGGACCTTCATGTTCGTAACACTTGACAAATACTGGAGGAACTCTCGCAAATCAGTGATTGGTGTGTTAACAGTCACCTGGAAAATGAGATGCGGAAAATCGCGGAATGTTAGACAAAAATCAATAAGACCACCTTATTCTCCCATTCAAAATCGAACCACATCTGCCTGAACTCAGTATCTGTGACGTTTCCAGGAACAATGTAATCCTGAGAAGAATGCTTTAGGTTTAAAAGGGAACCTCACCAATGCCTTGAATGCACTAAAAGCGTCATACACACTCGGAAAGGTAAATGATTTAGCGACACTAACAGACCCATACGGCCCGTACTTAATTACCGGAAACCGGAAAAAACGTCAAAAGCGATCCAAGATGACCTTATTTATGCTACCACAGCATCAGGACTCCACCCATTTTCGTCAAATTCCGCCCCTGAATACAACCGCTCCGAAATCGAGAGCTCAGATGCGGTCATTTTAGCTCAATGCTGACGCTTCCGGCGGTGTGAGCCTTCTAGTTCAAGCCTTGTGAGTCTATAAACGTCACTATCCCGACCACTTTTCCAAGAGTGTATGCTGCGTCTAACAGAACTACACTTGATTTCGGGACAAAAAATATGTTATTTCTCACCATAATATCAATTTTAATATCCTGAAGATATACACAGTTCCTATCAGACGTTGATCCACGAACATCATACGATATTGTTGAGAATATAACGCCATTTTCGGTTGAAGCAACCTTTACTGTAGCCTGGAAGTATGAAATTCGAGAGGTTTCATCTTTGGCAAATTGCCCTATCGATGTATGCACGCCACACTCCCATATTTAATCTTTCACACATACAGGGCAATCACAGTTGTCAACAGCAAATCAATAGGATTTCACCTCAGGAGCCGCCTCCTGTTGACAACCAAAACGACGCGTATATGTCGCGAATGAACTGTCTGCTTACTCGAAAGCCCTGCCTGCTTTCAACTCTTTTAGAGCAACAGGCGGGCCTTCCGAAGTGACAAGGCGGTTCTTCGCGGCAAATCCAGCCAGTTTTGATTGTTAACAGGAAGCGCTTCTGAAGATGACATCCCATCGACCTGCTGTAAACAGCTCAGCGTTCCCAAACAATCATGAGCCTTTCGCCTTGTTTCAAAACTTTACTATGCTATTCAGAACACTGCACTATACAATAACGGTTTAAATGGGTAAGACGGGTCTCACACCTACGTGGAGGAAGTCGGTTGTGGTTGCGGACAGTGCGACCAGAAAACTTAACATGGGCTTTCTAAAAGGCTCAAGTACACCTCTTACCTTGATGTTTGCAAAATCCGCTGGTGCTAAGGTAATTGGAGTAGGTTTGTCAACAAGTTTGAGATCACCAACGGTCGACAGTTCCAGGGAAACGTTTTGGAGGGTATCAGCCGTTTGGTTCACAATAAGAACATCCAGAACTGCAAAATTCTTTGTATAAATCAGAAATATGAGCACAAACATAGACAACATTTGCCTACCAATATCGTATTGATTCACGTTGACATACGCTTCGGCATAAATTGGATCGGAGAAGCCCGCCAGTTGGATAACTTTGCCAAGTTTTGAGCTTAATCATGACAATATAGATGACTTTCGCGTACCGAACAAAGGTCTACCTTCATTCGACCTACCTAGAAAAGTCGAACTTCTGAGTTTTGGGAGCGGTTCCAAGGGCCTGCGAGAGAGACAGATCGAAAAGGTTCTCCCCAATGCTCGCATCCGCTCTAGCACTCAACTGGGTGAACATGATGGTCTTGTCCACCTTAAACACAACACTCAATTAAACATTTCATCTATAGTTAGGTCCATGACTTGCTTCCTTAAAAAACGTTCAAATCTTAACCGCAGCTGGCGCGGGCAGTTCAAATCTCACCCGCGGCTGACGGTATGGTAAGCTAATCAGCAGCGCTCGTCCGTCGGCCTGAATCGATTAGCGGGCCGACGCACGCGACCGCCGCGCCAGCCGCTGGTGAGATTTGTATGTTTTTTTTTCTTGAGGAAGCAAGCCACCGACATGCCTATACTTTATTACCAGGTTGTCCAATAATTCTTGTCCGAAAATTTCACCATTTTTAATTTTTTTCAACTTTATTGAAAAACAAGTCAAATCAACAATATAATCACCACAGTTATCCACAACAGTGGTCCATCGATTGGGCAGGTCGCCGGTGCCCTTCGCCCAGAACTCCGGGGGCTGCGACTCGAAGAAGTCCGCGATGTCGGATTTGAGGTTGTCGTAGTTGGTGAATTTTCTTCCGGCCAAATGGTGCTTCAGCGGGCGGAACAAGTGGTAGTCGGAGGGGGCGAGGTCCGGGAAATACGGCGGATGGGCAACCGTCTCCCAGCCGAGCGTCGCCAACTTCTGCTGGGTCTCCTTCGCCACGTGGGGGCGCGCGTTGTCGTGCAGCAGGTGGACCGACGGCCGTCGGGGACGCTTTTCTCGGATGGCGGCGGCTAGTTTCTCGAGCTGATCGGTGTAGATGGAGGCGGTGACCGTCCTGCCTTGCGGGAGCAGCTCGAAGTACAGCATGCCCTTGGTGTCCCACCAGCAGCAGAGCATGATCTTCAGCGGGTGCAGGTCGGCTTTCGGCGTCGTCGGCGGCTCTTCTCCGCGCGGGATCCAGACGGCACGGCGGGCGACGTTGTCGTAGAGGACCCAGCTCTCATTCCCAGTGACCAGGTCCTCGAGCAACTCCTTTGCGATGCGGACGAAAGAGGAGGGACTGGGCAGACGGCCACGCGGCTCTGCTTGTTGGCGTCCGTCAGACGGTGAGGGATCCAACGAGCCAGAACTTTGTGGTAGCCGAGTAAGTTGAGTCGATTGTGGATGGTGGACTTGCTGCAGCCGAGCGTCGTCGCCAGTTCACGAGTGGTGGCTTCCGGCTTCTCCTTGATACAGCGACGGACTTCGGGTCATCAATCCACCGTAGTAGGCCTCCCGCTGTGCTCCTCGTCCCCGAGGCTCGTGTCGCTGCTCTCGAAACGATTGAACCAGCGGCTGATCAGGCGTTGGAACACCGCATCCTCCTTGCACGCTCTGCAGATGTTGGCGACCGCGGTCGCAAAGTCGTTGCCCAGCAGCCACTCGTAGTACAATGAACGTACGAATTCGACCTTGGTTCATTTTAGCTTGTACTGGTAGCTAGACGCGGCGACTGCGCCTTTCTATAACACTCTCTAGCGTAGAACTTTGGAGAACCTTCTAGAAGGTTCTTACACTTGCCTGATATTATAACACTTCTAAGGAGAATTATAGAATTTTGAAAATTTTCGGACAGGAATTATTGGACGGCCTGGTAGGAAGGATACCTCAACAATGTTCCTCTTCTTCGTTGAGATCTCATCGGTCTTATCCTGCTGTCGACCTGCTAGCATCAGCTCAAGGCTATCCTTGCACTTGTCAACGAAAACGTCTTCCAAATCGGTACAGCCCTGAGCCAGCAGTTTGATAGTTGTTCCCATTCTGGAAAGGAGCTTGAGGTAACAAAAATGGAAACGCTGCAGAACATATTGTTCAACATACCTGTCGAGATCGTCCTCCGTAATATTCAGCTTTGCAAGGCCACTCTTTCCCAAATTAATGATTGACGCAAGAATGAACATGCACTCTCCTCTGAAGCGATTCGATCGCTGCGAGTTAGCTGAAAAACCAAAGATTAGCTCAGCTTGGAATCTAAAAATCTAGTGAAACAGTCTCAAATGTACTTCCCACCACCACGCTAATCAATCTTATCGTTTTTCAATCAATAAGAACTAGCATAAAGTGAAGAAATTTCGGTACGCAGCTGCAGACAACCGCCTATGCAACACGCAGCCCGCTGATAATCGTCATGGGGCTCAGATCAATTATACCGAGACCCCGTAGTCCCAGAGTGATTTCGTTTGCACTGCTTGTGGCAACAGCGGTCGTAAGCAAATGCGGACCGGTATTTCACTCCGATATGGACCCTAAGAGAAAAATCGTGTCGTGTAGATTGTCACGTAAAGTTTAGCCTAGCCCTAATTCCACACGATAAGATTGAACAAACTAGCAACGTCTGGAAAACATTAACAGAAAAAAAGAACCTTCGTTGTTTTTCGAAAACTGCTCGGCAAGCTTGTTGAGAACTGTGGCTAGAGAAGCACCAAGGAAGAAATCTCCATCCAGCAGGAATTGCCTTAAAACGAGTAACTATGAGAGAAAACGATAAGTTGACCAAATAAAAAGGGAAACGAAAATCCAAGATTGGTTAGAAAGCTATATTCTAATTGGGCGAAAACGGGTAAACGAGTGGGAAATCACCTATGACTCACAAAGCTCAGATCCCTTTACAGATATGATTACAATAAGGTTTGTAATTTTTAATCCTCCAGCAAATCCATAGATGTTTCGTACTCCCATGCCACAGCTTTTGTTACAGTTCTTTGCGATAGGTATGACAAGCAATACAGACTACGTGTTCCTACGCGAGCAGACCCGTCGCGACTGAGACTGAAGCGCAACTGTTCGTTAGGGCACCGCAGCCAAGGACTCGCTTTAGTCCGTCAGACAACCTTAATCGCCCCTTTCACTTGAAGAGGGCATAGTCAAGCGGGCCTTTCGCCAAAGTGGGACAAACGCTAGTAAGAAGACTTGAAGGGGGCAGAGAAAAAATTTCGAAACTTGGTCGCCAAGTGGAATGAAGCTTGTTGATCGAGTACACAGAAAGGGAGGCACCTGGGAGCAGATCAACGACTTCACACGACGGGCGCGACTGAAATCCACTGCGCGCCCATCGTCGCTGAAACGCCGCATGCGTCGTATTCAGACAGATAAGTTGGTCCTGTGCGCCTCCCATTCTGTGTACTCGACCACCACGCGTTGTAACGACGTAGCTAAAGCAACAATACCTAAGCGGAGGCTTCTCCTTACTGACGGCTTTCGTGGAGACAGAAAGCGCAGACTGGGTAGCATACGTTCCATCGGCAGTTACCAGCTGCTTGGGAGCATTCTGAAGCGAAATCCGCTCTTACTATTGGCACGTGAATGACGTCAGCAACGTTAGAAACAAACCTTCTTCTCGGTAACTTCCTCCTGAACTGGCTCGTCTCCTTGCATCAAACGCAATTCAGTCTCCACAAGCGGCAGTTCACCAAGTGAAGACTTCACCAGACGTAGAACAGACAGAATGGCAGCATCAGATTCACAATAGGTGCCCAGGATCCACAGAGCAGCCATGAACACTTTTGACTTGCGAATGGATGGAAGACCCTCCTGGAAGAAAAAACTGGTGATAATCGCGGAAATCTCTAAAATTTCAATTTCAAGACCTGTCTCACCTGCAAAGAATGGAGAATAGTCTCCTTCAGATGCGGCAATTTATGGACAGCTTCGCGAACAAATAGCAGAACATACTGAGCGGCCATTTCGTTTTCATCAGAAAGGAATTCCATGAGAACTGCAAACGTGGAAAAGTGGTTCGAAAAAAAATACCGTAGCTATCTTAGCCACTTTTACGAGCGCGTTTGATGCCTTTTGTGATACAAAACCATCACAATAGTGTGGTTCTCGAGGCTTTGTGGGGAGGAATTCAAGGTTCGAAATTGCGTCTCGGGGCGCTTTGCGGCCGCACGCGCTCAAAACGGTTTTGAGTTTCCAGCGCAGAAGACGACTCTAGGTGGCTTTTTTATACAGTTTTCTCCATTTTTTTAGTTTTCAGTTTCCAAAACTCACCAAGAGTCAGCATATCTTCGGCCGCGGCGCTGAAAACTCCCAAGTCTCGAGAGTGTGCGGCCGCAAAGCGAGTCGAGACGCAATTGCAGACCGGGATTTGGCCCCGAGAAGCACAGTACCTGGTACAATCGAAGGTGCCACATCCGGGAACTTGATCGTAGCAGCGTGAAGCGTCTTAACAAGTGCCTGGCGATATCTTCCAGCCTCTTCAGCTGATGCAGCAGCTGATTTTGCGATCTCCTAAAAAATTGTTTTTCAATAGAAACGTGAAACCTTTCATGTTGTACTTTGAAATACCCAACCTTTTTCAAAAACATGACCATATCCTCAACATTTCGGCTCGAGACCAGATCCAGCGCAAGATTGAGCGTTTTCTGGCGCACATCCAGACCGGGAGATGACAAAACCTGAAATTGTAACTGAGACTTTTGTGAAACAGACTGATTAACAAAAACAACATTGGCAGGTGCTCCATATTCCTTACTACTGAGCCACACCTGCGAGCTCATCTTGTTCTGTAACAGGGTCAAGCAGCCCGTTGGCATGGCTCTAATCGAGGTTACGCTCCCCTTATTAAAACGCTTTTTAGACCTCTATGATATCCTTCGGTGAAACTGTTTCAGTTCTAGGACATGTAATTTTTTTTCAACATATAAAATTATATTTCGCCGTAGAGGCGAGTTCCCTGGTTTGATTCTGTGTCGATCTCAATTGACGGAGTTTGCGCCTTGGACATTATATATGCCATATGGGAAGGGTCATCTCGACCGCTAGCATACCATGCCAATTACAGCTATTTTCCTTATCACTTAAGAAACGTAACCGCTCAGAAACTGTATTCATAGGTCACGAAACATTGGACTCAGCCAGATCTGTTAAAGAAAAGACAAAGCAACGCACCCGCAGAATGTCCATGACAAGTTCCTGCAGCACTTTTTCGTGAGACGGTGTTTGACGCAGATCCATCAGTCTATCCAAAACAATCAGCTGAAACAGTCGTCAAAATTTTCTTCGAAAAAAATCAGAAAATGTTTTACGAGAATTACCTTGACATTGTTATCACTCTCTTTGACAATGAGATCAATGTATGCCGAGGCTGCAGCCTTAATGGCAGCCGGAGCAGCCGAGAGTGTAACCAGAGTCCCAGCTGCTTCATACCTTAACTCAAAACAATACTAATATAGAAAGCAATAAAATCAGGAAGAGTTGAAAATCTTTTCACCTCACAGCTGCCGATGAAGACTGCAGGAGGTTATAAACACAGCGAATGAAGCGAGATCTTTCCGCAGGATTAGCATGACACACCTAGATACGAGGTTACGGGATCAGGAGAGATCGGAAATGTGAAGAGAAATGCATATGCAAACTGTCAAAACCTTGTATATAAGCTCCACAATAATCAACTGAAGGATGTCCCCAAACTGAGCAACCTGGTCAATGCAACCTGAAATGAGATTGATGGCAAAACACAGACATTTTAGTATAGGCGGACGGCGAACATTGCTCACCCGTCTTCGTGCGCGGCGCGGTCGGTCTTCGAGTTTTACCCAAAAATCGAATGTACCGGGATCCAGAGCAACAATAATGACGAAGGGACGGCCGAAAACGAGCCATGGATAGCCCTATATGACTCTCAAACTTGGATGTGCTATGTTCGCCCCGTCCACTCAGTCAACAACCAACAAGGGAATGAGCGGGTATGGCATAGCAAATACAAGTTTGAGGGCTGTAAGGGGCTATCTGTAGCTCGTTTTTAGCCGTTCTTTCGCAAGTATTGTTGCAATGAATCCCGGTACATTCGATTTCCAGTGAAAACTCTATGGCCGGTTTTATCGCAAACTTTGTCTATAGAAGAATTAAAGCAAACTCGTAAGAATTTATTTACTTCCTTCCGTTTACTGCTCCTTACTGTAATGGTTTCCCCGCATAAAAAGCTGAAGGCTCGTCCACAGAATAATAGGTTTGCCGCAGGCGCGACGCTCAACGGACCGCGGCGCGGGCGTGAGAAATGTCATGGAGCGAGAACAGTGATACGATTCTGCCGGACTGGAGCTAAACGTCTTGCAACAAGCGGCACCAAATCCGCGATTTCGCGCCAGTGAATGTTTAGAAACTGAACATACCAGAGAGGTAATCGAGAGCTCGAGCTTGATCAACGTGTAGTAACATCATGAATGCATTGCGCTTGCACGCCGCATCTTGTTCACCTTCAAGGAAGTTCGATACAAGTTCCGGCGCATCAGGAATGAGGAATTCAAAATTTCCTGAAATAAAACATGTCTTCGGACGATTTCTTTCCACTGGATTAAGAACTCAGGGACTCAACGTGCTACTCCTGATTACAGAACTAACATTAAATTTTAGTTTTCTGACTCTTTACAATACCTTACCCTAAATTAGGAATAAGAATTACTTACGATAGATCGTAAAAATGGCGCATACAGCATTCCTACGTACGTAAGAATGGCGATGCTCGAGACAGCCTATAATCGATGGCATCAGTGGCTCGAGTAGTTCAGGTTCTTTGAGCTTGCATAGGAATCTGAAAGAAAACTTTTTAAAGCTTCAGAGCATGAAAATGTGGTGAAATAGGGACAAATAACCGACCTGAGTGTGGAACCCCGCACGAACTCATTAGGATGTTGCAGATCTTTTCTGTACGCGTCACAAACGAGAATCATCTCTTGCAAGAGCTTTCCCTGGGCATTCGTCTGCAAAAAAAAACATTGAAATTTCATATGTAACTTGAGTGCTAGAAGGAGTTTTCCCAATCACTCCCCTCGACATCCCATGAACCACCCATGAAGTTTAGTCGTCTTCACTCGTTACTTCAGTGACCTGCCCACAGGCCACCCAAATATGTTCTTCCTAACAACCCACGGAATTCAATTTTAACCCTTTCTAGATAGATATCTCACAGACCACCCATGAAGTTTAGTCGTTTTCACTCGTTAGTTCTTCTTCTTCTTCTTTGCAGCCACAGAGAGGGGTTCTGTCATAGGTTCAGAAACTCGGCCACTAGCACTGGGTTCGTCCACAGATCCATTGTCGTCAATGTAGTCGGTCTTTTCGGGCAATTGAACAGGTGCGCAGTGGTATGCCCTTGGATTTCACCGCAATCAGGACACTCGTCAGGTTTGCTGTTGCTAATCCTATGCAAGCTATGACATAAGCATGGGGAGTGTCCACGGCAGTAACGATGCAAGGGTGCACCTGGCACGCCTGCCAAGTTCCATCTCTGTCTCGGAGACCTTTGGAGGTGCGACTCCCAGGATGGGGTTTATGGCAACTCTGCTCAGTGTTCGTTCACGAAGATCGGGTATGCTCCGCGCGCAACAGAGACGGAGGCGTTCTTGTTGTGCTTCAGTCACATCTCTGCACATCTACTTTCGACGGAGCATCAGCGAAAGGCTTTCTGATCACATTTCTCTCACCGGGGTTTAGTACTCTTCGCGAAGCGCTGATGATTCGGCTGCTTCACGATGATAATGTACATTTGTTGCGCGAACTGGAAGGTTGGCAGTGGTCTCTAACTGGCAATATGCG
This sequence comes from Aplectana chamaeleonis, assembly GCA_029168955.1. Classification (NCBI taxonomy): domain Eukaryota; kingdom Metazoa; phylum Nematoda; class Chromadorea; order Rhabditida; family Cosmocercidae; genus Aplectana; species Aplectana chamaeleonis. Next base: position 9,782 of record JAPDOI010000233.1, read on the forward strand.
AGCTTCGGCATGTAAGTGCTCTATTGGAGAGCTTTTGGAACAGCCTGTTGCAATTCGCAGAGCACAATTTTGGACGCGCTGCAGCTTGGACCAAGAGGTGTCCCGACACGATGTGTGCTGCCAGACTGGCGCAGCATACTCCAAGGCGGGGTTGCACAATAGCCTTATACGTGGTCAGGATCGTTTCTTTATTGCATCCCCAGGACGTTCCACCGAGAGCACGCAGGACGTTGAGTCTTGTTTTCACTGTGGCTTGCTTCTGCTCAGTGTTCTTATGAAACTTAGTTCAGTATATGTAACACCGGCTACCCATGAGTGTTCTTCCCAAACCTTTCTCGTAGATTACCTTCTGGTAACAAACCACTAAAATTAATATACCCTTCTTGAATCGATGTCTCACAGTCCACCCATGAAGTTCATGCCAGAAACTACCCATGTCAGTCGTCAATCGTTCTCCTAATTTATATTTCAGTCGATCCCGTGAAATTTCTCTTCCTCGACTTTTCCGTAAGTCGATATCTCACAGACCATCCATGAAGTTTAGTCGTCTTCACTCGTTACTTCAGCAAAAATACCACAGGCTACCCATGAGTATTAGACCTCAGCCATTCTCCCAGATTATATTCTAGTCACAACCAATGAAATTCAATTCTTCTCCTTTTCGGATTGTTATCTCACAGACCACCCATTAGATTCAGTTAGGTCAAGAATTCCCATATCCTCTACATGGTCCTGTACTCAGTACTCTATCTACTACACAGGAAGTTGGATCTCCGTCCATAGCCCCATTAGTTACCATAGCAGACCACGGTATCCTATGAGTAACCCAATACGCTTACTCCACCTAACGTGTTCTCGCAAACCACATTATAGATACCACCCATAAATAATTCAAGTAAAACCCCGAAAAATCTTAAATGACCAGGCCAGAAGGCGGCAAAGCTCACCTTCGGAACAACTTCCCAGAAGATAAGCAGCGTCTTTTTCAGAGTGTGATCACTCGATGGGAGAAGGAATCTGATGACATGCATCAGCATTCCTTGACTGACTTTCTCTCCATTTTGAATCATATAGATCAACTTCTTTAGAGCATCAGTTCTATCTTTATCGCTGCCTGAAACAAATTCATATAGCGCACTCTTCCTCCATAATCAAGCACTGGTGTAAAAGTAAATTACCTTTTTCAAACTTTTCTTTCAACTGAGCCTCATTCGGAAGTTCAGCATCGTTAGGAACATGAATAAGGGTATAACACGGCAACTCTCCCACACTCATCTGATCTACAACAGCGTCCCTCTGGACCTGAAAACGCCGACTTATAGCTTTACTCATAACAATACAAAGAGATTCAGCGAGAGAGGGGGGGGGTCGTAGCTAAGCCGAGATTGGTCACAACGCCAACGGGCGTTATCACCAACCTCGAGAACCTCCGGGCTCCATCCTATACGGGGGGAGGGCACCCAAGATTTACTTATATGGATGATCAAAAACCTCGTAAAAATGCATGACTTTGCTATAAATCATTGTTGTTACGAAAATTCTATAGAAATACTTCGATTGATAGCGCTACCGATCGGTGGTTCATTTCTTTACTAGCTTGAATCCTGGAGCCCCCCTCCATTTAGGATAGTGCCGAAATACAACCCCCCCCGCTCAAAGAAAATGCTCAAAACTGTCACGAAATTTTTTTGAAAGTTTGAATACATGAAAATTTGAGGTCTCGAAGCCGAGAAATGTAATTATTCCGATCCCCACTACTCCTGTCGAACAGAAATTTTAGTCCGCCGTTGCGGACAACAGCTGTTGCGACACTCACGCAACGCAAAACCTCGGTTAGTCGTGCTGTAAGGGGTCCCGGTACGATTATCTTCGAAGGTGCGTGCTGCAACAACGGCTGTCCGCAATTGCGGACCGGATTTTGGTTCCGTTAAGATTAGTATATACCGCGAAGGGAGAGGATTCCCTGACCTATTACAGGAAAACGTTGGCAGCAATGGATTCATGAAAAATTCATCTGCAAAAAGGAGGAAGAATCTGTCTGTGCGTAAGGGCCTTGGCGAAAAAAAAATCAGGCGCTTGTGTCGTATAAGGGATGATTACGTGAGAACTGGTCCGCGCCGCGATTTCGTAAGAATGATACCTGGGATTAAACTCGAATAGAAAATCCGACTTGGTGTGAAAGTTTCACTTCTTGAGGCGCTAAACTATCCTGATTTTGGAAGGGGAGGGAAACCCCGGGTTGGTGCGGTTTTTTGTGGGTGAAAAATTAGGCGCCGACCAGTTCTCCGGCAACGATAATGGATGGGTCGTTTTCCAACGTGGGATTTGCTCTTCAACATTTGCACTAGAGGAATTCGCAAGTGCTAGTGTTTTCATCAGATTCTCTACGAAATCGAGATGGGGAGGAAGCTACAAGTCTACAAATCTGAATCTACATAAGACTAAAATTGCAGGAAAAACGACAATACTAACCTGTTCTTTGTAATAACTGGATAAAAGAGACCCCTGGGCAAAAAAAAACGAGTTGCATCATAAAAACAAAGACACAAACAGTTGCTTACTGCCCTCTACAGTAAGATGAAGAATTGCGACTACGAAGAAACTCAAAAACAACTAAAATACAGCTTTAAATATGAAATAAAGACGTTGCAATGAGCTACGTGGATATGACCGTGAGAGCGCCAGATTGGCAGGCACATCCACTCGGGACCAAGCAGTAATTTTACGGACGCTGAAAAAACTGTTCCTTGCATAACACTCATATCCCACTGTAAGTTTAAAAATTCGTTTTCTACATCAAATTCATCTTCACATTCATGCTCACAGAACAAAATCATTTCGAAAAGTTCCACTAAATACATAGAATTTTTGTGACTTCGCTTGTTTCGGCGCTGGAACAATTGTCCTTGGGACGAGTTGTCCAACCACAAATTCTTCAAATGCGAGCTCCACGGATTTGGTCTGGTTCCAACCTTGTTTCATAATATGTTGTTAATGTGTTTTGCTATTCCTCTATCCTTTTATTTGGTTCTTATAAGGCTCTCTTTTTCAAATGTATAGTTTACTGTCTGATCTTCTGCGCCGAATTCCTCGTTCGAAATGAAAAACGACACATTTACTAAATCACATTAACATCGAACTCGAAAAGCTTTGTGTTTTTCATGAACTGTCAATCTCTCCATGGGGGAACCGCCACGCTGCTATGATCATCTTTTCTTTAAAAGTCGATCGGTTGTGTTTGAGAAAACAATGGTAGAAATGGAGAAACGGCCTCTCCGCTCCAACAATCATCCCTATCTTGGTGCAAAACCAGTTTGGGGGGGGGGGCACTCGGAATTACAGTGAAGATTGAATGATACATTAGAAATCTATGGTAGTGTACACACTCACAAACATGGTTAGGGGTTTGATTTGATTTGATTTATTACACGGTAGAACCGTGTGATAGACAAACAACAAAACGAAACACCTAAACTGCAACTGAAAAAGATTAAAGATAGAGGACAATAATAAAGCAAATCGATAAACTGACTATGAGGTAACACCGGCACCATGAAGGGATGAGATTTTACAAACATCGGTCCTGGGACAACAGATAACTCTCAAGCGCCTTTTTTGAATTCAGTGAACTTCCCAACTTACCAGAAGCCTGACCGAAGGTAATTTGTTGAATCTCAGACCCCGCCCTATTGACAAAAAAGTGCTGCCATCTTTACATTCCGCCTGCAGCCCCAACGAGGCCCAATTTCACCGGCGCTCCCCTGGTGGTTGACGATCTCCAGGTTGAACAGCCGGCTAGCCTTGATACCAGCTTACTCCGCATGAATGATTTTATACATCACTATCATCAATCAAACCGTCTTCTCCTGTGCTCTAGAGTGGATTTAGGCCCAACTTGGGCATTTCTACGGTGACATGACACACGTTGCGATTTTCAGTCTGAAACCACGATGTCCTGAAATAAACTCTACAGTGTGAAAGTATTTCTGGACTTTTCTCCAGCGCATCGATGGATCCCCTTTTGTATGGATTGAATACCACCGTGCCATACTCCATAAGTGGACGTATGTACGTTTTTATACACCTCAGTCAGAGACATTTTGCGTTAGTAGTTGAAAGCGCTCGGGAAACGCGCTGTGCATCATCCTTGATATTGATGACCATGGACGCGCGACCTGGAGACAGTGATCATCGAAACTAAGATCATACTTGATAAGAAAACCAAGGTCCTTAATCTCGCTGACCTCGCTCAACTGCATACCGTCGATAGTATAGAAGCCATTAACCCATTCACGACCACGCCTAATTTTGGGTGGCTGCATGTTCGGACCGCGTGCAATCTTGCGTCACCGTATAACGTGCCCACCGGTGGGACACGCTGGCTTGAATAGCGTCCCACGGGTGATTCATTTCTCTTTATTGTGTCCATTATGTAGCTAGCAACGATGGTCGGACAAGTTATCACAAGGTAGCTGAGTTGAACGCAAAACTCAGATGTCAGGCAGGACTCGAACCTGCATTGCACGCTTTCCGGGCGAGAGTGTTACCATTACACCACCGACACCCCGTTCTGCATCACTCAGCTATTCACACATGAACTGTGTGGAGCTGGCAACAGCAATCACCCGATGACGGGTATGATCTGAGTAAGCACAAATCGGCATTAAATCCAGTTGAAGCTGAGGCCTTTGCAAGACAGAATTTTGATGTTTTTTGAATATTTGATGCCTTATTATGGCATGGTATATAATCACAAGTTATCACAAGGTAGCTGTAAGGTTGAACGCATAAACTCAGGGATGTCGGGCAGGACTCGAACCTGCATTGCACGCTTTCCGGGCGCGAGAGTGTTACCATTACACCACCGGACACCCCGTTCTGCATCACTCCAGCTATTCACACATGAACAATGTGTGAAGGCTGACAAGCAGCAATCACCCGATGACGGTGGTATGATCTGAAGTAAGCACAAATCGGCATTAAATCCAGTTAAGCTGAGGCCTTTGAAGACAGAATTTTTGATGTTTTTGAATATTTGATGCGCTTATTATGGCATGGTATATATAATCACAAGTTATCACTAAAGTGTGCGAGCTGGAGTTGAACGCAAGAACTCAGATGTCAAGGCAGAGACTCGAACCTGCATTGCACGCTTTCCGGGCGAGAGTGTTACCATTACACCACCGACACCCCCGTTCTGCATCACTCAGCTATTCAACACTGGGCTGAAACAGGCTTTGTGTGGGCACAGCAACAATCACCCGATGACGGGTATGATCTGGTAAGCACAAATCGGCATTAAATCCCAGTTAAGCTGAGGCCGCGAAGACAGAATTTTGATGTTTTCGACTATTTAATGTCTTATTATGGCATGGTATATAATCTGAAGTTATCTACAAGGTAGCTGAGTTGAACGCAAAACTCAGATGTCAGGCAGGACTCGAACCTGCATTGCACACGCTTACTCCGGGCACGAGTGATTTTATTACACCACTATCATATCAAACCGTTCTGCATCACTCAGCTATTCACACATGAAGTGGTGTGGGCACAACAGCAATCACCCGATGACAGCGTATGATCTAGTCACAAAGCACGAAATCCGGCATTAAACTCCAGTGTGAAAGCTGAGGCCTTTTCTCCAGCGCATCGATGGATTTTGATGGATTGACAGAACACTCTCGCCCGGAAAGCGTGCAATGCAGGTTCGAGTCCTGCCTGACATCTGGAGTTTTGCGTTCAGTAGTTCAACAGCTACCTGATAACTTGTGATTACTACTCTGTTGGCCATACGCGACATCAAATATTCAAAACTAAGATCAAAATTCTGTCTTCAAACTCAGCTTAAAAGACCCCAAGGTCCTCGAACTGACCTGCGCTATCAACTGCATACCCGTCGATCGGGTATAGAAGCCATTAACCCATTCACGAGTTCATGTGTGAATTTTGGGTGTGCAGAAACAGGTGTCGGACCGCGTAATGGCAACACTCCTCGTCACCGGATAACGTGCAATGCCGAATTTTCGGGACACGCCTGACTCTGAATGGCGTTCAACTCAGCTACCGCAGGTCGATAACTTGATTCTTTACCATGTCCATAATAAGGCATCAAATGTTAAACATCAAGATGGTCGGACAGTTTCAGAATCTGAGCTTCTGAGGCGCTCTCGTTATCGAGAAACAATTACTCAAAACCAAAACGGGGGTCGGACCAGGCTACAACGCTTTCCAGAAAAGTAAACGAGTTTCAAACGATAGGTTTGTACTAAACAACCTAAAAGCTAGCAATAGAAGGAAAAAGAAATCACTACGTGCTTCTTGAGCTGCTTTTTACAGCAGTTTTTCCTCTACTTCAGCCCACCTGAATTTAAGTTCCAAATATGTTGTTGCATTTTGACCTACTGGATGGACCACGAGGTTTTCATTTGGGTCTTGGGTAGGTCAAGACATTGATCACATGTAGGCTCGGAAAGTAGTTTTCTTGTGGCCGGAAGAAATCGATTTTTGAGCGTGTCCCACCGGTGGCACACGGGGTCCGAAGTGGTAGTCAACGCGTGTCCCATCGGTGGGACACGTGGTCGTGAATGGGTTAACTCGCCTCTTACCAAGCTTTATCACCTTAGTTTTTTCGCTGGAAAGCGGTAATTTCCATTCAGACGACCATTTGGCTACATCATTAAGAGCTTCTTGCAAACACTCTGAATCTTCCCTGGTCCGAATAGGATTATACAATTTAAAGTCGTCAGCGAATGCCGAACAGCCAACGTTGTTCAAGGATATAATCGAGGGAAGCTCATACGTATTGCAAATATTAAGAGAGAATAGGTGAAAGCACTCCACCCTGGGGAACACCACTAAGGACTGCAAAGGGAGAGGAGAACTGTGGTACTGTTAAGCCGGAATCTGAAAGTTTCTGCCCGTGAGAAAAGCACGAATCCAAGCCACTATACGCGGATGGATACCCACTATTTCTAGTTTGTTTACTAATTTGCGATGAGAAACTCTGTCAAACGCCTTGGAAAAATCGAGGTAAATAACATCCACACCAACATCATTGTCCAGCGCACGAGTCCAGTCTTCAAGTGATTGCAGCATCGCCGAAATTGTGGATTTACCCTTTTTGGGAAACCATGTTGGTGCTCCGAGATGATGGAGTGCTCCTCCAGATGAGTCATAATTCTTTTCTTCAATACTTTTTCAAAAAAGTCTTGCAAAAATAGATGTGATACTGATAGGCCGGTAATTGTTGGGATCAGAAAATGGCTTGTTCTTTGGTATAGGAGTAACAAAGGATGTACGCCATCTACTCAGGAACATCTCCCACGCATAAAACTCAGGTTGAAAATGTGTGCAAGCGGGCTAATCTATGATATAAATCACCTTTTTAATGAAACATAATGGTATGTGATCCGGCGTGTCAGAAAACGAATTAGGCCATTTGGCTAGTAGCTCCAAACAAATTCCCGGGGTGAAACTATACAGAGTCAGGCATAACAGGAAAAGAGAAGGACTAACACTCTCATCCAAGTCAGTATCCTCAAGGGAATGATTTCTTAAACATATTTGCCAGAAGTTGAACTTTTTGGCCATCTTCCACTGCACTGGAACCATCCTCTCTCACAAGACATCCAACCTGAGATTTATTTTTGAGTTTCGAATTAAGTAATCTGTAGGAATGAATTTTTATTTTTAGACTCGATAACTTTCCTTTCCTTATTACTATTATACTTCTTCAAACGTTTTTCAAATAGTGCCGCAACTATTTTGTATTCGCTTTCCAATCCTCAGCCCCTGTTAATACTACTATTTGCCATGTTCCAGGCTTGGAGATTTCCTGTGAGAGAGATTTTCCAAGTGCTCAGGGAGGTATGCTCTTCTTCGTAGACACCAGACTAATCGGTACAAATAAATCAATGGTTATTGGTCAAGGATAGAAAGAAAGAGTTCATATTTAGCTTCCACAGTATCCACGGTACTCAGTGAGCCGTACCAATCCACACTATCCAGGTATTCATTTATACAAGCAAAATCCGCTTTACTGTATACTCTATTGTAAATTTTTCGTATCAGAAGGCCCTTTCTTAGAGTATGAACGCGTTTTAGCTCGAAAAACTATAGAAACGCATGGTCACTAGTGCCCAATGGAGCCATAGTATCCACTTCTGCAATCAACCCATCCTCATTGGACAGTAACAGATCCAGAACATTGCTACTCTCGTGTAGCCATATCACGTTAGTTCTGTGTGAGATTATGCAGAAGCGCACATATCTAGGGAATAGCTTACTACTCCAGGTTTATAGCCGTAGGAATTCTAGCTGCGCCCATGATATATCTGAGTAAATTGAAATCGCCCGCTGATAACACAAAGACTGACTACAAGAAAGCAAATCACCTAAGGTTTTAATAAAAAGTTTCAAAAAGAGTCAGCCAGAGCATGAGGGTGCCCTGTACGCAATAACTATTCTCAGCGTCCTATCACTAACAACAATGTCAGCACAAAGTAGTTCGTAACTTTCAGAACAAACCTTGGACAAAAAGACTTACTCAACAAAAGAGCCACTCCCTCGCCCCTCTTGTGCGGTCGGTCACATCTAAGCAGATCAGACTGAGAACATGAACCACCAAATAAAGAAGCATCAGTGACGTGAGGCGTCAACCACGTTTCAGACAGCGCTATAATGCCAAAATCAAATTGTTGAATATATCCTATAAGACTATTAATATTTTTAGGAAGGGAACGTATGTTCGAAGAGAGACATTTGAGATTGCTATCCGAGGTCCGGGGAGGATTTACAAGTTTAAATTAACACCCGAAAAACCGGAGGCAACGTTATCACTGACGTGCTGACCGGGAATACAATTCGAACTCGTACTAGGCTCTTGGGAAGAAGCGGGATCGTTACTGATATTGATACAATTCACCCTAACAGGAGCATTAACGTTTACACACTAGGAGTAATGACATTAACACTTGGAGTGATTACACCATGATTGACAGCCGGAGAATTCACTATAACAGGGGTAGTACCACCAACGGGAGAACTTTACAATCGCGCCCGCATGATTCACATTGACAATGGCCCAGGACTGGCGACGAGCTCTTCGCTCAGTACCTCGCCGCTCACGTTCCTCCTGAGGGAGGAGAGGCTCCTGATGAATTGAGGCCATTGGTGAACGCGGGAAACGCTTAAGCTGAGGAGCGCGCCTCAGTAACTGTCTTGGCAATGCTCGATGCAGGGAAGATCACTTTGAGCAACCTATTATGAGAAGAGTCATCGCGGTCCATACGATGTATCGATGCAGGCAAGCAATCAACAGACAGGAAATTCAATATATCAAAAACACATAAATGGTCATTAATAGCTCTATCACGCGGGTATTCGCTACGATTCTCTGGAACTCCTATGATCTTGACTGAGCGACTACGCTCAATCGCTCTGAAGTCATTCGACTTCTCTAACCCTACAGAAGGAGATGACGGCACAACTGAATCAGGAACAGCACTAGCACAAGGAACATCACTGTTATATCCGGAACATTCTCACTACTAAGGGATTCCCTCAATGTAGCATTCAACCTATCGTTCACCTGGCTTAGCTCTGTATTAGCCTTAACCATATCTCGGACCATCTCGGCTAACTCACAGTTTTTCTTACATAATGATTCAACCTGACTCCTTTCATTCAGGAGATAAGCGATAATTGTCCGAATATGCATCGGCAGTGACTCGTCGTCCACCAGCGCCTTCGCGGCTTTACCAAAGTCCATTGTCGGCGACTGCTCTTTTACCAGGTTTTCGCGGATCTTGCTGCCCTGAAGTGTTGGAGGGCAGACCGGAGTTTCGCTCGTCATCGCGGCACAACCAATTAAAAAATAGACCTGATGTGGTGGCACAGAAGATTCACACTCGGCCACAAGAGTGCTCGCCTGTTGTTGAAGTGACGTCGGTGTCCAGATCGTGCCAGTTACCACAGACGATATAATAACGCAACCAGTGTCGACCACGCCAATAATACCAGACGCAGATTACCACAGACGCAGATTACACCAACGATGTCAGTTATCATATACCATATTCCTCAAACTTGGGTTATGGCGAGAAAATGGACAGGGCTTAGGTGGCTCAAGATCTCTAAAATACGGTCGTTTTAATTCGTTTCTTACAAAAAAACTTTTTAAAAAACTTAAACGGCGTAGGCGTTCTAGTAATCAGAAAAATCTAAGCAAGTTACTTGTAATATAACTGTAACTTACTTGAATGTCTCAAGCAACTTACGTGTATATTACATGTAACATACATTTATATTGCAAGTAACTTAGATTTATATTGCATGTAAGTTACACATATGTTACACGTACCTTACATTCGTATTTTCACTGTAGGTGGCCATCACGTGACGCAGACGACACGCGACGCAGAGAGCGCGTCCCAGACCACACACTACGCAAAAAAATGCTGTGAGTGGCCTTCCCTGGTGGTGTGGGGTCAAGTACCTCAAACTTGGGTAATTAAATCAACAGCAACGCCAGTCGTAAGCCTGACCCGGCGAGTGCGTCGTACATCAGTTTGGAAATATCTTCTTGGTAGATTTAAGTTACTTGCGACTTATATTGTGCCATTTAAGTTACATGTAACATATCGGAGGCGCACTGCACACAGTGTCCTCTCAGAAATCGAAAACAAGTTACTTGTAACATATCTGAGCCAATGTGAGTTACTTGCGATTATCTCAGGTCATTTAACATACCTGTAACATATCGGAGGAGTACCGCACGCAGTATCCCGCCGATATTTTACGTGTAACTTAAATGACCTGAGATTAGTTGCAAGTAGCTTATATTGGCTCAGATGTGTTACAAGTAACTTGTTTTTTTCCGCTTATATGTTACAAGTAACTTGTTTTCATTTTTCTGAGTAGGGGTGCTGCGATGCAATTAGCGTCATAATTTCAACCAATTTTGTGAGCGTGTAGGCTGTATTTAACAAGCGTTTGCATTCTATTCAGGTACAAGAGTCGTGAATTTGTGTCAAAGTGTTTTCCTTGTTTTCTAAGCTCATACTTTTACTATTCAATTTCAGTTTCTCTGCCAAAGATGGGGACACGTCATGACGACGGTCCTCTAGGGGACAAGGAAGGTCGCGGCAGGCGAATACTCAAGGAGGGCGAATGGGCTTGTCCCGATCCAAAATGCACTCAAGTCAACCCTGAGTACAAGAATACTTGTGGAACATGTGGAAGAGGTGCGTCAACGTTTTCTGGGACTTGTTCAGACTGTTCAGACTTCTGCAAATGAAAAAAATAGGTTTCTGTGGATTTTCCTCCAACCAAAATTAAACGAATTGTTCTATTTCCTGCAGAGAAGCCTCGATCGAAAAGCAGGATAGGGAAGGAGATTGGCAAGGAAATGGCAGACAAGTCGAAAGGTCTATTTGCCGCCGAAGATTGGGTGTGTTCAAAGTGAGGATTTTACGCAGAACTGTTTCTCAAATGCTTTTCTATAGGCTTCGGCGAGGGGAGGTCTGAGCTGCGGAGGAGTGGTGAAGGGGGGGGAGGCCAATTGGATTTTTTTGTTTAGAACCATGAAAAAATTCTGATAAATTATTTGTAAGCTATAAAAACAATTTTTTGTATTTAAAGACTAGAGGCGGCAGTGGGGGGGGGTATGAAAAAAAAATCCGATCATATTACCCCTTTTCGGGGGGGGGGTCGGAGCAAAATCGGCTCGACCCACAGCTCGTGCCGTACCTGCTTTTATTCCAAGAGTTCCAAATAATTCCTATACAGATGTGGAAATGTCAACTGGGCTAGAAGAAAGACCTGCAACGTGTGTAATGCTCCCAAGCTGGCTGATCTCGAGAAAAGAACAGGTATGCTTTGTTCTATTCTGATTAAAAATCGGAAAATGGGGGAGGGCGTCGAAGAAAACACTTGCAGCGACTTGAAAATTTTACCGTTTGTGAGGTCTCAAACTCCTTTGTTCTCTGTATACCCTGTCCCAAACGAAATGGAAAGCCAAGAGTTCAAGAGTATCCGCATCGAAAGTGTCACGAGCATCTTTAGCGAAAAGAACGCAAAAAAATAATGAAGTATGTGAAAAAAATGAGAACGTGAAAAAAAACTGTTTGAATTCTGTTTTTGGATTACGGTAAGACGTGCTGCGTGACTCGCGCACGCGGCATCTTATCGTAATCCAAAAATGTTAGAGACGCAGAGGGAGCCCTACTTCATTGGACTTTTCGCTTGCCATCTTGTTTGGGACAGGGTATAAGGCAACTTTCATAGTCCTCACCGCAAGCGCGAGACGAGCGGTGGACTATGAAACTTTTTACCGCGCGGCACGAGCGGGAAGCCACTTTAAAATCTTCGGCGGCACCACCATGGCGGTGCGGGTAAAAGTCGGGCATTAACTGAGACATGCACAGAAATCCCTGGCTTGCATTTACGTATGCGGTGGCGCAGGATAGTCCCAGAATTATTTATGTAGGAGTGGACTCAAATCGAGAAGCTAGTATTGATTGAAACGGTAAAACCGCCACGGCGGTTTGGGCGGCGCCGCTATGGCGGTGCTGATGGACTATGCAAGCTCTCACCGCACGTCCCGCGCGGTAAGAACTTTCATAGTCCACCGCCCCTCCCGCGCGTCACGCGCGTGCCGCGCTTGCGGTGAGGACTATGAAAGATGCCTAAGAACAGATTTGCCGCTATAGCAGGGATTTCGTCAGACCGCGGCGGGAGTCCCAATCTCTGCGATCGAATATAGTGGCGACCGACTGCAAACAGGGCTTAAGCCGTAGCCATTTGGCTTCTATGTTACTGCTATTTTCAGGCTATGGTGGTGGATTTAATGACAGGCAGGATATCGAATACATAAGACGAGATACTGAGGACGAGTTTGACGAGTTTGGAAGGAAGCGAAAGAGGAGAGATGAGGTTCGAGTTCAATTTCTTTCTTCGACTTCTTTATAGTAGCAGGCAAATTCAGAGAAATTCGCGGTTTTGGAGACTTTCAAGGGCGGTATTCAAGATGAAAGCCAAGTAGAAAACCGTTAAAAACGAGCTATTAAAAGTCCCATACCACCTCTAAACTTGGATGTGGAACGCCCGCAACGCCCACTTCCTCGACGGTCATCGATGAAGTGGGCGCGGCGGGCATTGGACCGACTCAAGGAGTTTGGCAACTGCTTCGCTCTCAAAAATCTCTGCTTCTGTCTGAGATGTTTGTACACCATCATATCTTTCCAGCAGGCCATGGCACCTACCAGTCAGATAAGCATGGATAAGGCTACAGAGGAACCAATGGATGACGAAGATGAGGAGGATGACGAGGGCGAACTCGATAAGTATAAAATGGGAAGTGATGCAGAGGATGAGGTGGGTTTGAGGTAAGACAGACGTTTCGATGAGTTAGGCACTGACACTGTCTAAGATTTTCGCAAATACATTGTGGTTCGGAAGTAATTATTTCAGGAAGGGTCAAGTGGTGATGAAAGTGAAGAAGATGAAGAGGATGATGAAATAGATGATGGCGACCTGGAGAAGTACGACCTGACTGCTGATCCAGAGTTGGCAGAGAAGAAGATTGAAATAAAACGCCCTCCACCCCGTCCGATGAACATTGAGAGCGAGTGCGTTTGTGATCTCTAATTGCTATCGGCCTAGAGTCATGTGAGTTGCTCTTCTTTACAGCTGTTCCTGCTCCTGTTCCGGTGGAGAGTGTTCGTGTGAGGACAGCGAGCATGAGAAAAAGGAGAATGATAAAGATGGATTCACTCGTGATAAGGTGCACAAGTCTACACGTCAAAGAGATCTGTAAGACAAAGTTCTGAGGTTTAGTTTTTTTTTTCGTTTTAACTTCTAGAATAGCACATTTTCCAGAGAGCGAAGTGAGCGTGAGCGAGACCGTAGGAGGAGCTATTCACGTGAGAAAGACAATGGAAAACGTGCAAGGTCGAGGGACAGGGACAGGCATAGAGATTCGGACCGCAAAAGTAGCCGCTCGAGGGAGAGGGCAAGAATAAGAGACCGAAGGAGGAGCAGGTATCATTGCAGTCGCTGCGAGATTTGTTTGCGAGGTGGTGTTCTCCTAGTGATCTGCTTTTCTAGGTCTCGAGATCGCAAGAAGAGCCGCAGTCGTTCACGTGATAAGAATAGAGACCGAAAGAGGTTTGTTTGAAAGACATTTTTTTTCTATGTTCAGACATTCCAGCTTGTCGTTAAAAAACCGGAAATGTTTGTTACCAAGGGTAGGGGGACGGTAGCTCCGCTTGGGTTCTATACAACGGCTCGCGCTGTTTTATCCCAAGATAGGTCGGGAGTGTAACCTTCGGATGGATGAAAATTATAACGAAATTTGATAATTTCGTGAATAATTATAAAAATTGCCACCGCTGAATATCATTTTTTCTTGACAACGGGTGAAGAAAGACCTGCGGCTCCCTCTCTTTCCGTCGCCTAATGCTGCCCCCCCATCACCGCATGAGCATGAGCTCAACTCTGGGTTTTAGGCAGCCTCGCAGGGAATATTTACTCGTCAAAGTTGCTCCTTAACCCATTCACGACCGCGTGCAATATCACGTTACCGTATACCGTGTCCCACCGGATACCCGAACTCGAATTGTACGCCACCAGAAATCGATTTTAGTTTTACATGTTTATAGTGAAGCTATCAGTGAAGTAAACATTGCGCCAGAGCACTCTTTCTATCAAAAAGAACAAATCCCTGAAGTTACGGCAGGGTCATGTCGGAATATTATCTTGTCACCACTGCTCCGATGATATTCCTATTAAGGAGTTTTTTTGGATGCGATTCGGAAACCTGCTATCTGATTACAAATTTTGTATCGTTTAGGTGTGGTTATTGTTTGTAAAAAAATGTTTAAGTTGGAGAAAATCGATGTTTCGGGGTCATGGTAGGTGTAGTCATGGTAGTGGCACGTTTTCAGGTGGATAGAACGTCATTCCAACTAGGGTTTGCTGCTGAGAATACTAAGAAATGGCAGTAAAAGAAAAAAGAACATAAAATGCGCTAGAGAAATTGTTTTTGGAACGGTTTTTCCTTTTGAGCTCCAGTTATTTTCACAAAAACTGAACTTCGTGCTTAATTTGAGCTACCGACCAACCACCATTTCCTGAGTCAATTCTAGGATTGGTCAATACATGGAGCGTGATAAAGTTTGAAAATTCGTCTTTGTGGCGGAGATATCGATTTTCGAAAGGCGTGTCCCATCGGTGGGACACCTTGTCGTGAATGGGTTAAAAGAATTTTGTCGCTAGAAGCGTCCTCCCGTTCAGCTCAGCGATAGAAGGTCTCTCGTCTTAGCTTAGTCGTTCGGGTTTATGGAAGACTCCCGTACTGACCCCCCTCATTGTTTTCTCTCTGTGTCGACAGCAGGACTCATCTGTTCTGATTGTACATCAGTACCGTTCAGTACACCTTGTTTGGTCGCTGAAAACATTGTGAGAAAATCTAATAACCTTTATGAATGAGCTTTTAGTTCTTTAGAAAAGAAAATTTTCTATTTCCTTTGCAGAAGCAGATCTCGGGATCGTCGCCGATAGTCAGATATTGCTTGCTTGAGTCGAAGTGGTCTACGAGGTCATATAATTCGATCAGCTTCGAGTATTGTTCTGTTTGTTGGTTTACGAATTTTGACTGAAGAAAGAGGGTCATGCGTACTGTTTCCGAAGTTTTGCTACGTTTGCATGTACAGTCGACGCGGATTTGTTTGTCGGATCGGTGTGGGACTACCTGCCGCCTATGTAGACGTGCAGAGACGCAGAGTGCTCTGGCAGAAACCGATCTGACGAATTATTCCCGCGTGGACAATATATTATTGGTGCGGTTTATGAGGTTATGTGAGCGAAGTATGTTTTCCATATTTCGTAAAATTTTCGTTTTGTTATGCTTGTTCCATAAAGATTACGAGGTCGACTTGTTGATGAGTGAAATTGAGTTGGTCAGTTGCTCGATTGCTCAATGATATCTCATTTTGCTACAATTCTCGCTTGTGGACGGTTAACATTCATTCTAAGTTTAGTCGTTTTTAGACACACGGTCACATGGCGAATCTCCAATTTCAACGTGAGTATTGGCTATTGGATTAATTTTTTCAGCTATGTACACACGATTGACCAAAGCCTAGTTTATAGTTGGACGCTGCGGCTAAACGTAGTATTGACAACTGTTGGTTGACCGTAGCATTATGTACGTCTCACTCACTGAACTAAAACAAGCTGTGGTACTGGTGAAGGGGTACGGGCAGGGCTAGCCCCTCTGACGTCCAACCGGCACCACACGAGTGGGGAAGAGTTTTCCTCGAATAGAACGGATATAAGAATGAAAGAGAGAGGGGTGCTCTTATCCAGCCCACCCCCCCCAATCGGCTCCCTCGAATTGGCTCAAAATTTTTCTAAGTTTTTACTACAATTTCGCCATTTCTCGAGCATCGGTGGTGCTGTTTTCCTAATTTCTCGCCCGTGCGGAGCCTCAACTGCTGAACCCTGGAGGAGGACGGTGCGAGATTGAAGACACACCGTTCTCCACTTCTTTTATACCCTACTCTTTATCAATCGGATATCACTAACTTTGTTTATGAGAGCCGAATGGGGGGGGGTGGGATTATTCAAGAGAGGAAAAAGACAAGAGAGAGAATGACGGAGAATGAGAAGAGAAAATAAAAAGAAGAAAAAGGCACAAAAATGTAAAAAGAAAAATTAGGGAAAGAGAAGGAGAATTGAAAGAATAGGAAAGCTAAGAACGCAAGAAGAGAGGAGAGAATATTGAAAAGATAAGGTGAAGAAGTAAATCAGAAAAGAGTCCAACGAGAGAAGAAAGTTTAGAAAGGAAAAATAGAGAAAGGAATCAGAAAAAGAAAAAATGAAACAGAAAGAAAAATTATAAAAAAAGGAGGAGAGAGGAGAGAAAAGAGAGGTCAAGCGCTCAAGAAGAGAGGAGAGAGTATTGAAAAGAGAACGCGAAGAAAGGAGAGCAGATAGGAGCTTGACGGGAGAAGAAAGTATAGAAAGAAAAGAAGAGATTGGAGGCTGAAAAAAAGAAGGACAAGATGAAACGAAAGAGAAAAAATAGAAGAAGAGAAAAAGCAGAGAGAAAAAGAGGTTAAGAGCGAAAGAAAAGAGGAGAGTATTGAAAAGAGAAGGTGAAGAAAGTAAAGCAGAAACGAGTTTAACGAGAGAAGAAAGTATAGAGACAAAAAAATAGCAGGAAATCAGAAAAAGGAAGGAAAGAAAAAGATGAGAGAGATGAAGAGGAAAGAGAGAGAAAACGAAGAGAAGAGGGAATAGAAAAAGAGAGAGAGCAGAAGAAGAGAAACAAGAAGAGAGAGAGAGAAGAAAGAAGACAAAGAAGAGAGAGAGAAAAGAAAGAAAGAGAAGTAGAAGTTGGGAGTTTAATAAATGTTTAAAAGAGGTTAGAAGAGGAGAAAAGAGATGAAGAAAAGAAGAAAGGCATGCAAAGAGAAGAACAGAAAGAAATGGGAGAGAAGTAGATGTAAACAAGAGAAGATGATTAAAAGAAAAAAAAAACAAATAGAGAAAGAAATTAGAGATTGAAAGCAGAAAGAGCAGAGAAGAAAAAGAAGTGTAGAAGAAGGAGTAAACGGATAAAGAGAAAAAACGAAGGAGAATTAGGCCGACTGAGGAGGGAGGTTGGGCTGCTGACCGATTACACGAAAAGGGAGGGCTTCGGATGAGTTAGCCCGCATGACCTGACCCACGCTCCAGCGACAACGAGAGCTGCAATTTTCCGTCGCATTTAGCTAGCCAAAATTGTCCGAGGCACCTCCCTTTCCCGTGTACTTGGTGCGCAAGGCAACGCAGGTAATAATCCAAACTGTACTCCTTCCTCCAGCTGTAGTTCTGTGGTAACAGCTAGGCAGTTTCGGATGAAGAATCAGCACGCTGGGAATGGTCCCTAGTCGGAAGCATCGTATTTTTGATCTTCCGTAGCCGCGTAGATTTAACACATTTTCATCCATTTATGGATTTTTTTTTAAGATGGGAAAACGGTTCGAAACAAGCCTTAACGAAGTTGCGACTTCTCATGGTCATCGGGCCCTTTCCGTTTTTCGAGCCTTATGAAAAACTCCACAAAATGCGGGAGCAAATTAGTACTGCTTACTACAAGATTGAATTTCTTCTAATTCTCTATTTCTGGTGATTTTTTCGCGGTCCTATTTTTCAAATCGTGATGTTCGTCCCGTTTTTGATTCCTGAATTGTATAATATCTGCTAACCCTGGCTCAAACCGATTTGGAGGGGGGAGGGCGTAGGCCCCACTGAAGCTGTTTCTAACCCCTTCAACGTGGTAACTGTGAAAACTAATGAAGAAAGGTGATCATTGTAGCGTTCGATGATGGTTTCTCAATCAACACAACTAACACGCCGGGATTCACCGGAAGCATCGGCGATCACAATAGGGTATGTCTGCTTTATTTTGGTTTTTACGTATTTTTCTGCTGCTTTTATCAAATATATCTGTAAAAATTGCTGCTCGTCGGTAGGAAATGAATCGTGTACGGGCTAAGGATGACTGGATTTCGCGCGGGTGGTTGCTTCGTGGGGATAGCAGGCCAATTACTGTCGCGGTTAGACCGCTCAGGCTGAATCAGGGCGTCTTCGTGCCTTATGCATTTCGCTGTGGGCGCGGGTCAATTTGTCTTCGAAATAGTACAAATTACACTAATTAATATTTTTTTCCACAATTGTCTAAGTATATTGTAATTTTAGCTTGTAAATGACGCTGACAGTGTATCAGGATCGGGACGAAAGTCGAATTTGTTTTCGATGGGATTTTATCAGCAGTTTTTTGACGTTGAAACCGATCAGGTAAGCCTGCCCAAGTCTACCATTCTTGGCTAGTGAGGTTATTGTATATTTTCAGGTGTTTAAACGAGTTCTGAACAGTGTTGTGCCAACTAACAATAACTTTATCTTGGATTTTGTTCAACCAATGCCGGATTTGTGGGGTACGTTACCGGTTTTACACTTCTGTGTTTCGGTAATTGTGGCCTTTAAGCCAATGCAAGCCCCACTGCCGCCGATTTTTGTTGAATTCTTAGCAGAAAATCGCGCAAAGAAACGTTTTGTTCCCAATCTCAAAACTTGATGAAGCTGAACCCTGGTGCGCGCCTTGGCGCTACCTGCCAGCCGGTTGTGAATGAATACTCTATATGGCGTGGGGAAGCAGTGAATACGTTTTTTTTTCAGGTCCATTTTGGATATCGGTGACGCTAGTCTTCTCAATAGGTGTCTTTGGTAACATTGCTCAGTATATCGAAAATGAAGGCTCCAGTGGACAGTATGGCAGCGACTTCAGATTAGGTAAAGATGCAGGACTTAGTAGCGAAAAAGAATTTCTAGAACGCTCGTGCCGCCGCAAGCGTGAAAAATTAGTCGGAATCTTTAGATTCGGGCCATCTTGAGTCATCAGAGCGTCGGGGTCTCGCCCAGTCTCGCGAAGTTCTGCCCACCAAATGCGAACCCCCTCAAATCGGTTGATTAAATACGGTCGTTTTTGTTCATCTTCGACGCTTTCGCCGGCGAAAGCCTTTCAGCGTAGGTCTAAAATGCGTGATCGCTAGCTTCAGTATCTCGAGCGAGCGTGTATGCTGGGGTGTAACTCGTTCACTTGCAATCTGATTCAAGAATAAGGCGTTATTTCTCGTTTCACATCGCGTTCACGAAAATCGATATACAGAGAGGAATTAAAGCAGAACAAAAACGCCTTTTGCGCGCGGAGCATACCCAAATCGTTGAGGACCGCTTGTGGAAGGCCGCCATAAACCCCATTTCGGGTGTCTTGCCGCCTCAAGTCAGCGATACCGAAATGGAACTCGGCAGGCGTGCCAGGTGCTCCCTTGTCTCGTTACGCTTTGGACATCCTGCCGTGAAGATGTCATATTTGCATAGGATTGATAATAGCAAACCTTGCACATGCCCGAATTGTGGTATTGAAGTACATACTACAGCGCATGTGTATAATTGTCCGATGCGACCGGCTACGCTAATTAAAATGGATTTTTGGACGAATCCTACGCTGGTCGCCAGTTTTTCAGTCGATGACGGTATCCTTTTGTCGCTGCGGAGAAAAAGAATTCAGATTCGCAGTCTCAACCATTTTTGCGAGCGTCTATGCTGCCTTCAAGCATAGTCTCGCTGGAGTTCATGGTCTAATAGTGTAATTATGAATGTAGGTGTTCTTTCAGTAACATCATCTGCTACGCTGGTGTTTCTATATGTTGTACTGGTGCCTGTTATTTTGTCGACGCTACTCTGGCAACGAAAAGCGGAACTGCAGTATGCGCTATCTGATTTGCTATGCGCGTATGGGTACAGCCTGTCGATATTCATTCCTGTTTCGGTATGTAGATTTTTATGTACATACTAGTGACTGTGTGTACCAGATTTGGGCATAAGGGTGGGTTTAGGAAGGGTGTGAGTAGACAGTACTCACCTAGAAGTTTCCGTAAACAACGTGTTTCTTAGGCATTATTGATTTCGTAAACTGTCGTCTCCCTTGAGTCTCTACCCAGCCTCGGAACAAATGTCCTGGAATCGATGCGATGTTATCTGTTTTATTTTCTAGATTCTATGGACGCTGAATGTCAATTGGTTCCGGTGGTGTCTGATTGTTGCTGCTGTTTCTCTCAGTGGATTGGTTCTGGCGAGAGCTATTTGGCCTGCATTAAAGTCGGATCCGAATAAGCTGGTAGAATAAGTATATTTTCTAGCATTATTTTGGGCAATGACTCCGTCCCCAGGCTCCATGACATTGCTCACTCGCGTGCGTACGCGTCCGGTAAGTGTAACGCGCGCAGCGATTGAGGAACACGTATCTTCGTAAATACGAGTCGTCACCAAAATGCGGGGATGTCATGTTGTTATCCGTTGCGCAGCGCGCGACGCTCAACGACCGCGACGCGACACGCACGGGTGAGCAATGTCCGGTCCGCCCGTCTCTTAACAGTGCAAAACAGAAATGGGGGAGACGGATTAAGCGGTAAGCGGGTCGCTGTGTCGAACCTCGGCGGAGTTACGATCAGGGTTCAGCTGACTGTCGCGCCTACCTTCACCGGGGCTGCGCCCCCCCCCCCCCTCTCCAGCGAATAAATTTTCTAAAAATCTGCAAAATGTCCCTCTGTTCTCCCTAGATGTACGATTTTTTTCGATGATTAGAGACGCAGAAGGTTGAAATTTTTCTAAAATTTTGCTACTCAAACGCATTGTTAGAATTACTGTAGACTAAGGCAGATTACGGTAGCCACGCGGGATTAAACTTACCGTACCCTACGGTAATCATCGCAAAATCAAAAATGGATAGGGATACGGGTTCAGCACCTCGAGCAACTCCCTGATCAAAGTGTCGACTAAATATAATGCTCCGAGATGCTCAGGGTCAAGCGGTTACTGAGGACGAGGGGGCGTGAAAATCGTTTAAATTGGGAATGTGGTGGGGGAGGGGGGGGGGGCGGAGTGGAGTGGAAAACTCTGGGAAAAAAACTGAAAAACACTTCGAGGCTCGTCGGTAGAGTTGAAAATTGCAGAATTTGTTAATAATTTTGAAAAAATTCTGTCCCAAAATTGGCAAAAAAAATCATCTAGGGGTACATAGCTCCGTCGAGGTCGGGTACAACTGTCTACTCAATTGTTGAGTTAGTACGTCATAAGAACCATAAACTGCAGTAGTATTACGAATAACTCAAAATGAACCTAATATTCGTGCTAATCGCCTCAGATAACCTCTCTGGAGAAAGTTTCAGCGAAGATAAGTTTCGGATCCTGTAGTCGGAAAGGTGGAATCTCTTCAATCCTGCGCCAAAATTCTTACGACTTCTCCCCAATATTTCATTTTTGGAAGGAAATTTTTATGGATTGGAAATGTCTGAAAGGAGCGAAGTAGATGCTTTTTGAATACACATATAATTGTCCAATGTGGTAGTATTGTTTGTATAGCTCGGCTGCAACCGTTGGTTCGGAAACTTTATCAGCTTGAGACGGTAGGGTATGGCGGCTAAATGAGGCCAATATAGCTAACCACTCACCGAAGCGTGCTGTAATTATCCGAAAAACTGAAGGAGGACCTCATATTCGTGTTCAGCGCCGTGATTAACCCCGTGGACAAATTTTGGACGATTTTTCTGATTTTAGGAGTTCGAAAAGTGTATATGGGTCATGCCTATGAGGCTCCAAGGGTGAAACAAAAGTTGCCCAAACTTCGTCTCAGCAGGTTATTTGCGGGGCTAACCACGATCATTAATCCCTTTATCAGTTTCCGTTTTTTTCGAAGATTTCGGTAGGTTTCGGTGGGTTCAGTTTTTAGAATGTAACCACCTTGCTGCCATAACTTCCGCTTCGAGTTTCCAACTGTTTGGGTCTAGCGGTAGAGGTCGAGTGACTCGCTTTATATGCTTTAGAAGAACAGACCAGTAAATATTCCTAAGGTATTGGGTTCTCGTAATCGAGATGCACTGTTTTAACACTTCCTTAAGGACCCTAATGTGGGTATTGGGAATCATATGAGTTCAGGTTTGAAATTTGTGAACTTTAAAATTGCCGTCATTTCAGATCGCTTATGGGTCGATTTTCGGCGTTCTGTTGCTGCACTTTTTGCTGGCGTTGACGTTCAAGGTGAGGAAAATGTATAAGAATACCTCATTTCTGAAGCAATTTTTTCCCACAAATACTTCTATATGCAGCCTCACATTCACTTCTACCACTCGAGAGGGTATGCGTCCTTTTGAAGCTCCCTGTTTGAGGTTACAAAGCGACACCTGCGGCGAAAAACGTGTGATTTGTTCCTCGTGTTTTTTTTTCTGGCGCGAGTTGTGACTGCTGAACACGATGACATTTGTGTACATGACAAGTTTCATAGGTGTTGCACGATCCATTCGCGGGTGTTTCGCAAGTTTGTTTGCTCAAGCATAGTCCAGTTTTTCTTAGGGTTACTCGTCCAGAGTGACGTGTTTCTTATGGATAGTGGCGTAGGTGTAAGGTCATAAGGTCACTTTCCTTTGGAATATGTAGCTGCCAGACCGGTGAAGTGTACTCCAAGGTTGGATGCAGAATCATCGGAATCTTGTATAGCTTAGGTTTCTAGGATGAGTCCGGGAGAAGTAAGCAGCGGAGCGGTCGGTAGTGGTAAAATATAACAGTGATAAGGCGATTCTGACATGATAAGCCCGATAAGTCTTACTTCGATCGGCTCAGAATGAGCGGCCTAGGCTATACGTGGCCAGGATAGTTTCTTCGCTGCTTCCGTTTGACGTTCCACCCACAGCTCGTAATATGTTGAGCTTCGCTTTCACTGCAGCTTGGAGTGTACGAACCGCGAGCGAAAATTACCGTTTGATACCGATCGTGTGCTAAAATCGTACCGACCGCGGGCAAAAAAAATGCATTTCGTACCGAACGCGCGCATTTGCGTAATGACCGCGCTAACGGATTAGTTCTTGCGGTCGATACGCCTGAGCTCCGTACCAACCGCGCGCATTGACGCATGCGCGCGTTCAGTACGAAATGTGACTCTTATCTGCGGTCGGTACGTCGATTCACGCGGACTACGCAAATGTTCGCGTTCAGCACGCAAGGAAAATGGTGAGTGAGGTCGTTAAGTGGGCTTGCACGGTTCATACGGACGTTCGCGCATTTAGCACACATTGGCGCGCGTTCAATACGAGAGAATTGGTGAGTGAGATTGGTATGCGAGTTTGCGCTTTCGGTACGCAAGCGTTCGTATTCAATGCGCTATCACTCGCGTTAAGTACGCCAGAAAACTAACGAGTGAGGGGAGATCGTACTGACAGCGTGTGCAAGTGTACTAACCGCGGACATCGCTTGAAGAAGCATTCGCGCTGACAGCGTGCTGAAATTGTACTTATCGCGTGTGAAGGCGTACCGGCCATGGTCAATATTGGAAGAACATTCGTGCCGACCGCGTGGCAGTGCGTGTCGACCGCGTGACAATGCGTGTCGACCGCGTGACAATGCGTATCGACCGTGGGGCAATGCGAACCGATCGCGTTGCGTTGGTTTGCGTGCCGACCACATGCGAATTTCGTTCCGTGCGTCGCTAATCTTGCGGTCGTTACGCAACTTGCTCGTGGTTGATTCGCCCCAACGTCTAAGTGGGGTGACGGGCAGGTCTTCAAGGTAGAGACTGGAGAGAGCGGGCGATAACATCGGTGCCGAAACCCCAATAGTGGCCTCGGCAGTGCGGGGTGAACCCTCTTTGCTCGCCTATCTTAGTACAAGACCTCGAATTCTTCATGGGTTAGGCCTTATCTGATCGAGTAAATAAATCCTTAGTATGAGGTTCCTCTAGGCTCTTAACAGTGTGATCTCATCGAATCCTATGTATTAGGTTGAAGCGAAAGTTCCCCGCAAATTGACTTCGACGATTTTTGAGCCTTTCGCCGTTGGTCCTTTGGCCATGTGCGACATACCAATCGAAAGCAGAAATTGTTTTCTATCTAACTCCGCCTTCCACTTGGACTGAAGCCTGCTCGTTTGCAAAATATATGCTATGATTCAGTGGTAATCTTCAGTACGGAGCATCCTTGAGTGCTTCTGTTTATTTTGAGGTAGACCACCAAACCTACTAGAGTTGATAGTATATTTGAGCCCTCTTAGGGCTAGATGATAACGTTTGCGTAAAATTTCGACGATGAGTAATTATTGATTTTTAGCGGATTTTGTGATTTTGCAGCTTTGGTCTTTACTGGCGTATCCGAGAAGTTTCGTCTTTGAAGCTTTGAATTCATGTATAATGGCCAAGTACCCACTCAATAGTATTTTTCGTCAATTATCGATTTTTTGAAAATGTGATTTACGAAAAAACTCATGGACGAAAAAAATTCTATTTCATGGGGACCGTGTCATTATACCTAACATTGAAGCTTCGAGGGTTAAAGTTTTCGGATAGGCTAGAAAAGACCGAAGTTGCATAACCACAAAATCCGATAAAAATCAATAATTACGTTCCGTCAAATTTTGTCGCAAATGCTATCGTTTGGTTCTAGGGTGGCTCAAATAGCCCGTCAGCTCTGGCAGATTTTGTGATTTACCTCAAAGTGAATAGAAGCACTCAAAAATGCTCAGTACTGAAGATTACCAATGAATTATAGCCTATATTTTGCAAATGAGCAGGTTTTGGCTTATTTGGAAGGCTGCGTTAGGTAGAAAAGGATTTGTGCTTTTGATCGGTATATCGCACTTGGCGGAAGGCTCAGCGCTGAGAGGTTCAAAACCTGTCAAAGTCAAGTGGCGGGAAACTCGATTTAACCTATGAGTTTGTTGACAAGCTCATGATGACTTTCTCAGTGAAGTGATGTTATTCATGTTTTCAGGTGTACTTCTTTGATGCCGTTCATCCATTGACTCCAAAACCGGCAGTGGTCCCCAACGTAACAGGTGGTCTGGATAGTTCTGCTGTGAAAAACAGCAATAGCCAGGTATAGTATTAGCCAATGATTCATTGAACTGTCCGTGTCTTAGTTCATTTTTATGCATATTTTCAGGTTTTGGATCATGACAAAGTTGCTCAATTGATTTCGACAAGCCTGCCCGAGCTGCCGAAAACGGTCGAGAAGAGTCCTCCACCAAAGGAGACGAAGCAGGATAAATCGAATGATGTGAAGGAGCAGAAGCAAAAGGAGAAGAATCCGCAGGATGCAACCACCCCGAAAGGGGTCACAGCTGCAGTTGCAACTCATAATTCGACGAATAGCCATAGATAGTCTTTTTTGACAGCTGCACATTTATTGAATAAGCCCTGGGCGCAATGGAATTTCCATATTCATGGGTAGTTTTGTTAATCGATTATTTATCATAATAATTGTGATACTGTGTTACACTGTTAGTAGTGTGCAACAAATTAACGTATTTGTTTGGCTTTAGCTATTGTGAATCCGCTGTGTTTGGTATGGGAAAACTTCTAAGAATTGTAAATAATAAAGGTGTATTTTTTCCCTGTGGTTGAATTTGCATCGATTAGCTGATGGTGACAAATGTTGTTCTTTCGTTAGGTTGTGCAATGCTCAATAGATTAGTGAAGGGATTAGCGACGGCGCATTGTGGGGCGATAGCAGAGTGACATCACCTATGGTAAGTAAAACGGAATGGTCCCACAAGCGTACACAAAAGCAGGAAATTGCGCTTTTTGGAGTTGCCCTTGGGGCTGTAAAAGAGGTTTTCACGATGGATGCCGTGGGAGAACAAATGTGGGCGTAGGATGCGTTTCCGTGTTCAGATTCGCCTCCCACTCAGAAAAATGAAAACAAGTTACTTGTAACATAAAGGGTGGAGAACAAGTTACTTGTAACATATATAAGACGATGTAAGTTACTTGCGACTTATCTCAGATCATTTAAGTTAAATGCAACATATCGAGTGCAACGCGCCTCCAAAATGTCACATGCAACTTAGGTGGCACAAGATGAGTCGCAAGTAAATTAAATCTGCCAAGAAGGCATTTTCAGGGGGTAATACAGACGGGACCTCTAATTTTTGCCACAAACTGTTTCGGAACTGTCTCCGATATTAGGAGGTGTCAAAGCCCTTGTTGAAAATTTGCGCACCTAGGGTTTCCAACCTCCGGAAAAATAAGGATCGTTTTTACCCCGACTCGATTGCCACAAATCAAAGAGAGAAACCTTCCAACACCCCATTATCGGATATAGTTCCACGGTTTCCACGCCACTGACTAAAACAGTGACAAATCGTTTCCCTAAAGGAATGGATTTAGGGAAACTACTATTAGTCAGCCTTGCCAATCCATATAAAATGTACTTTTCTAGGACCATTTTTGAACGTAGGGTTGGAATATGCTCTTCTCAGCTGCCTCAAACCACTCTGAAAGAAGTTATTAGCGTTTTTACCCTGATTTTTGTACTCAAGGCAACTTCCGAAACGTGTAGTAGTCTTTCGAAAATCTGGAAACTGACCTCATAGTCGTGTTCAGTTCCCAAAATAACTGCCTTCGAGGGGGGGGGGGGGGGGAGTTAGGGTGAATTTTTTGCAAATCACACCACATTATTTCTGAAATGGGCGCTAGAGCGCGTTATTTACTTGCTCATTTTGGGTTGTGTTGCGTTGGCCCTCGCTCTCGCCTCAGGTTCTGCAAACCCTAACCCATTTTCCGATGAGTTATCAAATTGATGAATCCCGAAAAATCGGGTTGCGCTGGCGCTGAACCCAACCCAAATCGGCAGGCATGGTAGATTACGGTGGGTGTACGGTAGCTTGATCGAAGTCTCAGATTTGGCTGAAAATATCTATGCGGGGGTCTCTCCGGGTGCTGAGTACGAATAAGATGTTCATTTGTCAATTTTCAAATCATTAAAGTAGGCTATACCCCACACCCTTGGCTGGCATGGCACCTACAGTAATCTACAGTAAACCTCAGAATATCGACAAGCGGCTTATGAGATTCGTGTTCAGCATCCTAGATTACCCCTATATAACAGTTTTGAGCAGAATCGAAAAAAAAAACTTTTCAAAACACCCTAAAGACTCCCTGATGCTTCTTCGCCCATAAATCAATTTGATTCTCTTTTCATCAGCGCTGCGTCTTATCTCTGATCGTCTTAGCAAAACTTCTGCACAATGTCGCCAGATTTCAGAACTGATAACGGTGGTTTCTCCAAGAAATCATCGGAAGTTTCGTCACCTCGTGAGCATTGCGCTGAAATGTGATAACGGCAAAAAGTTGTTCACAACTTATCCTGGAAACTGATTACACTTCCGGCGTTTCGTGGTCGAGCTGCTGTAGCAAGCATGATGCAGTGCGGCTGATTCACGGCGGAAGCCTAAACTTTGACCTCTACTCGGGTTTAACCCCATCCTACGTACGGTCCTCATCTGGCAGTTTTTATAGTATATACAGCGGGATAAAGTCGCGGCGCGTGAAATTTGCCGCTGCGCAAATTAATGACGTCTAGAGTGATTTTCTGAATTTTTTTTTCTGTAAATGATGCGAAAAGAAAAATCAAACTCGAAAATGATAGGAAACCGTTCCTTGAGAGAAGACAGAATCATTTTCCCGTTGAGAATAGGTGATTTTCACCTTCGGGAGAAGATTTAAACTTCATGTTAAATGACCATCATTAGCTCAAAAAAAATTATTTTGTAACTACACAGATAAAATTGGAATTCACGAAAATTGAAGAAAGTAGAAAAACATTGAATTTGAATGAGAGTGAAAATTCGAGTTTAATTTATATGTACTTTTGAAAAATTGCATTAAATTAGAGATTTTCAAAAAAAAATTAAAGCGAGATAGAAATTGAGACTCAATTCTCAAAAATTTCATCAAGTTTGAAATTTGAATGAGAGTCAAAAATCGAATTTGATTCAGATTTTCCGAAAATTCAGATGACTAGAAATTCTCAGAAATCGAAGTAAAATAGAAATTTTCGAAATTTCAAGTAAAAAAAAATTAGGCTTCTCACCAGAGCTTCAATTCTCTTGGGTAAGTTCGAAATTTGAATGTAACTTGAAATTGGAATGCTGTCAAGATTCCCCAAAAATTGATTAATATATGAAATTTTAAAAATCGATATGAATAAGGAATTTACAAAATTTGAAGTGATATAGAAGGTATAACCTCTTGTCAGAGCCTCAATTCTGAAAATTTTGAATAAGTTTGGATTTTGAATGAAAGTCGAATTCGATTCAGATTTATAAAAAATTGAGATAAATAGAAATTCTCAGAAATTCAGGAAAAATAGAAATTTTCAGAAACTCAAGTAAGGTAATAAATTCGACTTCTCGCCAGACCCTCAATTGTCGAAATTTTGAATAAGTTTGAAATTTGAATGAAATTCGAAATCGGAATTCTATCGAATTGCTTCAAAAGTTGGGAAATACAAAAAATGTTCAAAAATTGATTTGATTAACAACTTTCCAGAAATTGAAGTGAAATAAAAATTTTAACTCCTTGCCAGAACCTCTATTCTCAAAATTTTGATTAAGTTCGAAATCTCACTAAAATTCAAAATTTGAATTCAATTCAGATTTCGTAGAAGCAGAAATGTATTAGAATTTTTCAGAAATTGGAAAAAATACATATAAAATCCGGACTTTGAACTGAATTTGAAGTTATTGAAAACTAAAAAAATTGGGTTCCCAGAACCTCAATTCTCATCATTTAATCCTGTTCAACATTTGAATGAATTTTCAAATTTCTGACCGTTTAAAGACCTCTGGAAATGTCAATGAAGTTCCATTTCTTTGAATTTTTCAAGAATTCAATTGAATTAGAATTCGCAAAGCCTTGAGACATTTTCGAGGAAAAACGGCGAGTATTTTGTACTGCTTTTCTATGGGTTACCCACGAGTTCACACTTGGAAATGCTGAACCGAATGGGTAAGAATCAGATGATGTGTTCCTGCAGAAGTTCCGTAAAAAGCTGAAGACCTGCGTATTACTTCCTTCACTGTAGTGCTAATATGGTAATATTTCCAGTTTCCTTCAAAGATGGTGAATAATAATTTTCCATAAGTTCGCAATGCACGAAGGAACTTCTTACGTCTGCGTGGGCAGAAGTGCTGTCAGTACGAATACGGATTTTTTTTGTTCAGGCTGAGTGCCATTGAAGTTGCTCTTCATGATGTGTTTGCGTTTACCTTTACTGCATACCTTGCCGCCTAAAAACCACTTCCTCAACTTCTCGCAGATTCGCTAAAAAAAATAGGTGGTCTTGTGACACTTCATTCGAGATCTTTGCTCAAGTGGGGATGAATAATGAAACGTCTCACTAGTATTCTGAAGTAACAAGGGAACCACAATAAGGGGTCTGCAGAGTTGAAGTCGTGGCGTTGCTCGCAGCGACGAACAGCACTGGGTGGTGTAATATCGATTACATTCGGCAACGATGGCGACCGACGCGGCGTGAAGGGCGACGAGGGGGCACCGTAGAGTGTATTGACGCCGCGACGGCCTTAAATCACTGCTAGCGAGCGGCAACAGACGCCGCTACGATAATGTTTCAGAACATTTTTGTCGCCGCGTCAAGGCTGACGCTCGGCGACAACTCGCCGGTCATTGCAACTCTGCAGACCCCTATATACACACTAAAATTTGTAAAAACCGAAAGCTTTTGCTGAACTTGGCGAAAAAAACGTCCGATGCCTGTAACTTTTCTTACGCAGACGTTTCTGAATTCGGAAAACGCTGTCAGATCGTCGCCCGCGATCAAAATCGCGCTGTCCGGTGGTGTCGCGAGCCCCGCACGGCCCGCCGCAATGATTGCGCTTTGCCAGCTCATCCACTCAATTGACTAGACTTGCCAAGGAGAGCATATACGTAACTCACAAATTTTTTTGTAAGCTCCTTATTAGAATAAAACAATTAGGTTCAGAGTACAGTGACTTCTATCTCAAACAAAAATGTCACGGTGGAGAAGGTAATCATCAGAAAAGAATCACAAATTCTAGCTGTCATTTTACTCGTAATCCACGGCCTCTAATACATTCACGACTTATTGTACGTATAGTCCTTTCGCCAATCCTAGTCTATCAAATGGGCGAGACGCAATCATTTACGATGACGCGAGCGGCTTTCGCGTTCATTCTCGGTTAGTGGGGTATCGATCGCGAACGACGATCTAGACTAAATTTTCTGAGGTGACCTTATGCGTTGACAAGTTGACGCCACATTTCTAAGCAGTAATCGTTCGCACATACAGTTGACCGCAATGTTAAAAGGACATGGCGCGGTTGCGGACTCGCACTAAAACTACGGTAGAATCTGGCACTTCGCCAGATTTCGTCATCGATAGGCACCACAGCTGATATTCTCGTGAGCAGAGAGACGACGGTTGGCACCGATCGATGACGAAATCCAGCACAGTGCCAGATTCTACCGTAGTTTTAGTGTGAGGTCGCAACCGCACCATGTCCTTTTAACATTGCGGTCAACTGTACAAGCATATGGAAATATACAGTTAGGTCCGTGGCTTGCCTGCTCATCAAACGAAGTTCGAATCTCAACCGCGGCCGGTGCGGGCGCTGTAAATTTCACTGGTGGCTGGCGGTATGGTGAACTGATCAGCTGCGCTCTTCTCTCGGCTTGATGCCATTGTTATAGTCTGCGACCGCGACAGGTTCGCTCATCTGTTACGAATCGTGTCGGGACCCACACTATCGCCTTAAAAAAACTGTCGCAGGAACACTTTGCCTGCGCCGGTCGCGTCTCAGGGTCGCAGATGGGTGTTATACATTCAAATGTTAAAACCGTGCCGCAATCGGTCGCAGTGCGGCTCGTTTCCTTCGTTTTTCTTCTTTTTTTTGTAGTTCCTTCTTTCTTTTCTCTCCTGGAATCTTCACCTTATCCTAAATGTATAAATCTTCAAGCCTGCCTCTTTATAGAGCTGAAACTAAACTGATTTGCTGTTGATTCCGGGTTATTGATTTGTCTGCAATTGCGCGGGCTATAGCGCGTGTCAGACGTAAGTTGGCGTGATGTATGGCATAGCACAACTGGCCCTCAGCGACTGCGACGTCGCGCTGGTCTGCGACCGCGACAGGGCCGAAGGAGAGTATAACAATGGCCTGAATCGAATAGCGGGTCAGCGCCCGCGACGGCCGCGGGTGAGATTTAAATGATTGTTCTCGAGGAAACAAGTCACGGACCGAACTATACCAACTATCGTGAAAAAAATCCAAAAAAAACCTAAATTTTGATTTTGCGGTTATTTTCTAACCACTAGAATTTGTGGTATTGTATTATTCAATTCCAACGAAAACATTAGTAGTACATCTGCTGTACATCAATACAAATGAATCACTTTGTGGTAGGCGATGGCGGTCAGAAGACGCAATTGCTGCCATTGTTAACATTTTTGCCCTTTGTCTATTGTTACAGATCATACATATACATAGTGTTATCAATCGTCGACTCATGTAACGAACTTTGTTACGAAATGAAACTGAACTATGACAACATGCTGTAAACAGCTGCAGTTACACTAATCCCTGCAGAGATCTCACGGGAAATGGACGAAAAAAGAGCAGTCTACACGAAATTGAATTTGTCACCTGAGCTCAGCCTCTTGCACTTGCCACCTCAGCAAAAGGCCACAATAGAGATCACGACCAGGGAGGTCGAGAGCCAGTTTCCTGTCGCCTACCGCCAGCAGGTTTTTTCTGCTCCACCCGCGAAACATAATCCGCGTGGGTGTGATGATCGTCACCTTTTTGCGGACATAATCCCCTCGTCATCCAATTCATTCAAGGTGGGCCCATAGTGGTCATCTGCACGAGAGACGATGTTGATTGTCTGCAAAAATGTGGTCCCGCGATGATCGCGCCATGTCTTGAGTCATACGGTAAATGTTCGCGCGCAGGTGTCGAAAATACACACAATGAGCGCATTACCGGTGGTCTATGTTGACTTGTACTCACCTCGGTTATGTTTTCGTGCTCGTTACACGTTTCCGGATGCGAACAGGGTCAACATTCTCGAACAGTTTTTTTTTCTCCGAAAGGATTTCTTCGATGCTTGTTGTCTCGAAATAGCCTAATCTGAACGACCAGGAACGTTCCAACTTGAGACATTCTAGTCGGACCTTCCCTGATGGAGCCACAAAGGAGAAACGCATCTCAGGACCTTGTTAAAGCCGTGTTCACGAAGAAAAAGTTGCACGTTTTTTTTGGCCAAAACGTAAGCTTTGGGTCCCTCTACGAAGATTAAGAACGGAAATACGACGAAAAACACCGGTAAAAGCCTTTTCGTAGAATGACGACCGACGTCGGACGACTCGGTATCAAATGTGATAAGCTAAGATAGATAAGATGGGTAGGATATGATAAATAGATATTTCACATTCGATAATGAGTCGTCCGACCTCGGTCGGCCAACTATGAAAGGGTCTTAAGTGGGTGAAAATCTCGTGGGCAGCCAACCCATTAGGCCACTCCGCCCTCGTTATATAACAGTTGCCCTGAAATTGTGGCTAGATGAGCGATGGTTTCCGATCTAAAGCCCCATTCTTCCCTTCATTCTCAACTTCTCTCTTTACTCAGGTCAGCTCGCACACGTCGGCTGCAAAAAACGGGAGTTACAAGCCTCGGACAACTCTTCCACAATGCTTCCCTTGCTGAATTTCGAGGGGACATAACTTCGTTTCCAGGGGGTCGGTCTTGTACGATTCCAGGAACATCATTGAATCCAGCATGGGACCGTTTTCAAGATAGGCAGAAAAATGACTTCTATCGTGAACACTGCCTTTAAAGTTCATAAGCCGACCCAAAAAAAAAAGATCCGAATAATGGTCTGAAGAGGCGGGTTTCATGCGGAAGACGGAATCTGCAAGATTTGGGCCCCATTGGTGTCGGGACAGGTACCGATGGAGGAGTTGCACCGAATTGGGGGCTCTAATTCCACTCGGGACTACCTCGCTCGCGTTGAGTGGCGTGACGTTTAAAACTGCAAAAATGGCACAACTTCTCTCTCGGTGTGTAGACAGCCCCTGTCCCATTGGAGTCGGCCGATCGACTGATCCCCATTCGGTCGATACGCACCAAAAAGTGCCAGGCGGGTCTTCAAAATGCACCTGACGAGCCCGTCCGCGTTCGTCCGCGGCCGAAATAGTCGATATTGGTCGTTTGCATGCAAACCCAGGGTTGTGGTCTCACTCAATACACAAAATATGGAGTTGACTCCTTCGCATCTCGAATCATCGGCTTACTCCGTTTGAGCAAAGTTGTCCGAAGTGGAATTCGAGCAAAAAAAAACGCAGAACAACTTCTACAATTTAATATATAAAAGTTACATCACAACCAGCGAAACCGGCTTAGAAAAAAAGCAAAAAAATGAAATCTCAAGTAAGGTCTGTCCGAATGAGAGTGTCCTCCCACGCGGTCCGCTAGCGTGTTGATCGGCCGTGGCGAAGGCATTTTTTGAACCTGTAAATCGATTAGCAGGAATATCACACAAATGTTGAATAATAATCCTGCCAGAAACGTCCGGGTGGCAAAAATGCTCGTCTGCCGCTCGACACGCACGCCGACCGCGTAGACGGACAGTCTCATTCAGGCAGACTTTATATTGCAGATTACGGTGTGGAACACGTCATTCCTTTGGTGGCATGTACCTTAATACTTTTAAAATCGACAAATCAAGTCAAATTCGTGTTCCCCACCCCACACAACCCCCAGAGAGAAGTTCTAAGGCAATTCCGAGGCTTTGACCAAACTACCGTATGCACACCGTAACCTATCGTAACCTATTGAAAATCGAAAAGCGGACCTCATAATCGTGTTGAGCACTCCAAATTACACCCCTAAAAAATTCTGAGCCTAATCTGTCGTAGCATTTCAAAAATCCACAAAAGTCGCGTTTTTCTCTCAAAATCGTCCCCTGTAGGAAGCCTTGAAGAATTTATTCTGAAAACTTCCGAAAGTCAACAAACGGATATCAGATTCTTGATCAACGCCCCAGAGGAGCCCCACCTCCAAACTCAGTTGAGACTCTCCCGCCCCGCCCATTTACTCGATGGCCGTCAGGGATGAGCGGAATAAAAATATGAAATTCCGGAAATCGGTTTTCGGGTTTCGGAAATCGGGCGTGGAACGCCTAGAAATGCGCGGAAATGCGGTTTCCGGAACGCGAAACGCGGAAAAATTCAGAAATCATCTGATGTTCTCTTAGGTCCCAGACGACCCGATATTTGCGCATTCCGCAGCGTTTTTCGCGGTTTTCGGAATGCGGAACGCGGAATGCCGAAAATGCGCGCAACTTGGGGTTTTGGAACGCGAAACGCGGAACTCCTCCCATCCCTGATGGCCGTTAAGCAAATTGGCGGGGCGAGCATGCCACACTCATGTTGAGGGCCACATAATGTTGGCATGGATCCGGAAGAGACTTCGCATTCACTGTTGAAAATTGGCGCAAACTCGGTGCCATATGCTATAACAGAGGTGCACCGAGTTTCCGCCAACCTTGAGTGTGGAACGCAAAGCTTCTTGGCAACGTTCCTTTTTTATGAGAGCTTGCAAACTGTTTTTGTCGTGATTGCTGCCGTTAATTTATTTATGTTTGCATGATTATTAACTATGCAAACAGACATGGTTGGAGCGCAACACAGTAACTACAGAGGTGTCAAAGCTCGCATAGTGACATTTGTCGGACAAAAAGCAAAGAAACGGACCGCGTGAACTCGTAGGAAAAAAAAGATTTTGAATTAAACTTGTGCTTCTTTTTCATGAAGCTTCCAAGCTATCGGACGATTTTTTTTCGGTCGGCATTCTTCATTTATGGTCAAAGGATTATGACTATCACAGATAGTGAAGAACATGAATCCTTTTCATGTCTATGCTTAACTGCTTATCAGTTTACTTCAAAGACAACATATAGGGAGAAAACGTGAAAAAAAATTCATAAAGACATATAGTTTTGCATACCATTCAATTTTGTGGAGATATGCATCTACCGCCAGTGTTGATGTTCCAAACGGCTGCGAAAAGCTCAATGGATTTCAGACCCGTATCAGTTGGTAACCTGCCTCACCTAACAAAGGATTTTTTTCCGGCGAAAGCAGAAATTCGCATTTGTGATCTTGGCCGACCCTTCTGTTCGATAAATTCCGTTCTCGGGGTACTTTATGAGTCCAATGCGTGGAGGCTGATTGGACGCGATATTGGAGGGTTGTGGTCCCACAAAACGGAAAATAAGGACGAACATCATGTCCATCAATGCTCCCCATAGCGACGGCGTAAATAGACCGGCTTACCGCCACGCGCAGCGCGTTCTGGAGGCTTACTCCGCTGCTTTTTCGTGTACTGGGAAGACAACCCGATGTCGGACTACTTTTTCGTCCTTTTTTGTTCATCTACATATACGCTTTTCAGAGACCTGAATGGCTCTCCAAGTCACGTACAGTGACTTTCGTAAGCCGTAAAACTGAAAGCAGGTTCGCTCGTTTGAGAAAATTCCCAGGAAGAGTACAAAACTTAAAGAAAAAAGGGCAGGAGCCCAGAAATCGAGTGCACATATCATCCGTGTCACTTGTTCGGGGAGCCGCACTCATAGACTGGTCGCGAAAACATTCGATAGATGACCATCTTCTCTGTGCTTTCCCGGCAAGCAGCGTCGCGGCTACCAACATTACAAAGATCAGAGGGTCTATGGAAGCAGGGCCCCATAAGAATGTAGCCTATGTCAAGGATAGTCAGTAGGACTTCAAGTAGTATTCAGAAAATCATACTGAAAGCCGATCGGCTTCAGCCAGCCCGGTCGATACGCACATAGTACATTGGTCAATAAAGATATCTATTTATTTATTTTTTATAGCCAATTACAAATGAAATCGTTAAAAAAAACAGAGAAATAGTAAAACATGATTGGCCACAAGACAGAAGAAAATAAATTGGTACCCGATGGGCAACGAAATTCTAGCTGTAAACGCGCTATTATCGAAATGCAGTCTGAGTGATAGAATTGATTCATATGTTGGACTTCATATATCTCACCAGTACTGCTGACCCACTTGACCGCATTAAAATCTACTACCGCCTAGGCACGCAACTGGATATCCATTCCCGGGCGGGCTCTGTATCTCAAGAGCCTCTTTGAACTGGTACGCACCCAGGGCGATTGCGAAGGAAGGAGAGCAGTCGAAGAATCTCCTGATGTGTAGGGCACGGAGCCGCTCGCGTTCCACGCGCGAAGCGGCGGATCAAGGATGGCCCGAAGCTCATGCCGTCTCCATTGGGTAGGGACGCGAGCTCACTACGCACAACAAATTTCCCGCCCGATTGCATTTCTTCGATTTTATTCCTATCTGGAACAGCTCAATTTTTGCGAAAAATTGCCATAGAACGAATTTTTTTTCTCGAAAAATAGTCATTTATCAAGGAAAAACTTTTAATAAATAACAAGGCACGATTTAAACCAAAATAAATGCAGTTAATCGGGGAAGTCGTCACACGTTCTGAGATTGCGCCTCTCTACTCAATGGAGACGGCATGTGACTCAGGTCTCCTCTGGCTTGGCGCTTGACCAGCTATACGCGGAGCGGCACGAGCGGATGGCGTAGGATTACTAGGGACGGTTTAGGACGGCTCAGGAAGGCGAAGTTTGTCTTTGGCGGACTATGACACGGACCTACTCAGGGGCCGTATGCACATCTCTCCCCGCACGTCCCCCGCCCCGCGACGCCAATTGACCAATCATGGATGGCCTTCGCGGGGACGTGGACGCGCGGGGAGAGATGTGCATACGGCCCCTGGAATTTCTGATAAAGTTACATGCGAATTGAGGACTCCAAACATGTTACCTGCGACTTATCTTCATAGCTTTAAGTTACATGTGACCATCAACAAATTAAGTATGTTGCGCGGTGCGAGTTGACTTACATGTGACATAAAGTACTGTGCTTATCTGGGTCGAGTTCCGGTCCGCAATTGCGTCTCAACACGCTTCGCGGCCGCGCGCTTTCGAGTCGGAAGAGTTTCAAGCGCCATAGCCGCCGATCTTTTGACTCTAGGTGGATTTTAGAAACTGGAAACTAAACGAAAATGAAGAAAACTGAATAAAAAATCATATCGAGTCGGCTCTGGCGCTGGAAACCCGACTGACTCGAGCGCGTATGGCCGCAAAGCGTGTCGAGACGCAATTGCGGACCGGAATTTGACCCAGATAAGCACAGTACTGACGTGTAACTTAAATATGTTATTTTATCGCACATGTGACTTAACTTGGGGCGGGCTGTTTCCTAGGGAGGTATACGACGCACTCTCGAGGCAGGACAATAGCGTCGTCGGTTCAATTACACAAGTTTGAGGTAATTCGCCCCGCACACCGCCTGGAGGCTTCGCTAAGATGCTGGCGGCTCCCGGCGTGCTCGGCGAGCATGCCGCGTGTCTGCGCTCTGACCGCGTCGCGTGTCGGTGTCAGGTAACATGCAGCAACAGTGCATGTTACTCGCAATAATGTGTGTTATTAGCGCAACGTACATGATACTTTAATTAAAAATCTGGTCAAGTTGCACGTGACATCGCTCCAAGTTAGTTGTGAACTTGAAGTAAGTTGCGTGAAGACATCATGCAATTTGCGTTAAAGTCTCAGGTAACTTGTTCAGAAATCCCTGAGTAATCCAGGTGGAATAGTGCGCTGGAGAAAAGGATTCGATTTGAGCAAGATTGATGCAGTGCGAAGAAGGTCACATTGAAAAAACGATCCGTCCGGGAACCTTTGTGTGCCACTGTAGTTGTGATTTTCAAGGTTTTCAAGAAGGCTAAGTCCTGCAAGGCCAACTTCACATTACTCACTTCATACATGCGCTGACGTAGGCGTGTCTGTGATCTCACAGGAAAAATGTGTGACATGCGAGAAATTCGTTTTATGGACACTAAATCAGGAACAGATAGCGATTATGACCCTGAGTTGGCCATTTTTGGCTCAAATGATGGGTGGAGGCATGGGGTTGCTGGCCGTGCTGCTTGCTTTTGCCCCTATCATTCGCCTCCTACGCGTTGTTTGGAATTGTGCCCGAAATGACGACGTATGTCCGCCCGCCCGCCCTCCTAGGCCGCCGCCGCCGTCCCCCCTACAAAATGGGTTCGGTGCTCTGCCCGCCCCTTCAGCCAGACACTGTGCTGCCCGGTCTGGACTTATCGGCCCGGCTGCTCCGTTTTTCACATTGCCGGCTCCTTGCAAGGTCTTACGAATTTTTTCGTTAGAAGCATGACGTTTTTGAACAGTTTCGTTTTTTCTTCTAATATCTAACAGCTTCTTCGGAGCATTTTTTACAGCGATAGCTCCACGAGAGAACATATGTAGCGATTTTATGAGCCTTGCATTTTTTTTCCGATTTTTGATGGCACTCTTTTATAAGTTCCAAAGGTTAGTTGTGTGCCACCTTGGGAAAATAATAGAGTTTTAACGTGTTCGCGCTAGATCACCTGGTTAGACTCGTTGGTACAACATTTTACTTTAGGTATCTGCGGTTAAAACTCAACAAACGTGTCAAAAACATGCGAGAAACAGTGGACGTCTCGAGTAACTCACCGCGGTGGCAAATCGCTAACCTTAAGAACGTTTAATCGACTTCTGATGTTAATTTTCTATAATTTTGAAATATTGAGAAGTCATAAAAATCGTTGCCAGAAGTGGGAGATGTCTCAATGAGTTATGAAAAGGGTTTACACTCAAATAGGCAGTTGAAGGCATCGTTCGCGCTAAAAATCGATTTCCATTTTTCAGGCTCAATTTCATGAATGAGCCCGGTGGATCACGTCGGTGAGGTTTCGCGCGTCAAAAACATATGGTTCTCAAGTTGGAGCGGTTCAAAATGACGATCCGCCACCAATTTTCACCAACCATCTAGCACGAGGAACAGAAGCGCCATCAAAGGCGCAGATGATTCACCATTTGAAATTTTTAATTCGAGAAATTCTGACTTCCAAACTTGCCCAATGGGTACTTCTTTTTTAAGATGTTAGTGAACGAAAAGCAAGAGAAATTCACCCACTTAATAAGTTTAAAGCAAAAAACACATCCGATGTTTGTGAAAACAAACTTCCGACGTATTGCACCAGACACACCGAAATTGACGGAGGGGTGGGAACCGAATAATTCAAGGCGTTTTCAAACGAGTTTTATAGCTAAATTTGATGGTTTTGTGGGGCCTTTCCACCCTTGTTTTGTGAAAAATGAGATACGGTTTTTTGCGCGTACGGTGCCTTTAAGAAAAATACGAGCCTTCACTCAAAAAATAGTACAAATATTTAATATACACAACCATATAGTTCCTTGTATGACCAAGTATATTTTCGATCTCGAAGCTTATTCGGTGACATTTTTAGCTTTTTTTCATTTTTTTCGAATTTTTACTCTAGCTAAAGTCCGTGCTAAAGAGACTGCTAGGCTGCCGTGCTTATCGAGCTGCCGTCGTAAAGACATTTTTCAAACGTGTAAATCGATTAACAGGAATATTAGACGAAGGATGTGTGGAATTAATGTCATTGGGCAGGCTCGTCTGGAAAATGCTTTCTGCCAAGGCCGCGCGACATGCACGCCGTTTGCGGAAAGTCTCTTCATGACGGATCAGGGTTTCATTTGATCTCAATATTTTTCTCTTACTCGCACTGTTTCCTTGCATTCCGTGTTGGTGTTGCCATTTGAGCTTATTTGCTTTACAAAATTTATTCTACCCTCGACAAACGTCGTAATCCACATCATTCGAGGCGCGAGCGGCGCGCGCGACGCCTGGGCCTCCGTCTACCCTCCGCTCTCTCACTGTCTCTAACCTCTGCTCCGCACCAGCACGCGTAGGAACCATGTGAATTTCGCCGTTTCATAGTCTGTATGTGTGATGTTTTCTTTTTTTTACTGTCTGATTGCGTCGAGAAGAGACTACAATGAAAATGTGGAAGATAAGGAAAAAGAGAATAGGCACGCACACGCACGCGACTGGTCAGAGCAGATTCGACTTCAAACTAGCGGAGATCTAAGTATGTATCCTGTGTTCTGGAGGCAAATTTGGTTTGTTCCTTTGCGAGCTTGAGCGAAGCGA
Organism: Aplectana chamaeleonis; assembly: GCA_029168955.1. Taxonomy (NCBI): domain Eukaryota; kingdom Metazoa; phylum Nematoda; class Chromadorea; order Rhabditida; family Cosmocercidae; genus Aplectana; species Aplectana chamaeleonis. The sequence continues at coordinate 50,317 of JAPDOI010000233.1, forward strand.
GGGTAGCGACAGCAAGGAAGCGAGGGGAGGAAGGAGACGCAGCATAAGCGCGCACACGCACGCGATGAGGGGCAGTAACTTTCACTTTGAAATAGAGGATACGTGGCAACCAGAGATGAGCGGAACAAAAATATGAAAATCCTGAAATTGGTTTTTGGGTTTCGGAACATGAAAAAATGTTTGTCTCGGATTTCGGAAATCGGGCGCGAAACGCCTGAAAATGCGCGCAAATGCGGTTCTCGGAACGCCAAACGCGGAAAAATCAGGATTCAGCTAATGTTTTCTTCCTCCTAGATGACCCGATATTTTCGCATTCCGCAGTGTTTCCTGCGGTTTTCGAAATGCGGGACGCAGAATGCCAAAAATGCGCGAAACTGGGGGTTTCGAAACGCGAAACGCGGAACTTCGCTCATCCCTGGTGGCAACCGTCAAGATGACCATCAATCAAATGATTTCGCGCCCCCTACAACAGCGTCGCGGCTTACCGATTGAATGACACTCACAATAGTACTGAGATCATGATTTTCAAAGTTCGGATGTCTATTTCCGAGAAATTTTCGGAATTTCCCGTGTTATTCTGCCGTCTCGTAGTTTCTTTCCCTTCTTTTTCATTTGAAGTCGCCAGAACACGTTATCAGAAAATACCAGAAAAAGCAATCTTCTGTGGCAAATTCTTCAGAGATGGTCGGCATGAAAGAAGAATCCTAAACAGAGTAGAAATAATATTGCTCGCACGATCTGAAAGTATAGTTAGCGTGGAGAGCTAGCTTCACAGCACTTGGAAAGTGCTGCTCGCTGATTCAAATTTCTGCGATTTTCTAGAATTTTTATTTTATGGCCATTTCAAATTTTGAAAAAAAAAACTTTTCAGCAAAAAAAAGGTGGTCTGGGGGAGTTCTGTTTAAAATCCACAACTCGATCCTCTTGATCATTTAGCAGACATCTACTGCTTTTAACAAAACGAAATTCCGGTCCGCATTTGCGGAGAACCGCTTCGGCAGGACGTGGCACGATGATAATCGTGCTGGCTCGAATACCAATTTGTTCTGTGCTGCAACAGCAGCTGTCTGCAATCGCGGACAGGAATTTCGTGCCGATGAAGACGGTACAATCGGAATAGAGAATGTAGGTTGGAGATCAATATGCATAAAACTCGTTGCAACACAACAGCTGTCGCTCAACTGGTGGCTAGCGTATAGCTATGGAATTCATGCATAATGACGAAAAACCGACCGCCTTTACTTAGCCTGTGAATGTTTACCATTTAATGGACTGTGACTATTTGTAACTATGTACGTATATACCGCCAGAAAAAAATCTGGATTGTTTTAAGAACTTACTTTGTCAATTTTTCCGTTTCACCCTTGTCTTTCCTATACTAATATTACGCATTTTACGTACACATTTTTGAGCTGACGCGTATTCACTCAAAGTCTCTCCTAATGAGAGTGTCCGCCTACGCGGTCAGCGTGCGTGTCGAACGGCGTTAGCTAAGACATTTTCCAATAAGCCTTCCCACGACGAGACATCTGACTGGGATATTCCTCAATGAAAAAAGACAAAAAAAATCAAACCTAAAATCAAGCTTATCGATTTGAAGATCTAAAAATGCCCGCTCGGCACGCACGCCGACCGAGTGGGCCGTCTCATTCTAACAAACTTTAGTTCGTCATAACTTATTTAAAGAGTGTTCTTAGCGGTTCGGACTGAATCGTTGTGATCAGCGCTGGTATCTGTCTAGTGTGGACACAAAACAGCCTAAAATTCGATTTTTAGCACTTTAGCGTTTGATATTCTGCATCGATTACTCTCATATGCATATCTGTATATAATACATAGGCTGGCGGTAAACATGTACATATTGTTGGTGTTAATATATACGACGGACATTGTATGGATTAGTACACGCACTATCCTTCAATCATGGATTATGTGCACTCGCTCACAAGATCGCACACATAACATCTATTCAATTTTTTTCCATGATTCCCAGCACACCAGTTCTTTTCCGTCGCTCATAGATCACCCTGCTCACTAAAAACGCCAATATCCTAGGGTTTTAAGTCAATTTTTTTTGAATCAAGAATTTAATATCGTATTTTTGTATTATGTATTTAGACTGTTGCTGCTTTTCTGCCTCCCATTTTGTCCCAAACTCTGGAAGGAATAGCCTGGGTTTGGCCGAGGACCTGCCGGAATCAAGCCGTCTTGGTTCCGCAACGGAGCGGTAGAGGCAGATTCGCGGTATAATTAAAGGCAGTGTCCACGATAAAAAATCGTTTTCGAGTTCCCACCAGAAAACGAAGGTTTGGAGTCTGACTGTTTCATCAGTGAAGAAAGAATCATGAAAAACGCTGTGAAATATTCAAAATCAGCTCTTCTTTTCAAAAGCCACATTTCAACGGAGGATTAGTTGCGCGGGCATGAGCCTGAAGTAGACAGCGTGCGCTAATGCGCCCCGATTCTAAAACTGAGCCGCGCTCGCGCTCCAATGCTAATGTAGAGCGGACCAAACTGTTCCTCGGAAAACTCGACCGCGAGCGGAGGGGCTAGCACGAGCGGACTTCGGAGACGTATGGAGCTCTTTCGGGCTCGTTTTTGTTTGTTCTTTCGACCCCAGTGCTCCATTGAGACCCTGAACTTTCGATTTCCGGCCAAAAACCGAGGACGAAATTTCTCGCGGACACTGCCTTTAAGGCATTGCCTGTATGCCACAGAAATCTCACTGCCTCTACCAGGCAAAAGTGAGTAAGGGCCGGGATTCTGCCTCAAATCTACCGTGGTTTTTAGCCATACCAAGATTCGAGACGTCAGCCCTAACCTCCCATGATGGCTGTGTTATCGCGGTATTATCGTGGTAAATTCGCGTATCATTTTTTTCTGCAATTTCGAGGCTTACACCACCTTGCTTATTTTTGTGGCTAGCGGTACATATTTGAGCGTCGAATTCTCGATAAAATCAGGTTCGCGGTGTGTTCTCGGTCATTTCCAGGCGATTCCTCCCAAAGAGGGACGTGGTGACTTCTCTGAACCAGTCCACCCATATTTGTCGAATCGTATACTTTTTCAGCTCCTGACTTTTTTCTGAGCATTTTCATGACAATTTTTACCCCAGTTTTCTGTCTTGTTACCCAAAAAATCCGGGTCAAATTGTCGTAAATGTCACTTATGTGTTACATATTTGTCACGCAGTGTCCGTGTTCGTCAGAGCGCGTTTCTGTGATACTTCATGCATTTGTCATAAGGTGTTAGTCATTCCGTGGCGACTCCTCGACAGAACCTCCCACTCCGTTCGGACATCTAAGGAATAGTGTGCAATTTTCCAGGAACACACGAAAATGATTGGAATGGTCAACGTGCCATGCGATTCGCCCATCGACTTCTACGCTGCTGCACCCAACCATATAGACGCGGCGCAGCGCAACTGCTCCTCGGATGAAGGTGAGAACTGCTTTCCGTCTTTCCATCCCTATTCGGGAGTGAATTTTTTTTGTGATCCTACGCGCGAGTGTGCGGAGCTAGGGAAGAGAGCGTGGGTGACGAGATAGAGACGCGGCTCACGCGCGTATTTGGAATAAGGCATCCTCTATTTCAGAGTGAAATGTATTTCCTTGATTGCGTACTTGTGCAAGCGTATGCTGTGTCTCTCTGCCCTCGCTGCGCACACGTGCGCGAAGGAACAAAGTAAATTTGGCTCAGAAAAAGGGAGTTTATTCCACTCCGGAACAGAGGGTGAATCATGAGGTTGAAACTGTTGTGCAGAGTCCCTTAATATAAGGAAATGGGAATAATCAGGGCTTTCGGATTTTGTAGGTAGGGCAAGAAGCATAGTTTTTTTTTAAATTAGGTTTTTCTAATTTCGATTCGGAAGTTAGGAACTGTTTTTGTTAATATTTCCATATTCCATTTCTTGAATATCTTTTGTTTCATCATTATTTTTGAATTTACTTTTAATAGTTTTAGGAATAATATTGAACTCTGCTGAGCAAAAAGTTGATCCTTACACTCTCAGAAAATGAGTTCTTAATCTTAAGACTTCCACAAAATGATTTCTTCAAAAAATTAAAATTTTTAATTAGCCGAATTTTTCAATTGCTTGGCTCATTTCTTTCCAACTAGAGTTCAACTTTTTCTCGAATTATTACATGAATTTGAAAAAAAAAACTGTTCTTCATCAGAATTCGTTAATTCGATCAAATATTCGATTTCTCGCAAAAAAACGCTCAGTTTTTCGAATAGTTTTCTGGTTAAATGCGTCATGTAGTTCAACCTGCTCAGGCGATTCTTGGCCCCGAGCCGCATCGAATAGGAATCGGAGCCGCCTGACACTTCGGCTCGTTCTCCCAATCTCCGGGCTACTGCTGTTGCTGTTCGGGCCAACCGGAATAGCCCGGACAGCTAGAGCAGTAGCCCGGAAAGCAACAGCAGTGACCCGGAGCGCAAGAGGAGCCCACTCGCAGATTGGAAAAACGAGCCGAACTGTCAGGCGGCTCGGGGCCGATATTCGCCTGAGTGAAGAGCATTATTTCTGGGATATTTTGCAGCTACTTCGCGGCGAGCTCAATTTAGCGGCTATTTCGCGGCTGTTTCGCGGCGAGCATTATTTGGCGGCTATTATCCGGCAAGCAGGCATTTCGCAGCTGTTTCTCGCCTAAAACTCTAAAAGTTCGTATTGCGGAAACCACATTTTCGCGCGTTTTAGGACGTTTTGCACCCGATTCCGGTAACCCGAGAAAAAATTTCGTGTCGAAAGCCAAAAACCCATTCCTGAAAATCAATTATATAATATTCCGCTTATCCTTACATCTAACATTAATTAATTAATTAATTAAATAATTAATTAATTAATTAATTAATTAATTAATTAATTAATTAATTAATTAATTAATTAATTAATTAATTAATTAATTAATTAATTAATTAATTAATTAATTAATTAATTAATTCTTGGGCGGTACTGCCTCGTCCCCTCATGAATCTAGAGGGATATGTACATAGTAAGAATTTTCTTTACAAATGGGCACAAATTGAAATTTTTAAGTGGTTGACCTGACGCTGTACTATAAGCCGCTTCCGCTTAGGACGCCTACTGAGGCAATATGTCATTTTCTCCATAGGTATGACTTTGGCACGCACCTTGGCGCATTTCAGTTTCGCAGGAAATCACAAGATTACTGTACCTCATCTTGACCAGAAATCATACGTTTCACAGAATTATAGACAATTTCGAGGGAAAATTTCAAGTTGGCATAGTAACCATAAATTTTCCAACCAAGTGTGTGTGTGATTTTCCCTATACGAGTCACTAGTCTCACACCTATTAAACTAGAAATCGGGTTGATGAGTCAGCTGGTTGGACGTAAAAAGAGCTGTCATTTGTCGAATATGACGGCGAGAGTTATCGACAGTACATAATTTATGCCCGATTAGGAGTATGTAGTTGTCGGGAATGATGTATGCGATAATTCTGACTGTGCATTTTCAGTGCCAAAAACACCCACGAGGCGAACGCCGTCCTATCGGCCGTTATTTATGGGCATAAGCAATCGGAAAAAGATCGAATACACCACGGACGGGAGGAAGATCAGCGACGGCGTCATGTTGGAGGTTCGTATGCCTGTCTGTGTGTTTTCTATTGTGAACGAGGCTCATTCTATTCTCCCATTTATTTACTACTGCCCCAATAATGCAACCGAAGCGGAAGCAACCCTGTGTTTATTGCTTTTTTTTCGACTCATGCTACCAGAAGCGATGCAGGCTATGCATATATGTATCATTGTGGTCGAAATTAGGAATGAAATGGAGACGGAGCCCTTCGAATGATTTCGTGAAAGGGTTTTTAGCCCAACTGGCAGGGTCTTTAGAGAACCCTTGTCAAGCAATAGTGACGAAGTCTAAGTCGTCTAATCGCCTCAAACTGCGTCAATCTACAGCCGAAATGCGCCGATTACATGCCTTTCATTCACTTTTCCGTCTGAAAGGGCGCGTCTCATGATGATGTACCTTATAGTGGATTCGGTACTTCTGGGGAAAGGATACGTTGGAGAAAGTAGCCACTCCTAATAGAATATATTCTTTTATAGCCACATGACAATAAAATATCTAAAATTTCCCCTACATATATAGTCACGGCGCTTTCCTCCAAGCCACCACTCAAACAGTAACTCCGGGCAGATTGCGCGCGCATGACAGGCCGAACAACATCCATCCCGTGATTCGATCGCCATCGTCTTAGGATGGACTCTAAAGCTCTATGCTCTAATGCTGCTCGCGATCCGACCGAAACTTTAATGGCTAACGTCGGTTCGACCGGCGCCTTAAAGGCAGCGTTCACGAAGAAAAAATGCACGTTTTCTTTTGGCTAAACCGTAAGCTTTGGGTCCCTCTAAGAAGATTACGAACGGAAGTGCGACGAAAAACGGCCGGTAAGTGGGTGAAAATCTCGTCGGCCTGTCAACCCATTGGGCCACTCCGCCCACGTCCTATAACGGTTGCCCTTAATTCGTGGTTAAATGAGCTATGGTTTCCGATCAGAAGCCCCGTTCTTCCCTTCATTCTCAACTTCTCTCTTCATTCAGGTCAGCTCGCACACATCGGCTGTAAAAAACGGAAGTTACAAGCCTCGGAAAACTCGTTCACAATGCTTCCCTGGCTGAATTTCGGGGGGCCATAACTCCGTTTCTAGGGGGTCTTGTACGATTCCAGGGAAATCATTGAAATCAGCATGGTACCGTTCTCAAGATAGGTGGAAAAACAGAAAAACGACTTTCATCGTGAACACTCTCTTTAAGCGACATTCAGTTGAATTAAATTTCCACCCTCTATAGCTACGGTGCTTTCCTCTGAGCGGAGTTACTCAGGCAGTAACACCGGTCGGATCGCGGGCGCTTGGCGGGCCGAACAACATCCATTCCGCCATCCGACCGCCATCGTCCAAGAATGGACTCGGCTTTATGCTCTAATGCTTCCCGTGATCCGACCGAAACTCCAATGGCTGTCGTCGGTCCGACCGGCGCCCTAATATCCTCCGGCGATCAGCCCGGTGGGCCTTTTGCTTACCACCATTCGCCCGCCATGCTCTCGCGATCAGCCTGGACAGGCCTTTCAGCGTCGTCGGTCTGACAGGTGTTCCCATCTAAGAACGCTTATCCGTTTCTGAACCTAACTACTATACAGTGCATCCGACTCATTGATGATAATTTCAAAAATCGCTCTTTTCTGCTTTGCCCTGAATCGAAAGGTTTACGTACGGATGTATCTGGAGTAAAAAGGCAGAATGATCTCAACTTTTAAGTAACTAGGAGATTCTGTGACAAGAAATTCTAAAGTATCCGATTTTTTTTGGATATCCGACTCATTTCAAAGAATCTTTTTTCACGAACACTCAAGATGAAGTCGACGACAAATTTGTCCTCGCATGAATGTCTTCATGAGTTCCGATAGGAAGACAGTCTTTTCGTCAAGCAATAGGTTGACGGTGAAGAGAAAAACAGTATTGGCCGTTTTCCAAAATGAGTCGGATCCAATGTATACTAACTACCCTACCGGAGATCCGGGACTCGACTCGAATCGGAAATATCATTTCGGCTACGATCCATTAGCCGAATTTTTCGGACGAAAATCCTGCTAATCTGATCATTCGATTTTTTGAGTCTGGCCATCTCCGCAGTTAGAATTGACGGAATTTTCGAGTCGGATGGGATGCATACAAAGCAATAATCAGGAATCCGGGATGATTCTGTTTTGAATATTATCTAGCGGTTTAAATTTCGGCAAAAATTCGCGCAGTTTTCAGGACACTGGTTGATATGATCGCCGCTAGTTATAAAACTCCTTCGAAAGGGATCGCCTGAAAATTACCGAGAACTCACCGCGAACCTGAGTTTTTGCGAGAATTTGACGCGAAAATGCCGGAAAATCACCGCGAAAAGCGGCAGACTCCCGACAGGTTCTCGCTAGAATCTAGAGAATCCCTACCAGGCTTGGTAGAATTCGGGAAACTTCTCCCAGAAGGATAAAGTACCTTTTCTTCCAGCGTATGGTCCTAATTTCTTTGTTTTCCAGAAATCAGAGCCGAATAAGCTATGGGAGGAGCTGATTCTGCGATCCTTCGTCAACCGCTTCGAAGAGGAAATTCAAAGTCCAGTCGAGTCATACAAGACATTAGAATCGGAATTGGCCAAACTCGACGTCAAAGGTGAGGACGAGCGCAGTCTAGGTGCTGTACAAACATTCGTTTTTTTTTCTTTCGAATTCCACAGACCATAGTCCACAAATATTTTTCAATTCATTACTTCAGATAAATCCGTCTATCGATCCACGTACTCTTTGGTGTCCCCGAATCGAGTCAAAGGAGTCGAAGTTGTCTTAGATGAGGACATAAAGGAAGGCAGAAAGTGAGTTACATTCTTAGCGATTTTTCTACTCAATTGGTGCGATCGATTTCCTATTTGGAGTTCAACACGTGCCTCAAAGCCAGGCATTTATCACTAGTCAAACACTTTGAAGTCTCGTCGACACCCTAATGGATTCGTTTTATGGCATCATGCATATGCTGGCAAAAAAATCACACTGGCCACACGTCCTTTTTGAGAGAAAGGCTAGCAGGGGAAGCTTTTTTCTCGCGTCCATTGGCCTGAGCTAATTTGAATACTCTGCAAGGATGAGCACACATTCTTTGGTGAAAAATATTTGTTGATTTGGGCCGAAATTCTGATCTTAAAAAGTAACGTGCTCGGAGACATTGGCAGCCACCGCGCCTCAGCCTAGTCTTCGCAAAACAAAGCGTCATCACCTGAGTAGCTGTGGCGCAGTCGTTAGTGAGGTGGGATCGTGGAGAAATGACAAGGGTTCGATCCCTCCACTCACCTTTTTTCTGCAATGACATTAATTCCTCCCTACTTTACTAAAGAATCACGTACAAAGATGTATTTAATCATTTCGCTGCGCAATAGTATGACCCTATGGGTAGTGATATAGAGCTGAAAAGCACTAATCCACTTTTCGGACTCCAGCGGGAAAAATTTATTTTTCGCACAAACTTTGTGAAGGGGACCTTTCCTCAAGAAATAGGGTGCTGAGCGCAGAGATACAGTGGTCACGAATCCCACTCAAACTTTACGTCCATTCCTGTACGCTGGCGCGAACTTGGTGCTCCTATGTTTGACATATGCGCACCGAGTTTGAGTCAAGGCGCAATAAGGAACGCAAGGTATCAGTTCGATCCGTGCCAACTGTATGTAGATGTATCTTGACTTTCCGGACGATTACGGTGGTTTACTGTATTCATACCGTAAAATTTTTGATGTCTTAGATTCGACAAAAACTTTGCCCAGAAAGATTCTTCAAGGTGAATATCACAAATCCGAATTCTTTATTTCGGTTCTGGAAAGATTCCTCTCAGGGATGAGCTTGATTCCGCATCCTGCGTTCCGAAACACCGTTAACACACCGTAACTTACCGTGACCCATAGAAAATCGATAAACGGATCTTCAGATTTGTCACCAGCGCTCCAATTTACTTGTGCAAGCCTACATATCATTTCGTTCCCCTTGCCCGAACTATGTAGAAATAAAAATTCCGAAAATCGATAAACGGACCTTGAATTTGTGATCCGCACTTTCAGATAACCCCCATGAGGTGGTTTGAGACAGAACTTCTCATTAAACGCTCCTAGGTAACATCGGCGTGGATCGGGAAGAGACTTTGCGTTCACTGTCGAAGGTTAGCGCAAACTCGGCGCACCTATGCTATAGCATATGGCACCGACTTTGCGCCAACCTTCAACAGTGAACGCGAAGTCTCTTCACGATTCATGCCGACTATACACTTGACTGATACAAGGAAATACTCAAACAACAGTGGAAAATAGTGGATTGCGGTTCCGCAATAGTGCCGCAACGTCTCTGCAAAGTGCCTCTAGGTATCAACGCAGCCCTATTTCGGCAAACTTTATTACAAGTAACAGTGACGTTTCTTGTACGAAAATTTTAAAATTCGTGAAAAATTGTAGAAAAATTACAATTTCCCACTTTTCGCGGTCTATAACAAAAAAATCGCGATTCTGTAACATATTTTTGATGACTACATTTTGTGGATGTTTGTTATTTTTCTATGTATTTCAGACAAAAGAGGTCGTTCTCGAGTGATCTCCCGCTGCTGCCCTTCATCAAGTCAATAAGAGGCAACAAGAAGAGCAAAAAGGCGAAATGACAGTGACTCCCATACACATATCCCATACTGAATCGCATCATACAGGCATCTCGATCGCTTTGCTTTAAACATATCTAATTTACGTGCAGTGATAGTTGTGTATGAATCACTTGTTTTCACATATCGCATAGGTTATATTGTGTTTAGTTAGTTGCTGATTTCATTATACCCGTGTGTATACTCCCTTATCGCGCTTACATACGTCGCACTGGCCTAGAAGTATGAAAGCACATTTCTTTATGTCGACTGAAATAGGAGAACCAAATCATTCGCTGCTTTTGGTCCGAGGGGAACTTCCCCATGTATAGCAGTATTAGTCCCCTCATACTGTAATTCCGTCACCATTCCTGCACTACCCCATTACCCCACTTGTCGTCAATCTCACTCTCATCTTACCCTATTTACGTTAGTATTCTGTACTCACATAAGCTTGATTATGTTGATTTCTGGCTTTCTTTATGAAGCTTATAAAGAGAGCTCGCTGTAGAACATATTGTTCAATAAATTATGTATTTAGATACTACTAGAGTTCATAAATCGCTATTTATCCATACATGACTTCAGACACAAAATACACTCTGTAATAACGGAATGCCAAAATCATGGTCCGCCTTTGGTCCTCTACTGGCCTTCTACTACGTTCTGATTTTTGAAAATCAGAAAAAAAATTCGCTCACCTTGTTCACCACCCTTGGCCACATCGCCAGTGAGAAGAATTAGTTGCTGCTGTTTTCAAATTTCCCATATAATTTCGCATCTAGCAGAACACACTACGAGCCACTTTAGATTATTAGTCAAGACTATCATTATTTGGAAATAAATTTTATTCTTTAAACACATTTCCTCACGGTCTTGATGGCGCCCTCTCTCTTAGAAATCGTCACATTTTTTCTCTATCTGTAACTATCGTTTTCTGCCCAGCAGGGTTGATGCAAACTCTGAATTTGGAATCCAATTTAGACCACAAGAGCTAATTCGAAACGAGATTCCGGAATATGAGACTTTACTGGAATATGATACCACACCACATCAATACTAGAGTGAGGACTTTTTAAAAAAACACCGAACGAACGAATTTCGAATAAATTCATTCATTTTTTATTTCGAACGAACGAATTTCGAATAAATTCGTTCATTTTTTATTTCGAACGAACGAATTTCGAATAAATTCGTTCATTTCTTATTTCGAACGAATGAATTTCAAATAAATTCGTTCATTTTTTATTTTGAACGAACGAATTTCGAATAAATTCGTTCATTTTTTATTTCGAACGAACGAATATTCGAATAAATTCGTTCATTTTTTATTTCGAATGAACGAATTTCGAATAAATTCGTTCATTTTTTTTTCGAACGAACGAATTTCGAATAAATTCGATCATTTTTCATTTCGAACGAACGAATATTCGAATGACGAAGAATTTAAGCATCCATAGCAATATCGCGCAACTACGAAGTGAGCGGCAATAACAAGTTGAATTCTTCTTCTAAAGCTTTATTTCTACCAACAAATGAAATTAATACGGCACGACTCATCTCTAAACCTGTACGGGCTACAACGCAAAGAATGCTACAAAATCAACTTTTCCGCTTTAACTTAGCCTAAGGAGCTTATTCGAGGTGCTGAACATGAATTAGAGGTCCACTTTCGGTACTTCGAAAGATCACGGTAAGTATAGGGTAATTATATCGTTAAAGTCTCCGATATGACTGAAATTTTGCCTAGAGAACCTACCCCTAAACCTTCTCAGATAAAAAGGAGCTCGACGCTCACTCCGATCTTCCCACTTTCCCGGAGAAACGATGTAGGCGAGTGCTTGCCCTCCTGACACGAGAGCGTGCCCATCACGGGCAAAGCGTGCCCCCAAAAAGATGCTGGACGCTCAAGACGCTAGTTTGCAAGGGAGGCATACGACGCGGTTTGGAGCCAGGACTCGGATGAAGGCAATGCCTTCTGTTCAATTGCCCAATTTCGCGGTACTTGGCTCCGCCTGGACGCTGAAGGCCCTGCTCAATCGCTGGTGGCCCCAGTTGGTGCTCGGTACACTGGCCGGGTCGCGTGTTGGCGTGCGGCCGCGTCGTGCACCGGTGCGTGAACATATTTTTGAAAACAAAAAGCTCAGAGGGGCTTATCACCAGGGCAGGAAGCAGCTATTCGCCCACGTCAGTCGCTACCTCCACCTCGATAGCTACTACCGTGGGAGACAAAACTTCGGATTTTGCTCTCCACGGCCACTATCCCGCTGGCGGCTTTCAGCGGGGCGTGGAGCGCGTTTTTGTCTGAGCCATTAATCCTTCAAAAATTGCGAAAAGGATAAGAGATTCTTAATCCACAGCTCCGAAAAGCATCTTGGCGAAGTTTTAGACAAATCGGTGCTATCACTAGAAGGGGGGGGGGGGGAGTACCAATTGCCATCCCACTAGGGCTCGCCCATTTTTACGTGCCGCCGCGCAATTATAACACCAATCCGGGGTTTCCTCATCTGCCAGAAGCGTTGCGGCGCGGAGAAATTGGTGTGACCATATGCAGTGGACAAGTGGCCTGACTGGCGAGATAGCACGGCCAAATCTAAAACGTCGACAAACCACGGCACTGTGCCGCAACCTTCCGTAACACCGGAAACGGATGTCAAATCTGTGTTTAGCACCCCCAAAGGTTGTTACCGCGGCCACTTGCCCACCCCTATTTCTCCGCGCCGCAACGATTTCGGAAGGGAAGGAAAAACCTGGGTTGGTGTCATAGGTTCGTTGGGGTGGAGACAACGGTCCGAGAGGTGGAGGTTGCTTAGGATTCCTGATTGGGGAACGGTGAAGGTTCCCTATAGATTTGCAACTTCAAAATTCGACGTTTTCTCAATCCTCTTTTTCTTGCATTCAATGTATTTTTAATCATTAATTTTGAAACAACATTTTTTCCGTTAGATGACCTCCTTTAGAAATTCACTATTCTTAATGAAAAGATCTGTGTAGGTCATGATAAATTTCCTTTAAGCTGTCTTGGAGTCAAAATTTGTCGGAGAATTTCTTCAATCGATTTTTGAAAAACCATCTGTTCTTCGCTAATACCATTTTTACCCTTTTAGATGGATCATTGAACAGAGCTCTTTCCGAAATCTTCATTGAATTTTGCGTCAAATAATGTTTTCAATTTGAGAAAATACGTTCCAAATCTCTCAGCCGATTTCAATTTATGAATTAACGTTTCGTTCAATAGAAGCAATCAGTTTTTCGTCCATAACTTTTTTACCCTGAAAGACAGCCCTTTCGTGAAGATTGTTTTCGGAATTAACATAAAATTCTGCATCGAATAGCGTTTCCAGTTTGGAAAAATATTTTCTCGATCCTTCAGCCTAACTCATTTTACGAAACACCGGTTTTCCGCCTATAGCTCTTTAACCGTTGAAGATATGGTTTTGGTGAAGGTTGTTTCTGAAATCTCTGTAAAATTCGGCGTCGAATGATATATCGGGTTCCTAACTTTGTGTTGTATTCCTAAGAATACAAACTTCTACGCTCTCTCTAACAGGCGAGAGCTACCGTTTCTGCAGCTGAAGAGAAGACTAGAGAATAACAAGTTTATTAGTAGAGAATAACCACACAGTAGACGTGAAGATCACCAGAGGAGCGGGGAGAGGTGCAGGCGAGGCTGACTTGTCTGAGGCCCCTTCCTGCGGCCTTTTATGCGGTCCGCTTCCCGCTGGATCACTCTTCTGACCTGCTTAACGGGATACCACCTCGCCTTCTTGGGTGGTCATCAGCATTCCAACCTCGCCGATAGCGGACTCTTTCTCTCAGATCATCTTTTGATCTGCCAGCCATAACACTTTGCTTGCCACATAAGCCAGCTAGGTCGGTGGAGCCGAGCTCCATAGTTATTTCCATAGGGTGCTCTCGCCTCTATGTTTTAAATCAGAAACGCAGAGTTCTGCCGGAGCCAACAACGGGGCTCGGCTCCACCTCGGCTGGCTCATGAAGCAAGCAAAGTTAGGAACCCGATATGTCATTCGATTCAGAATTTTACGTAGATTTCAAAAACAACGTTCAGCAGAACCCTATCTCCAAAGGTTGAAGAGTTATAGGCGAAAAACCGGTGCTTCGTAAAATGGATTAGGCTGAAGGATCGAGAAAATACTTCCCCAAACTGGAAGCACAAGTTGACGCAGAATTCCATCGAGAATTTGAAAATAAGCTTCACCAAAGGTCTCTCCAAGAACAAAAAGGTTATGAACGAAAAACAAATAATTTCAGGCTAAAAAAATGCACTTTATAAACTGAATTCGGCTGGAAGAAGGAGAACTTATTTTTCAAAACTGAAACCATTTTTAAATGCAGAATTGTATGTGAATACCGAGAACGACTTTCACCAAAGGTCTATCTTTGAGCAGAAAGAAGTTATGAACGAAAAATCGGCAGTGACACCCACCCAATCTTGAAAATGACTTGCATGAGTGTTGGGTCACTTTCATTCTTTATCGGGGCGTTTCATTGGTTGTCACCGGTTCTCCCAACGGTGAAGGTTCCCCACTTCACTGCCCAGGGGTGAAGGTTGGTGGAGTACAACATGGCTCCACCTAACGAAGCTATGGGTGGTGTTGCGCGGCGGCATGAAAAAATGGGCGTGGCCAAGTTTGATTGCCATGTGGCTCCCGCTGTTAGAACCGTCCTAGTAGCCTCATCAGACGGTGTGGGGAAAAAATTTAGCTCTTGCGTCGGGAAAAATGGAACAATGGAGTAGTGAAGAAAATGAATACAGTCTTGAAAGGTATGTCGACTCCTTCATACATTAGAGCTGATTTTCATATTTTTTGTTAAATCAGCTCGGGCATTCAAATTCGAATAACGTTCGAATATTCACCTCTGCGAATAATCGAATTTGAATAATGTTCGAATATTCACCTTTTCCGAATAGTCGAATTCGAATAATATTCGAATATTCACCGTTTCCGAATAGTCGAATTCGAATAATATTCGAATATTCACCTTTTCCGAATAGTCGAGTTCGAATAATATTCGAATTTTCACCTCTTACGAACAGTCGAATTCGAATATTGTTCGAATTTTCACCTTTTGCGAATAGTCGAATTCGAATAATGTTCGAATATTCACACTTTTCGAATATTCGAATGTTCGAATAAAAATTCGTTCGAAAAATTCGAATATTTATTTGAACTCGAATATTCGATCCTCACTCTAATCAATACCACATCAATACTATTGATGTTGGTCGTCGCTTTATATGAGCGTCGTGAAACGGTAAATTTTCAGAGATTTTCGCCAAGAAGAGCTTCCCTCCTCTAACAAGGGAACCACAATAAGTCATAGTGACCATTCCCAATGAAATGTACTTTTCTAGAACCGTTTTCGGACGAAAAGTCCGAATATGCCAATCGCAGCTGCCTAGACCCACTCTGAAAAAAGTTATGAGCGTTTTTTAAAGCTTCGTGGCAAGGTAAGGGTTACCCCCATGAGATTTCTTGGGTGTTTTTAAATTTTTCTTCTGATTTTGCTGTCTGTAGGGGTAATCTGGGGTGCTAAACACGAATCTGCGGTTTGCTTGCCCAAATTTTAAGGTTTACTGTAGGTTACGGTGAGTAACATGCCATTTAGGAGGCAAAACCTACCTCAATATTCCGATAATCAACAAATGGACATCAAATTCATATTCAGCACCCAAAATAACCCCCACACAGAAACTTTGAGACAAATCTGAGACTTTGACCAAACTACCGTATACCCACCGTAACCTACCGTAAGCTGTCAAAAGTCGATAAACCGACATCAGATTCGTGTTCAGCACTCCAAATAACCCTCAGAGAAATAATTTGAGCATATTCTATAGAAGCACTCCGGAAATCGTCAAAAGTCGCGATTTGCCATCAAATTCTCCCCCGATGGGAATCTGTGAACGAATACAGTCGAAAACTTCGGAAAATTGATAAATGAACCACAGATTCGTGATCAGCACCCCAAATAACCCCTCAGAGCAAATTTTTAATCAAATCTGGAATATTTTTCAAAACGCTTCGAGACCCTCTAATTGGTATAAATAAACGCCCAACCGAAAATCCGTGAAGTCCAAAACGCTGTTAGTCGGCGCAAAGTTTGGAAAATGCTCGTTCAACTTAACTTTGCTTAGTGGGATAGTTTTGGGCGCTGAACACGATTATGAGGTCCGTTTCCGGATTTCCGTAAAAATAATGCGCTTTTTGGAGGGTATAGTAAGTGCGAAAATCAGAGAAAAAATGCCTATAACTTTTTTCAGAGTGGGTGTAGGCAGCTGCGATGGGCATATCCGGCTTTTTCGTCCGAAAATGGTTCTAGAAAAGTAAATTTCATTTGGAATAGTCTCTATGACTTATTGTGGTTCCCTTGTAAGGAGATTCTCTCTCGATTACGTAAGGAATTCTCAAAAACGCATTCTTTAGGAAGTGAAAACTTCATCTTCATTTCAAATGTGGCCACAGTTTAGGTACAGTCCGCGGCAACGGAAATAGGCGGTGGTGCGGTTCCGTATTTTATCTCATACACTGGAGGGGGCTAGCGCAGCTCTTCAGGGGGGCAACCCTCCGGGCACCGGCGCTCGCCCCCCTCCCCAATCGGAGGGCGGGGGTACCGCCGAAGTGACAATTTGGCTTGATCGGAGCCCTCTCCGTCACTGCCCTGAAGCTCCCGTCACTGCCCCGGAGCACTGATGTCACGAGCAGTGACGTCACCCTCCCCCCCGGAAAGCGTCGCCGCTCTCCTCCAAAAATACCCCTTACTGAGTGAGTACTTGAAGTCCCCGTCCAGGGCTGGCCCTGTTTGGCCGAATGCGGCTCTCTATGAGGTGAGGCGCCTTTTATACCGGTTGAGCACGTGATATCACAG
The DNA here is from genome assembly GCA_029168955.1 of Aplectana chamaeleonis. NCBI lineage: Eukaryota > Metazoa > Nematoda > Chromadorea > Rhabditida > Cosmocercidae > Aplectana > Aplectana chamaeleonis. The sequence goes on from JAPDOI010000233.1 coordinate 67,397, forward strand.
GAAAAATCACGTAAAATCGGGACAAAACTTGTAGGTCGTTTACACTGGTCTAAGGGGCTGAGCAGAGTGCCACCGCGGCGCGGCGCGGTCTGATGATGGAGAGCCGTATTGATAGATCGCCGCTATCTATCAATACGGCTCCCAATCGTCAGGCCGCGCTGGGCCGCGGTGGCACTCTGCTCAGCCCCTAAGAGTAGGAACGTAACCAATGTAAACTCGTTGCTCTCAACTTATAGATACCCTGATTGATTTTATAACAAGGTACCCTGATTATAGATACCCTGATTGATTTTATAACATTTTTTTATACTATGCCTTCTCTGGCCTCTATTGTCGTAAACTACCTTCTACGACTTCTTCCCATCTTTTCTCTCTCTTCCTCTCAAGGGGGGGGGGCAAGCGCCGGAGGAGAGCAGGGGCCTCCACTGAAGCCCCCTTAGGGGAGGCCTGCGCTGTCCCTCCCCCAGGTCGAAAACGGGCTCTATTGTCCGGCGCTTGCTCCCCCGCAGAGTCTGAGTGACTAAGCATACAGCAGCCATGACTGGCTCGGCTCCAAATTTACCATTAATCTATATGGAAACAGCTGATAATTTTTTCCGGGCTATTGATTTTTTTTGTTTCAATTTGTTTTGCGTTGCCCGTGCGTGCATCTGTTGCAAAGCTTTTAGGTGGCATCTAGATTTCTGTGAGCACGAACAAGTAAAAGCGTATAGCTGCTATAAGCTCGCAAACAGGCCTTGCCGCACTGCGAGATCGCTACTCGCAGCTGCGAGCTACAGGGAGCTTTTATAGTCCTCTTGCACAGCGAAGATGCTGCTAGCGATTTCAAGCATGCATTGCGAGCTGCGAAAAAGACCTTCTTCGTCTATTTTTGTCGTAGCTCGCACTGCCAGCACTCATAATCATCATTCCTTGTGCCAACTGCAGGTTTTAGAATGGATTCTCTCAATTTTTTTTCTATAATTATTTATCAGTTTTGTTTCTTTCCTGTTTTTCTTTTGTTACACCACTTAACATTAAATAGATGTACTCAGGCGATTTTGAGCCCCGAGCCGCCTGACAGTTTGGCTTGTGTTTTCTCAATCTCCGGGCCATTGCTGTTGCTGTTCGGGCCGCTGCTGTTGCTGTCCTGGCTCCTCCAGTTCGCCCGGACGGCAACAGCAGTGGCTCGGATAGCAACAGCAGTGGCTCGGGAAATAGGGCAACACGAGCCGAACTGTCAGGCGGCTCGGGGCCGCGAGTTGCCTGAGTAGATCGAAATTTTTAAGGGGAATTTTTCCGACAAATTTGATAGAAATTCTCGACAAAAAAAATCTATGATTTTCATGTGTGTGGTTGTAATTAGAACTACGCTCATCACAAAAGAGGTACAGAGAGTTCCAGTTTAACTCCTGTTAAATACTATTGAAATCATATCCATGACTACAAAGCGATGGATTGGTAAGGGATGCTGGTTTGAATACTGGCATGCAGTGGCCAAATCAAAAAGCCGTATTTTTGCCTGGACGAGGCACTGGCATTTCGGAGAAATCTAGACAGTGGCTTGATTTCACTGCGAATCTGTTGCATCCGACTCCGGTTGGGCCCCGGTCCGGAACCGAGGCAGGTTCTCGGTGGAATCAATGCAATTCTTCCCGAAGTATCCCAAGCGATGTTGTCAGCATCACTTCAGAGAAAAACAACCAAAAACTTGGCGTTTCCATTCGTATATATAACCTCAGTTGGAACGATTGCAGGAATGTGCTCTTGCATTCGTAGAAACTCAACTCATGTCTTCCCTCCCCCCCCCTCCGAAAAAAGCCCCGACGGATGTTTATGGGATCGAAGCCGATTAGTGAAGCTAACCATTATCCTAAAGTTCGTTCAATTAAAAATATCCGCCCACGCGGTCAGCGTGCGCGTCAAGTGGCCGTCGTGATTGCATTTCAGGACTTGTAAATCGGTAAGCAGGAAATTTAGACGAATAGTTATTTACATCTCTGTAGGCCATTTAAAGCCGTGGGGAGGCTCGTACAGAGAGATGCCTTCGCGACGGCAGCTCGACACGCACGCCGTGACAGCGTTAACCTAACAAGGGAACCACAATAAGTCATAGTGACTATTCCAGATGAAATTTACTTTTCTAGAACCATTTTCGGACGAAAAAGCCGAATATGCCCATTGCAGCTGCCTAGACCCAGTCTGAAAAAAGTTACAGGCATTTTTTCTTAGATTTTCATACCTATTGTACCCTCAAAAAAAGCGCATTATTTTTATGAAAATCCGGAAACGGATCTCAAGATTGTGTTCAGCGCCCAAAAGTACCCCACTAAGCAAAGTGAGGTTGAAGGAACATCTTCAAAACTTCGCGCAGACTAATAGCGTTTTGGACTTGTACGGATTTTCGGTTGGGCGTTTATTTATACCAGTTACAGGCTATAAAACGGAGAAATTCACTTCGTTCCTAGGCGTGCTGGTGCGGAGCGGAGGTTAGAAGCAGTGAGAGAGCGTAGGGCAGACGGAGGCCGAGGCGTCGCGCGCGCCGCTCGCGCCTCGAGTGATGTGAATTACGTCGTTTTATAGAGGGTACAGGGCTCTCGAAGCGTTTTAGAAAAATATTCCAGATTTGACAAAAAATTCGCTCTGTGGGGTTATTTTGGGTGCTGATTACGAATCTGAGGTTCATTTATCGATTTTCCTGAGTTTTCGACTGTATTCGTTCAAAGATTCCCATCTGGGGAGAATTTAATGGCAAATTGCGACTTTTGACAATTTCCGGTGTGCTGCCATAGATCATGCTCAAGTTATTTATCTGGGAGTTACTTGGAGTGCTGAACACAATTCTGATGCCAGTTTATCGATTTTTGACAACTTACGGTGGATTACGGTGGGTATACGGTAGTTTGGGGGTGTGTATACAAGTCTGTTGGTACCTGCTCGTTGGTGCCCCTGCTTCTACTGAACCCAGCAGACGTTTGAGTGTACACAGGGAACGTTCGAGCGATATAGCGTGCACAACTATATCGCGAAAGTATCCCGCACATTGCATAAAGGTGTCGCCGTCCGGCACACCAAGGCCTCTGGTCCATAACACCTTAGGATCCGTACCTAAGGAGTCATAGAGTCTTTGGCCACAAGCCACAATTTCGCCACCCTGAACTGTCGATCGCTGTTTAGTGATATCCAAAAAACTGCGCTATGCAGACTTCTGAGCTATTTCCATGCACCGTTTGCTGCTTTGCAGGGAACCCGCCTCAAGGATAGACCCGTCATCAGCGTCGGAGAGTACACCATCTACTGCGGCAACGCTGACAATAGGAGAGTGGGAGGCTGTGCAATAGGTGTAAGGGAGGATTTCAATGGTATGTTCAAGGAGTTTGGCTCAACGTCGTGTCGGAATGCATTCGTACGACTGCGGGATCACAGAGGAACAAATCTGTGGATAGTGAGTGCTCATGCGCCCACTGAAACCGCCGAAGACAATTCGAAGGATGCGTTTTATGAGGAACTCAATACGTTGCTGGCCAGGATACCTTGTCAACATGCTGTTGTCGTGGGGATTGACGCAAATGCGAAGATGGGACTTGATCAGGAATCCGAAGTACTCGGTAAATGGTTCTACCCAGTGGAGCAAACATCGGACAATGGCTACCGCCTTGTCGACTTTTGTGAACGCAGTGGTAGTATTGCATCGACATTCAAGAGGAATCATCGCCGCCATCAGCTTACGTGGCAGGGACCAACCCGGCTATCTCCAGAAGAGCAGCGGAAGCGGAAGATGACAACTTTGAAGCTACAGCTTGACTATGTCCTGACGAGGAAAATTCCAGTATCGGACATTCGAAGGTCTAGAGCTGTGTGGGATGTCGCATTCGATTCGGATCACCGTCCTGTTCTGTTGAACTTCACTGCGAGGATTCATAAGAGGAAGCGAGGGGCTCAGCCTCTCCAGAGGATTGACATGACAAGTCTCAGAGATGAAGAGTGCAGAAGGAATTTTCGACAACGCGTTTCTATTCACATCGGAGTACGGACTAAGAAGAAACTTTGCGACGCGGATTCTTTTGTCAAGTGCATCCAGGACGCTTCGAAAGAGGCACTCCCGGTTGTACAGCCTAAGAAGAAGTTCGCCTACGTCTCAGAAGAAACTATATCTACCTACAACAGAGTATGTGCTCTCCGAACTGCAGGAAACTTCTTGGAGGAGAAGCGCCTGAGGAGGAAGTTGCGTCGGCAGCTTCAAAATGACCGCGAACGAGAATGGACGTGTAGAGCTAAGGAGTTTGAGAAGGCTTGGGAGGAGAAGAATCCGAGGAAAGCCTACACGTTGCTGCGACAGTATAGCGGGAAGATTAAGAGATGTTCTCCTGTCTTGAACACTACCAATGGAGTTGCAGTTGGTGATGCGACGCTGCCAATATGGAAGGATTACTTCAGTTCACTACTGAATCGTCCAGCGCCATCAGTACCTGAGCTCCCGCATGTTCAGAGAGCACATTACGATGTCAGTGAGGAACCACCGACTGAGTCTGAAGTTTTGGATTGTGTCCGGAAAATGAAGAATGGAAAGGCAGGTGGAGATGACAACATCACTGCTGAAATGCTGAAAGCTCTTCCTCCGTCTGGGATTCGTGAAATGACCAACACCATCCGTGCCATATGGATGAGCGAAACGATACCCGATTCGTGGAGACATGCGATCATCGTACCTCTTCACAAGAAGCTATCCGTCACGGATCCTAAGAACTACAGAGGAATCTCTCTACTTCGTGTCATGTACAAGGTTTTAGAACGTATCATTCTCGAGCGACTTATCAAACATCGTGAAGGAACGACCAGAGATGAGCAAGCCGGTTTTCGACCTGGAAGATCGACCATCGACCAAGTGTTCGTCGTGAGAAGAGTAATTGAATCGTGGCAGCGGTTTTCGAAGCCATTACAGCTTGCTTTTTTGAACTTTGAAGCCGCGTTCGACTCTCCTCATCGTGATCGATTGCTCAATGCTCTGCAAGCAGGTGGAGTCCCGGAAAAGTATGTTCGGTTAATCAAGGACATGAACAAAGGAACAACAGCAGCAGTTCGTACACCTGTCGGATTTACGTCAGCTTTCGAGGTGAAAACAGGAGTAAGGCAAGGAGCCGTTGCAGGACCTTTTCTTTTCAACTTCGCCGTTGATGACATCATGCGTAGAGTTGCAGAACAGTTTCCTGCGGATGTGATCCTAACACCATCAGGACGCTCCCTTCTCGACCTGGAGTACGCCGATGACATCGTATTATTCGCTGAAAAGAACGCAAAACTGCAAAGGATTGTGAACCTCGTTTCGAAGTATGCCGCAGCCTATGGACTTCGTCTTCGTCCCGACAAATGCAAGCAGATGTGGGTCTCTCAGAGGCCTTCAACGGGAGTTTGTGTGGACGGACAACGTATCGAACTGGTGGACGATTTCTGTTACTGAAGAACGATGGTAGTTATGCAGCGGATATTCGACAACGATGTGCGAAAGCTACGTCTGCATTTATTTCTCTAACCAAGTGTTTGTGGTCTACCACCATCGCGAAGGAAGTCAAGTTGCGCGTCTACCTATCCGCTATTCGCCCTATCATGATGTACGGATCGGAGACGTGGGCAGCACCGAAGACGCAGATGGAAAGGTTGGATTGCACGGAGAGGAAGCATTTAAGGCGTTCGCTTGGATATTTCTGGCCGCGTGTATGCCATAACGAAGACCTTTACAAGGAAATCGACGCAGTACATCAACGCTTGACACGAGGGAGGTGCCAGCATCTCCTAACGCCATCTCAAGCAGCAATGGAAAGTCGACTTCGACTGCTCGGGCATATACTAAGAAGAACGCCGGATCGTCTCGTACAACACGCTTTAAAAATGCTTCCAAATCCTGTCTGGAAACGGCCACCTGGGCGTAGGCGAAAGTTCTGGACGGATGTGGTTAAAGAGGATTTGAAGTCACTCGGCATCGAAAGACAGTTCAGGCGCGATGTTTCGTTTCGCAGGAAATGGAATAGTGACAGCTGGATGGAATGTGTTCAAGTTGTGGCTGAAGACCGTGAAAAATGGACACGGCTGACTACTAGGACGGCACACCTCGGTGAAGATGCGGAATGACCGCGTCAGGCGAAAGCCAACCGATTAAGTCAAGTAAGTAAGTCATACGGTAGTTTGGTCAAAGTCTCAGATTTGTCTCAAAGTTTCTATGTGGGTGTTATTTGGGGTGCTGAATACGAATTTGATGTCCGTTTGTCGATTATCGAAATACTAAGTTAGAATTTGCCTCCTAAAAGGCATGTTACTCACCGTAACCTACAGTAAACCTTAAAATTTTGACAAGCGAACCCCAGTTTCGTGTTCAGCACCCCAGAATACCCCTACATACATGTTTTTAGCAGAATCTGGAGAAAAATTTAAAAACGCTTCAAAAATGCCATGGGGGGTACCCCATCCTTACCTTGCCGCGAAGCATTGAAAAACGCTCCTAACTTTTTTCAGAGTGGGTCTAGGCAGCTGCGATGGGCATATTCGGACTTTTCGTCCGAGAATGGTTCTAGAAAAGTACATTTCATTTGGAATGGTCACCATGACTTATTGTGGTTCCCTTGTAAGAGTCGGAAACTTGTCTATTTTGATAAAAGTTGACCCAAGCGGTGAAAGGAGCGTCGAAAAGATTCCTGTTTTAGAGCGGTTTCATATAAACAGGAGGACCAGCAGTTCGTTCTGTACATGGTAGAAAATGCATCAAACTTAAATAACCGCTGCCATCGCAGGAGCTCGTACTCCAAGCAGCAACACGTGCTGCAAGCTTCATCGTAGGAAAGGGTGGTGAAAATTTTCATTGCAGGAGCACGGGATGCATGATAGCCGTGGGCTATCATAGCTATAGTTATAGGAAAACGAACTGAAAATGAAAAAAGGAGATGTGTTCCCAATAGTATTTAATATCAATTAAACAGCGATTCCTTGAACATCTTTATTGATGAGCGTAGTTCTCATTACAACAACAAGCAAGAAAACTACAGATTTTCATTTTTTTTCTCGAGAATTTCAACGCCTAATTTGTCGAAAAAATCTCACCAAATTTCTTTTCATCTATATGTATACCTAACTAATGTTATGTACTACATATAACAAAAAAACAGTCGAAAGGGAGGTGAAACTAAAAATAATCCTTAAAACATTTCAGGAAATCTATTACAAAATGAGAAGTTGGGAGAACGCATGGTGATTATACATAACGCGTGTCCGAATGAGAATGGCGGCCCATGCGGCTGGCGGGCTTGGTAGGCGGCCGTCACATTCGCCGCTCTCGGACGAGCATGCGAAACGTTCCCACAACCATCAAATACGAAGGGGGCTGGCAGCAAACACTGCGCCGACCAATCAGCTCTGAAGCAGGGGGGAGGGGGATGACCACCGTTCGAATCCAACATTCGTCTGAGGGTGCCACATGCGACGGCCGCCTGCCTAGCGCGCCGACCGCATGGGCCGCCATTCTCATTCGGACACTTTTTAAGTGCTCGCAGTGCGAGCTACCACAAAAATAGTAAAGGAGATTCTCCACGCAGCTCGACATGCATGCTTGAAATCGCTCGGAGAATCTTCGAAAGCCTCAGAGCAACAACAAGCGGACCCCAGATTCGTGTTCAGCACCCTATATTGCCCTTATATACATGTTTTGAGCCAAATCCTGAGAGAAAATTCCAAAACACCCCAAAAATTTCTTGATGGGTACCCTCACCTTGCCGCGAAACATTAGCAAACGCCTAAAACTTGATTTCAGAGTAGTTTAGAGGCAGTGTTTACGATGATTTTGGTTCTCGAGTTTTCCACTCAAAACGATGAGTTGGCCTCCAAGTGTTACCCAAATCACGAAGAAACGGCGGGAAACGCATTAAAACGTCGTATTTCAGTGACATTATTCTATAACATGGACTAGTTGTCCGGTTTGATGAACATGTTCATGGTGGTTATCACCGGTATAAAATGGGGCTAATCAGAAATGGAGGAATATTTTAGGCAAAACAGTATTAGTTAGGGTCCGATGGAACGCTCGGAGCAATAGAGAGTAGAGAATTTCTAGAGACATGTCCGCAAAAGATTTCATTGTCACAACAAACACTCCCTGTGATACTTGAGAGGCGGGGTGATACTTGAAGATTTCGGGTACTTCCGGTGCGTTGTTCTCAGTTTCTTCGTCATTTTAGTTCTACCCGGGGGCCACTTAGTCAGTTTTGTGGATAATCTCAAAATTGAAGATTATCGTGAACACTGCCTTTAAAGCATTGTTCGGGATTTTCGTTCCCGAGGTTCTCATTTAAAACAATGCGTTGGCCACTATGCATTGGATCCGACTCATCGGTTCTGTTATAATCGGTTGTTTTTCTTGCATTTGCTCAGAGACAAACGCACGCGACACCGGTCTTGCGAATAACAACCTAGAGTGTGTGAGCTATTCTACCTCGAAAACTTGTGAATCTCGCTACCCAGCTTGCACTTGTAGGTATTCAAAAACAAAACAGCTTAAAAACAAAATGACGCTTAATAACGAAACAATAACAAATCACTCGTCATCTACTGATGCGTTTCCACCCCCAGCCTTCTTCATTTTTCGTCTCTTTACTCGTCCTAGGCGGCCATCACCGAAGGGTGATTTCAACGAGAAGTCAATGTGTTTCTGCGAATCCAAACGAACGATGAATGAGGTCACATCAACAACTTGACGTCGCACGCTAAAATTCAAGAAAACAGTAATGACACGTTACACAAGGCGGAAAATGCCCCATGGTACTAGGCAGGCGCCCAAAAATTTGCAAAGGATGGCACGCGTCTAACCCTCACTGAAGTCCTCCACAAATTGAAGGCAGTACTTTGCTCATCTGGGCCGAACTTCGGTCCGCAACTGCGTCTCTACAAGCTTTGCGGCCGCACGCGCCCGAGTCAGTCGGGTTTCCAGCGCCAAAGCCGACTCGATGTGGCTTTTTTATACAGTTTTCTCCAATTTTTCTTCGTTCCCAGTTTCCAAAACCCACCTAGAGTCAGCAGATCGGCGGCTGCGGCGCTGGAAGCTCTTCTAACTCGGGAGCGTGCGGCCGCAAAGCGTGTCGAGACGCAATTGCGGACCTGATGGTGATAGCGAAGCCAACAGACTCATACCAACTCTTCTAAAGCCTTTGCACCGTTAGATGCGCCAAAAACGAGCCCGAAGGGCCGTATCGCAACCATCTCAAGCCATCCAATCTTCGAAGTTCCGCCCATTTTCAGCCAAACACCGCCCTTCAATACATGCACTCAGTGATCGTGACGCCAAGCATAAAGAAACACAGGCAGATCAGATAACGCGATCGCCAAAAAAGCGTCAACCAATAGTGGTGCTCTACCCTTCCCTCTGACCTGCCAATCCTGAAATTCATTGATTGGTATATGGCCATTTGGGATCATCTTTGACCGTCTCAACAGCGTTAGCGTTCTAATACAAGCCGTACGATTCTCTTACCTTTGCTATATCAACCATACGGTCGCTAGCTTCGCTTTCTCAACCAAGCCTGTATGTTGCTGTGTAAATCATTCATTTCCCTTCGAATGCAAAGAATAAGTCGTTATTTCTATATCTGCCTCGCGATTTTTAAACATTTTTGTCAGTTCTCAATACTAGAAGGACCAAACCAGGGATGAGCGGAATTCCGAATTCTGATTCCGAAAAAGCCTGAAAATGCGGAAAAAACCGGAAACATCCACGAAATCAGCCTTTTTTGTACACTTTGCCTTACAAAATTCCTAGGGGGTTATTTCGGGAGTTGAATTCGAATTCGAGGTTCGTCTTCACTTTTAGCAAAGCCAGGGTTGATAGCAAATGGGTTTTTGACTCGGGTTAACCACCACCTTCGAACGCGAATTTACCACCAACCTTACGCGAGTAAACCGCCAGGTTTGTGCGAGCTTACCAATCTTTCGATTCGAAAGGAGGACATTCAGGACGCCGTAGAAAGCGTGCAGGACCCCAATAGAAGTGTGCAGGATCTGTGCCGCACCTCAGTAGGAGTGTGCAGGATGTCCGCAGGACCCTAGTGAGAGTGTGCAGAATGTGAGCAGGACCCCAGTGGGTGTGTGCAGGACTCGGGTGAGAGTGTGCAGGATGTGTGCCGGACCCCCCGGAAGTGTGCAGGGTGTGAGCAGGACTTCTCATTAAAGTCCTAAACGCTCTCCTCAACGTCCTGCGCACCTCCTGTGAAGTCCTGCACACACTCCCCGACGTCCTGCATACTCCCACTCAAGTCCTGAACGAAATGCTCGATCTGCTGCACGCTCCCAGTGAAGTCTTGCAAACATTCCCCGACCCCTTGTACATTCCAAGAAATTTCCTGCGCACATTCCATGACCCCTGCACAATCCCAGTGATCCCGCACACGATCTCCAGCTGCGTCAAAAGAGTATTTACATAAAATTGTTCAATAAAGAAGGACAAGCCCAAGTTGTTTTTTGGTGGGCACAGTTAAGAAGAAAGGGTTACTAAATTCGCTGAACCCATTTCCGATGTCCGAATTCCGATTTCCGATGGTTTTTGACGTTCCGATTTCCGAAATTTTGAAGGTCGTTCCGATTTCCGATTTCTGCAAATCATAAAAAAATTTCCGCTCATTCCTGTACCGAATCCGCCTATTTCATGAAATTTTTGGCAATTCTGACCGTGTATGCTGCCTGTAACCCAAGGCAAAGCGCTCCGCTATCTATAAGTTAGCGGGGCTACGAGCCTCTTGTCTTCGTTTTTGGGCCAAACTTTGAACGACCCCCCCCTCCATACAATGAGAAATCAGAAAACGTCACGTGATCCTTCTTAGGGGCTGGGCAGAGTGTCATAAGGGCGCGGCGCGGCCTGTTAGTGGCTGCCGTAATGATAGATCGCGGCGATCTATCAATTCCGCAGCCCATCATCAGGCCGCGCCTTGATGGCACTCTGCTCAGCCCCTTAAGGCGCTATTCATACTATTCAACGCCAGCGCGGCACGCGCGTGCCGCTCTGGCGTGGCGTTAGAGTATGAATACTTTCCGAGCGCGTGCCGCGCTTCCGGAGACTATGAATACTCCAGCGGTGACGCCTCGGCGGAGCGGAAAAAAGCGGGTCTAACTTTGCCAAACAACCAAATTCTGTATATTCGTTCATAAAGAAACGGAATGAAATTGATGATGATTTAGTAGTGAAAATGGTTAAAAAGTCGATAAGGCCATCGCCGCCATGGCGGAGCGGGCGTCACGCGCGGGCGAGGCGTTGGGCCATTCATACACAAACGCCACGCCAGCGCGACACGCGCGTACCTCGCTGGCGTTGATTAGTATGAATAGCGCGAAACGCAAGGGGTTAGCATCACGGTCAAGCCACTAACATTCCGCGAGATCTGGAATCCTGAGACGAGAGGCGGTTTTTCTTGCGTCAAAATTTCAATTTGTGGAGGAGATCGTGAGGATTTCGAGCAAATGACGAAAACTTGAGAAGAGGTATCGTGGTATTTACAGTCAGCGCCAACGGGAAAAAGGCGATGGTACGATTGCGGCGTTTAGAGTTCTGTGAGCATGAACACGTATAAGCAGATAGCTGCGTGCTCGCGTACAAGTTCGAATGCGGCTAAATATTAGGAGGGGGTTTCAGTTTTCTTTGCCGCACTGTGAGGTCGCTACTCGCAGCTGTGTGAGCCGTACGACGAAACTTCTCAAAGGGGAATTCATAGTCTTCCTGCCCTGCGAAAATGGAGCGAGCGATTTCATGCAAGCGTCGCGAGCTGTGCGGAGAATTTCCCTTCCTATTTTTTCGGTACTGATTTAGATCTCTTGCTGGGAGTAAATTATCCACCCACTTTCTCGCCTCCGACCAGCCTTCGCTGTCCCTGTGATAGGTCAACGGCGGGAAAGTGGGCGGGTAACTCCCTCCCAGCAAGAGATCTAAATGAGAGCCCTATTTTTCTTATAGCTCGAACCTATAATCATTATGCATTGCGCCAAGTGCCCATTTAGTAATGGCCTTTCTTGATATGTTTTTATGATAATTTTCAGTTCTGCTCTCCTTTCTGCTGTTTTTTTTCCTGTTTTCACACGTAGCCTTACTTAGGCATAGCTAGACTACTAATTTTGGGTGAGGTTTTTTCGAAACATTAGGATTTGAACTTCGCGATAAAAAATCTGTAATTTTCCTGTTAGTTGCTAATACATATTACCATAGGTGTGTTGGTATTGTACGCAATTGGGCGGAAACCTGCCGTTTTTCAACGTTTCCGTTGCTTTTTTTCTCCAAAATTGCGTTGAAAATTAATGATTTTTTTAATTACGTTAGAAACCCAAGAAAATTATCAGTTGTTTTCTTATCGTTTAATGGTAAACTTGGAAGCGAACCAGCCGTAGCTACAGTATGCTAGGAAGCAGCACGTGTTGCAGGTTTCATGGCAGGAGAGGGTGCTGCCAATTTTTATTGCAGGAGCACGTGCTGCAAGTTTTCAGACCTTCGCTGTTGTCCACAGGACACGAATGAGATGTCACCTCACGCAATGCTCCCTGTAGACATCCAAAAGGAGCATGGATCGCCCCTCGAGAACTGCCCGTCGCCCCCCTCCTTGGTGCCGTAGACAACCTATCCGCGGGAACGCTTTTGCTGTAAACATCCCATCGGAGGAGGATCTCCAACCCCGAATCCGCGTTCACATCCTATCAACACCCTGTAGACCTGATATTACCATCCCAGTGAAGCATCAACCGCTTTATGACGTCACCCCTTAAGGGCAGCATACACACTCACAAACATGGTGGAGATAACAGCATAAACAGGACCGCACGGCTCCTACCATATCGTCTACGACGTTTGAAGCGTCAAAAACCATCCAGGATGACAATGTTTGAGCAATCTTGCCTTCCACGTCTGTATTTCCCACCCGTTCGAGTACAAGAATTAGAGATGAAACTTGAGAAAACATGTGATAAGATAGAGTGATAGCACTATCTGATGGGAGCGCACGAGAGAAATAGCTTGATTTGCTTGAATGTAACATGTCTGCATACCAATTAACTCTCGCCCATTTTGGGAATGCCGCTCTACTTCGGCTGACTTTTTGAAATGTTGTTTCTCTCGTGCATTCCCATTTGGTAATGCTATCACTCTAACTTATCACATGTTTTCTCAAGTTTCTTTTCTCATTCTCGTACTCGAATGGGTGGGGAAACACTGGCGTGGAAGGCGAGATTGCTCAAAAATTTCCAAGTATATCCTGTTTCCGAGTGTGATTTATTTCCGTTCGTCGCGTGCGTCTGCGTGCGTACGCTGCGTCCCCTTCTCCCCACAATTTCTCGCTGTCTCTACCTTCGCTCCGCACAAGCACGCGAGAGAACAGAATAAATCCGGCTCGGAACCAGAGGATATTGCCATCCTGGATGGTTTTTGACGCTTCAAACATATTTGACGACATGGTAGGGGCCGTGCGGTCCTATTTATGCTGTTATCTCGACCACGTTTGTGAGCGTGTATGCTGCCTTTAAACGGCGGTATGCCTTCTTTCGAAACTTGATGATGAGGCCCGATTTTTCTTATTTCAGTTCTAATCTAAGCGGAACAGAGAAATTGGACCCTCTCAATCAAATTTTCTAGAGAAAAACTAACATTGGCGTGGATCCTAATGAGACTTTTCGTTCCTCTTTGGAGGTTGGCGCAAACTCGGCGCACCTACGTAATAGCATATGAGACCGAGTTTGCGCCAACCTTCGAGAGTAAACGCAAGGTCTCATTAGGATCTATACCGACGTTACATTATTTTAATAATGATGTCCTTATGCGGACAACACTCTACTGCTTCCAAATGAACTACTATAAGTTATACAAACCATTCCGAATGAAATGTACTTTCCTAGAGCCAGTTTCGGACGTAGAGTCCAAATATGCCCTTTGCAGCTGCCTAGAGTCACCCTGGAAAACGTTATAGCAGTTTTTTTTCTCCGATTTTTGTACCTATTGTACCCTCGAAAAAGCGCATTAATTTTATGAAAATCCGGAAACAGACCCCATAATCGTGTTCAGGGCCCGAAACAGCCCCCCCCAAGGCAAAGTTTGGGTGAAATCGCATTCTCCGAGCTATGTGCAGACTTATGGCGTTCTTGACTTGTATGGATTTTCGGTTCAGCGTTCAATTATATCAATTACGGGGTACAGAAAGCGTTGAAATTTTTTTTTCTCCAGATTTGACTTAAAATTCAACCTGGGGGTGATTTGTGGTGCTGATCACGAATCTGAGGTGTACCTGGGGTTTTTCCTAATTTCGACTAAATTTGTTCAAAGCTTCCCACCGGCAGAAAAATTTGACGGCAAAATCGACTTTCGACGATTTCTGGAATGTGACAAAAGATGTGGCTCAAATCGTTCTTTTGGGGTTTATTGTGAAGTGCTCAACACGAATCTGATGTCAGTTTATGGATTTTTGACAGCTTGTTGTACACGAACGAAATTTTTGAAAAAAAAATTTCGTTATTTTTTTCGTTCGTTCGAAAATTCGTCGAACGTAATTTTTTCAAATTCCGTTCGTTCAAAATTTCGCGAACGATTATTTTTCAGTTTTCGTTCGTTCGAAATTTCGTCGAACGAATTTTTTTCAAATTGCATTTGTTCGAAATTTTTTTCGAAATTGTACAGCTATACGGTAGTTCGATCAATGTCACATATTTGTCTCAAAGTTTCTATGTGGGGGTTTTTTCGGGGTGCTGAATACGAATTTCATGTCCATTTGTCTGTTTTCAAACTATTAAGTTCTGCCTCCTGAATAACATGTTACCTACCGTAACCTACAGTAAACCTATAAATTCCGAGACAAGCGAACCCCAGATTCGTGTTCAGCAGTACATGTTTATCGCAGTATCCGGAGAAAAATAAAAAAACACCTCAAAAATTCCATGGTGGACAACATGGATGGGAATCAGGGTAAATGAACACCCCCGAATGATCAGATATTCCTGACAAACAACTAAAAATGACGCAAATGACACACATAAAGGGATGGAAAAAATCAAAATCTGCCTACGAAGGCAGTTGCTGAAAACTCCGTAAACCACGGAAACCTTCGGGTCCATCACGGGGAACTCCGCGAGGTGCATCTCTCGGCATGCCACCAACGCTCCTTCCACGGGAAGACGTTATTAAAAAACGAATCACAGATCTCTTATAATTAAAAAAAAGAGAAGAATTACCATAGAAGTCTACAGCATTATCAAAAAATAAAACGAAATGCAAATCTCATATAACCGAAAATGAGAACTTGGACGGCACGATCTTCGTGATACATCGATTGATGGACGCTGCCACCGCCCCTCGAATGTTCTGTAGAACAGCCCATCGACCTGCGCAGCCGTAGACATCCCGAATTGACGTCCTGTGGACAACAACTCGGTCTGCGTCGATTTAAGGCATTCGGCGGGATTGCTGGTCGATGAACTGTTTAACAGCCCGTCGCCCCCTGCTCAACAGCACACCGGGACGACCCCGCGTAGAGCTGCCTGTTCGCCAGCGGTGACTCGTTCTGGGCGGATCGACGTCCTGTAGACAACAGCGTACGTCTGAGATATTGTAGCAGCACACCCACACGCTTCCCGGCCAGGACACCGACGCGCGGACAGCCCACCAAGCACCATATAAGGCCGCCACTTACTCAAGTTTGCGGTTGCACGAAGCCAATTACCGCAAACTTGAGTAAATGAACAGGCTACGCTGCCGGAGTCAGAGTTCCGTCTCAAGTGTGCGTCGTATGCTTAGCTTTTTCGGTGAATCGTTCTGTCATAGAGAAGAATGAGAACCATGCATGCATTGAACGTCTTATTATTAGCTGGGGAACGTGCCGCTATTTGAAACACAATATGTAGGAGCATGTGCTCCCACAGCAGCACGTTCCTCCACTCTGCTCGAAGCAATGTAATCTTCGAGTTAAATCGATATCTGACACGAGCTGAATGCGGCGATTGGAATGGATTTCTTAAATTTTGGTTGCGGAGCTTTCCTTATGCTCCCAAAAATAGTGTAAAGCGGTTGGATGAATGGGTTGGAGAATGAGTTCCCGTGTTTTTCAGTCCGAAATCTTGAATTAGTAGGTTCTGAGAATTTATGAGAAATGTCATAGTTCATTCGAAAGGAAGTAAGAATGAACGTGGCTGGATGCCCCCGGGTAAGTTCTCGAGTTTTCAGCCTTTTTGTTCTCAGCACCGATTTGGAAGCTTCAAGCGGTTACTACCCTTCGGGAAAACTGTGGGGACACAAATATTTGAAGAAGTTGGAAATTTGGGGAGGGGGACGTATGTAGGAATATTGGATGGAAAATGAAAACTTAAAGAGAAATTATTTCAATAGTATTCAATAGAAGGTAAAGTGGAACACCCTGAACCTCTTTAGTAATGAGCAATCGTTCCAATTACAACAACGTAGGAAAAAATTGCAGATTCAAACTTTTTTCTCGAGAGTTTCAACTCTCAATTTGCCGAAAACACCTTTGCCTAAAAAATCTCACTAGGGAACCACGCATGGTTTACCCGCTGATCAGAAAGGTGTTTTCTGGTCAAGTCGGGTCCGCTCTCTCCGAATCTGAAATCAGATTTTGCTACGGACATCTGCGAAATAAGTTATAGCCGGTCAATGTTCGTATTTCACGCCTTTTTTTTTCAAAAACGCGTATTAGTGTTCGCGAAATCCGGAAGCGGACCTCATGCTTGTGTTCAGAAAAAAAAACTACCCCACTGAGCAAATTTTGAGTGAAGGCACATTTTCCAAACTTTGCACAGACTGGTGGCGTTTTGGACTTTGCAGGTTTTCGGTTGGGCCCCTCTGAAAGCGTAAAAAAATTTTGCAGATTTCACTCAAAATCGTTCTAGGTGGGTTATTCGGGGCGCTGATCACGAATCTGGGGATTATTAGACGGTTTTTCGAGCTTTGCGACTTGACTAGTTCAAAATTTCCCAGGGGGGGGGGGAATTTGATGGCGAAGCGCGACGACGTGACGTTTGCCGATTTCTGGAGTGTTACGATAGATATGGCTCAAATTGTTGCTCTGTAGGTTATTTGCAGTGCCAAACACGAATCTGCAATCGATTTATCGATTTTCGCTAGATTGTGGCAGGTTACGGTGGGTATACGGTAGCTTGGTCAAAGTCTCAGATTTGGCTCAGAATTTCTCTGTGGGTGTTAGTTGGGACGCCGAATACGAATTTGAGGTCCATTTCTCGATTTTCGAAACTATAAGGTAAGTAAATCCAGTTAAAAGGTGCTGACCGTAACCTACAGTAACCATAAGTCTAGAGACAAACAGACCCCAGATTCGCGTTTGGCGCCCTGAATAAAACTCAGTTGAAAATTTTGAGCCGAATCCGAATTAAATTGGCAGGTACCCATAACTTTTCACAAAGCTCCAAAAACTCTTATAACTTCGTTGAGAGATGTCCGTAGCAAAATCCGAGATCAGATTCGGAGACAGTGGACTAGAAGTGACCAGAAAACATCCATCATCTTTTAAATGGTGGGGTTGGCCATGCGAGGTTCCCTAGTCAGTCTACCTGCATTTGGCTAATATTAAGTAATAGAACAAAAAAAGAAGAGAAGAAAGCAAAACTGGAAATATTAATCGACCTATTAAGAGAATCCGTTACAAAATGTGCAGTTGGCAAAAGACATGAGGATTTCAAGTGCTCGCAGCGCGAGCTACGACGGGCATAGTCATGAAATTCTTCTCGCAGCTCGCAATGCATGCTTGATATCGCTCGCAGCATCTTCACAGTGCAAGAAGACACTGAAAGCTCTCTGTCAGAGTTTTGTTGTCCTGCGAGCTCAGCTGCGAGTAGCGACCTCGCAATGCGGCAAAAAAAACAATGAACTTCTCCCCCTCCCTAACTTTTCGTGCATGCTAGTACGTGTTCATGCTCACAGAACTCTAGATGCCACATAAAGCCTCCACAATAGATGCAGGCCAAAATCACATGAAAAAATTTAAATTAGAAGAAAACAATAATACAGAAAAAATTATCAGCTGTTTTTTTATCGATTAATGGTAAACTTGGAACCGAGCCAGCCATGGCTACAGTACGCTTAGTAAAAATACGCGACCATACCGCCGTTTATTTCCTTTGCCGTAGAATGTACATAAATTTTGGCTTACATTTGAACTGGAGATGAAGTTGTCACTGCGCGAAGATTGCGTTTCAGGCAAATTCTCCTATTCGAGAAAAAAAATCCCATGGGGGAAAAACTTATTCTTAGCAAAAATCTCTGAAAAATTTACCGTTTCAAGGCGCGTATATAAAGCAGCGGCTAGCAAAAATCTTGATCGTCCATGAATTTGCCTAAAAGTTCCGAATTTTCACACCAAGTCACGGTTTGTGGTTCGATTTCGTTGCCAAAATCAGAACCTGCTTTTTAGAGGCAGTGTTCACGTGGATTTTCGTTCCCGAGTTTCTCTTTCAAAACAATGCGTTGGCCACCGAGTGATACCAAAATCAAGAGGAAATGGCGAAAAAGGCACAAAAAAAATAAAAAAAATGGATGAAATCGATATCACAGATAAGAACTGGCACGTAGCCGGCTGACGGCGGGTGGTCAACAGAGGCCCCCTGGGGTGCGTTCCAAGAACATTTCCATGGCAAAACGCGTCCATGGAAAAGTAGCCACGGCCGCGTGGAAGCATTTTACAGTTATGATTCGTAGCGATGGGAAGCAAACCTGATCAAGGAAAGGCCTTTTTCCCTCCCACACCGTCGTGGGAACATTCTTGGAACGCACCCCAGATCACCAAAGTTGCCATGCTACATAAGAACCAAACCAGTAGGGATTCACAGGCTCCCCACGGAACCACACACGTAAACCAACTCTCTTACGTAACCCATGGGTGTACATGGAAAAACCCATCTTGGTCAGTGCAATGTTACCTAGTTAGAGTTCATTCCTCTTCGTGCTCGGAACATTTGACATTTATGAGCATGATCTTCACTATCCATATATGAGGTTTTCGATCAACCTTTTCTTCCTGCTTTGCTCTCAAAATGTGACTTACTTCCATTGAATTGTATAAGCAACTGATTCCATTAGGATTCCGGACAATGGCTCCTGGGCGGGTTTATCGACAGCTGGCTGGCAGCAGTCATCGCGGTATCCTTCACCAGGGCAGGATTGGTCGGCAGCCAGCTGTCGATAAGCCCTCCCAGGGGGTGGATGTAATTGGGAAATTGTAGAAAGTTTTACTCCAAACTCGGTGCACGAATTTATACCATCAGCGCACTATATTTGCGCCAATTCTGGGAGTTTAAGGTGAGAAATAGCCGCGAAATAGCCGAGAAATAGCCCACCAGTCTACGCAGCGGCTCCAGGTGGGGTACTTCTGATCGACTCCGCGACTATCTCTCTGCTTCTCGGAGACAGGTGAAAATAGCCGAGAAATAACAAAGAGAGAACAATACAAGACCTCTGAGAGTTTTACCCGGGAAATAGCCGCGAAATAGCCCACCAAGCTCCGCAGCAGCTCCTGATGGTCTACTTTGCGGCAGGTATTAAATGGCGGCGACAATTATTTAGCGGCTATTTCTCGGCTATTCCGCGGCGAGCCTTATCATTTGGCGGATATTTCGCAGCTATGACGCGGCAAGCCGGCATTTCGTGGCTATTTCAGGGCTATTTCTCTGCAAGCATTATTTGGCGTCTATTTTGCGGCGAGCATTGTTTAGCTGCTATTTCTCGGCTATTTCGCGGCAGGCATTATTTGAAGTCTATTTCGCGGCTATTACGCGGCGAGCGGAAATTCGGCGGCTATTTCTCAGTCAAAACCCTCAGGGAACACCGATGAAGAAATGCTTAGTATCAGTACTATCCATGCCGATTGTGGCCCTTCAAATCACATCTACGCAGAAACGAACTTCTAACCGCCGCATTCATAGATGGGCGAAGAGGGCAAGAATCAATTTGAACTCCTGAAAAAAAAAGACGAAAAAAAAAAGGAATCATTGGAGAATGTTTCCAAGCTTGATTTTAATTTACAGCATTATTATTCTAATGCACTTTGTGTTCTTTATTGTGAGTTCGCGCAAACTCGGTGCACTATTCAGTATTCGTCCATACAACCCTGCTTATCAATTTACTTCTCCGAGAAAATGGTCTCACACCGCCGCTCGACACGCACGCTGACCGCGTGAGTGGACGATCTCATTTGGGCGGGCATCATAAAGCAACCTCTGACCGAGTATACATACAAGAAAAAACATTTATTTAATCACACAAAATAATCAATCCATCAAGATTAACTTTTCAAATGAAGTTTCAACATCCACTGGTGCACAGATCTGTCAGAACAACAAAGCGGCTGGCGATGCGGTCGCGAGCGTCTTTAGTGTCGATTACTTTTACGGATGAGATGACCGTTTACTCGTTAATTTTCCCAACTTTTTGTCGAAATTACGTTTAAATTACTTATTTTATTACTCTGAAAGATTTTTTTCACAAGCTTCCACGCGGATCCCTTTTCTGGTACAGGTTGAGATCGGAGTACGGGGCGGGGTCGTCCCATACGCCGTCCAATCCCCAACGTGCTCTGGGGCGGAGAGATCACCGCCGATAGGCCGACGGAGGAAATAACGTACCCATCTTTTTCATTAGCCTCACCTACTTCCCAATTTTTCACCAATGCTATCAGACTTCGCGATTTTCCCCTTTTCGCTTATTTTTTGCAAATTTACACCAGATTAATCGCTTTTTCACTAATGTCAATTTTTCGCGATTTTCATTTACCAACTCTTACTATCCCAACTATTTTCTCCGGATTCCACCTCTCTTTCATAATTTTACGCGGCTCGCTGGGAATTTTCAAACACTTTCTTTCAACATCTTTTTCCACCAGCGTCCACGAAGGTTTCAGTCTGCACCAAATTTCCACCATTTTCACCAATTTTCACCAGTCTCGCCCGATCGCCTCCGAATCCCTTCTTCTCTTCACCTTATCCCAACAATCGGCACCCCAATCTCCTACACTTTTGTCTGACTACCTCGATTTTTGAATATTTCCACCAAGTTTGCCATTACTCACAATTTTTTCCTAATCACTTCAACTTTGCAGTGCTTTTCACTTTCGCCCGCTAATTTTCCCCAATTTTTTACCGATTTCAGGACTTTCAAATTTTCAATTTTCACCGATAACCACTAGATTTCACTGTATTTTTGGTTAACTGCCTCGAATTTTCACCAGATTTCACATTTTTCTATCAGTCTTCACTAAGGTATCACCTTTTTTTGACCGATTTTTTCGTTATTTTCAGTTTGTTGTTTTCACAACTCTACACCAATTTTTGAGTATTTTCTAGGGTTTTTCAACTTTCGACCTCCGCAGGTTGAATTTTCGAATTTCAACGTTCAATTTTATACAAAACACTTTCGCTGACCGTTTTCTCGTTTATTTTCCCTACTTTTGTGGAGATTCATTCAGAAATTAATGATATTACTCAGGGTGGAACTTTTATCAATCTTGTTTTTTTGCGCTACCTCCAACAAATATTCAACTGAGTTCACCTTTTTTCATCAATCTCCACCCATCTTGCAATTTTCAACCAAATTCTACAAATTTTTGCGATTTCCCAATTTTCACAATTTTTTGTGCAAATCAACACCGGATTTTCACCGTTTGCACCAGTTTTTGCGATTTTCGCTTACCAACTTACACCACAACAATTTTTTCCAATGTCCACCTACTTTCATGATTTTACGCTGGTCGCTGAAGCAAATTTTCATCTTTTTTTGCACTTTCTTCTTTTTTCACATTTTCATCAATCTACACCAAATTTGCACCATTTTCACCAACTTTCACCAGTCTTTACCGATTTCCTCCCGCTCGGCTTCTATGATGCAGCTATCATAGCAACATCGCAGCTTCCTTCCTTGAAGAGATTGGCGAGATATAAAATTTAAAGCAATTCTCCATCTCCATCTCGAAAGAGTTCTTCATACAACTCTCATAGAAACGAAGCGGCCGATCTGTGAAGTGCCCACAGTCCGATTTCACAAATTTTGAGGGACCATATTTTTGCTCGTAAAAGGGTTCTTAGCGACTCTGGAGAAACCATTGTGATCAGCGTAAAAATCTCTCCAAACAAAGAAGAAAAACTGAAAAACGATTTCTAGTTTGTGCTGTGTCTTTGAGCTCGCACCAAATTCAAACCTGCGTTGAATCCCTCTGCAAAATCAACGTTGAACCAATACTCAACCTAGGAAGACAGCAAGAAAACCATTACATATACAGATGTATGCATATATTAGGGGGACCAGAAAGTAATGTCGCTTCTGCGCATGTCAATCTTTGACTATCATTGATCAGCTCATTGTTTTGTTTAGAGGGGGGGGGGGCAAAGACATTGTGAGGTCATAGTGACTTCTTCATTTAGAGACAATGGACTTACAAAGTTTTTAGTAAATCTGGGTAAAATGGCCAGCCAAATACCAGAAGAGGTACTTATCCGCCATTGCATGCTTTTTGAGTTTCGCAAGGACAGCAACGCAACAGTTGCTACCAAAAACATTTGCGCAGTTTACCGAAATGCATTACCAGGTTGTGCAATAAGTTTTGTCGTTCGATCAGAAAAACACAATTTTATGGTTCAAAATACAAATTATTATTCCGTATAATCTCCCTGAACATTAATACACTTGCTTCAACGATTATTTTCAGCTCAAATATAAGCCACAGTTTGTGTACAGCCCACGGCAACAGAAAAAGGCGGTGGTGCGGTTGCGTATTTTCACTAAGCGTACTGTAGCCATGGCTGGCTCGATTACGAGTTTTCCATTTATCGATGAGGGAACAGCCGATAATTTTACCAAGAACAATTACCAAGGGAGGGTTGAGAATTCCACTGAGAGAGTTTCCAATTTCCGAGTTTTCGGCATTGCGAAGGTCGTTCTGGTTTCCGATTTCCGAAATCAAAAAAAAAATTCGAATACAATTTCGAAAAAAATGTCGAACGAACGAAAAATGAAAAAATTTCGAGCGAACGAGAGAAAATTTCTTTCGTGTACAACTATTTTCCAATTTCCGTTCTAATACTGTTGCTATTGTTGGTCGACGCCTTAAATACGCACCGTGAAACGGTGAATTCTCAGACATTTCTGCCAAGAAAACCCTCCTTCCTCTAACAAGGGAACCACAATAAGTCATAGTGACCATTCCAAATGAAATGTACTTTTCTAGAACCATTTTTGGACGAAAAGTCCGAATATGCCTATCGCAGCTGCCTAGACCCACTCTGAAAAAAGTTATGAGCGTTTTTTAAAGCCTCGCGGCAAGGTAAGGGTACCCCCCATGGAATTTTTAGGGTGTTTTTAAATTTTTCTCCGGATTTCGCTAAAAACATGTACGTAGGGGTAATCTGGGGTGCTGAACACGAATCTGGGGTTCGCTTCTAAAACTTTTGAGGTTTACTGTAGGTTACGGTAGGTAACATGCCATTTAGAGGGCAAAACCTACCTCAATATTCCGATAATCGACAAATGGACATCGAATTCGTATTCAGCACTCCAAATAACCCCCACATAGAAACTTTGAGATAAATCTGAGACTTCGACCAAACTACCGTATACCAACCGTAATCTACCGTAAGCTGACAAAAATCGATAAACTGACATCAGATTCGTGTTCAGCACTCAAATAATCTCGAGAGAATCAACTTGAGCATCATCTATTGTAGCACTCCAGAAATCGTCAAAACTCGCGATTTACCATCAAATTCTCCCTCGATCGGAATCTGTGAACGAATACAGTCGAAAACTTCGGAAAACGACAAATGAACCTCGAATTCGTGATCAGCACCCCAAATTACCCCCCAGAACCAATTTTCTGGAATATTTTTCTAAAACGTTTCGAGAGCTCTCTAATTGGTAAAAATAAACGCCCAACCGAAAATCCGTACAAGTCCAAAACGCTGTTAGTCTGCGCCAAGTTTGGAAAATGTTCCTTCACCCAAACTTTGCTTAGTGGGGTAGTTTTGGGCGCTGAACACGATTATCAGGTCCGTTTCCGGAATTGCGTAAAAATAATGCGTTTTTTGGAGGGTACAAGAGGTACGAAAATTACAGAAAAAACGCTCATAACTTTTTTCAGAGTGGGTCTAGGCAGCTGCAATGGGCACTCTCGGACTTTTCTTCAAAGAATGGTTCTAGGAAAGTACATTCCATTTGGAATGGTCACTATGACTTATTGTGGTTTCCTTGTAAGGAGATTCTCTCTCAATTACGTGAGAACTGGCCTGCAATGCTTCTTCTGGGCAGTGACAAAATCATCTTCAGCTCGAATGTAAGCCACAGTTTATGTACAGTCAACGTCAACGGGAAAATGCGGTGGTGCCGTTGCCTATTTTCACCACGCATAATGTCGCCATGGCTGGCTCGGTTCCAAGCAGGGATGAGCAGAACAAAAGTATGAAATTCCGGAAATCGATTTTCGGAACAAAAAATTCTTTCTCAGGTTTCGGAAGTCGGGCGCGAAACGCCTGAAAATGCGCGGAAATTCGGTTTTCGGAACGCGAAACGCTGAAAAATTCAGAAATCATCTGTTTCCTTCCTCTCACATGACCCGATATTTTCGCATTCCGCAGCGTTTTTTGCGGTTTTCGGAATGCGGAATGCCAAAACGCGCAAAACTGCGGGTTTCGAAACGCGGAGATCCGCTCATCCCTGGTTCCAAGTGTACCACTAGTCGATAAGGAAACAATTGACAATTTCCGTGTAATTGTTTTTTTTGTTTCATTTTTTTTTCGTGTTATTCCTGCGTGCATATATTTTAGAGACTTTGGGTGGCATCTAGAGTTCTGTGAACACGGGCACGAACTAGCATATATTGTTGGGGGTAACCATGAAAGAGATAGCTGCGGACACCTCACTAGCCTTCACTGCGTCGTGTGCGCCCGCAAGAAATGTGGGGATCGACGCGACAGAAGCGCGTACTGCTGGGTGGTCCAGAGCTATCCCTTTCGCGGCCACACCACCCATAGTTGTGCTTCTCTGGGCCAAAATCCGGTCCGCAATTGCGTCTCGACACGCTTTGCGGCCGCGCACATTCGAGCCGGAAGAGTTTCCAGCGCCGCCGATCTGTTTCTTTCTCTAGGAGGGTTTCAGAAACTGAAACGTAAACATAATTTGAGAAAACTGTATAAAAAAGCCATATCGAGTCGACTTTGGCGCTGGAAATTCGAATGACTCCAGCGCGTGCGGCCGCAAAGCGTGTCGAGACGCAATCGCGGACCGGAAATTGGCCCATATAAGCACAGTAATTGTCTACCCGCACACAAGCTCGAATGCGGCGAAATGTTAGGAGGGGAATTCACAGTTTTTGCCGCTTTGCGGCGCCGCCACTCGCAGTTGGGAGTGCTGGACGACAAAAATATCGCCGAGAAGTTTGTCTTCTTCCACTGCGATGATGCCGCGAACGATTCCAAGCTAGCATTGCGAGCTACGAGGATAATTCCCAAATTACTGTCGTAGCTCGCACTTGTATTCATCATGCCTTGTGCCAACTGCACATTTTGTAATAGATGCCCCCCTTTTTTTCGAGATTATTTTCAGTTTTGCCTTCCAATCTTCTTTTTCCTCCTTATTCAGCACAAAGCACTAGTTGGGTGTAAGTGGATTGAGATTTTTTCGGGCGATTGTGGGATCGAATAGAAATTCGAATTCCCCGAAATCTCAAGAACATATTTGAACATTTTACTCGCTGGTTAAATCGGAATCCCGAGACTCCAAATACTCATTTCGCCACATTTCTGTTTTTTTTTTCATTCAGGTTATTCTGCTCTAGATCGCTTTCTCTGATAGATACGAGACATTCGACTCCCAATTTCACGCTGATGTGACGTTGGCAAACCACTACTTTTGCCAGGAAGCGGGAGTTTGAAAAACTAAGGTAATTCGGGACAGGGGGCTGTCTACACACCGAGGGCTCAGAAAACCGCCGCATTCAATGCGTGTCGAATATGCATTCAAACCGAGTGACCACACCCATCGAAAGGCTGCATCACAGGGGCACGTGCTCCAAACAGCAGCACGTGCCGCAAAATTTTATAGCAGGAGCATGTGCCGCGAAATTCAATCGCAGGAGTACGTGCTGCAAGGTAGACCAGAGCTATCGTAGTAGCACTCAGACGCGACGCGGCTGGCACACCGACGTGCGACGCGGCCAGCTTGCCGAGCACCATCTGGGGCCGTCAGCGATTGGACGAGGTTTCCAGCGGCCGGGCGTGTAAAGTACCGCAAACTTGGGTAATTAAACCGGCGAAGCTGCCGACCTCTCAGTTCCGTCTCAGGAGTGCATCGTATACTTTCCTTTTCTGGATAATCATTTTGTCATCGAGTTCAATGTGTATCATGCACGCATTGGACGGCTTATTTGTTGGGGCACGTGCTGTAATTTGAAACACAATAGGAGCACGTGCTCACCTAGCAGCACGTTGCCTGACTGTGCTCGAAACCACATTGTCTTCGAGTTGAATGCATTTTGGACACGCATTGATTGCGGCGATTGTCTGAGGGAGTTGTCCCGTTTTTGCAGTTTGAAACGCCACTCCACGTGAGCGAAGTGGTCCCGAGTGGAACTAGAGCCGCAAAAGGCGGGACAACTTCTCCCTCGGTGTGCACAGAGCCCCTGTCCCAGGTAATTTGACCCAATAAACCCTGTTTACACAGAAATCCTCACTGGAAACGTCTTAGACGTCTGGTTTTGCCATGAACACCTTGTCTCTGTCCCGAGACGAACTTAGGCGAAACCGTTCTTGCAAAAAACAACTACTACGAGTGCCTGAGCTTTTCTCGCTTGAATCTCAAGAATTCCTCCCCCGGAAAGGGAATATGCTGGTTCAATCTCGCCCGGAGCCAAGCGTTTTGCGATCAACTCAACACCTTGTGCAAACATACTATAACGTGCACTGCGACGTCAAACTGCAGTTACGGCAAAAAACTCCCAAAAATCCTCAAGAATTCCGTAAAATGCGGCTGGTAAATACTTCAAAAACAAAATAACACTTTATAACGAAACAATAACAAATCACTCGTCATCTCCTGACGCGTCTCCACCCTCAGCCTTCTTCATGTTGCGTCTCTTTACTCGTCCTGGACGGCCACCGCCGAAGGGTGATTTCAACGAGAAGTCAATGTGTTTCTGCGAATCCAAACGAACGATGAATGAAGGCACATCAACAACTTGACGTCGCACGCTGAAATTCGAGACAACAGTAATGACATGCTAAAGGAAGCACACACGCTTGCAAACGCGTTTGCGATAACTACGGAAATAGAGGGGTAGGGCTAAGATTACAACGTCTACGCATTGTAAAGCGTCAAAAAACGACCCACAATAACCCAGTACCCCTGTTTGGGGGAGGACGCAAATACAGGAGGCAGGCGGATACAGGGGCGGGGACAACTTCTTACTCGTGTAGCGGGTTGAGCTGGCTTTGCGACCTGTCGCAACGGAGGTCGTAAAAATTTAGAAAATTTTTCGAAAAAAAAATTGGGGGGGGGTCGTAAAGTTGTTGGAAAATTCTGGGATTTATTCCCAAACCACTCGGAAAGGTAGCGTGAGGCAGAAGTAGCGAGTAAAGAGGTTGCCGTGAAGGTTCTGGTGGGTTAAAAAATGGGTGCAAACCACTTTTCCAGGGGCCGTATGCGCATCTCTCCCAGCGGGTCCCCGTCCCCGCGAAGGCCATCCACAATTGGTTAATTTCGTCTGATGACCAATCAGAGTGGCTTCGCGGGGCCGGGGAAGTGCGGGGAGAGATGTGCATACGGCCCCAGTAATGTTCCAAAACACACGGTTCAATCTCTACGCCCGCAGACGCCGTGTATTGCACTGGGACGATTTCTCCATCCCAGGGGGGGGGTTCATAAAAAATTTGGTCACTAGGAGGGTCGCCGGTCGCAACGGCCTGCTCAACCCTGAGACTTTGTGCTCTGCGCCATACCATTCTATTTCCGTAGTTATCTCAATCATGTTTACGAGCTTGTATGCTGTCTTTCACACAATACGGGAAATGCACCCCTGGTACAAGGCAGGTGCTTTACAATAAGCAGGGGATAGCACGTGTCCTACCCACACTGAAGTACTCACCAATTTAAATGGCAGCATACACGCTCGGAAAAGTGGTTATGATAGCGACGCTAATAGACTCACACGGCCTGTTCTAAAGCCAATGGATGAATCAAAAACGAACCCAAGGGGCCGTATCGGAGGCATTTTAAGCCAAAGGAGCATTTTTTAGGAATCACCCATTTTTGCCAGGCACCGCCCTTGAGTACAGACACCCTGGGTGGTCGTTTCATGGTGCCAAACATCTGGGAAAAGCGGGCCGATCAGAAGAGAGGACCAAGCAGCGCTACTGATAACCAAAAAAGTCAACCAATAGCGGTGCTCAACCCTTATCTTTAACCCGTCCAACATCCTCACTATTCGCCGCCACGAGACGATCACTCATCCTCAGATCGGCTGACAGACATACGGTCACTTTGACTCATTTTAGTCGCTTCAAACTGCGTAACCCAGGATCAAGCTCACAGTTTTGTACACCCTCAGCGGAACTAAGAACTCCTCCCTTTAGTGATCCTACTTTTCCGTTTTGTTAAGATCCCCTCCAAGGTCTTTATTTTCAGGCAAATATTTTCTTCCGATCCCCATCTGAAATTCTCATTTTTGCGCCGAAGTCCACCAACCTACCACCGCGCCTCTCTAAGCTTAGAGAAATTGTTGCGCCGCTCTTGACCGTGAGCAAAGACAGTGTTCACGATGAAGTCCGTCTTCGCATTTTCACCGTAGATCGAGTGTACCAGGATTCATTGCAGCAATAAAATCGAAAGAACGGCCAAAAACAAGCCACAGATAACCCTATACGTCCAAACTTGAATGCGCTATGCCCTCCCTACCATTCCATTTCCTTGTTGGTCGTTGAGGGACTGGGCGGGGCGGGCGTAGCGCAACCAAGTTTGAGGGGCGTGTAGGATTATCTACGGCTCGTTTCCAGAAATTCTTTCGTCATTATTGTTGCGATAGACACCAGTATATTCGAATTTTGGTGAAAACTCGGATACCATTTTCCTCGTGAACACTGCCTTTAAGCCCAGGGGTAAGAATTGTGATCAAGGCGCCGTTTTCTCGGAATCAAGAGACGACTGTAGCTTTACATTTTTGCGCTAGAATTGAAAATTGTGGAGGAATCGGCCAAACGACAGAAACCGGGGAGGTATCGCGATTTTTTTTTCAGGATTTTTGGTCGCCAGAGCTAATGGTACCTCTACGATTTCAATGGTGTCCATTTAAATCCGGAATGGTTCCCAGAAGAAAAAGATCGCCCAAAATGGATCACGAAAGGAAGAGAGGGCAGCTATTCATCCCGTCCAAAGCGAACGGTTGGCCCTCCGCCGGCTTTATTACACATAGTGAGGGGGAGTCGGTGAAAAATGTCGCATTCTCGTCGAAACTCTGCCACTCAAAGGTTCCAGAACTTAGAAAAAGTTGAGGGGGGGGAGGACATTTCGCACCTGAATAGACGAAAGTTTGAAGTAGAAGCAGAATTTTATTTCGACCCTCCATTATATGTAAATGTTTCGGAAGCTTCTCAAAAACCAACTCACCGGATGTGGCTGTGTCTGATGAGGACACGGGCATGATGTATCGACTTTGCCAATCCAAGCTTGAACACTTGTGTCTGTAGGCGTCTCTCGAGGAAATCCTCCACACGTAGACCCAGGATGTAATCGAGCTTCATGCGGTCTTCAGGGAGTACTCCAATACGGACTAGACGACGTAGAAGAGCGTTACCCTCGAACAATCGCTTAGGATCTTTCTCTTCCAGGGTGAGCAGTTCACGAGCAGCTTTACGGACCTTGGCCAGTGTGTACTTGACACGCCATACTTCACGCTTGTTCTTCAGCCCAAACTCTCCAATGAGTTTCAGCTCCTAAACAACGATATTTTAGTCAGACCTCCCACCATGAATTCACAAAATCTTGATAAATTCGCGTGCCGCAGCCGATTCCCAGCCGGAAAACAGTTTGCCGTTGTGGTTTTGAACATGCGTATCGCGGTTTTCACCTCATCCAATTTGCGAAAACAGACCGAGCCAACCAAATCTCGGTTCTCCCGCATGACATCAGAGGAAGGTGCACCAACGAGGCGCTTTCAGTTCCACAGCGACAATCGGACCGGAAGAAATCCGTTTGGTGGCACTTTCAGGTAGTTATACAAGATTTTTAGTGTCAGCGCGCAAGCTAAACAATAGCATTCACACTATTACACTTTTCGTTACTACTTTCACAATGTAATCCAAATATACAATGTCTCCCTCCGCTTACCCAAGAAATTTTCCTCAATTTTGAACATACTTTTTTCTGTTAAGTCCAGAGTTTAGCCTAAAAACGTCCTAAAATCACTATAAACCTTCTCACGAGCCTATTTCTTGAACACGATGGATTCACAGATTCATCTCACTTGGGACTTCTCCCTTTTTCCTGAATCCTGCACAGATATCCTCTGGTTCCGAGCCAAATTTACTCTGTACCCTCACGCGCTTGTGCGGAGCCAGGGTAGAGACAGCGAGGTGTGGGGAGAAGGAGAAGCAGCGTAAGCGCAGACGCACGCGATGAACGGAAATAAATTTCACTCGGAAACAGAGGATATATATGTGTGTTCATAACTATGCCAACTACTGTCTAGCAGACAGAAGTATCAACCAGGTAAAGTGGAAGTAACGTTTAAACATTTTGACAATCGGGTGTCGGCATGCAATTTTTCCTCAGCATATCTGAGATTTGATACAAAACGTTTAAAAACACACTCGATATTTCCGCGTTCCACAGCCAACTTGGCGGTTTTCATAATATTGAGAACGGCAGCCGAAAACGTGAGAAACAAAAACTCCGCTCATCCCCAATGTCAACTAATATCTCGGAAATTCCTTAAGCTCAGATTGCCACAATTAACGCAGTGAAATCAGGAAGAATGAACAAAATATGGAAAACGACACTCAACTTAAGCGATGTTGCGAAATTCCGCTACGGGGGTGGGGTCCGCGAAAATTTTCGCAAGTAATGAAGATTAAGGGGGGCGGCAAAAAATTCGGACAAAATAAACATTTGGAGAAGATATAACAAAAATTCTCGATATTTTTGGTCACCAGAGGTACGGATCGTAGCATTTCTCAGGGTTTAGACGCTTGCGCCCGACTACTGAATGATTTTCCGGCGTCTGACAGTTTTAGTAATCAAATAAAAACTGCCCAGAAATCGTGCCTCGGGGGGATATCGCGAAAATTTTGGATTAGAGAATTTTTTTGATCGGGTGCCGCTTCGATTTCGAAAAATTACGCAACTGCCCGCTTGACTCAGACGATACTTTCAGATGAGTGTGATTTCAACACAACAAAACGACCGTTAATACAAAAACGAGGTGCAATGAAACACTGCATAATTTTTAGCATGTTTGGTGCTCAACATCGCGCATGACGCTATGATCGGTCCATGAGGTGCGTGACCCCCTTTCCTCCTTGGAAGATTGTGCGGCCCCTCCTTCCGTCTCATAAATGTGGACGGCCTCCCAGGCAAGATTCAGCGGGTTGTGACAGGGTAGAACGGGGCTCACTAGGGGTCGTTGAAATTTGTCTTCAGAAAAGGTAATTTCGTGAGATCGAGGAGGAGATCCTAAAAATTTAAGGCAAGATTTTCATCCAATAGGGGAGTTCGAAATAAATTTTGATCATCAGGGAGTCGTAGCTAAACCGAGATCGATTACAACGCCCCACACTGGGCCAAGCGGAGCGTTGTTTAAGTTTTCGAAATCGGTGTTACCCCCCATTATCAAATCTATCCCAAAATCAAAAACTTTTGCGATCCCTGAGGCGCGATTTCAAGGCAGTTTATATTTGATCACTAAAACTGCCAGACGCCTAAATTTGTTCACAAGTCAGGCTCAAGCGTCTAAAATTCGAGCAACGCTACGATCCTTCTCTTTGGTGACCATGAATATCTAAAATTCGTTACGTAATCTTCACCAAATTTTGATTTTTAGTCCGAAATTTTTGCGACCCCTCCTCATCCCCGATGCGACATTTCGCAACCCTGGTCCCGCCAGCCCAGCTCGCAGGTTTTTCGCGAGTGCTATCTTCGGATCAGCAGAATGTTTAGCGAACTTCTATGATTTTGTGAGTAGCTTAGTATCAATTTTTTTTTACATTTCAACTAATTTTCAATGGGTGATTTCGATACAATTTTATTCTATGTATTTATTCCCACAAATTTTTGCTTCGCTGAGCACCCACTATTTTCGCACGGAATCGGCGGTGGTCGCGGCCCTCCTTCCTTACAAGGGAACTACTATAGGTCATACAAACTATTCCAGATTAAATGTACTTTTCTAGAACCATTTTTGGATGGAAAGTCCGAATATGCCCATCGTAGCTGCCTAGGATCACTCTGAAAAGAGTTATTGGCGTTGTTTCTCTGATTTTCGAACCTATTGTACCCTCCAAAAAGCGCATTATTTTTACGAAAATCCGGAAACGGACCTCATAATCGTGTTCAAGGCCCACAACAACCCCCTACGGCAAAGTTTGAAAGTAAGAACCTTTTCTCAACTTTCTGCAGATTGATAGCGTTTCGGACCTGTACGGATTTTCGGTTCAGCGTTCAATTATATCAATTACGGGGTGCAGAAAGCATTTAAGAGAATTATCCTAGATTTGACTTAAAACTCGCCCTGGGAAATTATTTGGGGGTGCTGATCACGAACCTGAGGTTTAGTTGTCGGTTTTCCGAAGTTTTCCACTAAATTCGTTCAAAGCTTCCCACCGACAGGAAAATTTGACGACAATATCGACTTTTGACGATTTCCGGAATATGGCGACAGATGTGGCTCAAATCTTTACTCTGAGGGTTATTTGGAAAACTCAACACGAATCTGAAGTCAGTTTATCAATTTTTGACCGCATACGATGGATTACGGTGAGTATACGGTAGTTTGGTCAAAGTCTCAGATTTGTCTCAAAGTTTCTATGTGGGGGTTATTTGGTGTGCTGAATACGAATTCGATGTCCGCTTGTCAAATTATTGGGGTAGGTTTCGCCCCCCAAATGACATGTTACCTACTGTAACCTGCAGTAAACCTTGAAATTTCGACAAGCAAATCCCAGATTCGTGGTCAGTGCCCCAGATTACCCCTACATACATATTTTCATCAAAATCCGCAAATTTTTTTAAACGCCCTAAAAATTCCATGGGGGTACCCTTACGTTGCCGCCAGGGTAGAGCAGGCCGTTGCGACCGGTGACCAAAAATTTACGACCCCCTCCCTTCCTGGAATAGAGAAATGGCTACCTTTCCGAGTGGTTTGGAGATAATTCCCATTTTTTTCCTAAAACTTTACGAACCCACTCTAAATTTTCATTTTTTTTCGAAAAATTTCCGAAATCTTTACGACCCCCCGTTGCGACCGGTCGCAAGCCTGCCCAACCCTGCCGCAACTTGCCGCAAAGCTTTAAAAACGCTCATAACTTCTTTCAGAGTGACTCTAGGCAGCTGCGATGGACGTATTCAGACTTTTTGTCCGAAAATGGTTTTAGAATAGTACATTTCATTTGGAATGGTTAGTATGACCTATAGTAGTTCCCTTGTTAGAGGCACACAAAGCTGTGTGTTCTTTGTGAGAATCACAACTTGAGCCTAACGCTGCTATCCTCACAGCCAGGCGAGACCATTAATACGAACCCAGGACCACACGCTGATGGGTCATTGGAGGTCCGAAACACCAAAAGCGCAATGAAATTCGTGATCATCACAAGCAGTGACTCCACTAAGCGAGATCAGAAGCTGAGGCGAAGGCCATATTGCCGAAGATAATAAACTAAGCCCCTCAAAAGTAGAAGAAGCTAGACTAGCACAACAATCCACTGCTCCCAGAGGAAAAGGAAAGACATACGCAAGGGGTGACGGATATGGCAATAGGTCAGGATCAGCAGAGCTGCTGCGGGCACGACGGGGGTGGGGGGGTCGAACTCTGGCTCGGAAAGTTCGTGAAAATATTAGACTAGATTCGATTTCAACATGTTATCAAGATATCAGTGCCTAAAAACTCAATTTCCGGCATTTTCTCACGTAATTCTGCGGTGAATAAAATTCAGACGTTTGATGGCTGAAATACCAAAAACATTGTTTAGACCATAAGACGAATAGTGATTCTATGCTTTCTCACCACCCCCAGGGTCAAGCGAGCCATTGTGTAGGACCCCAGCGAAGCTACAATTCCCTTTCCCTTGATGACCGATGTTTTCGAAAATTTCAAAGATCTCCTTTGCAAATTTTCGTAATGGGGCCGGAATTTTCACGGTCGCTTCACGAAATTTTCATTTTGAACCAAAACTTTTACGATACCGACCCCCACAACCCGTTGAGAGATACAGCTACGCCTGACACTGCCGCGACCGTTCACTGTCTCATTGTATCGAAACCTGCGGTACAATCTCGATAATTCAAGGGAAATTGCTAGTTTCTAGTAGCAATTTCGCTCTTTTGCTACCGTTAAAGAGTGATCGCTACTGGTTTTGTTACACGTAGATAGACGAAAAAGCTGTCTGACTGACGGAGAAATGCCAAGGCAAATTACAAGACGTGATCGACTTCTCGGTTGGATACATCAACCGCACAGGGCTTTCCTACCCAGGGTTGAGCAGGGTTGCAACCGGTTGTAGCCAGGGATGAGCGGAGTTCCGCGTTTCGAAACCCGCAGTTTCGCGCACTTTTGACATTCCGCGTTCCGGAACCCGCAAAAAAAAGCTGCGCAATGCGGAAATATCGGGTCATCTGGGAGGAAGAAAACATCAGATGATTTCTGAATTTTTTCTCGTTCCGAAAACCGCATTTCCGCGCATTTTCAGGGGTTTTGCGCCTGATTTCCGAGACTCGAGATAAAAATTTTGTTCCGAAACCCGAAACCCGATTCCATAAATTTCATATTTTTGTTCCGCTCATCCCTGGTCGCAACATGGGGTCGTAAAAATTTGGAAAATGTTTAGAAAAAAAGGAAATTTGGGTTGGGGTCGTAATTTCTTGGTCATGAAAATTTTTCATCAGGTGAGGGGTCGTAAATTTTTTTCAACAGGCGGGTTCGTAAAATCTTGATCATAAAAAATTTTTCATCCTAGGGGTCGTAA
Source organism: Aplectana chamaeleonis (assembly GCA_029168955.1). Lineage (NCBI taxonomy): Eukaryota > Metazoa > Nematoda > Chromadorea > Rhabditida > Cosmocercidae > Aplectana > Aplectana chamaeleonis. Next base: position 102,593 of record JAPDOI010000233.1, read on the forward strand.
AAATTTTGGTAGCCAGAGGGGGCTCTTAAAACTTTGGACACCGTTCGCAATAGCTCGCTCAACCCTGTTCCTACCTCTGCCAGTGCGTAGCTAGATGCCTCGCACGGAAACGGGTTTAGGAGGTATCTAGTCTAATTTTGCCGCGGGATTTTACGTAAATTACGGGAACCGCATTGCCTCTTCTTCCCCACGAACTGCTGGATCCCCGCGGTCACAATTATCCTAGGCAAGGTCTTCCAGAACGCGACCGGGGTGACCCTCCACAACTAGCCGTGAAATGCCGAGTTATCACTCCGTGAGATGAGTGGACCAACCCTTGGCGAACGGCATCCCTACTTTCAGCAAAGCCAGCCCAGGTTGAGAGTGCTGTTCAATACAGGGAGTTGCTAAACCCGCAAAACCTCGCTGCAAAATTATAGTGAGAATATACGGGACTAGCAACAGCGAGATCAATATAGTCTTCGTTTTTCCGTAGAATGTGCGTTTAACATGCACTTTTGTATCATCGGCGCAAGAATTTACGGGTTTTAGCTAACGTAACTAAGAACCGTATATTCTCCCCAAATCGAATAAAAGGTCGTAACGGGACGAGACTTCAAAGGCATAAAGCTACGAGTTGGCAGAAGCCATGTCGGCATTTACTGTATACACTACATCACTACTCCAGACTCGGACCAACAGCCCGCCATCCCAAAATTTCCAGGTAATCACGCCTCGGTGGGTTAGATTCTCACGAAAATCTCCCTTAGTCAGGTATCAGTGCACCTGAAATCGCGGCGGGTACGAATTCTCACAGAATCGGATCCTTCCAATTGAGAGTCAGCAGAAAATGTACGACCACTTTCTGAGCTCCGACGCTTTTTCGGTCGCGGGAACGGTACTGCACAGTTATAGATACGCCTCAGAAGATTCAAGGCCATGCTTCGCTCTAGGCCAGTATTATACCAAAGTCTGCAACCGCGACAGTCTTAGTCAATTAACACGGAACCATTGGGACGAGACCCACACAGAAGAAAAGCTGTCGCAAGAACACTTTAAAATCCATCTGATTGGAACAAGGATGTTATGCCTAAAATGTGGAAACCAAACGGAAACCAGTCGCTATCGCGGCTGTCCATCGGACTCGCAGAGTACTGCGACGTCGCTGTCGCTCAGGGCCAGATAACACCCATCAAGACACTGGACTGGACACAGGGCCGAGCGCGATTGTGTAATTTCTCAACGGGTAGGAGGGGATTGTAAAAATTCTAGCAGAAAAAAAAACTTCAAGAGGGGACCGTTGGAATGTTGGTTCAACAACGAAAATTTGGGGAGTATATGGTTAGTTTCCGAAGATTTCGAACACCAAAGAGAGGGGATCGTAGCTACGCGTTAGCTCTACAAAACAGCCAACTTGGCCTTGACTGTACGCTCGGTGGCTGTCGCGGATTGCACTGCGACGCGCAGCCGCGACAGCGCCCGATTACTTCACGGTTTGAAAATTTTGGGCATAAAATCCTCCTTCAAATCAGGCAGCGTCTTTACGTTGCGAGGGCGCGCGAAATCGATGCTCATCGAGGGCCCATAACTTGCCGGCCGCTCACGCTCGTTCTCGCGCGCTAACGCTCGCTCTGGGGCGCTCACGCTCAAATCATTTTTTCTTCAATTCAATAGCTTTATCTGGCGACAAAGCAACATACAAAATGTATCTCGCTAACGCTCAGGGGTCGTTTCTACTTCCGCCGCGGCGCGGCGAGATGCAATGCAGCCATATCGATCAAGCGGCGCCGCCTGGCGGCGCCGCAAGGCGTTTAGAGTTTTTCTGCCTCGAAATCTCCCAACGGTGCCGCACGCGTCCGCCGCCTACGTGCTGCCGCGCCGCTCGAGGAAAGCAGGCTTCTTTTGCTGTTATTTCACACACATTCTCAATTTTGTTCTTCTGATTCATCTCTAAAATTCTTTCCAAGGTCCTGGGCGTTGTTTAGGGTAGGCTGGCTTGTGAAAAGCTCATTTTTTTTAGCTTTTGAAATCTTTTTTCTAAGGAGGAATCGTTTTCGAAGACTCTATCCGCCTTCGGGTGTTGTGTTATGGTACGAAAAATTATAGATGTTTCTTTTGCACAAGAAATCATTCATTACAATCGGACTTGTATTATGTCAGAGCTACTCCAGGCTGTGTTTAACGTCATTCTGCGACGTCGCCGCGTGAATTCGACGCAGCCCGATTATACATCCTGGTGGCGCAATTTTTCAAGCGGCGCGGCGGAAGTATAAACGACCCCTCAGGCTCAAACTGCCGCGCACGACAGTTTGAGCCTGATCACGGGTTAGTCTCGTCGATCACGAATCTCGCCTCAGCTGTTTTTTTTATTGAACGAATTTACAGAGCATTGCTCAGGCTCCAAACAGGAATTGAAAAAGAAACAGTCCACGCGAGGTTTTATTGAGTAAAAAAATAAATAGAACATTTTTGAAAATATCCTACATTTTGATTTCTAGTGCTTTGGCCCCAACCATGTTTGAATCACTACATTACCTCATTCTTGTCTGATGATTTAAAGTTCTACTGGACCGCAAGAACGGCAAGAGTGATTTTTTTTTTCAACCTAAATCGGTCCCACTTGATCGTGGAAAAATTGCTCTAAATGACATACCGAATAAAACTCAAAAAATAAAAAGCAAACGCAATGAAAAATAAAAACGTACCAGAATAAATTCAAAAATAAAAAATATGAGGAAAAAATATAAAAAAAACAATTTACCTGATCAAGGCGTTCCTTCTCGAAAGGACGGCGTGGAGCCTTTGTCACCTTGGATTGTACTGTCTTTACCCTGGGCATTGGTGAGCCTAAATGACGTGATCAATTAATACTAGAAATTCACCCACATTTTGAAAAAAAAACGTTGCGATCACACGGGAACGAGTCCAAACGGACAAAAAAGCGGATATACTGGTCCAATATGAGCTTCTCTTGAATATCAATACTTTCATCAACTTGTATTAAAAATTAAAACAGCAAAAAATTCAAAAACATGAAAATAGGCCTCCAAAAAGAAATTCCGGCCACACGGAGCGCCAGGGTACGGTAGAATGACAAAACCGGGCCAGGACCAAAGCGCCTTTCGTCGTCTCGTCCCTTCAAATTTTTATTTTTATTTTTTCAGCGGTGCCTGGTAATTTTTGTTTTCCTTTCTGTTACTTCTGAGCAGTTTAGTGCTTTGACTTGTTATTATCAGTTTGTATACGGAAATCCTCATCTGTTGATTTGTTTGCTCATATTTTGTGCATTTCCGCTAATTCATTTAAACTATCTAGTTTTCTTGTAACTAATTCCTCCATTTAATACTAAGCTTTCAGATGGATCTTCCTGATCCGTATCTACCAGGCGCCATCAGTTTATTCGAACAACTAGACAAGAGGCTTGTTGTGGTGCTTCGCGATGGGAGGAAGCTCATTGGATATCTGAGATCGATCGATCAATTCGCGAATTTAATACTCGAAGATGTGGTTGAACGGACATTTGTCGACAAGTACTACTGTGATATAAATCAGGGATTTCTCTTGATACGAGGAGAAAATGTTGAAATCGCTGGAGAAATCGATGAAAGCATTCCTATTCCGTATAAGCAGGTGAATATTTACTTGTGAAATTTTGCGTCTTATTTAATAGTTTTTTTTGCATTTTTTCGAGATTTGAGCACTGGGGTCAGAAAAAAGGGTGGTATAGTAGGGAGCACTTATTAGAGGTCTTAAATCTGGAGGGGGTGGCCGCACTCTGCTTAGGCTCAAGCTGTGATGATCACAGAAGGGGTCGCGGCTTTGGGGGGGGCAGCCTCCACCGGCCACTATGAAAATAGTTAATTTTTAGTGGTACACAACAATGGGAAAAGTCAGACAGAATAAAATTTAATCTAAAACCTATGAAAAAACATTCTTTTGGGAGACCAGCAGTTCTCCCGATAAGGCTAAGGGAAACTCGTCCGAGTCCCGATAAGGATAAGGGAAACTCGTCCGAAATCCCCTTATCTTGACGATTTTAATTGGAGCACGTTATCGCGCTTTCTGCTTACCGGATTTCGGTGCTAGTATTTTTGCAGAACTTCTTCGAATTAGGACTTCGTTGTGAATTTTTCAAAAAGTTTGTGAACTGTCCATTCGGTCTTAGGGATAACGTACCAACGTCCGCGAATAAGTATTATAGCAGAAAAGATCCTTCTATAAAACGTACTTATTCTCCGTGTTGATAAGAGCGGAACTGGTCTCGACAACGCTAGAAGGAATTTATAAAAAACAGCTAGAAAAACTTTCGGAGAACGTCTGTTTTTCCGGAGATCAGCGCTTTTTTCGACATTGGTCTGGTAATAGTAAAAATCTTAAGGTGAATGCTGAAGCGCTCCGATTGTAACGCTCTGAGTACCGTGGAACATTGCTTTCCGCATCCTTCCACCGCGCGCGACTGACTCGCCGCGTTGCGGCGGGAGAACTACAGTACACCCCAGCCGGGGGGGGGGGGGGGGACAAATACTTGAACCGAAAGGAGGGGCCGCATCTCTTACGGACCGATCACAGCGTAATGCCTTACTCTGTTTCAGTTATTCCGTTGTAGCACAATATAAGTCCTGCCAATTCGAGTGCTTTAAAAGCAGCATACACGCTCGTAAGCGTGGTTGAGATATCTACGGAGATAGGATGGTATATGCCATCCACAAACGTCGCCGACGGTTGGAATGGCCCAGTACCCCTGTTTTGGAGGAGAACAGCAAACATAGGGGGCGGGCAGATAAATAGGCGGGGCCAGTTTCTTACTCATGTAGCGGCATTATTGGTCGTTTTTGACGCTTCAAAATGCGTAGGCGTTGTGTTCTGAGCCATACCATTCTATTTACGAAGTTATTTCAATCACGTTTACGAGCGTGTATGCTGCCTTTAAGCTTTTCGAAAAAATGTGGTAAGCTCAAGTTTTGCAGCACGTTCTCCTGTACGAATTTTCGCCGCACGTCCTCATGCGATAGAGACTTCCAATGGGTTGGTGCTTCGGGAGGAATGCGTATTCGATTTGCATTGGATGCGGCAATTTTCTGAGATTGAGCATTAGCGGTCCCATGCCGTGTAATAGGGACAGGTAATGACCCGGTTTGACCTACTCAGACAATCGTCGCATTCAAAACGTGTCGAGTATGCATTGAACTCGATGACAAGGGGGTTTCGAGTACAGTCAGGGAACGTTCTGCTTGGGGAGCACCTGCTGCTATAGTGTTTCAAATTATAGCACGTGCTTCAACAAAAACGTTCAATGCTTGCCTGATACCCGTTCAGAACCATTCCCCAAGAAAGGAAAGCATACGACGCGTTGTTGAGTTCAGTTACCCAATTTCGCGGTACTCGGCCGGCCAGCCGTTAGAGACTTTGTCCAACCGCTGGCGGCCCCAGCTGATGCTCGGCTAGCTGGCCGCGTCGCGTGTCGGTGTGCTGCTAAGATAGCGTTGGACTATCTTGCAGCACGTGCTTCTCTATTCAAAACTTGCCTAAGTAGGCAGCAGCGACCGTTTATTCACACCGTTTGTCAAGCCTAATTTGCAGGAAGTTGTTACGTTGAAACATGATGAAACTCGCAGCACACCTCCACTGGCAAAACAGTGTGATGAAACACGTATGGATAAACAGTCGCTGTTGCCTGTTTAGGTTTTCTCCGACGGGTGTGGTCAATCGAGTTGAATGCATAATCGGCACGCATTGAATGCAGCGATTTTCTGAGTCAGGCATTCGAGGGATTCAATGTGGGTCAAACATGCATTGGACTCGAAGACAAGGCGGTATAGAGCACACTCAGGGAACGTGCTGCAGCTGGAGCACGTGCTCCTATTGTGCTTCGAAATAAAGCACGTGCGCCAACAAATAAGACGTTCAATGTGTGCATGATACGCATTCATCTCGATGACGAAACGATTTTTTTAAAAAGAGGAAAGCATACGACGCACTTCTGAGGCCGGACTCAGATGATGGCAGCGTCACCGGTCTAATTACCTGAGTTTGCGGTACTTGGCTCGCCCGGCCACTGATGACCTCTTCCAACCACTAGCGGCCTCAGATGGTGCTCGGCGAGCTGGTAGAGTCGCATGTCGGTAAACCGGCCGCATCGCGTGTAAGTGTGCTGCTACGATAGCGCTGGACTACCTTGCAGCACATGCTCCTGCGGTCAAATTTTGCAGCACGTGCTGCTGTTTGGAGCACGTGCCCCTGCGATAAATCCTTCCGATGGGTGCGGCCACTTGAGTTGAATGCATATTCGATACACAGTGAATGCGACGATTTTCTGATTCGGTTGAAGCCTAGTTTTGACTGCAGGTGGTCGCTGCGGCCATGTGAGGGACAACTGTTCCTTTTTGATCGCGCGTAATGGAAAACCGCTCCAATTGTGATCGCTTCGTGGCAAACGTCCTACATCGCTGGGTCGCGGCGACGAAATCCTATGTTTTACTGCTTCGCTGCTGGAGGAGCGATTCTCAATGGTCGCTCATCATCGCTCCATCGCTGCCAAAATGGCAGCGATGGAGCGATTGCCAGCTAATGACACGTTTCGTCTAGTGAACGTTGACCCTTTCACATGACAATATCAGTGTTTACGAGTCGAAACGTGTTATTCATGACTACCAACCATCAATTTCACTGATTGATTGAATTTCTTCGATCATCCATGAGGCTATGCACTATGAACAAAATCGCTGCCGCTGCCAGATCGCTGCAGCAGCGGGTGCAGAATCGCTGCGAAGAAAAACAGCAGCGATGCAGTCAAAACATGGCTTGAGGAAACAAGGTGGAGCATCAGTGAGAGGAAGTGCACCGTTTATTTTGTGGGTTTTCTAGCATGAAACGCATCCAACCATATATTGTTCAGGTGTCTGTGGAAGAAATTCAGAAGATTGAGGAGAGTTTAGCGGCGTCCAGTTCGAAGCCAAGCGCTGTGAATTCTCTCACTAGGACTAAGGAAGAGCCAGACGATGGATTCTAGATGACTTGTGACTGTATAATTTAATAATCAGAGATTTACTATTATAACTGCGATTTCATTGTCAAATGCATACATTCAGTTGCAATTATGGGTGCTAAACTGGTTCGTAAATGAACATGTACATACATACACAGTTTTCTCTTTAGAGGTTTATCCTCTTGTGTACATGTTCACTAATTCCAGGATTATGGTTTGTTCTGCTTGGCGTGAATGTTACGAGACAGGTTTCTTGTGGTTCTGAATCATAAGGAAAAGCGGTATTAACGCTTGCCGCAGCCCTGCTTTCTCATGTTGTTAGTGATGGGTTGTTCACCTATGTGCAGTCTGATCATCTGCTCCGTTTTCGTGATTTGAAAGAAAACACTTCTCTCAAAAGTGTTCTCGAATTCAAGTGTTGAGTGAGTGTGGCTTGGAGTTCAAATGCCTTGCAGTCTTAGTCTCTCCTAGATCCAGCAAGTCCAATTACAAGTGTTAAATCGAGTGGGTGTGGTCAACCCGAGAATCAATGAGCCTTCTAAGGGAGCGAGGTCAAATCCATAGGACCCAAAGAAGCCGGTTGCTCAGAAGGTTCGCGGTATCTACCGATTCGTTTTCAACTCGAGGCCGACGACCAGTGCAATTTTTGCCGATTTTTTGACTTCTGACCCAAAGAGCACAGTCTGGAGTGGCAGATAACAGAATGAAAAGATTGTTAGTTGCAGTCTCCAAGTTGATACACAATTTACTGACCCTTCCGGGGCAGCTCGAGTGCTGGACACATGAAGATTATGGCGACAGATCTGTTTCAAGCCGGTATTTTTCCCTGTGACCATGCTGGGACATTCTCAATGAAAATCTAGCTTATAGATCATTTTTTTCTAAAGAGAAGGAAGCCTATGGTCTCAGGAAAAGGTTATCTCAATACAATTTTACTTGTAAAGGCTACAGGGAGTAGTGCTCGTTTGAAACAAGACCGTCGCTATGATCTTAGTGTCCAGCACTCGAGCTGTTTAGGGAGGGCCAGCAGGTTGTGCATCGGTTTGGAGACGTCAATGAACAATGTTTTCCTTTTGTTAAACTGCCACTTCAGACCGTGGTCTGTGAGTCAGAAGTCAAAAAATCGACTAGAAGTGCACTGGTCGTCGGCCTGGAGTTGGAAACGATTTGACAAATACCGTGAACCTTCTGATTAGCCGGCTTCTCTGGTCTTCTGCAATTCACCTTACTTCCTTAAGAGTCATAATGACATGATAAAAGCGGTATCCGAGTTTTCACCTTAATTCGAATGTACCAGAGTCCATTGCAACAATATTGGCGAAAGAACGGCTAAAAACGAGCTGCAGATCGCCCTATATAACCCGCAAGTCTGGTTGTGCTATGCCCGCCCCGCCCACTCCCTCAACCACCAACAAGAAAACGGGCTGGTAGGGCATAGCGCATGCAAGTTCGAAAGCCGTATAGGGCTGTCTATGACTCGTTTTCAGCCATTCTTTCGCCATTATTGTTGCAATGGACTCCGGTACATTTGAATTTGGGGAAAACTCGAAGACGATTTTTATCGTGAACACTTCCTTTAAGCGAACGTGTATGAACATTTGTCTGCCACTCGTTTTCATGATTATCGATTAGCGAATTCATAGAAAAAGTTGAGTTTACATATTCCGCAGGTAGTAACTGTGATTCGCGGCTCCCTGCACCAGTTACCGGCCCCCGATTGCCAACTCCACGTATCACTCCAGAGCTCCGCCCAGTCGGCGTCCACGCATTTCGGCACTCTCTTCATCACCTCGACTCTCCGCGTCACCACAATAGGTTCCAGTCAGTTTCTATTCACTAATCACTACTTTCATGTCTAAGGTTCTCCTAAAGATCCTTAGATAAGATAACGCTGTTTTATGGATAGTCAATGTAGAAAAAATTTGGTCTTATTTACCTTGTTATCGTTTGTCACGTACGTTTGCTGTAACAGACCTGCTTCGGACACCTGCCCTTTGGATGAGAGTAGCCTCTTCTCTCTTTATCAATATTTGGGTTCACTTCGATCGTATATTAGCAATTTTGGATCTGTAGACCGATTCCATTATGATTGACCTTTCGAGAAAGGACAGCTGGTCGGTTGCCACTCATAGCAATCGATACTGGAGGGTAATTAACAGTAGCAATGTAGGTGCCATTCCTGCGATGCAGTGCTGTAATGACAAAAAAAAACGTTTTGATCGGTTTTGTAGTCATCGAGAGTGATTGAAACATCAAACATCTATTTCATTGAATTCATAATTCTTTATACAGTTCAGTTAAATTTCATCTACTGGGCGTGGAGCATTTGGATCAAAGACCGGTTCTTCAACTTGTTTTCGCGTGGTATAATAACACATTGTTGTGGTTATCGCCAGCTATATTAGTACGCTGGATTGTGACACGGAACCTGGAAACTTCCCATTGTGAATAGTTGTGCACATTTGGGGTTCTTGGAATGTTTTCGCAAGAACTTGATCTTCTGGCATGCTATTGGACTGCTCGGAATTCTGATTTTTGGCCTCCTGATTTCCGAAACCTTCCCTGAGTTTTTTTTTTCTCAAATGTCAAGAAAAGGAATTACCTTAGAAATATTTTTTCCCATGGCTTCTGGCGTTCCGATTCTCGAAACTGAATTGGTAGTCACGTTTTATGATCCTAAAATTTCGGCGAAAATGTGTTTATCTCTACCAGAGTTGAGTAGGGTTCTAACTCGGCGCAACGCGGTCGTCAAAATTTTGTAAAAAAAAAGTTTTGGGGAACGTAAAAATTTTGGAAAGAAAGGAAATTCTTCCAAACCTCTTAGTAAGCTGAAAAAATTGGGGTAGCAATAGTCAGTCGCGTGTGAGAGGTATGCCATTTTAGTTTTATGTTTCGTCACTTTTTTTGCGATAGTCAAATTCAACATAAACTACCTTACAGAGAAGTTCTGGGTTAGTTCTATTGAACTTTTGGTGCTTAAAATAGGCCATGATGTCCTTAAATCAGAAAGCAAATCAGGTAGGCTCATGTTTTACATTGGTGTTTGACCCCTAAAATCAACTCAGGCAGGAGCATTATGTGAAAATTCTAAAAGATTACGGAATGATTTTGCCTTTCTCTGGTAATAAGTTCATCGGGTTCTGGCAGATTTCTCGCGCACTCTGCCAGAATTCTCCCGTAACCTGAAAAAAAAAGATTAATGATTGTTTTCGATTACCTTAAATAAGATTTTTTCCAACTTAGTCACTCAAAAAGCAAAGGATTTTTTTTGGGGGGGGGTCGTAAAAATTTAAGAAATAAAAAAATCGGTCAACAGGGGGAGGGGGTCGTAGGTCCGCCGAAAATTGGCGCTGCTCAACCCTGATCTTTGCTTGGCACCGAATTGAGTAGTTCAAAAATTAGAGCATTTGGATATTTGATACATTCAAGGGTTTTCAAATTATTTGGTAAATCTTTGGGAATAAGAATATAAATCCGTATCAAAAAATTAAATTTTGAGACAACATTTAAAAGAAAATCCATTATTTCTGAATTTTTGGAACAGGATATTCCGTAACGATCGAGCTAATGTAGTCAGCTGAACGTGGGATTCTGCTTGTGATAGCGCTATAAACGGTTTAAGAACGCGATCAATAGCGGAACATGGATTTAGATTGCCGTTTTGATTGAAAAGGCGGCCGTCATGGAAACGCTCATCGGCGTGTGGAAGATTCAGTGTGGGATTGGTGTCCTGTTGCGACCATGACCTGTTCCTCGAGGTGTTTTTTGGGCTACTGATATGTTCTGTTATTTGATCATGTATGAAGAGCATTGCACTTTCGCGGTTTGATCGATCGGCTCTGAGCGTGCCTGATATTACCATTTTACCAGAGTACAGTTGGCATGAACATGCAATGATAGGTAACGCTGTTGAGCCTGGTCCTGAGCTTCAGTAGTTAGGCTGTAAATCTGTCCCGCTTGCTGGAAAACATCATTTGCGCTGAATATTACATTTTATTCTTGTTTTCACCCAAACAGTTGGCCCTGACTAAAATCATCCTCAAAATTTTGTGTCTGACATTCGCATCTTCATAAAGTTATGGTCGTTTGAAGATGCCTGTGAGGGCGATAGGACGGAGTCAGTCATCTAGCACTTCGGATCAGACTGCCACGCGACAATTAGAACTTGGAAAGTGATTATGACACAAACTTCAAATACAATGCTTAAGGCATTGGATGTGGACATTCCAGGGTGCCCTAAAATGTATTTGAAGATCGTGCAATAATCGCTGTTGAAGTGTTCCAGCTGTCGCGTGGCGTTTTGGTCTGAAGTGCTGGAAGACCGACCCAGAACTCCGCCTTTTCACCCTCAAAGACGTCTTCAAGCGGCCGAAACTTCATGGGAACGCAATTCTGCGACACCAGACTTTGTGAGTGATTTCGTTCGGGACCAGTTGTTTTGGTTAACACGAAAGACCGCATGTGATCTACTTGCCTCTAGTATCGCTTGCACCGGTAAACGGTCAGCGGCACCTGATCTGGACAGGAGTGGCTTTTGAAATGGAAGGTGTTCCTTAAAAACTCATCTTTCTGAGCAACGAACATGCAGAGGTTCATGGGATGACATCCTGTAGACGTGCTATCGACAATTTCCTAAGGGAATGAGCTAAACACTGATGACTGCTCTGGTTTTTCAGTTCCATTTGGTCAGAGAAACCGCACCTATTTGATTTTTTTAGTAATTCTGTCTTACTTTTTATTGATAGTTTTTTTGGTTTCAGGAATATCTAGTATATTGCCAATGGCTCCGAGTCAACGATTGTATAATGTTGTTTTCGTACTGGGACCACCTGGTTCAGGAAAGGGCACCCAGTGTATAAAGATTCAGGAGGTGTGTGAATAAGATCACGATTTATTATTATAGGTGGCACCATTCGTATAAACATGGGCGTGTTTCAGAACCTCGGCTTCATACATTTATCAGCGGGGGATCTACTGCGAGCCGAACGGCAACGTGAAGGATCACAGTTCGGCCAGCTGATTGAGGGTCACATCACCAATGGAACCATTGTACCAGTTGAAATCACATGCAAACTTCTTGAAAATGTAGGATGTGTTCTTATTGGCTTTTTTGTCGTTAGGTGGTAGACTGCGAGGAAAAGACACTGATAATAGAGTGCGCTTGTGGAAGAAGTCGCTGATAAGCGACTTCGTGAACTAGCCTGTCATTGGTAAATGAAAGAGTGCAGGAGCAACGAAGGCGGTAAAAAAAACTTCTGGATTTAGGCTATGGATGCGGCAGGAGACGCGCGAGGATTCCTTGTTGACGGCTTTCCGCGAAATCAGGACAACCTTGAGGGTTGGGAAAAACAAATGAAGGGTAAGGTGAGTCGCAGAAATGTCTGGTTACCAATCGGGTTTGCTGCTTTTGTAATTATGGTTCCTTTGTTCGCGGTCGGCGTGCGTATCGCACGACAGTCGCGAAGGCACTTTTTGGACGGGCTTGTTTAGGGCTGCAGACAGACAGACAGTTGGCTGGGATGTTAGTGAATATTCTTCCTAATCCGAAGAATGCCTATGCCACGGCCGCTCGACACGCAAGCCGACTGCGTGGGAGGGAAATCTCATTCGGATAGACTTTATGTCCAAATTTGCTTCAACCGGTCCGGAAAAAAGAAGAGCTGATCTGTTTCCCCAACGATCCTCCCTCTACCTTTGATTTTTTTTTGCACGTTCGCTCCACTATTTGAAGTGTGACGCGTGCGTGCAGCGTTGCGCTCCCTAACCCTCGCCACCGCATTCATGCATGCTGTCCCTAGTTGAGGCGAACTATTGCCAGGTTCAAGCAGACCGTTGTCTCGTATTTCGTCGGAGCTGCGTCGCTTAGGTAACCAAGAATGATAGAAAAATGTCAAAATTGAGAGTTCCTTTTTGGGTGCAACTTTATTTTTGGGTGTATATTTTTTTGTGATTTTCTTTGTAATTACCACTTTGCTCTTTATTCTACCGTCGAACCTTGGGGGCGTCGAGGCTCCTTTCGTCAATTAAAGTTTATTCTAGCATCATAGCGAATGCACGAGACGCGATCATTTGCGTGACTCGTGCGCCGATCGTGACACCAACGGCCAGCAGGGTTCCGATCGCAAACGGCAGTCTATCGCCGCGACCCCTATCATACACTGGACTAAATTTTCCGAGGCGACCATATGCACCGTTCATTTCTCGACTAGAATCTATAGCGCGACTTTGCACAAACAAGTGTATGCTTCCAGGTTGATGTCAAGTTTGTACTGTTCCTTTCGTGCCCCGTGGAATCCTGCATATCCAGGTGTCTCCATAGAGGTATATGACTTACAACAGCATATCTTTTTTTTTGGGATAGCTCCTGTATTTGCAAAAATCTCGTAAAATTAATGCTTAAAACGCTGTGTTTGAGGGCAGGGTCGGACTGACGACAACGAGGAATCATTGCGGAAACGAGTAGAGACGTACAACAATCAAACCCTTCCGATTATTCAACATTATGAGAAACAAGGACTTGTGAAGGAAGTCCCTAGTGACAAGAGCGCCGAAGAGGTACGTCGCTGCAGTTTTTGTGATGTGTTCCTACCAAGATGCTGACTATTTCAGGTCTACGCGGACGTGGTTAAGGCCTTCAAGAGCGCTGGATTCTGACCTCAGCTGGCTTAACAGCACACAAATATAGATAACATTTTTAGCATGTGATAGGGAATGATTCGTATCCAGCCAAAAACGAAATCCCTCACAGAATTAACCTCTTTGATATTTACGACTTTTATGTTTGTTGTTCATTACATACTAATTATTGTCACACTCTTCATTGAATCAAACAATCAATAACAATAAAAAACTTTTGAGCTTCCATAGTGATAACAATAACAATCAACAATTCACCAACAAGGAAAGCTTGTAGACTCACCATTCAATCTTGAAAAACAATTTGATATGTTTCGAGGACGGAAGGATGTTTCCATATTCCGTACTCAGAATCCGCTAAATGCATCAGACATTCTTCTAAATGACAAAAAAACGAATAGTTTATATACATTTGAACAACGTAAACAGACCCGAGGAAAGGACCCGCGCTAACCAGAAGTTACATAACAGGACTTGAACCTCCCTCCCCGTTCTCCGTTTTGTTGTCCGCCTCGCTATCTACTCGACCATTGTTAGTCTAACTCACGGATCTAACGGTGGCGCTATGTGAAGTTCCCTAGATGCGAGCTCAGAGGTCTGAGGAACAATGCATAACTCCTAATTTTAACGAGGAGACAAGCGAACTGTTCAAACAATTCGAGAAAACTTTTTTCGTCTATGTTCAGATCAAGTGCAGTCTTCGACTCGGGGAATTGTTCCTGTGGCGGTGGTACTTGTGGCGTCTCAAGTAAATGCGTCTCCTTAGCCGACAATCCTTCGACCGGAGTCATAACATCCACCAGTCTGTGACAAGAGGGATATCGTGGAGTCTTGCTGCGCGGCCCTGGGTTCTTCCTCTCAATGCCAGCTCGTAGTATTAGGATACGAAGGAGTGCAGCAGCCAGCCATTTACACTCATATATAGAAAAAAAACTCGTCGTAGAGTTGTTGACGCTCGTTTGATGAGTTTTCTTGATTTTGGTAGTCGACCCCACAGATCCACCACGCGTAAGTTTAGCATCTCGGATCCTCCACCTGCCTGTTGCCTTTTATTACTGCCTGCTCAAGGTCTACCGCGGCCACGTTTGGTTTCGGATGTGGCGCTTTGTTGTTTCTCTGTCGTCCTCGCTCTAACTGCATTTCTTCTAGGAACTGCCGCCCACACTATACTGCTACTTCATCGATCGGGAGGTTTGATGGCCCGATCACTCGGTCTGCGAGACCTCGGCGAGGTGCAATGCATATTCACAGCTTCTCGGTTCCGCGAAAAATATGAAACCATTGGCGAACGAAAATTGGTCTCAAATAGAGGTTTCGTCACATCGTATCTGGTTCGACGGAATCCCCCATCGGATTTCGAAAAGGGTACGTGTGTGGTAGTAGACGACTGTTACGGCTGCAGCGATCAAGGTGAGCATGGGGTTGTTGTTGAAGTAGGTAGGTGCTGTTGAAGCGATGTAAGGTTGTTCAACTGAGGAAGTCCCGCCGCGGCCGCATACTGCGTACCAATGCTGCTGACACTGCCCAGTCCCATCTGGTGATGGTTGTTGACAAGTCCGCCGTGAGCCATAGACTGTAGCATTTCAGTCATCCGCAGCTGTATCCAAACAATGTTTCATGAAAACCTCAGTGCGATTGGTCTGAAAAAGTCCCATGAGAGCCGCTTCTTCCTCTA
Source organism: Aplectana chamaeleonis (assembly GCA_029168955.1). Lineage (NCBI taxonomy): Eukaryota > Metazoa > Nematoda > Chromadorea > Rhabditida > Cosmocercidae > Aplectana > Aplectana chamaeleonis. The sequence goes on from JAPDOI010000233.1 coordinate 117,868, forward strand.
GAGCAACATTGTCGACATCACCTAGTATGAACGGACGCCAGTCACTCAGGAGCAGGGTTGAGCAGGACGTTGCGCAAATTTTCGCCAGAGCTACGACCCCCTTGACAAATAGAAATCATATTTGTATTCAGCACATCGAACAACCCCTGAATAGAAATTTCGCCTGAAGTCTGACACTTAGCCCGAACTACCGTATACCCACCGTAACGTAGAATTTCATGACGGCCTCGGCACACAGAGCTGTTCTCGCGCAGCCATCCATCTTACTATCAGAAGGCGACTATTACTATTTCATTTTAGCGTACCAACTTCTTTTAGAGAAAATCCTTTTTTCACCAAAATTTTTACGACCCTCTCCCCAATTTTTCATTTTTCGTCTGAATTTTCTCCTAATTTTTACGACTCCCGTTTCGCCGAGTCGCAACCCTGCTCACGAGACCATCGCCGGCTTGGGACATTTTCCCGCCACACCATCGGATGATAAAATCTCGCCCTTCGTATGCGTAAGACTAAGAAGTGAAGCGGCTGAACTGAGGCTGTCCCTCTGCAGTTGCTGATTGCCGAAGCTGCTGAGATCACTTCTCATCTGACGTCCATGGTCGGCGTAAGACTGCGGAGTAAGAGTGATGAAGAGAAGTTGTGCCTCTCGAGTTTTCTTTCGGTCATCATGCACTACATCGGAGTCACAATCACGTCCGTCATCAAATGGCGGCGTCGATCTCTAACGTTTCATGCTGTTTTTCTCGCGAGACTAACTATTCAAATGATTCGTGAGAACTCTGTCCTTGCAAGTTCGGATCAACTGCAGTCCTCGACTCCGCAATTCGTTCCCGTGGCGAGAGTCTGGGTAGCGTCTCAAGAAGATGCGTCTCTTTAGCCGGCAATCCTTTGACAGAACGTGCGTCATCACATCCATCAGTCTGCCCTTTCTTATTACTGCTTGCTGGAGGTGTACCACGGCTACGTTTGTTTTCAGATGCGCCACTTTGCCGTTTTTTCGCCCTCCTCTCTACCTGTAGTTCTTCCCGGAACTGCCGTCCAGACTATACTGCTGTATCGATCGGGAGGCTTTATGGCTCAATCCGTCGGTCTGCTAGACCTCGGCAATGTGCAATGCAGTTTCATAGCTTCGCGGTTCTCCGAAGATGAAATCATTGACGAACGCGAATAGGTCTAAAATAGAGGTTTCATGACATCCTATCTGGTTCGACAAAATCCAACCGCGGATTTCTACACTGCCGGCGAAGCAAAAAAATGTGATTACTGCAATATGCAGAGTTATCGATTTCGGCCAAAAACAGTGTTACTACCAGTATATGAGAAGGAAACTAAACACCACAAACAAAACTTCTGTTCTAATCAAGGATTCTGTCAGGGCTATTCCTGCTACTGACAAAGCCAATATGCTTGCCAGAAAATTTTGTAAGGTTTTCAGTGTAGACGATAGAGCCTGCCCTTCTGACAGTTCTTCTGTTGTTGGCGGAATGGAATCGTTCCCATGGTTTAATGACTTTAAAATTTTTGAACTAATTAGCAAATGGCCACATTCGCACTCGATAACTCCGTTCTTTATCGAGTACGAATCTGGCCATTTGCTAATTAGTTCAAAAATCCCTTTGCGTTCTGTTAAGGAAGTATCTCATGTAATTTCCAAACCTCTTGCGTACATTTTCAATCACTCTCTCATGTTAACTGAACTCCCTATGCGTTTGGAAACATTCATATGTTACATCTCTTCTAAAAAAGGAGCCCGCCAGTGACCCTTCTAACTATAGACCAATAAGCATAATTTCGTTGTTTTGCCGGATTATCGAAAAAATTCTTAAAGAGCATAAAGTTAGCCACATAACGCGTAACGATATAATTCCATCAAGTCAACATGGTTTCGTGGAGGGTAAATCGGTGGAGACGAATCTATTGGAGTGTATAAATGACTGGTCCAATCTTCTTGATAGAAAGATGAATTGTGATGCGATTTACTTTGATTTCTCAAAAGCGTTCGATCGTGTTTGTCACTCTAAATTGATTTTCAAATTGAAGAAGTTCGATTTTCACCCAAGAGTAACTAGATAGATGGAGCTTTCCATCGAAGATCGCACGTTTCAAGTGAAAATAAATTCGCAATTATCCGAAGTTTACTGTGCCACAGGCGATGTCCCCAACGAAGCGTCTTGTCCCAGGTGCTTTTGCAACCTTTACGTCGGGGTTAGCCCATACAGTACGAGAGACTGGGATGAAATGTAAGCAATATGCTGATGATTTCAAAATCCATGTGAATCCGGATGACTCCTCGTCACGTGACTTACAATTCGCTATCAATTTTGTGGAATCTTGGAGTAAGGACTGTGCGTTACCACTAGCACCTGAAAAGAGGAGATTCTCCTTGTCATCTTGCACTGCCACTTGACAGTGGAATGTGAACTAGTTCTGCGCCCAATTTGCGCCTGGGAGAAGTCAATGCGGTCTCTAATTCCCACTGATTTTGTCTGAAAGTCCTTGTTATATTGCACTGCCACTTGACAGTGAAATGGGAATAATGCTTGCACCCAATTTGCGCCTGATAGACGCCAATGCGGTTTTGAATTCCCACTGACTTGATCATAGATCTGATCATAGAGGTGAACCAAACACGCTTCTATGAATCGTGTTTGAATTATTTGACTTTAAAATTTAAATTACGCCTTTTGCTTCGATCTATTGCCATAGGGTTAGCTGGCGTCCAGCGCTTGTTAATTGTGTTATGCATTTCTACTGCGGAAATGGCGCTTCCATCGATAGTCGATTCTCCATCTTTTGAGGTGTTATAATTATTTGAATTTTAAATTTAAATTTCACCTTCCACGGCCTATCAATAAAGGGTTCGCTGGCGTCCAGCGCTTGTGAATTGTGTTATGCATTTCTACTGCGGGAATGGGGCTTCCATATATAGCCGATCCTCCATCCTTTGAGGTGTTTGATATATTTGAATTTAAAATTTAAATTACACCTATTCCCTCGTCCTATCACGATTGGCCTAGCCGGCGACCAGCGCTTCGTTACGGGGTTATCCGCCTCCACTGTGGACAATGTGTTTCCTTCGGTCAAATTTCCATCCTTGAATATTCCTGCGGTGTTTGAATTGTGTGAATTTAAGATTTAAATTAGACCGATTGCTTCGTCCCAAGTTCTTTTGCCGGCGCAGCCACCTAAACTCTGGGAGAAAACAGCCTTAAAAAGCAGCGCTAGGATAGCTGGCGACCAGCGCTTCGTTACGGGGTTACGACCAACGCAAAAACAGTAACATGCTGTAGCGATTTTTTTAGTAATACCATCACCCCTCGCCTCCAGTCTACCAGGCCTATCGCAACGACTAGCATCAAACTCATTTGCAACATTACAAAAAAAGAGATGACAAAGTTTGAAGAGTTTTAAGCCATGTCTCTGCTGGCAGACTATGCCTCCGTCATTTCGACTCAATCTGCTCTCCGTCCTTGCATTTAATTCAGCTCAAGTAAGCGATTCCCTCAAAAAGACACCCTTGAGCAAAAATAAACGCAAACTTGGAGACCGAGCAATAGCCAACTTCTGATGGAATGATGTTGGAAGAACTACCTTGAGGAGCCTATTTCTACCAGGAAGCTTTTTACCTGACTTAAACACAGACAAAGGGGATGCCTCTGTGCCAAGAAAAGACAACGAATTCGAAACCCAATAATAATCATTCTTAAGACGGCGTTGAATATTAGGAGAATTGGACTCAGATGTGCCAGATAGCACAATAGAGCGCTTGCAATCGCACTCGCGAAAAGTATCATCAGCGAAAAATCGATCACGAACTGGTATCACATATACATCAGAATTACGAGAAGTTCTCAAGTTCAACTATTCTACCCTGCATAGTCTTAATCTAATTTCTCAACGGAACTTTGATGAAAAGCTCCATCCATCTAGTTACTCTTGGGTGAAGATCGAACTTCTTCAATTTGAAGATCAATTTAGAATGACAAACACGATCGAACGCTTTTGAGAAATCAAAGTAAATCACATCACAATTCATCTTTCGGTCAAGAAGATTGGACCAGTCATTTACACACTCCATTAAATTCGTCTCCACCGATTTACCCTCCACGAAACCATGTTGACTTGATGGAATTATATCGTTAATCGTTATGTGGCTAAGTATATGCTCTCTAAGATTTTTTTCGAGAATCCGGCAAAATAACGAAATTATGCTCGTTGGCCTATAGTTAGAAGGGTCACTAGCGGGCTCCTTTTTTCAGAAGAGGTGTAACATATGAATGTTTCCAACGTAAAGGGAGTTCAGTTAACATGAGAGATTGATTGAAAATGTACGCAAGAGGTTCGGAAATTACATGAGATACTTCCTTAACAAAACGCAAAGGGATTTTTGAACTAATTAGCAAATGGCCAGATTCGTGCTCAATAACGAAAGGAGTTATCGAGTACAAATCTGGCCATTTGCTAATTAGCAGGATCATTGGAATAAGCAGGTGTATTGAAATTGGGGGAGATTATATTGAACAAAAAAACTAATTTTATTCAAAAGTTCACATCCTTTCATTTTTGCTTTCAACACTTTTCAACCAACCTGTATCTTCGGATCTTGACACCAGCCTTTTTCAATTTTTCTGACTTTTTAGGGACTGGATGGGGCATTTAGCCGATTCTGAGCATGGAAACTGGGACATGTTCAGCCTCTAAAACATACTGAAATTGTGACTAGGAACTCCATGGTAAGAGTGAGTGCAAGCTCACTTGTAAGAGGAGTACGCCTAGGTTCATATATATTTCGACTCCTGAGGAATCAGAACAGAATGCCGCGAACAAAACTCACAAGGGAAGTGTAACTTGGCGATCTACATGTTTGCAACAAAATTCATACCCATCCATATATCAGAAACGAAGTTTCTGAATCCGAAGCCTCAGAATATCCAGAAACGGGCCTCAGATTCGTGTTAAGGATCCCGAGAAACTTCTAAAAGCAGTGTTTGAGCAAATCCAAGGCATTTTTTCTGATTAGCCCGAAATTTTCGTATGGGCAGTACTTTTACCTCCAAGCACAACTGAGAAAAACTGTAGCTCGATCGGGCGAGCCACTTTGGTGCTACAAACTTGGATTTAAAAACGTCACTGCGAATATACCTATAGGTATATTTTTCGTTACAAACGGCTGGACCGACCATTTAGATTTCCTTTGTCAGAGGGACAGACATTCATGGTTACAAGAGCGTCCTGAAAGAGGCCATTCGCGGCTGATAGCCGAGGTCCCTTCAAATCATTAAACTACTAAATAATCTTCTGAAATACCGGTTCCTGCTAGGAAACACCTGGATCAATAGCCCAGTCTGGAAGTGGCGCACTATAAGTCCATTTTTCGGTCGAATACTTGAGACAGTGGAGATAGAGTTGGAAGTGACCCGCTGGCACCTGCGCATAGAAGATTTTTGAATGATGCCATGTTGATAAAAGAACATGTATAATGACAATCTACCTCTTTCTTTGTAACATTGCAATTCAGGCAAATGGAATCGTACGCTGGCCGATCTTCAGGTTGAAGATTCTCTGGCTCAGGTTCCAGCTGGAAAAACAGCTGTCACGAAATCACTGTATTACTTCTCTGTCCTTGCAAGGGAAGTGTTTAGAGTGATAAACGCATCTGTCAAAACGACTAGTATCGTTAGTATCTCTTGTGGCTCAATAGTAAAACTGCGCAGTATCCCGCCCTGACCTGCAGGCTCCAAGAAGTTACAAGCTTAAAAAGGTCGTTTTTTTGTGCTTTTTGTACCCTCCCAATAGGGCATTAATCTTTCGAAAATTCGGAAACGGACCTCATAAATGTGTTTAGCGCCCAAAACTACCCCCCTGAGCAAAATTTGGGTGAATGCGCATTTTCCATACTTTGTCCAGACTGACAGCGTTTTGGACTTGTACGAATTTTCAGTTGGGCGAATACTTATACCAAATAGAGGGCTCTGGGAGCGTTTTAGAAGAATGTTCCAGATTTGACGTGAAATTCTCCCAGGGAGGTTTTTTGGGGCGCTGATCACGAATCTGTAATTTATTAGTCGATTTTCCAAAATTTTCGGCTAATTTCGTTCAAAGCTTCCCAACCGGGGAAAACTTCGAGGGAAAAACGCCACTTTCGAGATTTTCGGAGTGCTACGGTAGATATTGCTCCAATTGTGTCTCTGGAGGCTATTTGGAGTGCTGAATACGAATCTGGAGTCCGTTTATCGATTTTTTGCAAATTACGGTAGATTACGGTGGGTGGGTATACGGTAGTTTGGTCAAAATCTCAGATTTTACTGAAAAAGTGTATACGGGGATTATTCGGAGTGGAGAATACGAATTTAACGTCCGTTTGTCGGTTTTAGAAATACTAAGGTGGCTTTTGCCCCCTAAATGACGTGCTACCTACCGTAACCTACAGTAAGCCTCGAAATTTCGACAAATGGACTCCAGATTCGTGTTCACCACCCTAGGTTACCCATACATACAAGATTTGGGCTAAATCCGAGAAAATTTTTTGAAACTCGCGAAAAATGCCTGATACCCTTGCCTTTTCGCGAGGCTTGAAAAATTCTCATAACTTGTTCGAACCTGCAGCTCGGGGCGGAATACTGCGCATTTTTACTATTGAGCCAGAAGAGATACAAACGATACTGGTCGTTTTCGCAGATGCGTTTACCACTCTGAACACTTCCCTCGTTAGCATAAAAATCCCACCGATATAGAAGACCAGAGACTTGGGAGAGATACAATTGAAGAAAGCCGTTGCAGTGACTTACCTCCTCAGCAGCCATCCTTTCCACTCTCAATTCATACTCTGGATCTATGGTTTCATGCCAGTTAGCGGAACGATGTGCATTCCGGACGTCCTCACACAACTACAAACAAGTCACTCAGACAATCAATCTAACACCATGCTAACATGACATTTCTGCACAACCTGTTCATAAGATTTGCCGTATTCTGCTCCTTTTCCTTTTGATGGTCCCCAGACCGTTGAGTTGTAGATTTGGTCACCAACGATAGGATACCCTGCAATAACAAAGCTACTCATCACGATGAATGGTGAAGACTTCAAGGTGAAATTACCTAAGAACTGAGCATGTACTCGAATCTGGTGGGTCCTTCCGGAATGTATGCTCACGGAGACTACAGACCGCTTCCCATCAGACCACAACTTTTTGAATCGGCTATGTGCAGGCTTGCCATCGGGCCGAACACATTGGATGCCCATACTGATAACCAAAACACCAATCGGTTCACTGCACTCTATTTCTTCACTGAAATGATATAACGATCAGTTAATGAGCCATGGATTTGAATTATATGTGAACCTTAGCCGCTAAATATGCTAGATGTCACCACATAACCATCTAGAATCGACCGTATACTACAACTGAAAACGATTTCGAGGAAGAGATGCGATACTTTGATACTCAACGTTATACCTAGTCCTTTGCATGAGAAAAGGCACGGCCGCAGTCTTCATGTTTCAGCGAAAGCAGTCGCGTCGCAGCGATCGATTAGTCTGCGGAGACAAGCGAAGTATCTTTAACTGATACATCGCTCATTAATCTCCACGTTCGACTCTCGATGAAGCCCCCTAGGTGTTTCACCCTGATTAACAGTCAGTCCCACACATAGAACTGACCCGGGGAAAGCCGTCGGAAAGCTGCTTGCTTTCCTTGAATTTTCAGATTCAAATAGCAGAAGGCAGGAAAATCACAAAATGGTACCGCAAACCTTCGAACAAAAAGATTCTGGTCCACTGGCGGTCCGCGCATCCCACTCAGACAAAACTAGCGGTTGTTAAAAACATGTTTCGCACCGTTATAAATACGTGTTCTGGAGAGGAAGAGCGTGAAGCGTAAAAAGCCTAGCTTGTCAAATAGCTACTCTTAATGGCTATGGATCACACGCGCGCAGGTCGCGAAAAGCCCACTAAGGTCAACGAGGTCACAATGTACCACAAAGCGAGAAAGTTGAGAAAAATGCCTTCAAGGAACGGAATTGGAAAATACTTTATCTCTGGTGGCCATTCAGCACAATACTTTAAAACAGCAATTAGTGCGGTATCGTCAATATGATCGCGCATGTGTTACTCCACACTGCGTAATTTGCCCAGCGGGCATAGATGGTGACTGTATTGCTTCTGGGGTTATTTATCTGATCACATGTCAGAGCTGTGCCCAGGAAAATATCGGCGAAACAGCCCGCCCACTGCATGTGCGGATCAAAGCACTTGCATGGGAAGGAAAGGTCGCGAGTTAGTACTACGCTGGGTTACCACAGGGTTAATTGCCATGACGGGGACGATTCTGAGATGAGAGTGGAGACAGTAGCGCGAGAGGCCAAAACAAGTGCGCGAAAAGCGCTGGAGGCATTCTGGATCAAGGCGAGGGACCCCAAGGTCAACCGGTATACATATACCGCGGGAACTACAGCTCTACATCAGATTAGCCTTCTGATAGCTCGGTACCCCGTCGTTTATCTACCGGATACCTGATATTCCACGGACTTTGAGAAGGTATGTCACTCAGTTCCATGCTTTCTAGCAATTTGTTTGGAAAATTTTGTCTTGAATTTCTGCTGGGTAAAAACTACGTTTGGCCGAGTAATTTTACACATAGATCCGACCTTTTTTAGACTCCGAAAAAGGCTAGACCGTCGCAACTTTAGTCTACCAATAACGCCGTATTACCTCGTGCCTGCTACAGTCAAAATATCAACTATCTTCAACTGACTTGCCACCTTGCTTTTCTATTTGCTTTCAAGCTCCTTTGATGTTAATCTCCTATCCGTCTTTCATTCAACAACTATCGGCCTAATACGATTTCAGAGAAGAGGAACACTTGAAAGAGCCCATTAACTACGAAACTTACTCGGGAAACACTCCGTCCACCATGCAAACGTATTCCTTGGACCAACTGCCATCTTTCAGCGTCTTTTTGAACTAAAACATACACCTCACTCAAAGTTTCCTATTATGACACTTCAGTCAGACCTCAAAAAAAGTAAAAGTTCTAGTAAAGTACTGGGGCCGGATGCACCAACGCGCCGGGTTGGGGCAGGGGCAGGGCAGTCGGCATCTTTGAACTCCGACACGAAAGGTGTATTCGGACCAAGATTTGTCGAACGCTGTGTTCACGCATGAATTGATGGCACCATACACGCTCGCAAAAGTGGTTGAGATAGTGACGCTCATACTCATACGGTCTGTACTAGAACGCTTAAGCCGTTGGAAGAGTCAAAAGTTAGCCAAAACTATCGTATCTAAACCAAATTGGGCCAGCAAAACTGAAGGTCTACGCCCATTTTTTTTGCCAAACCCCGCCCTTGAATTCTAACACCCTCAAAAATTGATTGCTAAAATACGGTCACTTTGACTCGTTTTTGACGCTTCCAACGGCGTTCTAGATCATCCCGTATGAGTCTTCTGATCTCACTATCTCCACCACTTTGGCGAGCGTATATGCACGATTTTTTTTGGTTTGGAGAGACTTACCATTAGAGGAACCCTCGCCGAAAAAAAGCACTAGCTTAAATTGAAGATTCAACACCATTTCAGAATTTGCCGTCGTGTCTCCTTTTAGTCAGTACTACTTTGGCAAGGCTAGACCACCCATACCAATTTCATTGGTTCACAATACTACAGATTTTTTTGATGTTTTTTCTCTTATAGTTAGTACAGCCCGTACAGTAGGAATCCACACCATTTTTGCGCCATACGTTCAGGAACGTTTCTTACTGTGAACAGCACCATCAGCATACCAGAAGTTTGATCCGATTACCCTCTCATGTCCAGTTTATGACGAGTTACGAAAACCATAAATGGTTTCAATTGGTAGAGTCGCGTCCGAGAATGACAGCCTACCTGCGGATAACGCGAGCAGCTGTGTCGCGACCGCATCCGCAGTTAGGCTATAATGTCCGAAAACGGCTTTGCGTACCTCGATGTCGGTTTCGTAATTTTTCGCGAACAGCAGCACACCAGAAGTGGTTCGATCTAGTCGATGCAGCACTGAAATTATTATTAAATATAAACAACTGATTATTCTTTCGTAGGGAGATGCTACAGTAGAGAGAACTTCCAGGTGACAAAAAAAGTATGTTACAATCTTGTATCCTAAAAATGAAAATTACCTCGAAGACCCGTCCGATTATGATTGACTCGAAGCTGTCCCAGTACAGTGTGTATCGCATACTGCCCGCAAGCATGAACAGGTAACGAAGGAGGCTTATTCACAACCAGTAAGTCGTCTGTATCGGCAATTATGCTCAGCGGCAAGTCGCGCACCGAAATCGATCATTATGAGAGCAGCAACTGTTTCTTGTCAGACTCAGTTATGAGACACGTCTAGAGGCGTGGTTATCCCTTCCCAGCAGTATTTATGTTGTCATTTATCAACAATTTTACCATGAAACCTATTTAAAAAAATCTGAAAGTTTCTTAGTCACGAAACTCGCTTACAAGCAAGAACCACACTCCATTGAGGATTTCCGCAAATACTACCATCTGCGGTTCGTTTGAACGTATGGCTGATACAGTCGCGTCGGAAATTCAAGTCTAGCGCGCCACTTAGCCCGCACGTCCAAGAGCGACGCTCCGATCGCTGCAGCTGATCACAAACTGACAGCCGCCTGCCAACGGCGCAGCCGGAGCTGCCCATTCGTGATCAGCTTTGGCAGCCGAGCGCGGACGGACCGGGCCTTCCGCGCTCCTTGGCGCATCGGACTACAATTTCCGACGCAACTGTACATGACTGATAGCTTTCTATAAGATTTGTATGCTGTTTATCCAACACTTGTCCAAGGCTGAGTATGGGGAAACTCTGGCGACAGCCTAGTACAACAAGTACAAATTATAGGTGTCCGCACTTCTAATTAGTGTATGATGCTATGTACTTTGTAATTGCCTCTTAACTTCGAAACCTTATTACTGTCACTGAACAGACTTACTGGATGCTCATGTCGATGTCCCCAGTGATGTATGGAATCGCCATTTTTCAGAACATAATCCACATCCAACATCTGCTTGCCATTGACGTAGAATCGTCCCAGCTTGCACGCCACCGTCTGCATAAAACATCGAGTATCCATAAATACCGAACAAAAACCACTTTCATCGAAACAGACACATTCGCGATCTCTAGTCACGAATTCTAAAAAAGCATCGCCCACCTAGGAATTACACTCCCCTGCTCAGAAGGAGAGAAAAATCTTGAGAAACGCCTTGCTCTGGACGTACCAGCCTTGTCAACGGCGGCGTTTAGAAATTTCGTGGCGCGATGGTATATGCGAGCGCGTAGCGAAAATCGTGCGCGAATGCTGTGCGGCTACGCGCAAGCGCTTACGTACGCAATTTCTCGTACACCGGCAATATAATTTTTTTTCAGTAGCGATAGCAAAAGTTTTCCGTGTTTCTTGGAGTGCGGGTGGCGTTTATCTCGTTGCTTTCACAGTCAGATTTGGTTGTGGAGATGAAAAAAAAAACACCAGAGAATACCAGCAACCAGCTTGCATTTGCGCGACTAGCTACGCGTCGCGCTGCATTACAAGGCGACGAAATTGTCGTCATGCTAGAGCAAAATGCGTGCCATTTCAGAAATACCGCGCCTATTCACTGTCAATAACTAGCGACGCTATGTGATGTCGCTCGATCGATAACAGGCCAATTATAACAACGCGCCGCGCGCGCGAATGCGCTCTGAGCGCCGCTTTAAAGCCAGTGTCCACGATGGATTTTGTCTTTTTGTCAACCATCAGCTCAAACGTTGAGAGGCATAAACTCAAACACGCTTTTTCGGATTTCTAACTCGGTCAAGCTGCAGAATTTTCACATGTCGTCCATGCTCGTGAAAATTTATGTAGGCCCGAGTAATGCATTATGGGTGTCGCCTACTTTCTCCCCCGATTTCTACAGAGTCCAGATACTTTGTTGATTGGTATTTGAGGAAGAAATATCATCCGGATGTTGGATTCTTGAGTTAACTAGAGTCCGCTGTTCTCTATCTTTCCTCTGCTTGATTTATTTTTTTATAATTTTTCACCTATGCGCAAATATAACCACTGAAGTTCTTGAAACTCGCTGCGCTCTTTTTTCATTCAATTTCTAGTTCTTTTTACGTCTTCCCTGATGTTATTACTTTAATTGATCGAAGTTATCGATTCAGGACTCATTCGCTTACTTGATAATAATTGTATTGTAACGATTTGTCCTACCGCCCAGTATACTTCAGCATCGAATAATTTCGAGTCATCCAATAATTGGATTTTGCTTTCGAATGACAAAAAGGTTCGAGCCGTCTTCGGTTTTCAGACAACAAGTAAGAAGTAAGCTTCTCATAAGTCATGTCATGGCAGAATTCTTTGCCTTCACAAAATCATAATTATCAATTATTCAAAAAAAAATAGTCGACTATTTTTCGATTAATTGATATTTATGATTTTGTGAAGGCAAAAAATTCTGCCACCACATGACTTACGAGAAGCTTACCCCTTACTTGTTGTCTAAAAACCGACGACGGCTCAAGCTGTTTTGTCATTCGAAAGAGAAATCCATTTATAGGATGAGTCGAAAATATTCGATGCCGAAGTATACCGCCCAGCCAATGCGTCTTATAAGCCTTGCACCCTGCGAAAGCAAGGCAAGGGATAAGGAAACGAAAAAATTAGAAGATTATCTACATTTTCATATGCTGTGTTCGAGCTCAAATTCATTTTTAGACAGTATTCATTAATGTGCATAATTATAACAGTATTGGAAGGCATCCATGCTAACCATTACACAACGAACTTATATAACAGTATTGTTGGGGGGTGGGTGTGGGACTACGCTAAGAGATTGCCATTTTCTCCAAACCTGCAAAATATGTATTCTACCCCCCCCCAAACGCCGCTAGAAGTGACAGCTGTTTATGGCTTAGCGGAAGTTGCGTATGGCTTGTCTTTCACCGTGGCTGTCGCCATTGCCGAAATATGCCATCCACCTTCTTACTACCCTACTTTTCCCCATCTCCAGAATTGTAATGATGAATTTAAACCATCACCATACTGAGTAACACCTTTTCTGTGAAACAGGGCATTACGACTTGATAAATTGGGTGCAAGGCTTTCCGAATTTTCACTGAAAGTCGAGCTCGCTTTAAAGGCATCGTCCACGATGAAAACCGAATTTGGGTTTATGCGTTCATTCGGACTAGTGGGCCATGACAATGTCACTCAGAAAGTTTGGAGTTACAAAACCGTCTCTGAATGAAGATTCGCTTACTTCAAAATAGCTTCCTGGGTTTGGGGGGCCGGCCTTGGGGTCGATCCGTTGTTACAAGGAACAAAACTCCTGGGTTGCTGACGGCGGGCGTGCCTTGACGCGTCGTAGGGCGCAATACACACGCCAGTCGATTTCGAATTCGGCATCGATCGAAAGCAGCCGGCAGCACTGGACGCAGCAGGTGGGTAGCCCATTTTAATTTCGCTGAAGTCGTAGTTGAGCGGCATCCTCGGTGAATTGCTTCCAACGATGCGCCAAGGAACGAAGCGTGAAACTGTTCTTTGCATTCTCTGCGCAACTATCCCAAGTTGATGCCGGCGCGAAATTCAAATTTGCTATGAACTTTCTAGAAATGGGTTTTTCCCAAAAAGTTGACGTTTTTGAGGGGGCGTTTTGCTACCGTTAGTCACTATAGGGATTGTACAACATGAAAGCAACGAAAACCCAAATATGGTTTTCATCGTGTACGATGCCTTTAACATTGCTATGGAAAAATTTCCGTATATTCCACCGAATTTACATCAGCGTAAAAAAATACGGGAAAAGTCAAAATTTTCCAAAACACGGTTTTCACGGTTCGAGAGCTCTCCCCATTTAGGCCCTAGTTATACACCAGCGGAATGAAAACGTTACGCGATGGCATTGCCGCCGCTTGCTGCGTGGAGCAGGGACTCGTCTGCAATATTGCGTTGCGGACTAAAAATTTCCAGGCGTTTCAATTGTATTTTATCGACATTTCACGCCTCTATCACTTGTTTATTGCAGAAAGTCACTATAAATGTATTGTACTTGTCATAGAAGTGCTCATTATGTTGTTTTGGTGACATTTTAACAAATTTAGATCTGAAAAATAATCAGCTGATGGAAATTGGCAAATGTCCAACAGGGTAGGTCCGCCAGGATACAGCATACAGTGCCGCGGCGTGTATAACTGCTCGGAGCGGTCTTCCAGCGCGTTTTTCTGGGACAACTCTTCCTTTGGGCATGCCTCAGCACAGTTAAAACGCACATAAGTGGTAGTTGTCTTGCTATTTCCGCCGCGTCTCGCCGGTGTATAACTACGGCCTTACGAAACCACATCTTAATTAGTTGAGAGAGCGCTGAGACATGTTACTGGGAAGGAGAGATGTCTAACCTGCATGGGAACTCCTTAAACCTCGCGCCAAACCCTGTCAATAAGTGTTACACGTTTGGAATTTTTATGACCTTTAAAATTTTTACGACCATCTTTTGAGGAAATAGGGTAACTCTGTCACAATACAGAGCTTTTCATAATAATACGAACCTTCTACAAATTGTCAAATCTAAGAAAAGTATTTCTCAGCCGTATCGCTACTATTTTTCCAGACCTTACGATTAAAATAAGGGCGGAATACAATTCCACTTCCACACTCCAACTCTTATTTATTTTTAATATTGCAAGCTTATTAATATTTAAATATTTTTCTCAACTGAAAACACCCTCTATTTTTTAGCCGGAAATCTTTACGTACCCTCCGCGAAAGAAACCCGAAAAAATCGCTGCTATCGGTACCTCAGAAAATCAGAGCAGCCCTTGTATCCCCCACCCCCACTGAATCCCGTTCCTCTTAGAGAAAAGGAGAATGCCATCAAAAGGCAAAGCACAAGGCATAGCTTCCTTAGTCCTTGCTCAACTCAAGTGTTAAGCTGTGTTTGCATCTCATCATTGCATAACTCGTCAGAACTCATATGCACTCCGCAGACGACATGGTAATGTGAAGGTCTATTTCCCCTGTTCGCTCTGTTTTCGCCGTCTCAAGCGCCTCTCCACTCCTACTCACCTCTTATAGGCACGACGACCCACTCCCGCCACGGAACCGAAATTGCGGTCCGCACAGAGCAATGCAGTGCATGTAAATTCAGACCTCATCACGTATGCGGGACACGTTTCAAGTTCTCATGGTGCCACACTCTCATATTTCATCTATAGTCCGGCCCTCCTGCATAATCTGCAGCTAAACAGCTTCTTCAATCGCCTACGCAGCTAAAAAAACTGTTCCACGCCTTGATTTGACGTCATTCTCAAGCGGAATTTCTTTCCCTCCTGAGATTTTCGCTTCTTCGCATCAGAATTCCTTCTACTCTGTGGGAGCATTCAATTTCACACCATGAATAATTGATTGCAGTACGTGTAAAACACGTCCGAATCCAAGTTCCTGGTCTGCCATCAGTGTCAGACTTCGGCGACCAGCTATCACCCTCAAAGTGATAAGAATTTTCTATCTCAGACACTGTGGGGTTTCTAACGCGCAGCAAACGCGGGTCATAATCTGAACCGCTGCCGTTAGAAACGAAAAAATGAGCAAAGCGGGTGCCCCATATCCGCCGTTTGCCCCGCTATATCCGACGATTCACTGCCGTTGTCAGGTTTCGATCATGTTCGGTTCCGCCCGCGATATCCGGCGATTCACTGCCGTTTGCAGGTTTCGATCATGCTAGATTAGATTCACAACGGCAATTTCAATAGGAGCGGGTCTCCCCCAACAAGGACACGGTCCATGTGAGGGAGTCATCCCCACCGCGGTCCGCGACAGGGACATCATCCACGCCACGGTCGACCGCGAGGGAGCTTCCCTCGCTGAGGACCGTGAAGGAGACCCCTCAGCGTCAAAAATCGTCCAGAGAGTGACTCGTAGCCACTTTCCAGGAGCGGCCCCGGAAGGCCGACTGCGCTCTTTCTCGGATGAGGCCCCTTATATACACCCTCTGCTGCTGATATGGGCCTGCTCAATTGTGGAATCATCAATAACGTGATTCGGCAGATCAAACGAGTTCATGCGCTGTCAAATGGTCTACAAACGCAACACCAAGCCTCTCTGCAGCAGTGACGCCATCGCCAGACAAACGGCGGAATCCGAGGTTTGGCAGGCACTGAACGCAGACCGGGATGGTCATGCGGGAACTCTGCCGTTTGCCCGCAGAGGTCGAAATGGGACGGTTCAGTGCGCGTTAGAAACGCCAGAGTGTCTGAGATTGGGGAATGCTACAATCGCCCACTACATACTCAGACATTCTGGCTTTTCTAACGCGCACTGAACCGTCCCATTTCGACCTGTGCGGGGCAACGGCAGAGTTCCCGCATGGCCATTCCGGTCTGCGTTCAGCGCCTGCCGAACCTCGGATTCCGCCGTTTGGCTGGCGATGACGTCACCGCTGCAGAGAGGCTTGGTGTTGCGTTCGTACACGATTTGACAGTCCATGAACTCGTTTGATCAGCCAAATCACGTTATCGATGACTACGCTATTGACCAGGCCCATATCAGCAGCAGAGCAGGAATATAAAGGGCCACATTTCAGAGAGAGAGCGCAGTCGGCCTTTCTGGGCCGCTCCTGGAAAGTGGCTACGAGTCACTCTCTGGACGATTTTTGACCGCTGAGGGGTCTCCCCCACGGTACTCAGCAAGGGAAGCTCTCTCGCGGTCGACCGTGTCGCCCCTGTCGCAAACCGCGGTGGGGGTGACTCTCTCACGCAGGCCGCAACATGGACCGTGTCCTTGTTTGGGGAGACCCGCGCCTACTGAAATGATGGGACGCCGCCCCTAGCGCCACGTGCTTCTATAATAGGACGACGACCTCCTTTGCCGTTGTAAATCTAATCTAGCATGGTCGAAACCTGCAAACGGTAGTGAATCGCCGGATATAGCGGGGCGAACGGCGGATATGGGGCACCTGCTTTGCCCATTTTTCGTTTCTAACGGGAGCGGATCAGATTATGACCCGCGTTTTCTGCGCGTTACGAACCCCACATCAAGTTTGAACAAAGTAAAAAAATACACCCCTCAAAAAAAAATTCGAAAAGGATATTTACACTGATAACTTTGATAAATCGATTGAATAAGTAGTAAAAATCAAAGGATATGAATAAAAACACTTCCACTTTTAAGATTTCCATAGACGGAAATTTTTTTATCCTCCAGGCGCTTTTTCGGACCAGAACACAAACATAATGTAGGTTTTGAGTTTTTCGGAAGCTTACGGTAGGTTGCGGTCGCAATACCTTTGTAGATCGAATAGACTGTCGACTCAATGTCCCTTTGTGAATTTAGGAAGGATTACGGTAGTATACTGTGCGTCTACTGTGACTCCCTTCCGAAGTCTACCGTAATCCCACAATAATCGCGAGAAGCAACTACAAAGAATAAATACGGACAGTTTCAGCTAAATCAGAGACTCTCACTGGACTACCGTGTAACTACCGCCATTCAAGAAAAAGCTCTTCATATTCTCATCATAAACGCACCTTCGTAGCGCCCCGATCCGGATGAGATCCATGCAATAGAAAGTTTGAGCATTGGAATGTGAAAAGCGGAATGGTGGTAAACAAAAATGCCAAATTTTACGCTTTACGAAAAATTTTGGACAAAATGCACTTTATGCGCGCGATGAGTCCTTGTATGTAGCTCATCTGTAGTTCGTCAGGTATTATTAGGGGACGAAAAATGCTAATTACATGGTGTCTGTCTGCCGTTTGCACAAGCAATGTACGAATTTCCACTGATCAGCGTTTCGAGAATGCTGTTTTCAATTTAACAACTGAAAACAGCGTTCTCGAAGCACTGATCAGTGGAAATTTCTTCCCTTGCCCAAAACAGACAGGGAAGGCGAAAAAATTTCGGAGACCGGAAAACGAAATATATTTCGGTAAAAAATTTCTACAATGCTCCGTCACACTACGGAGCAGGAATGCACTTCTTAATTTTTCGTTTTTCGGCTTTTGCTTTTCGAGAGATCAATACCAAGAAAACCTTTTTTTTTCAAAAAATAGATTATCTCCAAATGGCCTACCTGCGCCAAAAATTTGATCTCGGAACGAGATTCTCCATTTTTTAACTTCTCGTTTGCGAAAAATTTCGCACATTCTCTGGTCCAGAAGCGTCAAGATCATCGAACAAATGCTAGTCGCAACGGGAAAGGGACCCGAGGATAAGGGGTCAGGTAACACCTCGGTCCTCACACCTGTTCAACTCCGTTAATGACGCAAGAAGTATCGGTTTCTGTGTTCATAGATCGCGTATTACTATACCTTGGTCAAAAATAGTCAGTTAGTTGCTGGTCACCAAATCCTTTAGAGGCAATGCACGCCATGAGTTTCGTCCCTCGAGTTTTCAATGTCGAATACTATGCACGCAGAAGCTGGACGGGAAAGTGTCAGATAAAGCGGCGAAAAGCCTGAATTTCAAAAAAACAGCCGTGGTGCCGCGATTTCGTTAGCCCGTCACGCCTGCTATACCTGCCCCGCCCACTTTCTGAGGACAATCTGAACCCATGGACAACTTCGATGGCAAATCGCCAAGGAGTTCCGCCGCGATCATCAATCAATACAATGGATAAATTTTCGTTTTCCGAGTAACTCGACCTCGTTTGTGTGAAGCAACTCGTCCTCATAAGTATTTTCGTCAATTTATATGTAGCATACAAATGACTTTAAAGCTGACAGCCAAAGAATTAGTCGAAAACAACAAGAAACGACCAAAACAGGACAATTTTGATTTATGAGGTTGAGCGAGTTAAGCATCCAGTGAGGGATTACCGCCTCACGATCTATGATCATTCATCAGTCTGGCGCAGTTTCATATTTCTTCGTAATGTAAAGGAACGCTCGTCCATTTTCGAATATGCACAATAAAATGATATCCCATACTTCGGATGGCATCGAACTTTTCATAATTTTTTGAATCTAGTTTTCAAAGATAATTTAGCAATCGAATACCGCGTTTTTTGAGTTATCGAATAAATTGATAACTGAACACGTTTCAAGACTTCCAAATGATAGTTTCTCGGAAACAGCCTTATAAAGCTTCCTTTTTTTCAAGAAAGAATTTTGAAGTTCGACATGAATGATTGTTCTTAGTTCGAAGACCTTTTTTTGAAAAGAACGAATACACCAGAAAAACTGTTCTCTTCAAAAAAGGTCTTCGAAGTAAGAAAAATCATTCATGTCGAACTTCAAAATCCTTACTTGAAAAAATTGAAAGCTTTATAAGGCTGTTTCCGGGAAACTAAATATCCAGACAAATAGCAGGGGAATAGTTCTAGCGATACTGCAAAACGACTGAGCGGTTTTTCGGTTGCTAATACCCGAGTTTCGTCACCTGAAAACGGCCGAGTATTTGAAAAATCGAATATTATCTTTCGAGTAAGAAGTAAAATCAAGAAACAAAATGAACTAGTTTCCTGGATGAACCCAATATTCAGGAAAGCGAACATTCCATTTTGTTAGAGTTCTGGAAAGAAGAAAGAGGCTAAATTCGGAACCTTGAATGAATCGCAATGAGACCCAAGTAAATGTTTAGGCGAAAAGATAACTTCCACAATAGTTGAGAATTTCGGTTTCTAGGACACACGAATTTTGGTTTATCTATCGAGGCAGGATTGTCTGACTCGATGTGTATTAGACATGTCCCTACGACGCTAGCTTTCAGGGTCAAGCGGGGTTGCGAAATTTCTCAACGGGGGCGGGTTCGCAAAAATTTGGGTCCGAAAGTGAATGTCAGTGGGGATCGAAAAAATTTCGGTTAAAAATGGAGAATCTCGCGGATATCCCATAAATTCTCTATTACTTTTGGTCCCAAAGGGAAGGAGCGTAGCATTCGGTTTTAAGCGCTTAGGCTCAACTACTGAACTAATTTTCGGCGTCTGACACTTTTAGTAGTCAACTATAAACTGGCCGGACCTGGGGAGAGGGGATCGCAAAAAGTTTACATTTTGGAAAAAAAAATGAGACGGGGGTCGCTACGATTTCGAAAAATTACGCAACACTCCGCTTGACCCCGCTAGCTTTCAAATGAATAAATATGTGGATCAAATATCGAATTTTTGGAGCACTTTGAATGAAAGCATACATAATTCGGATGACTGCTCTCGAAAATCTCGAATGAATGAATCTCTCGAATATAGTCTTTTTGAGAATATCGAATGTATGAATTAATTCAAATAACGTATTTTTTAACATTTTCTAATGAGTGATTGAACTCGAACACGGCCTCACTAATTTTCGCCGGTGAATGATATCAAAAACGGGTCCTGTATTCGATTAGTAGGAAAATTCGAAAAGCTTCTTCGATCATTCGAATGAATATCTGTACTATGCTTGTTCATGTCTTCTATGAAGTGCACTCCAAGGCAACAGAAGACGGCCATGACGCGGTCACGTAATTGCACGAAGCATACTATAGCCATGGCTGGCTCAGTTCCATCTTTGCCGTACATCAATAAGGAAACATCTGATAGATTCTCGTTATTGTTTTTTTGTTTCTTTCATTCCTTAGTGTTATTCCTGCGCATATCTACAGTAAAGACTTGAAATGCATGGGCTGTGTGTTTAGGGGGGAAGCCCTCTCGTTTTTCAACGTTTCCGGTGCTTTTTCTTCGTATTGCGGAAAAAAAAATTGAAAATTCACCATCAGCTACGGTGCATGGAATCGCCTCTGCGAACGTCCCGCCTTAATCGACGACAGATTTTTAATTTTACTCTGCATTTGAGAAAAGGGCACCAGAAACGTTGAAAACTGAGAAATTTCCCACACAATACCAACCCACCTTAGAGGCAGTTTCCACGATCGGAAGGCCGGCTATAAAATTCGACTTCGGTGCCAAATGCTATAACATAGGTACACCGAGTTTGCGCCAACCCCCAATGGGGAACGCAAAGTCTCTTCAGGATCCATGCCGGTGTTATGTGGACCTAATTCCGCTGGCGCAAGATCTTTGCGAGAGCGGAATTAGGGCCGTATAAAATTCTTCTGTGCCCGTTTTTCGATCGCCTTTTCCGCTAATGTTGTAATGAGTCACCGGTCTTTCAATTTCGACCAATATGAAAAGTCAAATTTCATCGTGAACACCGCCTTTAAGGTGTATTGGCATTTCGTGTGGAGGGAAACCTCAGTTTTCAACGTTTTCCGTGACTTTTTTTCAAACTCAGTAAAATTTCAAAAAAAGGCAAAAAAAAAACTAAAAACCTTTCTGTTACGCTATATATTTCTAGAAGTGGGTGAAGCCACTGGATTGTAAAGGTGCCGCTTTCGGGTTTTCAGACTATTTTTTCGCCACCAATGGCTCGCTTGCCGTTTTCTCTCCAGTTTCCTTCCTTTGACCAACTCACACACAGAAGCTATCATAGTCTTCTGCAATCTCATCCGGTGTCCTGTCTCCAAGACAATAAGCTGTTCTTCGCTGAGCAGCTAGCTGTATGTTGCCATATGATATCCCTCATATTAATGTATCAATCGGTAAACGGACACTTGTTTATCGAACAACCAAAACAATCAACGTCTCAGAAACGCGGGTTTCTGCGGCGCCAACTCTTATTCCAGTCCCAGATTGGAATCCTCCAGCAGAGCCACACATAGCATGTGGTTTTCAATTGGTAAATCCCAGCTCCCATGATAAACGGCAATACACGAATAACAATGGAGCGTTTTCAACATAATTTGGATGGTGTTTGGCTGCCATTGCGGAATTTTATAAGATTACCATCAGCTGGTTGGACGACATCAAAATGAAACAACACAAAAGAGCCGATTCTGATGGACAGAATTTCCCAACATTTGATAGGGCATAAAAACACGCCTTTGTCCCAAAATCACGCCTTCAGCTCCTAGCCGTCACCAAAATTGTTTTTGACGCTTCAATGCTCAATCTGTCGCTACACCAGCTTGAAGGCAGTAGATAATCAATTTACTCCTTTTTGTTCCCCAAATAATCAAAGGTCTACAACACATTTTCCCGTGTTACTGCAGTCCACAGATCCCCACGCCCAAACAACGAAATGCTTTCACCATCGATATAGGCCCAAACGGAGTTGAATTCGCTCTTTGGACGGCTTAACGCACCCCATCTCCCCGGCTCGCCTAATCCTCACCAAATTCGCCCATCTCCTCCTTCTCATCACTTTCTTATAATTACACAATTGGCCCGCCTTGTCTCAGCCACAAAACTTCTCAGAATATTCCAGATAAAACATGGATTATCCAAAACATCTGCTAACTAACGGATTCAACATAGAGTATGGCTTTTACACATGACAGACGCTCCCCATACGAATTTCTGAAAACACAACTCTCTCAAAATGTGAGTCAATTTCGGAGCCTCACATTCAGTAACTTCGATGGCTGGTTCTCACGAATCATACAATTCCCAGCACAACTGACACTTGTTCGAATCTCTCGCAGACGGCAATGGGTGATGTTTTGATCGATGGTCGGTGGCCGTTTTAATAAATCCGGAAGCAGGGTTGAGCAGGCCGTTGTGGCGATTTTTGTGACGGCAACGACTCCCCAAATTTTCTTTTTTTTTCCGAAAATTCCCAAAATTTTTCGACCCCCTCTCAGGGGCCTCTGGCACCAATATTTTTTTTGGCTTTATTTAGTGTCAAATTTTAAAGAGAAGTGAGAGTTGCTATAATATTTTCTAGGGTCCAGTTCGGACGCGGCTGACGTGTGGACGCGATAGGGTCACGTATTAAGAATTTGACAACCCCCCAAACTTAATTTTTTTCCAAAATTTTCTGAAAATTTTACGACCCCCCCCCGTTGTGGCCGGTCACAATGCTGCTCAACCCTGTCCGGAAGCTACCGAAGCAGCTCTGTGCCGTCTATGAGGTTTCTGCCCGCAAGTCGCTATCCCTGTGCATTAGGATCATGGGTAAACGTGAGCGTTGATCAGAGTGTCATCGCACCATGACTGAATCTTTTCAGATGATTCCAGGCCCCAAAATGCACCAAACAGGAATCGGAGCCGCCAAACAGTTTGCATCGTTCTTCCAATCTCACTGCTATGGTCTTTCGTGCGACCTAGAAGGATCCGGACAGCAATAGCAGAGGCTCGGAAAGCAACATCAGAGGCCCCTACAGCAACAGAAGCCGACCCGCAGATTGGGAATACGAGCCGAACTGTCAGACGGCTCCGAGCCGAGAATCGAGTTTTGCTCCTATTCGCTGCTCCGTGCACTTTCATGAGCATCATGTCTGCTTCTCTCGCATCCAAATAAGGATTTCGGCGAAACGCACTGCCTACGACAGTTTTCTCTTTCCATCGGTAAGCTTGGAATTTCCATCCGAAGTAATCGGTTTCGTTATCCAGTTTGATGCATCAGGGAACATCTTAGGCGATATAGTCTCTCACGCTGCCGCATACTCATTCTGGTGAGAACATAGAGGAGACGATGTGAGGAACTCACTTCCGTCTCTTTTTTCCTACGACCTCGGCAGTGAAGACATAGCCCTTAGTCCAGAATCAGACGCATCATTGGTCACCGGTCACTTACTGCGATTCTCGACATTCTCCCTCATTGAGCGGTGCAATTCTTCCCCCAAACTAATACATAAGAAAGCCAATTATCTAGATCTCACTACTTCGAGAAGTTCTCAATGACACGGAATAGACGTCGACCGAACTTTGGGTATTTGGAGGAACAATGCAATCAATCGAAGCTCTTGAGACGATTTTTCGCATGACCAAACTCTCGACAAAATCTGAGGGATTGGATGTTTCACACACTCGGGATCTCCCTTCCCAGCCTTACGCCAAAGTTGTAGCCAGAACCTATGGGCACAGAGAAGCTATTATACACGACGAGGTGTCATTACTGGCCAGATGCTTGCTGAATACTAGAAATTAGGCAGTCCGATCTCCAGAAAAGTTTTTTGAGTATTTTCACGAGGAATCAATATATTATCTGCTTCTTTCATCTTTTCGAAGTACGACGTCTTCTTCCTCGCCTCTCCCAATAGTGTATCACTCTTTCATTAGGTGACGCCGTTTCAAGCAAATTTGCCAGCTCTCTTGCGTTGCCCTCAAAATCACAGGCGCCTCGAAGCTATTTACACGGTTGCGATTTTAAAGATATGGTGTCGTTAAAGACACAGTCCAACCTCAGAATCGAATTTTTCGTTTTCTTGCTTATATTAGAGAAAAATTCACGCCGATCACGATGGTGTCTCCGTATTCGCTCAGAACTCACTACTTACGGAGTTATGGCCCTTCAAAGATTCTGAATTTGAACGGCGAGAAGCTCGCGGACGAGTTGTCTCGAACCTGTTTTTTTTCTCGTTATTCGCAGCCATAGTTTTGAAACAGGTCCCAGTATAAAGCCAGACCGAAAACAAACGGAAGAAGATAGATTTTGAATAAAATCAATCGCGTTTCTCTTCCCTATTGAGATCGGAAGCTCGTCGGGGGACGTCACCCATTTTTTCTTCCAAGGGGGCGTGGTCGACTTTTTCCTCGCTTTTTCTCGCTTCATTGAGCGAATTGAGATTTCGCGCTTGGCAGGGTTGCTATACACGGCGGCCTGAACGTAAGATCAAAAATTACCCCTGAGCTTGGACTGTGCCTTTAAAGTATGCCTGAGCCCACGACCATACTTCCAGCGACAAGAGACGCGACACAATGTTTATCATCCACATCGACCCAAAATCGACGTGCCTGATGTGAACTGTCGCCGTGGCTGGTCGCGGAAAGTATGATCCCGGCCTAAGCTATGACTAAGTACCGATCGGGTACAGATGGATCGAGAAGCTGAATTTTGAAAATTTACCGCTAGATGGTTCTTTTTCTCCAAAATTGAGCATTCAAAAATTGCACCCGGATTTTTCTTCAGTCATATTTAGCGTCTTACTTACAGAGGGATGCCTTGTTTCAGGCTTTCCTAATATCAATTTCCCACACTTATTTCTCTGTATGTGTAAATCTCCATCGATTCTCGAAAAATATTCCACAGAATCAAATCCTCATTCCCGGGCATTATTTCAGAATCCTACTCATTGTCAGCAGAATTGGTCACATTAGTGACTTTCAGAGTGACGTGGCGGAGAAACTCGCTGGTGCGAGGTGTGTAGGACCAATGGGCAGTGCCAAGCAGCGAGGATTGGGCTTTCGTAGTGGGCGAACTGAGCGACTGCCGCCGCGAGCTAATCGCAGCGATTGATAAGTCGCGCGAAGAAAATACCTTCGACAATCTTTGTCGCTCGCGTTGCGTGTCACAAATTCTGCGACATCTAAGACCACACCCAGACCTCCTCGCACTATGTAGCGGAGGTGCGAGTTACGCAGCAAACGCCACTGTGAAAGCCCCCGTTCTAAGTATGTCTAGCAGCCTTAGAGGCGGGGCCCAATAATATTTTTCTTTTTTTTTGTCCACCAAAAATTGACGTCCAGCCTTCGTCCGGCGGCACAGAAACCGCTTAATTCTGTGCTCGGATATTGACTTTGAAATTTTCATGAAACTGTAAACCAGGACCACACACCATCCAAGCGTGAAACCACAATTTCAGATAAGTATTCGAAAAACCTTTCCAATGCCACCGTTCCAAAAGACACCGGAGGCATCTCACACTTGGGCAACTTCTCCAATCCATATACTATCCTTAACAGAACGAAATTCCAGTCCGCACACAATGATAATCGTGCCGGGACCCCGTGATCAATGTTTTCGACTTCTTTTTTTTCAGTCCATATCTCCCTTTTGGCGTACACCAGCGCAACTGCTACAAATGAAGAGAATATCTTTGACAGAGCTCGACCACCTCTCACTGTCCAAATTTACGCGATAGAAAAAAAGAGAACACAGAACAGGTGGCATTGAATGAAAAAATCACCATAGGACAACTAATAACGGCCATTTAGGTTTCAAATGTACCCTCCAGTTCGAGGAGAAATTCACTCCTGTCGATCGTGTGAGTGTGCGCGCGTATGCAGCGTCTTCCTCTTACCCGCAATCTCTCCCTCGCTACGCACACGCAAGCAAAGATACACCGCAATTTTCGCTTCGAATCAGAGTATACTAATGAGTTGTTAGCTGTCCGCGGCCTGCAAAAATCATAAGTACAGCGCCCGCAATCGCAGAGAAGCAAAAAACGCCTCTCAAATAGGATTGATGCTAGGAACACCCAGCGTATACGCACAGACGGGTGTGGGGGGTAGACAACAGGCACTCTGCTGTGAGCGGAGCCAGAGGGGCGGGCCCGACTCCGCCCCTCGGCGCGGACGAGATTGCCTCCAGAGTGCCTCTTTCACGAGTGCTTCGATTTGATTACTTCCTCACTGTATTTCTGCGCTAGTCGTCTGTATTCCACTGAATCGTGAGCTAATATGCTGCTGATAAACAATTCTATTCAACCCCAATGACAACCCTTTCGATAAACGCTGATCCCAAATGCATTGGTTTGCTAACTCATGAGAGTTTTCATGTTTCCATGTCAACATGAAACCTTTCTTGACCAGCAATACGATGCGTTAACCCCATTTCTACTACGAACTACTGGATTTGAACGTGGGTCTGGCTTCCAATCATTTTTTTAGATTGTTCATATTTAAAAAAATGTGTTTATAAGCAATGGGTAACTCATGCAACGTGGTCGAGCTCAAATTTTGTAAAATGTAGATGCAATCTATTCTTTATTGTGGAGCAATTTGATTAGAAAAATTTCAAAGTTGGGTACAACCTTAATTTCAAGGGGTGAAAAAAATTGAGAATTAACCAAATCCACTGACACAATTTTTTTTCTTAAACTCATAATTGTCGGGTGAGTTCGATAAATTCACTTTTAAAGCTCGCTTTTGTAGCTTATAAAGTGGAAAGCCGAAGCTGGACACAAATTCGTAATTTTTTCCACTTCCACTTCGCACAATTTTTTAATTTTGTAGCACTACCTCGTACCCCTCGTATGTAAAGTGATTTATTGCAATTTTTTTAGTTATATTAGCGAGTACTTGCTGAAGCGGAATCAACATTTTCTCGTCATAGGATTACTCCCCAAATTGTTTTAGGGAAAAAGCCAAATATTAACTAATTTTTCTGAAGAACTAGAGATTTATGTGAAAAATTTATTAAGGTTTCGAACGAAGTTAGAAAACTGTGACGAGATTTCAACTTTACTGTTCAATAAAATTGTCACATTATCAGATAGAATTTTTTGAACATTAAATAGCATGTTTTCTACACCAGAAAATGCAAAAAATGCTTTAAAAAACAAGCACCACTTCAGCAATGAGAATCTCGAATTTTTGTGCCGTCGCTGGTCTTTTTCATGTTTTTTTATTCATTGATGACCATTTCAATTTTAGTTTTTAAACGATTGAATTTTCCTTCAGCAACAAAAAATCTCGTTACCTTCTATGACTGATTTCTGTCATTCGCTGAAAGAGAAATAACGTTTTTTTTTCTCAAACATGGTCCGAGCCTATGGGTTCAAACTAACAAATCCTCGTTGACATCAGCCGATACCTATCTCTCACTCCACCGACCCTGCCGTCCGCATGGCCATTAGCAAATGCCATTGGGACATGTTTACGATCCTGGGTCGCTTGTCTTCGGATCTGTTATGTCCACTGGCTATGCAGGATCATGAGCGGTCTAGTGGAGGCGATATCGACCCATGTGTGCCAAAATTATTAGATTGAATGGTGAAGGCTGAGAATATATACGGATTTAAAATAGGCATGACTGAAAACAGTGTAAATAGGAATAAAATTGTTAATAAATATCAAAACTTTCTCCTTCTCCTTTTTCAAGCTTTCGTCTCGTTGCAGAATAAATTTTTTATAGTGAAAACAAATATATAATACAAATAAAAAAAATAAGGTAGAAACAAAAAAAATGAAATAAGGCAAAACTTCAAGAAATAAAAAAAAATCATTTTATTTTGCCTGAAAATCAGATGCGCTTTTCATGATCGCGAAAATTCATAAAAAAGTGGGAATAGACGTCAAATTTAGAACGAACTCCTCATTCTGATTTCTTGTGACTGTTCACCTACGCTTCTGCTTGAAAAAATCCGAATTCATAAACCACAGACAGTTTTCATATTTCTATAGCAGCTTTATCAGACAGGCTAAGAATTGATCCATTCAAGGAGAAGTTTCAAAAATAGGTCCGAGTTCTCATTTTGATAACTACCACTCACTAAATTCCTTCATACAAATTATATGTAAAGATCTATATAAAAGTTACTGTCTAATAAAACTAACACAGAATTAATTTTTAAAAACTCGTCCGACTTTTTTTCTATTGGTGACTAAAAATGCTAACGAGGATTCAGTAAACACTCGAATAATTTAGGAAATCCGTTATAAATATTTCAACAGCATGAGGCATATCTATGATTTTTTCAGTAACAGTTAATTTACTTGGGAATGAAAAGTTGTCAAGAGGCTTCAAAAATATTTTCATAGGGGCAGGATAATTGGAATAGACGAAGTCAAATGTGAATCAAGGAATGTAGGAAACAAATAACACTTGACTGTTTTTTTTAATATTTTTCTCCGGGGCCGCACGGGTGTCTAGTGAAGGAGCGAGAAGGGATGATATCTCCAGAATGCTCAGTTAGAGCAAGATCCCCCTTTAGTATTTTGAAACAATCATGGCAATCAACCAGTAAATCGAAGATAACCGGAAAACTGATGAGCACAAGGAACGATATGAATGACAAATTCAAGAAAATGTAGGTATGTTAATGAAAAAGCCCCCAATATCCGATCCCCAACATGCAATGACGAGAATGAGAGAGTCGATCATTTCTCTGACAAGGGAGCCTTGTTACCTTCCGGTGGCGATTTGAAAAACCATGTTATCGTTGCTGTAGGTCCGTGAAAGTATATAAATGACCCGTGCTTGGAATTGGCTAAATGGTTACGGGGATTTCAAAAACTGTTTTTTAAACATTTCTATGGCTTCACAGAAAGGTAAGCAAATCAGGGAATTTTTGGGGCCTTCATAATTTTTTTCGGATTCTGCTCAGGACTTTCAACTGGGGGTTGTTTAGGGCGCTGAACCCGAAACTGGGGTCCATTCCTCGCCAGACTTAGGGTTACTGTAGGTTACGGTAGGCATAATGCCCTTTAACCAGCGACACTTACCTTAAAATTTCTACAATCGAAAAATGGTTCTCAAATTCGTGTTCAGCGTCCCAAGTAATACCCACAAAGAATTTTACATCAAATCTGAGACTTTGACCGATCTACCGTATACCCAGCGTAATTTACCGAAAACAAATCGATAAACGGATTGCAGATTCGTGTTAGGCAGCCCGAATAGCCCCTATGTACAAGTTTTGAGGCGATTTGATCGTAGGATTCCCGAAATCGCGAAAAGTCGCGTTTGGACAGCAAATTTTTCCCCATTTCCAAACTGCGGACCAAATCAGATGTAATTTTTCGAATATTGACAAATGTGCCTCAGGGTCGTCATCAGCATCTAAAACAACCTCCAGAAACAAATTTTAAGCTCAATCAAAGACAATTTTTTGAACGCCCTGAAAATTGTCATTCCTGTACCCCTTTTCTATTGGCAACGCTATGAAAATGCCCACTTCTAAATCTCCTGTAAATATCTGAGGCATTTAGCCAATTCTAAGTACGACCTATTGAAGCACTGTCCTCCCCTTAGAACATATTAAAGTTGCATCTGGAAACTTATGTTCTAAACATTACATCCATTTCTTATAACAATCACCGGTAATACAAATAATTAGGACTTGATTGGTGCCATCAGTTCTACATTGAGCTTGCCGTCAGCGTAAAGACACAATTACGACCCCTCCCCTTCCCGGCGACAGCCATGGTGAAAAACATGTACGAAAATACAGAAAAAAAAACGATAAAATTTGAGAGTGTCGTGAGATGCCGTGCAGAAAATTCTGAACCAAGTGTAACACGGTAATTACTCCGGCTCTATTCATAACTTCTAACGCCGACGCGTGGGCGTGGTGTTGGAGTATGAATGGCTTGAAGCCACGCCTGCTCCGGCCATGGTGGCAACAGCCGTAACTACGTTTTCGTAATTTTCATTAATAATCCGTCATCAATTTCACTACGTTTCGCAATTAATTCCATTACCGTCCTCTGCTACCATGATGGTGAATGCTTGCAGAGAACTCGCTTGCTAGAGAATGTTAGAGCCCACTTTATTCCGCTTCGCAATAGCGTCGCCGCTGGAGAATTCAGAGTCTCCGCAAGCGTCCAGCGCGTGGAAAGTATTCATACTCCAACGCCACGCACTTATGTTACGCGCTGGCGTTGAGGAGCATGATTGGCGCCCTACTGCACATAAAATTTAGAAGTGATGAAAGAATTGAGGGACCGTCACTGCAAAGATCGAACTTTAAGCCCAGCCTGAGATTACACTCCGCTTAACCCTGACAATGTACCCCATAAGCAGAACGAGCTTTACAGAGATCAAAGTGAGGGCTTAAAGCCTACAACAAAATGCTACATTCCACGAACAGCCCAAAAACTTTCCAAACTAGCCCCGAATTTCAGAGCGCCTGAGGGAACTTTGCAGTGAGCTGGGTTACTGAACGCGAGAATTACCTACCGGATAGTTTTTGTTGAGTGAGAGGAACTCCTGCGCAAACACGTCCACCATCTTTCGTCCGATCCATCTTCCTTTCGTTCTTGTTCGATAAACGGCCCAATAAGGTGCCAAATAGCGAACACCTAAACTTGCAAAACATTATACAAGGAAACAAACTACAATCTTTGATCACACTTTTGATCCATTTTCCTTCATAAAACTGTGCACGGAGCAATGGATGATGTGGAGGCCATATACTGCTGCTTGATTCAAAAATTGGCGAAATGATATCTTAGTGAACCTTGATTCGATAGGATAAATATCATCCATTAGTCAACCAACGTTGAAATCGAACGCTATTCAAAGAAAACAGGACCGTGTCCGGGAACTAACCAGGAATCTTCTCCACATACTGGCACACATTAGCATCCATTACATCAGGCATGTTATTTGATAGTGAGGAAAGATTTTTTTTTGAACGAAAACAAACACGAACGATGGTTATGCCCTTTAGGTCACGTTACGCTAATTGCAATACCCCCTCCCCCCGAGGAACTTGATGAAATTTGAACCGGGCCTCACGGAAACGCACCGTCACGGATTTCCGTCGCAACATTCATCGGAAGCGGCTCTTCTTGCAGCTCTCTCGTTACCATCGGACGCTTCCTCTTTACAGTATGCTCCTAAAGCGATAACTTTGATATAACATGATTAGGCGGTTAAGAGCACAATGAGGGCACGTGCTAGTGGTGGTGCAGCCCGAGCTCCTATCACAGTCGTGCTACTGCACAGCCATTGCAGAGGTACATGCTTCAGAATTTCCTGGTCCAACGTCATCACTTGCGATTACAAATCAGGAGAGCACTAAATGTTTCACTTGAGGAAGCACGTGCTGCAGTTTGGGGCACAATAGAAGGACGTGCTCTTTCTGCAGCACTTCCCCTCGATGTGCTCGAAACCATTTAGATACGAGTTGAACGCATATTCCACCCACACTGAGTGATCTCTCTGTGACCCCT
This sequence comes from Aplectana chamaeleonis, assembly GCA_029168955.1. Taxonomy (NCBI): domain Eukaryota; kingdom Metazoa; phylum Nematoda; class Chromadorea; order Rhabditida; family Cosmocercidae; genus Aplectana; species Aplectana chamaeleonis. Next base: position 149,477 of record JAPDOI010000233.1, read on the forward strand.
GGGAGGAAAGCAATCTTGATCATAACGTCTGCGACACATGCTCATGCGATAAAATGTCACAGCACGTGCTGCTGAATGAAGCTTGTGCGTGCTTCGCTAAGTTTTCCAAGCGACTGGCTACCCGAGCATGCGCTAGTTTTGCGGATCGAAAGCCACAAACACCCGAAAGTGCTGGCATCATACCATCATTTCGTTTACCCTAGGGAAGGCAACCAAGACAAACACTTAAAATGAATTTATTACATCGCTTTATCAATTCTGGAACTGCAACGGCTAAATATGCGTCGCGACAAACGACAGTAGGTCCCGCCACGACCGCTACCGTAACCCACTGTTTGACACATTGCCGATAGCCGGATAGTCAAGGTCCGTGAACTGCACTAGGTGCTGGTCACGAGTCCGAGTCTGTTTTCTGATTTCGACAAGATCAAGGGGCTCTCATCCAGATCTCTTGCTCGGAGGAGATTCTCGGCCCACCCATTCGCCGTCGACCTATTACAGGAGCAGCTAAGGCTGACATGATACGCTTGCTGCAACAAAAAGGGCGGCAAATCTACGGGGTAGAGTCTCTCTACAACTGAAGAAGTAGTCCCGCATTTACGTCTCTGATTACACTCGGGCCCACTTCACCTGGATTGAGCAGCGTGACGTGTCGGACTGTGGAAAGGGAACGATTTCTCCCTCTGCGTGTAGAGAGCCCTGTCCCAAAACCTACTCCCAGCAAGAGATCTACATCAGTGCCAATGAAGGTGGGTCACCTGGGGGTGCAAAACCAGTTGGAGGGGGCCAAGTGAGAAATGAATGAATCTGCTTCCAGAAACCTACCTAATTTCATGGAAGTTCTAGGAAATTATGAGTGATAACGTTATCACAAATCTGATAACGAAAGAAGTTTTCATTTTCATGGATGGATGTATTCATTTCATTTCATCACTCGACCACTGAAGTCCGAAAAAGGGAATAGTGCCAACCTAAAAAACCACAAAAAAACTTTTGACTCTCCAACACACCTCTGATTGAGCACAATTCTCACTTTCCAGAGTTCTTTTCCGTTTTTCTTCCGTTGAATGATCGCTGGATGGCAGCTCACTTTCCGAGAACACCTTGGACTCCTCCTCATGCGTAGGCATGTCGAATTTTATTGACGACACCCCATGTTTACTTGCATCCGTGCCTATAAACATCGAAAACACATTCCCATAGAGCATCCAGAAAAAGGAAATCAACTTAGAACGACGAAAATGAAAGAAGAAATTGAAGGAAAGACGTTCGAAATGATTCAAAAGTTCGAATTAGCAATTGAGCGCAATTTAGCATTGGAGCGCGATAATTCCAACGGACCCCATACTCTCTCATTATGTATGTAGTATGTACATAAAATTGGCGTGGAACACTCTTTGACTCATCATATTTACTGTGCTTCTCTGGGCCGAATTCCGGTCTGCAATTGCGTCTCGACACGCTTTGCGGCGCGCACATTCGAGTCAGAAGAGTTTCCAGCGTTGCAGCCGCCGATCTGTTGACTCTAGGTGGGTTTTAGAAGTTGGAAAGCGAACAATATTGGAGAAAACTGTAAAAAGTCATATCGAGGCTGCTTTGGCGCTGGAAACCCGACTTACTTCTGCGCGTGCGGCCGCAAAGCGTGTCGAGACGCAATGGCGGATCGGAATTGGGCCCAGATAAGCACAGTACTTCAGCTCCATTGCGAATCGCACCTCAAAAGGGCACAAGGGGAACTCAAACTAACCCAAGGTCATTCGCCTATCTGCGGGTTACGTGAGCCGTCGCATTGCGGCAGCATCAGCTATGTTGTAATTATACGGCGACAACATAGTATTTGATGCAGCAGTTCTTTAGTAGCAGGTTATAACCACCTAAATCGCAAATCACTTAATATACAACGTACTTATAGTAGAGACACCGATCGCAGCGTTGCTTGTGGCTACTTGGCGCAACCCCGCACACGTTGACGCAAGCGGTGCACGTACCTACCCTCTATTTCGAAGTGAAAATCACTTTCTTCCTTCGCATGGGCCCGCAGAGCGCGGTGGCGAGAGAATATGGAGTAGGACGAGCAGCAGCTTACGCAAGCTCACCCACACCATGGACCTAAGTGAACTTTACTCCGCAAGATAAAGCCTAACATATCCTCTGCAAAAACTCGTACTTCTCATCACTTATGGCACGCACGATGCTGCAGCCTCCGCCTGCCCTCCGCTCTCTCGCTGTCTCTAACCTCCGCTCCGAAACAGCGCGCGTTGAAACTATGAAAATTTCGCGGTTTCACAGCCTGTACGCAACCATCACCGAGTTGTGCAAACCTATCGTTCAACGCCAAAAGAGAATCACAATCAACACTAAAATCTGTGTCGACTGTAGATGCATACGATCAGTCCCAAAACGGAAGTCTCATGTTGCCTACGCGTGCGTGTGTGAAGAGAGTAAAGAGAAGGCGAGAGAGCGGACGGTAGGCGGGGCAATAAACGTGGGAAAGTACTGTCGTTCTCGGGTCTTAATTCCGGTCCGCATTTGCGGACTACGGCAGTTTCATCAAGCCACACGTGATAATCGTGCTGGGACCACTTGGTCCCGGCACGATTCGCCTTTCTCCCAGCACGATCACCACGTGACACACGACCGTAGTCCGCCGTCGCGGACCGGAATTCGGCTCGGAGAACGATTGTACATGAAATCCGTTTTCACCCAGATTGTATTACTGCCGTCCTCGGAGCCGAATTCCGTTCAGCATTTGCAGACTAGAATTTGGCTTCGAGAACGACAGTACTTGTAATTGGGACGTACCTCAAATGAAGGGTTTACTCCTATTAGAGATGTACAGGCTATAAAACGGCGAAATTCACATTGTTCCTACGCGTGCTGGTGCGAAGCGCAGGTTAGAGACAGTGAGAGAGCGGAGGGTAGACGGAGGCCCAGGCGTCGCGCGCGCCGCTCGCGCCTCGAATGATGTGAATTACGCCGTTTTATAGAGGTTACTTCGAATGGAGGTGTGTTTATAATAGAGCAAGTACGGCGGGTTTTATAGCGTAGCTGAAATATTTGCGCTCCCTTTTCTAAATTGTAGTGCATAGACATCGTGTTTATGATCGCACGCGAGCGGGCGCGTAGCGGTCACCAACGATTAATCTCTGAGGAATAGGAAGGCGTTTAGTCGTGACGCCCAAAAAATTGATTTCGAAGGAATTGAGAAAAAATCTGAAAAAGACTGTAATGTGTTCCCAGGCGCCTTCTGACCAAAATCTGCGAGCGGCAGGGTATCTTTTTGGTTGAAATTGGAGTTCAAAATTCCGATCGGGCATCCGAAGCTCGAATCAAGCCCGAAATTTTATTTTGGATACTATCCGTCGTCCAAAAAAATCTCTGCCAGTATCAGAAACATCAAATTATTCGATTTTGCTTATTTGGCTAAATCTATAATCCAGGCCGACATAATTTGTCTCGTAATTTATGCGCTCCAACTTCATACCCTCAGGACCGTGACGGAGTGCAGTAGTCAATTTACCCTAATAATTTTTTATAATAATAATTATTTATTTGTTTATTTATTATACGTCGTTGCCGACGCGCTCAGAAACAACGAAACAGTGCAAAGAAATCTTGGAAAGGACAAAAATGTTAACTACAAAATAAAACACAAAGAAAAAAACTCAGTGCAACTATTCAGCGGCGGAAAACAAGACTAATGCTTTGTTCAACAAATTATTAGAGGGCGACCCTAATTAGAATTATAATGATAATTTATTACCTTCTTTAAGACATACGTCAGCTATGAAAAGACAAATAAGGAAACAAAGAGGATTCACATAAACCGCAAAGCTATTCGGTTTTATCAGGATATCATATCACTCCGGTCCGGTGATATCATCTTATTTAACCTTCAGGCCGGTCGCCAGCTGGACCCTATAGGTAAGAAAGCGGGAAAAGGTAGTTATACTAGTATGCATCTTCAACAGTGATCAAGAGTGAGAGAATCCCGTTCACATGCGTAAGTGTTTGCTAAGAATACTAAGTGGTCTTTTTTTCTCAGTAAGATTCACACCACTCGGTGCTTTTTTTGCAGCGCATATTTCATATTTACAGCCGTCGTCCAAAAACCGACGCCCACTTTCTGACGAGTGCTGTGAAAAAGTTCAGCGGAAGAATATCTGTACAGAATTCATATCCAACCTGAACTTGCTTGAATGTGTCCCGAGTATTATCCTCTGATTTATTGCGTGTATAAATTAGGACCTATTTGGAGCGTCTTTGAACAAATAAAGAACACTTTTCCTGACTATCCTGAAGACGGTCCCACGCTTTCTAATGATGGCCCTGGAATCGTGAACGACCCCTTGGAACGATGTTACGGCCCTTTAAATTTGCCTGAAAATTACGCTTATACTGAAAAAATTACCTCGGACAACTCGTCCCCACATGGTGGACGAGTTGCCCGAGGCTTATAATTTTCATCATTCGCAACAGATGTGTGGGAGCGGTCCTGGATAAAGAGCAAGGCTAAGAATGAAGGGAAGATCAGGGCTACTGATTAAGAACCTTCGCCCATCTTACCACTACTCAGATCAAGACATTGCCAAAGGGGGCGTGTCGAAGTGGCTTTATGCTGTGGGAGCCCTAGATTGGCATCCTCCTATATCTCGCATATACCGGGGAATTGAGAGCTCGCCCTTTGCAGGTGTCATACGAGGTGGTTCTACTCAACAACAAAATGGGAATCTCAGACTTTGTCCCTGAGGTTTGATTGTGTCTTCAAGGCACTGTCCAAGCGGAAAATCGTATCCCGTTTTTGAGCTCAATCGGATTCCTCTGCATGGTTGAGGGCTGCCCCGGAGCTGAATAACTGCGCTCAAGGGCTTCTTTATATTTTGTGGAAGCTGCGTTACGTATAATTGCCACGCCTTCACTCAATGGTTATTTTCATCAAATATCGATAGTTTTTCTTTCCGAAAATCGGCTGGAGATTGTCGGTACTTCGGCCAAGTCCGACATACCGATCGATAGCGAAAATTCTTTGCTATTCAACGCTGCCTTCCGATTTGGCAAAACCCTGCTCGTTTGCGAGATATATCCTGTGTTTCCGAGTGAAATTTATTTCCGTTCATCGCGTGCGTCTGCGTGCGCTCGCTGCGTCTTCTTCTCCCCACACTTTCTCGTTGTCTCTACCCTCGCTCCGCACGAGTGCGCTAGTGAACAGAGTAAACTTGGCTCGGAACCAGAGGACATACTAGATTCAGTGGTAATCTTCAGTAATAAGCATATTTGAGTGCCTCTATTCACCTCGACGTTGACCATTGAACCTTCCTGAGTTGACAGGATATTTGAGCCATATTAGAACCAGATGATAACTATTGCCGAAAAGTTCGGGAGAGGGTAACTATTGAATTTTAGCGGATTTTGTGATTTTGCAACATGGATTTTTCTAGCTTATCCGAGACCTGTCGGCTGCGAAGCTTTGAAGTTAGCTGTAATGGCCGAGTTCCTACTCAATAGTATTTTTTTCGTGAATCATCGATTGTTTTTTTGTAATTCGATTTTCGCCATTTCTATCGATTTTCGAAAAGACGATCGATAAATGACAAATAAAGTTAATTGAGTGGGGACTAGGCCATTATACTTAACTTTGGAGCTTCGTGGTCGAAACCTCTCGGATAAGCCAGAAAAGACTGAAGTTGAAAAATCACAAAATTCCCTAAAAAATAATTATTACGTTCCGACGGAAATTTCCGTAAGAGCTATCATTCAGTTATAAGGTGACTCTATTATTCTGTTAATACTGGCAGGTATGATGGTTAACCTCTGAGTAAATAAAAGCACTCAAAGATGCTCTGTACTGATTATCACCTTTGAAATAAAGCACATTAGTATTTCGCAAATGAGTATGTTTTGACTCAAGTAGAAGGCAGCGTCAGATAGGGAAGAATTTGTGGTTACGATCGGTACATATATCGCACATGGCCAAAGCACCAACGCTGAAAGCAATGAAAATCGTCAAAATCCATTGGCGGGGAGTTTTTGGTACAACCTAATAGTTATTTTAAGTCATGATTGGCGTTTTTGAAATTTCGATTTTTTATATATTTTTATTTTTTATTTTTATTTTTTTAAACAATCTTCTTTATTAGGCTTAATTACTCTTGATTACAAGAAGTCTTTCTGGCGAGCAGAGGGTTCTAATAACCTGGATTTTGAGATTTTAAATTTTTGAGATTTCTATCTATATGTGGAAAGGCAATGTATAGCCGAGCGAAATCAGCACACAACGGATGATTTGTGGAAGGAAATTTCGTAGACTCTTCTCAAGACATAGAGTGAGTTGCTGGAATACATCAACATAAATATTATGGATTTCCCGTTTGAGAGGGTCCCTTCTAATGAGAGTCATACCATTCGATGTTTTTAGCCGCATACATAGCGCTGCGGCGCCTCCTTCCGGAAAAGCCTCGAGGGCTTCTCCTGGAGTGTTTTTTCTCACTCTCATTCCTACGGCTTGTGTGTATGTGTGTCTGATCGCTGATGTTCATATCCTCAAATAAATCGAATTATTCGTGAGATGAGAGGCCATCGAGTGACACAAATTGGAGATGAAAACCGTTTTTCGCCGTCCCCCGTGGGTGAGTAGTGTACGGGGTCGCCCCACCCTCTGAGGGAATGAGGTGAATAGCCCGCCCATCCCAGAGGCCATACCGCCATCGTCGTCGACGTCGTAGTCATCAACTCTTCGTACTTGGCTCATTTCCTCCTTCCCACCCACGGCCACATTCCTGTCAAAATTTCGGATGTAACTGCTATTGGCCTTTCACATGTAGGCTTGTCCGATATTTATTCTCGCAACTTTTGTGCATACTTCCTCGTCCAACGGTATAGTACCTCTGATGAAATCATTGCTGGTGATGATTCGATTACTTTGCTCGAGAGTACAGATTTTTTGCTATTCAAATATCCCTACTCAAATTGCATATTTCTCCAAAGGACAGATTTTTTATTGTCCGAATATTCCCCCTCAAATTGCCTTATTATCCATGCAGCTTCTTGTTTTTGGTGCCTTATCCTCTCGTCCGCTATCTGACCTCTTCCTAAAGGTCTTCCAGTTTCCTATTCAAAACAACTTGGTTGAGGAAGTTGGCTATGACTTAAAATTCCGTGGGAACTGGATGCTTTTCGCCGAGTGAAGAGCTTTCCACTGACGCCATTCCTTAGCCTCGCTTCTGTCCAAAGCTCCAACCATCATGAAAGTCGATCCGTCTGGATGAAATGTTCTCACAGAGTCAATTCTAGAGCTGGAATGTGGGAAACGAGATTTTTGCTCCCGTTGATACCTTCATTTGTACACGTTTGTTGGCCGTGGGCTGTGTGTAATTACGAAATACGAATTACGGGTGTTTTGGCCAAATTCTTTACGATTAGCAGTTTACGAAATGTCTGCCCAAAGTCGTAGCGAATTGTAATAAATCATAACAAATCGTGGAAACGTGATTAATAGAAAAACGTAAATTTGCGGTCTGAGTATAGATAAACTCTCGTTTTTTTTTACAATCCGGTTATCTGAGTGCTAGTGTGCGCACCCATGCCGCTGCGCGGCGTACTTGTGAGCACTTACCCATTGGTGCTTACTTTCTACGCGCTGTATGCGTGGACAGTATACTTGTCATCCAAAGATTATTTTTCAGATAATGGATCGATTAGGATAATACCGATTTCAAATTTTCCGGATATTGGTTCGGTTCGATTAATGCGCTTTTTCAAAATTTCGGATGATGGATCGATTCAGATAATGTCAGTTTTTCCAATGATTTGGATACGGATATCCGGTCGATTAATTTCGAATAACTTCGGATATTTCCGGAACAAAGTTGAGGCAAAACGGTTGAAAAAATACCGGCTACATAAGGCAAGCCTTTGAAAGCATCCATAATTGAGCAAGCAGTAGCCTCCATTGCATCCGCTGCATGTTCACATACAAATTTTAATCTTTATATATGCATATTAATAAAAATATAAAAACAAATCTTTAAAGGCAGTGTTCACGCAGAAAAAGTTGCACGTTTTTTTGGCGAAAACGTAAGCTTTGGGTCCCTCTAAGAAGATTAAGAACGGAAGTGCGACGAAAAACGGCCAGTAAGTGGGTGAAAATCTCGTGGGCCAGCCAACCCATTGGGCCACGCCGCCCACGTCCTATAACAGTTTCCCTAAGTTCGTGGTTAAATGAGCGATGGTTTCCGATCAAAAGCCGCGTTCTTCCCTTCATTCTCAACGTCTCTCTCCACTCAGGTCAGCTCGCACACATCGGCTGCAAAAAACGGGAGTTACAAGCCTCGGATAACTCGTCCACAATGCTTCCCTATCTGAAATTTGAGGGGCCATAACTCCGTTTCCAGGGGGTCTTGTACGATTCCAAGGACATCAATGAAATCAGCATGGGACCGTTTTTAAGATAGGCGGAAAAACAGAAAAAACGACTTTTATCGTGAACACTGCCTTTAAGTACTCTATCGTCGTTGGGAGGCACAGTATCATCCATACACAAGTTTTTCAGGACAACTAGCAAGTAAAAGTATGCAAAGCTACTATAAAAAGAACCTCTACATTGAATAACTAGCCAGTTGGTCATCTCACTTGACGGCGCCCATTTTTTGGCCCCGCAACGACTCTTCCGATTTCGGAAGGAGGAGGAAAATCCTGGGTTGATGTACTAAATAGAAGGCGGTACGAAAAGTGGGCGTGGCCTGCTGCAATTTTATCCTATTTTATCCAAAAATTATCCGATTTTAGCCTAAAATTATCCGACTTTATCCAAAATATTACCCGAATTTTATCCGATTTTAGCCGAAATTTATCCGAATTTTCGACCCTTCGGATAATGGTTTGATCCAGAAAATGCCGATTTCAAATTTCCCGGGTATTGATAGCAGGATTTTCTTCCAATATCAATTTTCGGTGAAATCTTTTCCTGGCTATTCCAGCCGCAGACAGATCAATTACTGCAAAATGTAATCGTTAAGGTCCGGATTCACCAACCTAGTTTGGCGATGGTAGGCTGGGTAAGGGTAGCTTCTCACCCAAAGTCGCACGTATAACACGATTAACCAAACTTGCTACCCGTATTAGCAACTTGACCAAGCCTACCCATCTTCAATCTTGGGTAGGTTCCTTCTTACATAGCCTGCGAGATTCCTCGCTCTGGTGCTGAACCGATGCTCTGATCCATTGAACAGCTGTTTTCCAGCACCTTTTATGGGGATTTTTCAGGTTTTATTGCTTATTTTTCGACATGCTGTGTTTTCTTCGTCAACTTGCGTTACCATTACCTAACGTCTGACTTGAATTATATTCCTTTTTACGTTGGTAAGAAGACACTTGCGGAAAAAACTTCACCTTCCGGTTGTCTTCACGATCTTTGACGCTCGAACTCATTTGTTTCTCTATCTGAAAGTTGTTGTCGCTTTTCATGCAACTCGATCACTTTTGAATACCTCATGTGAATCAAATGTGTGTTCTAATTGTAGGCACTAAATATTCTTGCATTCCAAATTTCCTTTACGCAATGACTCTAAGGCACTAAACTTCAAAGTCGGAAATTACGACCAGTTTCCTAATCCGTCGGGTTTGATAATCATAATAATCATAATTTTCACAGAAGCTTCTACTTCTGAAGAAATTTTTTTCTGTCTAGTCAATAGGTGTGAGCAGCAAGTATAGTCTACTTGTCAAGTCCAATCAAGTTGTCCAACAAGGCGCCATCATTGCGGCGGGCTGTGCGGCGTTTGCGACGCCACCGGCCAGCGGAAATTCCATCGCGCGCGACAATCTACTGTTGCCTATTCACTAGAAACATGCTATCTCGCACAGCAAATATTTTACTGTTGAATGTACTATAACATGTTGCCAAAATCTGCGCAAACTTCATTTGAAGAAAAACACATAAGGATTCATTCCACAACCTAAGAAGACTGTAAAGATTATCACAAGTTACTTTCACAGAAATGACCCAGGACGACAGAGCCTTCAAAGGCGCATAACATAATCACAAATATGACCTCAAGGGCGCTTGGGGCCGATTCCTGTGTTACTCGGTCGAGGCTGTGTGTAAGTAACCGTAGCGCTTCTAGGTCACTTGCACTCTGCTAGCTGAGCATGTGAATGCACGTGGCCCGTAGATTGCCAATTTTTTTCGATTGAAGTCCGATGTGGATGCGGCTTCCATCGCAGCTAACTTCCGTGTTGGGCCTATTGTCGTCTCAGTACGTTACCGCCCATTATAGTTTACAATTTCGAAAAAAAAATGTCGAGCGAACGAAAATCGAAATTTTTTTGTTCGAAATATTTTCGAACGAATGAAAACGAACGAGAAAATTTCGAAAAATCTTTCGAAAATTTCGTTCGTGTACAACTATACCACCCATCAACAGTGGTGTGTAGAAAAATGTCAACCTAGCAGAGGAACTCCTTTTGGTCTAAGACGCCATTTCAAACGAAATATACTTTATGAGGGTCATTTTTGGAAGTGGAGTCCAAATATCCCCTTTGCAGCTGCCTAATATAACTCTGAAAGAAGTTATAGAAGCTTTACCCCTTATTTTCGTACCCGATCCACCTTTCAAAACGTGCAGTAATCCATCGAAAATCTGGAAACGGACCCAATAATCGTGTTCAGCTCCCAAAGTTACCCTTCTGGACGAAATTTGAGTGAACGGTCATTCTTAGAACTTAGCTTAGAGTAGTAGCGTTCGGACTTAACGGATTGTTGGTTGAGCGTTTGCCTCTATCAAATAAGGGACTCTGAAAGCGTTTAGAAAAAGTGTTGCAGTTTTGACTATGAACTTTCCCATGTAGGTTTTTTGGGCTGCTGATTACGAATCTGAGGTTTCATTGTCAGTTTTTCCGGATTTCAGACTTTCTTTCAGAGCTTCCCATCGGGAGGAAATTTTAGGTCAAAACGCAACATTCGACGATTTTCCAAATGCTAAGATGAATGTGGCTCAACATCTTTCTCTGAAAGAGTTTGAAGTGCTCGACCCTAACCTGAGGACCGTTTATCGATTTTGGACAGATTACGGTAGATTACGGTGGGTATACGGTAGTTTGGTCAAAGTATAATATCAGATTTGACTCAAAATTCGTATGCGGGGTTTGATCGGAGTGCTGAAGACAAATTCATGTTCCTTTGTCGAATCTCGAAACATCAAAGTTTTGCTCTCTAAATGACATGGCACCTACCGTAACCTACAGTTAACCTCAGAATTGGATCTCAGATCCGTGTTTAGCATTCTAGATTACCCCTAGCTTTCTGAATTATCCCTACATACGAAATTTGAGCGTGAACCGAGATTTTTTTATTAAACAACCTAAAAATTTTATATACTTCCGCCGCCGAACGGCGCGGCGAAGTGCATCCCTACAATATCGATTGTGCCGCGCCGCGTGATCAATATCACAGAAATGCACTGTGCCGCACCGCTCGGCGGCGGGAGTATAAACGATCCCTTACAGAAATGCACTCTGCCGCACCGCTCGGCGGCGGGAGTATAAACGACCCCTAATGCCGCGATGCTCATACCTTGCCACGAAGCGGAGGAACATATCCGATTTTTTTTCAGATTAGTTTTAGGCAGTTCACTGTAAAAATAGTTCCTGGAAGAGTGCATTCCATTATGAATGACTACGCGTAAGTATTACAGTTCCCTTGTAAGAGTAATTGAATTGTATAGGGTTGGGGAATAGGTTCGTAGAGTTTTTGTTTCCGTCCTTGTTTCACGATGCATTGTGCATTAATTGACAATGTGATTACCTATTCAAAAGGCTTTTTTCCGCTCTACATGACTGCCGTACTCAACTTTTTGGAACTCTTGAGTTTTCATTTGTGGCACGAATGCAGCATTTTGAACACAGACTTGGCCCAATAATGGATTTCTGCAATTCAAATGAGGGGTTCTAGTATCAGGAAAAGTTAGGAAAAATTGCCAAAAATATTCTCAAGAACAAGCTAATACTAGTTGTCAGTGAGTTCCTACACTGTTTATGTACCCCCAATTTCATGGCAGAATTTACTGAATTCTTTTGCGTGCGCTTGCTAACAAAATCGAGGTTAGAAATATTGAGAGAATGTGGGTGTGGGAGGGAGACGCGGCATACACGCGTACACGCACGCGACGATTCCGAGTAAATTCGGCTCCGAAATGGAGGGTATGCGCTCCATCACAAGCGCGATGGATGCTCGCTGGCTTTCGAAGAAAACTAGTGATATGCGAATTTGAGTTGGATGATGCAGGTCATGTTTCAACGGATGCTGTGAACCCTATCACGTCTAGGACAAACGTGAGTGCGCCTAATCTGCTACTAGTTTCTTAGAGTTCTGTTCGACTCAGTTATCATGGAGAGCAATTAGTACATTTCTACATTTTTCTATTTCCAAGAAGCCTTTCTAATGTTACTGCCCTCTCTTTTCTTTTCTTTAAGGCTGAATGATTACTGAGAATCTCTCACGTTCCTTCAGGTTGAAATGCTGATTCCGCTATAGGATCGGCGTCCTGTTCGTTTGATTCTATTCCGAATTATGTGAATACTTCACAGTTTATGCTCTTGCATGGGTTGCCTAGCCAAGTCGAGGTCCAGAAATTGTCACCGAATTTACCGGTTTATCTGAATTTACCGAGAAAAATTCTCGACTATTTTTTTTGATAAACAATTTACTTTGAAAAACTTACCGCACACCTCTGCTTCCACTGGCGGGAGCGTTCTATGTAAACTCTGTCTGAATCAGACTGTCCGCCCACGCGGTCGGCGTGCGTTTTGCGCGGGCGACTCAAAAGCTTTTCAAGCGAACCATACGCTGGGCCGCACTTAGCTGGCTCAGACATTATTCAGTATTTGTCTAGTAATTCTGCTGACAGTTTAACAGGTCTGAGAAGTGCCTATATTATAGCCGCTCAACACGCACGCTGACCGCGTGAGCGGACAGTTTTTTGAACGGGCTTTAGTAGGAGCTGTACGAACCTATTTACGACGCTATCCTAACCACTTTGGAGCGTGTGTGCTACCTCAGAACTACAAGGGCGAAAGCAACCTTTTTCGAATTTCAGAGGTCAAATTTTCTCTCGGGTGCGACTTTTCCAGGGAGACTGTCTGTGATGTTGATCAGAAATGCATCATTCGCTTTTTGATTCTTGAAATGTGAAAAGGTGTAGAGTGTTTTTGAACAGGACTGTCCGCTTACGCGGTCGGCGGGCGTGCGCAGCTGCAGTCGCGGGGGCATTTAATTTCGGACGAGCATTGCCATGGCTGGAAGCAGTTGATTGAGTTATTATTATCCTTTCGTCAAATAATCCTTCTGATCGATTTCCACGTCCGAAAATGCCTTCGCGACAGCCGTTCGACGCGTACGCCGACAGCGTGGGCGGCCATCGTCTTTTGGACGGATTTTATATACCTGATTAGCAGAATTTAACACATTTCTGTCTACAGAAGTCAATTACTCTACTTTTTTTGTCGATTTTGCATGCTTATGAGTGATTCAGATGGCAGCTTTTTGTACCTGTCAACTCACAAGCTTTCCTGCACTTAACATGGTGTGAGTATCGCATGAACGAGGTCTGAGGTTCGTTATAGAAGTGTACTTATAATTGAACCCAGGACCTAAATTATGAGTTAGATCTTACTCCGTTTTTAAGAACCTACGGAGTGATGAGTCAAGCTTTGTAGTATAGAGAGTCTATGACAGCATTGAATGCTCTTCGGTGCATGGGCTCAGAAAATGGCCAGTCAACTACAACCGCATAACAAAATTTAATAACGGCCACATGAATGTGGTGTGATAGCGGCAAACTGCCTTAATTTGTAGTACACACTGTGACTGACTTCCTCTCTAATGTATTCTGCAACAGCTGTATCTCACTCCATTCTCACTTGAAATTTCTGTCTCTGCAACACCGAACAGCCTTGTGATTGATTTGATTCATACTTCTAACGGCTAAATGCAATAGGCGCCAATGTCAGAATGAGCATCTCTGTATCCTCTGTTTCCAAATGTGATTTATTTCCGTTCATCACGTGCGTCTGCGCGTGCACGCTGCGTCTCTTTCTCTCCACATTTTCTCGCTGTCTCTGCCCTCGCTCCGCACAGGCGCGCGAGGGAACGGAGTAAATCTGGCTCGGAACCAGAGGGTACACCATTGATCATCTACAGTAAATGAGAATTTAATCTGCGAATAAGGGGCTCTCTACACACCGAGGGAGGAGCTGTCTCGTCTTTTGTGCCTCCAATTCCACTCGGGACCTGAATTGAATTGAGTAGTTTGACGGCTCGTACTGCAAAAACGGGACAACTCCTCCCACTGTGTGTAGAGAGCCCCTATCCCTAAATCTGCCGTGCATGACGCTATCCGGAGTGACGTCGTAGAGTTTTCTTCACTGTTCTGATAAGAGAGGGATATTTGCACAAAGTGATCGTTCCAAGCGAAATACACATTACAGGAACCAATTATCGACGTGAAATTCGAACTTCTATTCTGTACCTGCGGAGAGACTACCCGAAAGGAGTTATGAACATTATTTAGTAATTTTTTATAGTCTAAGGACATTATACCTTCCGTAACCTCCTGAGAATAGCCTTTGAAAATCCCACTACGAATCTCATATTCATGTTCATCACTCCAGATAACCACCTTTTGCTATGTCAGAGCAAAACCAATTTCAATCTCTAGACAGCAAAATTAGGTTTGGGCTTAGGGCAGGGTTCGCGATGAAATCCGTTGTTGTGCTGACCTTAAGGAAACATTGATCTGGGCATCGCAGAAGTGAAAATAAGTAAAAAATTGGATAAAAAACGCTCAGGAGCAAATTATTGCGTGGTGTCCTCCCGCCCCCAAATAACAAAATTCCTGAGAAGGCCTGTTTTGTTAACTTTTATTTTGCTTCCGATGTAATTTTCGAGCACTTCCGGAGACTACTGACCACTTTCTCAGGCGATTATCGGCCTCGAGCCGCCTGATAGTTCGGCTCGTTTTTCCAATCTGCGAGTCGGCCCCTGTTGCTGTCCGGGCAACTGCTGCTAGCCCGGAGATTGGGATAACGAGTCGAACTGTCAGGCGGCTCCGATTCCTATTCGGTGCAAACGACGAGTGAAGTTCATTCTCGAGTGAATCAAATAGTATCGAAAAAAAGAAACCTGAAAATTCTCTTTGAATCAAATATACGATTGGAGTGGGGTATAAATTATCAAACGCACTGGACTTTCAAGCATTAAAATTATTCGAATATTATTTGATTATTTATTTGATTCTGTCCCAATTCTAGTCCTTTTCGTAAAGTCGTCTCCGCCCTAATATCATTTATACTGTATACATATTAATCTTAGAGTCGAATCGATTTATTATTTGGATATTCGAGTATTCGCAGAACCAATTTTTGAGTGTTCGAATGTTTAGTTGATTCTGAAATTTGAGCATGCGAAGAATTATATTTGAATTTTTATTTTTTCAGGTCTTCGGTTTTTTGAGAAAGTGTAAATATTCTTATTTCTCCTATTAATTTTCAATATATATATATATATATATATATATATATATATATATATATATATATATATATATATATATATATATATATATATATATATATATATATATATATATATATATATATATATATATATATATATATATATATATATATATATATATATATATATATATATATATATATATATATATATATATATATATATATATATATATATATATATATATATATATATATATATATATATATATATATATATATATATATATATATATATATATATATATATATATATATATATATATATATATATATATATATATATATATATATATATATATATTCAAATAAATTTACGAACTCATATCTACTACAAAAGTCTTTTTGGTAACTGAACGCCGTATTGAATTTAATCGCAGAATGATTTATTCGTAAACTTCAAGTTATTGTGAGATTTTCTTAGATATGAGGTATATTTAAAAGGTCAAAATATTTGACTTTTTCAATAATGGCCAACTTCAGGTCGCAGCAGTTTTAATACTCAGCCATAATTTTTTTCAGAGAGCATTCTACTCGAGAATTTTTCAAAAAAATATTTTATGAGTATTCTCTCGGATATTCGGGGATTCCGATTGCTGATTCAAATCAGATAAAAGACAGGTTTTGGACATTATTCAAACAATCAAAAATTTTCAGAGGTCGTCTTTGAATTGACTCATTCTTTTGGTTACTTCGGAACTTCGAAAAGACTTTATTTCAAGAATTCTTTCTATTTGTAATTTTCGAAACAGTACATCCGTTTGTTCATTTATCCTTGATGTATTTGTTCCCGTGATGTTAGAATTATAACTTCATTCTAAAGATGGTGTCGTAAGCTCGTATGTTTTACAAATGCGATCGCTCGAACGTGAAGTCTGTCTGATTGAGACTGTCCGCCCACGCGGTCGGCGTCCGTGTGGAGAGGCCGTATAAATTCGGATGAGTCTTCCCATGGCTGCCAACAGCTGATAATAGGATATAAATTTTCATTTTTTGAATATTTGATGCCCTGTTATGGCATGGTATATGATCCCAAGTTATCAGAAGGTAGCTCAGTTGAACGCAAAACTCAGATGTCAGCCAGGACTCGAACCTGCATTGCACGCTTTCCGGGTGAGAGTGTTACCATTACACCACCGAACCTCTTTCTGCATCACTCAGCTATCGTCGGTGGTGTAATGGTAACACTCTCGCCCTGAAAGCGTGCAATGCAGGTTCGAGTCCTGTCTGACATCTGAGTTTTGCGTTCAACTCAGCTACCTTGTAATAACTTAATTTTCATTGGTCAAGTATTCCTGCTAATCATATTTCGCAACCGTCGCTCGACACGCACGCGGACCGCGCGAGCGGGCAGTTTTATTTGGACGGATCTTAATGTATGTAAAAGTGACCCATCTTCTCAAATCGATCTTTTTGAAGGTATTGGACGCCTGTTCTAGGATTATCTGGCAGTATTACAAATTTCAAATGTTCACTGTGCAGTTATTGCTGTACTAGTATTTCTTCGCTGGATGTTATGACTGAAATGTCATTTGACGTCGAGACTCCGCTGATATTTTGCAATGCCTGCCTCGGATCCACAGATCCTGACTACCAGGTGGTGTTTGCCTCTTTATTGTTTTCGCAAAAAGTATTCATATGCAGGTAGGTGTAAACATGATCGTAGGGTAACCTGATGGGGAGAGGGGACTGGGAAAGGGTAAATAGGGTGGAAATAATTAGTAAGAAAGCCTCGTTCGATGTTCTTGTACTCGACACGAAGCTGATAACTGTTCTTCATGGCAAACGTTTCAGAGCCACCACCTAATTTGAAGCCTGAAAAGATCGAATAAGAAATGCGGCAAAACGTCTCCTAAACTCTAACTGAAATTGGAAACATAATTTGTGACACATAGGAGAAAGAGAAGACCCGAGAGAGTTCCGTCAGTCTCTCAAGTAAGAAGCCGCTCTCCGACCTAAGCTTCCGTGTTGTATACAGGTCTCCGCCCATCCGGTCAGTCTGCGGATCATCAGCATGTATGAAAAATCCCTCTCACAAGGGAAGTATACAAAGCGTAGGTCGCGTTTGCAGAAAAGAATAGTTTTGTCAGAAGCTTTCGAGAATCTATAGTAAAGCTTTGCAGTTCTCCGTCCCGAGCTGCTGGTTTTAAAAAGATATATAAGCGTTCTGGAGCTTCCTAAAAAGGTGAGGATACCCAATCAGGAATTATTTTGTTTTTTTTTTTTCGGAGAAAAAATTGGATCTTGCTCAAAACTTTCTCGTACGGCTAGCCAAGGGTGCTGAAAACGAATCTGGGGTCTGTTTGTCGAAATTCCGAGGTTTACTGTAGGTTACGGTAGCTACAGTTTACCGAAAAGTTACAAGGACATGGTGCGGTTGCGGTCACCCTCTGAAACTACGGTGGAAGACGCCAGATTTCATGATCGATCCACAGCACAGCTGATTTTCTGGGTAAGTTAGGGTTTTCTTTTTTTCATGTTTCTTTCGGCATTATTTTCTGTTTCTGACTGTTTAAATAATGCGAGTAGGGGCGATTCCCAGTGCGTGAGGGAAATAAGCCTTCTGTTCGGGCCTCGAAGCGTTTTTTTCAAAGAATCTGTTCTGAAATCGGAAACGAAAAAGGCAAATTTCTCACGCACACTAGGAAAAACCCCTATTCGTAATATTATAGGAGTCAGAAACAAAAATAATGCCGAAGAAAACAGAAAAAAAAAGAAAATTGTAACTCTTCCAGAAAATCAGCTGTGCTGTCGATCGATAATGAGATCTGTCGTCTTCCACCATAGTTTAAGTGTGTGACCACAACCGCACCATGTCCTTTTAACGTTGCGGTAAGCTCTACTATGCCATTAAGGGGGGGGGGAAAGCCATCTTAATATTTGGAACCTCGAAAATGAACATCAAATTCGTATTAACCACCCCGAATAACCAGAGCTTACAAATTTTGAGTCTAATCTGAGACCTCGATCAAACTACCGTATACTCACCGTAATCTACAGTAATCTGTCGAAAGTCGACAAGCGGACCTCAGGTCTGTGTTGAGCACTTCAAATAACTCTCAGAGAATGATTTTGAGCCACATATCTCAGATTTGTGATCAGAGCAGGGAAACCCTCTGGGCTTTTTTCATAGTCAATTTGAGAAGAAAAAAACAAGCCTCTAGGACTCTTAGCCTATTAAAGTTAAGGCTCAACCGAAAATCCGTACAAGTCCAAATCGCTAAGTGTCCGTCCGGAGTTCGGAAAAGTGTGCCTTCACCAAAACTTTGCTCAGGTTTGTAGTTTTGGTCGCTGAACACGAATATGAGACCCGCTTTCAGATTTTCGCAAGTTCACCTAGCATTTCGGGTGGTGGAAAATTACTGAAAACAACCGTCTTGAGCTGATAACTTCTCAAATCAGCGGCTTGGGACGGGCTATTGCAATGTGCCGTGGTCTGCCAGCCGTATACCGCAGTTGGACTATAGATGTCGAAGAGATATTAACACTACCAATCGTTTCCACAGATGCGACCTACGCTTTGTATACTTCCTTTGTTAAGTTTTTCGCCCTGTTGTGTCAGTATCTCGGGTTATTATCTCGACCTTGATGTCAAAGCTGTCACGATTATGGGCACTGAACCGATGCGCCCAAGCACTTAAGCTTCCCACTGGCTCTCCTTACCATCCAGGGGTTCTTTGATGTTGAAATGCAGTGGCCGTGATGTTACCTCGATGGATTTTGCGCCGCACAGCTGGCATGAGATCAGATGGATCACACCGCAAGCATTGCAGTCCCCTTCCCTGCCAGCCGAGCAAGTCACGCAATCGGGTGTGATACAAACGCGGCCATAGAGACGATTCCGTACCGAACGAGTTATGAGGTTTCACAGGGGATTGTCAACCAAGAGTACGGAGTTATCCAGCCCTGTTCTTTTCACACATTCCGATCGAAGCGCTCTGTTCGTCGAGGATAATTGGCATGCTGAAGGAGATTCTTTCTTTAAATAGACTCCGCCGCTTCTCATCATGCGGAACGAGGTTTCTGCGCTTGCGCCAACTAAATTGAGCTCTTATGCCATCGTAAGAGTCAAAGGGGAGCCAAACTTATCGCATTCGAGCCATTCGGAGCTGATGCGTTAAGACTCCACTCACTTTCGCCAAACCCGGCTAACCTCAGTACAAACGTCCTCAACTTGATTGCTCTAATACAAACACTTTGGCTCTTTTCTTGACGCTTCCGCTATGTGGAGTACATCTAGGTCCGGAGCTTGTTTCCTTGACAAGAAGGACATTTAAAGCTCACCCGCGGCTGGCGCGTGCGGTTTAAATCACACCGGCGGTATGGTAAGCTGATCAGCTGCGCTCTTCTTTCGGCCTGAATAGATTAGCGGGCCAGCACGCGCGACCGCCGCGCCGGCCGGGGGTGAGATTCGAATTTTTTTAGTTGAGGAAGCAAGCTACGGACCGAACTATATTTAACCGCGAGCGCATGCTGCGGTGTCACTCGTGCACGCAAATCCGATACAATTATGTATTTTTCTTTCTACAAAACACATTGTTTGGAAATTATTTTCCTCTCTTTCAGACATATAATCTGACGGTATCCGGAGTTCTACTGGCTATCGTTGGCATTGTGGGTCTCATTGGGAACGTTCTCGTGGTTAGGGTATACACCCATGAGGATCACACAGTGAGTTTTGCTTTGTTGTTTCTAGTGAAAATTTCATATACATAGTTTGCTCATATTCGGACAGTTGGCGTACCGACATCGAACAAGTTGCGTACTAACTCACGTAACGGCGAAACTCACAGGTTTCCTTGCGCACTGAACGCAAACGCTTGTTCGCTAACCTCATCAACTTACGTGCCTACCGCAGTGAAAAGTACTGAACGCGCGCCTATATGAGGGCATGCGGTCAGTACGCAATGATGAAAATTTGCGAGCGGTTTGTACGAAGCACAGGCGTAGCGACCGCGCGCACCAATTCGTGTGTGCGGTCAAAGCGCAAATGCGTGCGTTCGGTACGAAACACATTTAATGTCCGCGGTCGGTGCGATAGTGGCACGCGGCCAGGACGAAACGGGTTTTTCGTCCGCTTGTTGTGGGCACGCGTTATAGTCTAGGTAAAGTCAGTCCGCATGAGACTGTCCGCTCGCGTGGTCAGCCTGCATGTCAGACGACCGTCGCGAAGGCGCTTTTATAACGAGTCTTCCCATGGCCTTCATATTATTCAGCATTTGTCTCATGCTCCTGCTTAACGATTCACGAGCCCGGAAAAAGTTCTTGGTGACGGTCGCTTGACACGCTCGCCGACTGCGTGGGCGGACGGTTTTCTTCAGACTGACTTTAGTTGGGAAATTTCAGCAACGCTCCACGTCGTTCTACCTGGCTGCGCTGGGATTCTCTGATTTCTTTCTAATTCTCACGGCAATGTTTCTTTTCGTACTGGAAGCATGGCGGCACCACAATCACCCAAGTGAGTTGGTTTATGTGATCTCATGCCCGTTTATATGCCTATGTAACTCTGTTTTCATGTTGAATTCTGTGCGAAACTATGCATTGAATATATTTTTCCCATCACATTCCGCCTCCTCCCAAGCGTCACCAACAAAATATCATGTGTTTGAGAACGTCGGCGAAATCAAATTCTTCGGACATCTTTTTTTTCTGTTCCGATTTGCATATGTTCGCGCCATGTGTGGTGCTAAATCGAGTTTTCGCGGCAGCATTTTGATTATTTCGATTAATTTCCTCTCCAACAACTTTGAATAGCAAATCTTGAATCGGATTTTCCTTGCACTTTCCAGTATCGTCTGGAAAACGAGGGACACCACCAAATATTTTAAACTTGTAGACACATTTTGATAAAGAATGTACTGCCCACAGATGAAATGTGGCCATTCGTTTAACTGTCTGTATAGAGATAAATTTCCATTATTTTGACCAAATCTTTTTTATCTTGTCCGGTTGCGCAATTTTGATCGAGTGTAATATAGCAAGTGGAAGAGTATGTAGTTTTTCCCTATGTCTAGGCTTCGTTGCCGTAGCCTATGTTCATCCTACCATTGGTAGCAGACATTGCAAAAAAGAACGCTTCTGTTGAGTTTGTGGTATGCGAGAAGTCACCAGGCCACCTCAATCCCATGCTGTCCTTATCGGAACGAAATTCCGGTCCTCAGGTGCAGAAAATAGCTGTCGCAGCCGGAAGGGGCTGGGTAGATTGGCATCGCTTTGCGGCGCCACCTTTTGGTTTCCTCAGGGGTCGTTCATACTTCCGACGCCGAGCGGTGCGACGAAGTGCAATCCTACAATATCGGTCGTGCCGCGCCGCGTGATCGATATTGTAGGATTGCACTTCGCCGCGCCGCTCGGCGGCGAACGACCCCTTAGGGGTCGTTTATACTCCCGCCGCCGAGCGGCGCGGCATAGTGCATTTTTGTGATATTGATCACGCGGCGCGGCACGATCGATACTGCAGGATTGCACTTCACCGCGCCGCTCGGCGGTGGAAGTATAAACGACCCCTTATAGATAGCGGCGATCTCTCAATTCGGTCGCCCATTATTAGATGAAGTTGTTGTAGCCCCTGCATTAGAGGGTCACATCTGCGTGAAGTCTGTCCGAATGAGACTGCCCGCCCACGCGGTCAGCTTGCGTGTCGGGCGACTTTCGAAAAAGGCTTTTTTTGAACGGGCTTTCTCACGCCTGCAAAGAGCTAACACAGGTATTGTTCATTGTTCGTCTAATGATCCTGCTTATGGAAATACAAGTCTAGAAATGCTTTTTTCGACGGCCGCTCGATGTTCTCGGTGCGCGGACAATCTCATTTGGACGGGCTTTATGTGGATGTATTCTTTAAAATTATATAAGGTCGTGCCGTGCCGCGACGCCTTTCTACTCAGCCTGATGATAGTCTACTAATCGCGTTTGAATTCTCACCTTTACCTTGCTTCATAATGAAGTTTTTCGCCTCGTGCTCATCTCCCACCTAAGCTTTCCCAACTTCCGGGCTCTGCCTGAATTCCAACATTCCACTCTACTATGCTATGCGCATCCGTGTCCTAGTAGTGGATTACGTGCTTCGATCCCCCGTTTTTCCATTCGGTTTGCACTACCAGAACGACGGCAGCATTAGATTGATGATTAAAGTAACCAATTTGGATGATGTGTTGTTGATTTGTTCGATTCACTGCGGAAATGGGTTTCCCGCGTGGAGGAGTTCGCTGTTTGGACAAGATTTTTATAGCCTATTCTCAACAGAGATCGTTTTCTTCTTGTACTTTCGAAGTCATTAGGACGTATACGGGGAATTCTTCAAGTCCGAGCTGAACAAAATGAAAGACTTCGCTGGTATGGTCATGCTCGGCTCACAAGAGAATCGCAGCTGGTAGATCTAGCCATTTGAAACAAAATTTATACTATTAAATAAGCTTGTTAAAAAAGTTCTGAGGACAAGTTTGCAGCTGCAAAACAACTCTCCCAATCGAGTTACGGAGTGGTCTTTTTAGTGGGGTCAGGTCATTTGCTAGGGATAACTTTTGAGGTGAAAAACTTAAGCACTTACAAAAATTTTGTGTGCCTTCCAGTTAGTCTCATGTGTATGAGCAGACATCCGTCGACCGCATCATTAACTGAATTCTGCTTTTTTTGTCTCCCGAATTGGAAAAAAAATGACGCCATATTCTGATGAAGTCTACAAAGGCCATTTTCCCGGCGAAAAGAGGGCAGCATGAAGCGACTATTGGGCTTATTGTGGCCCAGGCGAGTCATGAAATTGCTTATCCAGGCTTGCGGGGATGGGTGCAGGATAAGACGAGGAATGGAGTGGCATTCCACTTTGGCCACGCGAGGCGACGACCTCAATTTGAATATTTGGCGCTTCCCTCAAGGAGTCGGGGTCATCCCCTTCTGGCCACTCTCGTCCCTTTTTCGAAGGAAATGCCTTTGAGAAATCTGATCAGTAAGGATTCCGGCTGCGTTGAAAAGTTCATCGGATTATTCAGCTTTTGAATAGACTAAAGAAGCACATTCAAGGACGTCTCTGTGATGACGGGGTTGTTTTCGATGGCCTTTCCCAAAACGATTCCACGTACGAGTTGCCCGCTGCCGTCGCAGTTAAGCGAATAAATCTCTCGCAGGAAATGAAGACGAACGTCAGCGTCCCGAATGGGGCCACCCTTTAGGCGCATTTGTTGGTATTCATCGATTATGCTGCTTCAAGTTAGGGTGGTTTGAGAGACTGCTAAGACGATTATCAAATATGGTCTCTAAAGCGCTTTCGAATAACAATAAGAAGTGTTAATTGCAGTGGTTACCACCCCAATAAAATGATACAAATCAAAAGAAATAGAGATGACTGGTTCAGGAGGAGGTTACCTGCACCATCAGGTAACTGACTGATTGTGAGGCACCTCCATGTCATAGTAGGATGCCAAATGGTTTTTGGAGGAGCTAATCTTACTCATTCTGTCATCGAGAGATATTGAAATACATCAGCACTATAACAGGAAAACAATTACACAACAGCAATGCATAATAGCAACTCTTTAGCAACTCAATGGCAATACAATAGCAACATGATAGCAACACAACAGCAGCTTATTCCACGCACTGCGTCAATATAACAGCGAAATACAGACAACGCAACAGCAATGGACAATAGCAAATCAGAAGCAGCTCAATAGCAACATGACTGCAGCAGAACAGCAGCATAATGACAGCGAAACGAATAACAACACAACAGCAGTCTGATGACAAAACAGTGGCAACGCATCGGGGCAGAGGCTGTGTACACACCGGGGGAGAAGTTGTCCCCTTTTTGCAGTTCGAAACGTCACGTTACTCAATGCAAGCGAAGTGATCCCGAGTGGAATTAGAGCTGCAAAAGGCGGGACAACTCCTCCCTGGGTGTGTAGAGAGACCCTGTCCCCAATGCATCGGCGACACATTAGCGGGCACAACAGCAGCAGAATGAAAACAGCAGCAACTTAATAGTGAAACAATTACAGTACAACATCAGCACATAGTAGCAATTTGTTAGCTACTCAGTAGCAATGCAACATCAACACAATAGCAACACTACAACAACAAAAGATCAGCACAATCACAGCAGGACGTCAATTTAACAGCAAAATACAGACAACACAACAGCAATACACAATAGCAATTCATAAGCAGCTCAATAGAAACATGACTGCAACACAACAGCGATACAATGACAACACAATAGCTACATATTAGCAACACATTAGCGGCGCAGCAGCAGCATATAAAAGTGAAACAAATACACTACAACATCAGCACACAGTAGCAATATATTAGATCAAGAACGTGAAGATAGAGAAAATATACAAAGAAGGAACCCATTCATTTGAAATTTTTGCGAAGTAGTTTTCGAGATGAGGTGATGTACAGTCTGTGTGAGAATAGCGTTCCAATGAATGGTCGCGCGTGCATGTGTGCCCAATGCTGCTTCCTCTCCCCTTCTCTCTCTCGCTGTCTCTAACCATCGCTTCGCACCCACGAGCGTTGGACTCATGGAGATTTTCTTTTCACACAGTAAGTAACTATGCGACAACGCCAAGGACGCGGTTGCGCGTACACGCGAGCCTTCCGACCAAATCCTACTAGCCGTAGTGTAAAAAAAGTTCTTAACAGTTAGTTGTTGGTCAGAAGTTCTTAAAAGTGCTAAGGTTGCTAAAGCTCATTGTTAATGCTCTCGGTGAAGGTCTTTTTCATGGCACCATGATTGGTTCTTTCGAGCAGTGCACGGAACTTTTGGATTAGCAGTAGATTTGAGTTGCTTGGCTAGAAGCGATGACCTTAAAATATTTGATACTATCGAAAAAGTTGAAAAGCAGTCACATAATTATATGCATGTATGCAATCAATAACAAGATTGCCTAATTGCGGTCATGAATTTCACGTAAAACTTCACAAATGACATTTTGCAAACAACAACGACATCAACAGCTAAACCTTCGCAGCGGAAATCAGACTATGGGACACTAATAGTTAGCTTTGGGTTTACGACAAAAAACGGTCTGGACAAATCTCATGGACCGGCCGACACATTGGATCACCCCGCCCACGTCATGTAGCAGTTGTCTTGCGTTCGTTTCACCAGTAGAACAGTTGCCGAAGCTTGAATGTGTTTCTATCGCGTAAGATTCTAACATCCAAGCATATGAATTGACCCATCTCAATTCTAAAAAGTATTGTCTGCAAAAAACTGAAAACAAAACCAATCACTTGAGAATTTGGAAGAGCAGAACTACCTATTTCCGAAGTTAGTTTTGACGTTACGTCTGCAGTCTCCCGAAACACACCAAGCAGGCGTAATTGAATTTTTCAGAGATTCCCTTGGGCAATTTTTCTCTGATCTTCGAATGTTCTGCGGGGAATTGTCTTAATGAAGGATTTTCAGTGTACTTACCCTACTTAGAAACTCTGTAAAGTAGAAAACAGTTTTTCATCGTGAACACTGCCTTTAATGAGTGATTTCGGATCGCTACCTATGTTAGACCAGATATGTTTCCATTTGTGGTGAATTGTGAATTCTACGCATCCTGCACGGATCAGGAGCTTTTGTTGAACTGTTTTTTTTTCCAAAAGGGTCTATGTTTGTTCCTGGGTTTTTGAACTTCTAGCCTATTTTTTCTTAGTCACCGCTGGAGAGGAAACTGATGGGCGAAATTTCCCACAGCCGCAGAAAAAAAAACAGATGAAGAACTCACCCAAGGGAAATATCTCGAAAAATGCCCTCTAATTATGGATTCGCCCCTTAGAAATGTCGGAGGAGCACGTTGTAGAGACTCAATTTATTTTCAATAGCTCGCACCAGTTCAGTGTTTTAAAGGCAGTGGTCACGATGAAAAACGTTATCGAAATAACACAAAAATCAGCTTAGATCGAAAACAGCTGAAAAACTAGGAAGGTATAGCGGTGAAAAACGGGCTAGAATTAGAGTTTCTAGGGCCCAAAGATGCCAGTTCGTGCACACGTGCACAGCGTCGCCAAAAAAGATCGCAGCCTCATGCTGAGCAGTCAAAAATCATCGACGTTCGGAGGAAGAAATAAATGCAAACTTACCAAACAAAAACAGTTGAGCAATGAAAGAAAGCACTCCAGTCAATGTTTCTGACTAGATGTGTACATAAATCCAAAGGTTCATTGATTGAAATTCAATTTCAAGCCAGCTGATGTTCTTGATATAAGAAGTCAACGATGCCGATGATGTGGAGTGGGCTCGTCCATCATCAAAAGACAAGAAAGCTAAGGCTTCAAATTTGGCCCAAAGCAGTGGTTTTTTCGCAATTTTTTCTTATAGGTCGTACTACTCGAGACCCAAATAAGGGTTTAGAGAGAAAAAGGCGACGAGCATATTTGATCGCGACCACTGCCTTTAAAGGCAGGGTTGAGGAACAAAAACGGTTGCTGTGCCATCTTTATGAAAATGTAGATCTGGCCATCACAAATGTGAAAATCAGTGAAAAGTTGGAGAAAAAAAAACGCTCAATAACAGGTTATTGCTTGGTGTCGGCCCGCCCCCAATTATTGAGATTTCTGTAATTGTCTGCTTTGCCATCTTTTGTTTTGATTCTGATGTGATTTCTTCTAGTAGCTACTGACTACTTGAAGAGCAAAATGAAAGAAGGATGGACAAGCATTTATGAAAATCTTGTTACTCGAGGGCGAAACCTGTAATTAGCCGTTCTACCCTGTTTTCGTGGCGTTTCCTCGCAAATTTCTCGCTTTTTGGACTTATTTTTTACTTTTCTGATGACCAAATCTACGTTCTTGTGGAGCGAAAATTTTGAAATCGTTTTCATCGCGTACCACGCCTTTCAAGAGAGACCAAAGGTAGTCCTGGTAAGACTGATAACTATTTGCAAGAACTGCGCCTCGTCTAGGTTTTTCTTCCAAGAAAAAGGCACAGTGTCAACGTTGATTCTTGGTTTTAGAATGGTAGTTGCCTGAATGATTGCTTGGTCCCCGAGTAGAGCCGTGATGACGAAGAACCTGAAAAAAGCGATCCAGATGTATGTACTTTGAAAGATTAGAACGTGTGTGCTGCCTCACTTAGTACTCTGCCAATGCGTAGCTAGATGCCTCCGAGGGCGCGGCCAGAAACGCCGCCCCATTCCATGTAGCGAGAATTTAAGGGTTTTAGCTACGATAGCTAAAACCCGCATATTCTTGTGTCGTTCGAACCATTGTTCTCTCTGACGCTAAACCCGTATATTCTCGCTATAATTTTGTAGCGAGAATCTACGGATTTAGCGGCAGGCTGTGTTGAAATGCAATCTTAACCCGCGTTGGCTGCGCGGAACGCAGGGATGCCGTTCTATCAGTCCTGGCCCAGTCAACCCACGAATAACTTGACACTCTATGGGTGGTCGTGGCGGGTGACCCGGTGTCGCTCTCTGAAGACCTTGCTAGAGACAATTTTGGCCGCTGGGATGCTGCAGGCCGTGGGAAGAAACGGCGATGCGGCAGGGATCGTCTTTCTAGTACAGATCAAGACTGAGTGGGTCGATCGATCGAGTGCTGCAACGAGAATAAGCCTAGAATATGCGGGTGCTGTAGCGAGAATTTACGTAGAATATGCGGGCGCTGTAGCTAAAATTTCACCAACTGAGGCTAAACTTTCCGTAATTTACGTAAATTCTCGTGCCAAAATTAGACTAGATGCCTCCGAAACCCTGGGCATCTCTGGTTTCCGTGTGAGGCATTTAGCTACGCGTTGGCGGAGTATAATATCAATCAGGTCGTTCTGAAAGCATTCAAAAGCAGGGTTCTAGATAAAATTGGTTGTTGTGCTATTCTCATCAAAGGGTGGATCTGCCCATCACAAAACAGGAAATAAACAAGAAAATGGAGAAAAACGTTCGAAAACAAGTTATTGCTAGGTGTCCTCCCACCCCCCCCCATTATCTAGATTTTAATAATTGCCTGTTTTTTCAACTTTTATTTCGCTTCTAAAGTAATTTCTGAGCATTTCTGGAGACTACTGACTACTTTACCAGCAACATAAAAGGAGTATAAGCAAGCATTAATGAAAATCTCGATAACAAGGGGGCTGGCCGACACCTGTAATTAGCTGTTACACCTTGTCTTAAGCGCTTTCCCCGCAAATTTCCAGGTTTTTTTCACTTGTTTTTACTTTTATGATGATCAAAGCCACACTCTCATTAGGAAGCTCAAAATACGTTTTTATCGCGTTTTATCATGTTATACGTTCCAAGCTTCCCATGGGGAAAAATATTGTGTGCGAAACGCAACTTCCGTTCAGTTCAGGAAGGCCACTTGCTGGGTGTATCCCAGCTGCTGAACGCGAATCTGACACCCGATTATTGATTCTCAAAATATTAAAGGGAGTGCTCTTGATAAAATAACTGTATTCTTCTTTTCAATAATTTTGAGTACACATGTCCTCCAAGAATGAGTTAATAGAGAAACGCCTTTACAAAATTCTCAATTACCGGAGAATAACTGAAAAATTATTGGAATATTCAATCACTCCTGTTCGATGTGTTTTGGCGGACTGCGGACAAAGCGTCAAAGCTGACGTTGGAAATAGTTTTGCGCTTCAAATTTCTTACAGTCCATCTACGCAATTAGGTTCAGTCCGCAAAATGCACGCTGATTGCAAAAGCATGTTGCGGCGCGGTTTCGAGGTTCCTCAGACAGGGATGCCGGATCACCCGGGCGCCGCGGCAAAGAAAGGCAAAGACTGACCGGGTGATACGACATCCCTGTCTGGGGATCCTCTTAACCGCGCCGCAACACGCTTTCGCGATGAGCGTGTACTTTGCGGACTGCTAGCGATTGCTTAGATGGACTGTAAGTCAATGACTTTGTTTTCTGTTTCTTGTACCAAAAACTCAAATTGTGATGGGCCTATGCACATCTTGAGATGTCAAAATCTATCGAGATAAAGAGTATTGAAACATTTGGCAACTGTTCCTGTGGTGGACCGAACGCAGGACAGTTGTTATTATTGGTTTTGTGATGGAAGTTGCCAACGAGATTTTACCCCTTTCTCCGTTTTTCGTCGTTTTTCCGTTTTCACTTTTCTTACAGGGACGCAAAGCTTACATTTTCGCCAAACAACGGGCAACTTCTCTGTCGTGAAAACGGCCCTTAAAGGCACAGTAGACCCTCAGACATGAATTTGGTGATTTTTATTTGATTGTGTATCAGACCCCTACTGTATAACACTTGCCAAATACGAGATCTCAATTCCTACAAATAAGCCAGATATAGGCGACCACCACAGGCCCGGCCCCCTACCAGACTTACGAACTCGATAGCGGCTTGATGGATGAATGAATTCTCAACAAGTAGTCGTTATTCAGTTCATTTCCGGACTATCTCCTTATCCTGGCTCGCTCTTGCGCAACGACTGCAAATGAAGAGAAATACAGGCCTAAGACAACTCGTCCACGAAATTTTTGCCCTCAAAATGCAGGCATTTTCAAGCAGCCATATCTCCGTTTGTAGGGATCTTGGACGATTATAGAAAAGACCATTGTGATCAGAGCATGACTCTCTCCGAGATAAGAATGAAACCTAATTGATTTTCTGGGTGTCCTGTGCCTTTAAGGTCGCGTGAAGCCAAATTTCAAGAAAGATTCAGGCATTTGACTCTGTGTTTGAAGGAATGACTAGGAAGAAATTAAGCCAGCTGGTATACGGTCGGAAAAAGGCTTTTCTACGTACATACGTACATACAGTTCACCTCCGCACTGCCGTTCAGTCCGCAAAGTGCACCCTGATTGCGAAATCGCGCTGCGGCGCGGTTGCGAGTATCCTCAGACAAGGATGTGGGATCACCCGGGCGCTTTTGGCCCTTGGTGCCCGGGTGATCCCACCGCCCGGGTGATCCCACACCCCTGTCTGAGGATACTTGCGACCGCGCCGCAGCACGATTTCGCGATCAGCGCGCACTTTGTGGACTGAACGGCAGTGCGGAAGTGAAGTGTATGTATCGTCGATCACTGGATGGAGGGGTAGCCGCGACGCTGCTATGGCTGCTTTATCATGGAAGTAGAGCGGTTGTTTCTAAGAAAACGCAATGATAGAAATGGAGAAACAACCGCTCTGCTCCCAAGATGGCGAGATAACAGCTACAAAGTGGCCTCCTGGAGATTAGATACAAACCATATTTGCTAAAGTATTCCCGCATAAGGATTACATGCTAGTGCATGTATTGATATCGAATTGGCAACAATTACATAAACCACTTTGTCCATTGTGCCTTATTAATTTCCGTGTCCTGATTTCCGTCTTCTTTGTAATTTGTCTCATTCTTTTTCTTGTGTTCGCCTTTGTTTCATCCTGGTTATTATCTGTCATTAGCCGGCTATTCGAAGAATCCGTTTTTTCGTGCCCAGCGTTGGAGCAGCATACACGCAAAAATTCTAGGAATTTTGTGGCATGAATCATTGGTATGGAGCTGCTAGTGTTCAGAACTGGTAAGAAACCTGAAGAGATCTCGATATTAGTGAAGAAATAATAATTTCTTCGAGTATTTGAAACACTGGCGAAAAAACTCTTATTGCCTACCTAGCTTGATTCTTTAAAGGCACTGTTCGCGATGAAAATCGCTTTTCTGTTTTTTGCCTGTCTTGAAACCGGTCCCATTCTGATTCCAATAATGCTTCTGGAATCGTACAAGACCTTCTGGGAGTGGAGTTATGGTCTCTCAAAAATTGAGCTAGGGAAGCATGGTGGACGAGTTGTCCGAGGCTTGTAACTTCCGTCTTTTGCAGCCAATGTATGCGAGCTGACCTGAGTAAAGAGAGAAGTTGAGAATGAAGGGAAGAACGGGGCTTTTGATCGAAAACCATTGCTCAACTCACTATTTCGAGTGTTCCTTTGTTCACGTCGAGGGGCGGAAAGGGGCCGGACTTTCCCACAGCAGCGGGGTTCGCCCACTTTTCTAAGCCGTTTTGCAGCCCCTGGGTAGCTTTTCGTCCCGTTTTTTTGACGCTGTTCTGCTTCTTAGAGCCACGAGAAGGGGACAGGGGCTCCCTACACACCGGGGGAGGAGTTGTCCCTTTTTCGCAGTTCGAAACGTCACGTTACTCAATGCAAGCGAAGTGGTCCCAAGTGGAATTAGAGCCGGGAAAGGCGGGACAACTCCTCCCTCGGTGTGTAGGAAGACCCTGTCCCCACGAGAAGCGTTTGTCATGAATAATTCGAGGAGGAAGTTTATCGCGATTAGTGCCTTTGAGTTACTGCACCAAACATTTACAATTTTTTGAGCGCTAATCGTAGCTCCCTGGGGCGGCATGCAGGGAGCCGCTTCGCGTCGAGCCACGGGATATGGCGCATATTAGTGTATCGCGGACCTAAATGCACATTCGTCTGCTAGCCCTACGCGCGCATTTTCTGTCATCCCAGTCGCTTTTGCTTCCAATTATTGAGATGCTTTGGATGACAAAAAAATGCCTAAAAGCGACTGGTATGACAAAAACATGCTGCTAGGCGCAGAGTTTGCTGTAGAAAGTGAGTTTACGTTCGCGGCCTTCCCGTAGCTCGACTCTGGACGCATTCTCAAGAATTTCTGATTAAGTTACATGCGAATTAGGGACTCTCAACATGTTACCTGCGACATATCTTTACAACTTTATATTACATGTGACCTTCAACAGAGTGAGTACGTCACACGTTACGAGTTGACTTGCATGTGATTTAAAGTACTTGCGTGTAACTTATCTGTTATTTTATCGCACATGTAACTTATCTTCGCGGCAGGCGTCTCCAAGGGAAGTATACGACGCCCTCGTGAGGCAGGACTCAGATGTGGGCACCGTCGTCGGGTCAATTACCCAAGTTTGAGGTACTTGGACCCGCCTAGCTGCTGGAGGCCCCGCCTATCTGGCGGCGCCAGGTTTCGCTCGGGGAGCCGGCCGCGTCACGTGTCAGTGTTTCATTGCGTTGCGTAAGTTACGTGTACTATTAAGGCAAGTTACGCGTGGTTTTAATCTAAAATTACGGCAAGTTACACGTAACATAGTTTCGAGTCACATGTAAATTCAGAGTAAGTTGCATGAAGCCATCACGCAACGTGCGTCAAATTCTCAGGTAACTTGTTCAGAAATTCCTAAGTTGGAGCAGCTCCCTGAACTTTTCGCGGTGTTCATGCATGCCCCCCTTGGTAAGATGCCGTTCGCTTGTGATAACCCGAATTGCCGCGTAGATGTACACCATGAGGAGCGTTGCTCCATGGGTACACACTTTAAATATTGTTGCTGAAACAGGGAAAAACAAAACAGAAAAATATGTCTCGTGAGAGCTTCAATCCGTCGATTCACAAGTCTTTCTCGGTACGCATACTGAGGCGGCCGATCGGCTGTAACCATATCAGTCGAAAAGCATATGTATAATATTAAGGGGACCGAAATGTGATGTCGTTCTCTTACGCTAAATACAAACACATACATTTTTAACGGGTCCTTAATTTTTATTCAAAGATGTACTCCCCATCATTGTCAATAACCTTTTACCATCTAGGTAGTAAATTTGCGATTCCTGGTCGGTAAAAATAGATAAGTTTTTTGAAAAATATCCACGATTGGCACTTTGGACATCACCCAAACTAGCAAATGCTTTGCCTTTCAGAAGTACACGAAAGCATAATTTTTTGGTGTAAACCTGGCTTTGCAGCACTCGGAGGGATTTCATTTATAGGGAGCCACTGGCTTTTGCGTTTTTGGTTATCATACAGAACCCATTTTTATCACTTGTGATCAAGCGATCAAAGAACGCTTCTGTGTTGTAACGTTAAAGGCACAGTCCAACCTCAGAATCGAAATTTTGTTTACCTGCTAATCTTGGAGGAAATTTTACGCTGATCACAACACTGTCTCCAGAATCGCTCAAAACTCACTACAAACGGGGTTATGGCCTCTCATAGTTTCTGAATTTGAACGGCGAGAAGTTCGCGGACGAGTTGTCTCGAGCCTGTTTTTTCTCGTAATTCGCAGCTATCGTTTTGAAGCAGGTCACAAAATAAAGCCAGACCGAAAACAAGTGGAAGAATATAGATTTGGAACAAAATCGATCGCGCTTCTCTTCAGTATTGAGACCGGAACCTTGTCGGTGGGCGTCACCCATTTTTTCCGTCAAGGGGGCGTGGCCGACTTTTTCCTCGATTTTTCTCGCTTATCTGAGCGAATTAAGATTTCGCGCTTGGTAGGGTTGCTATACACAGCGGCCGGGGTATAATATCAAAAGTTACCCCTGAGCTTGGACTGTGCCTCTAAAGCAACAAGTTGCATGTGATTGAACGGGTTAGCCTTGTTCTGATCGGACAGATTATGAGGGACCCAAATACCTGCTCTGCTTATTCTCCCAATCTGCTTCAAACGCTTGGAACGTCGACCAAGGTTGACTATGACTACATGACAAATCCTCAATCGTCTGTCTCGGTTTTGCTCCCACTTCCGCCTTTACCACGTCGTTGTTTAGGTTTGCTGGTGGTAAAGGTCAGACTTACACAATCTGAGCTTGGAAAACACTCCTTTGACATTTACGAATGTCCAACGCACTCGGATAAACATTAAATTACTCGCTCGGAGCGGAGAGACAGCGTCTCTCGCTGCGAGCGGCGAGTTGTCTGAGCGAGAAAACGATCAAACTACCGTATATGCACCGTAATCTACAGTAAGCTGTCAAGAATCAACAAGCGGACACCAATGTTTATGCGTTAGGCTTATGAGTTTTTAAAGTTTAGGAAAGCGATTACGAGCAGCGATGAGCAATAGCCGTGGATTGTAAAACACGGCGTCGTCGCCACATACATAACGCTTTTAGGCGTAACTGCTTGGTAGCGCTACCCACGGTAGCAGTGCGCGCGTGAATAACAATGTGATGGTTAGGGTAGCAATCTACCGTGGGTAGCGCTACCACTGGATAGGGCTACCAGCCCGGCCTCAGATTTGTGTCAATCGCTCCTAATAGCCCCCAGGCGTCGTTCATACTTGCACCGCCGAGCTGCGCGGCCGAGTGCAACCCCAAAATATCGATCGTGCCGCACCTTGTGATCAATAATACAGAAATGCATTGTGCCGGGCTGCTCGGCTGCGGGAGTATAAACGACCCTCCAGAGAAACATTTTGAGCAGCACCTAGCCCTAGCATTCCGAGTATCGTCAAAAGTCGCTTTTTGCCTTCAAATTTTCCCCCGATGGAAGTTTTCATCGATTTTTCTCAATTTTTTTTGGAAAATCGTCAACTAAACTTGATGAAACGTCTATAACTTTTTTCAGAGTAGTTTCATACAGTGATGTCGGATTATCCGTGCGGTTTTCGCCTTTTTTCGCGACCGCGGCAAAACAGTCAAAACCGCCAGGGGGTGATCTGATATCCCTGTCTGAGGATCCTTGAAACCGCGCCGCAACACGCTTTCGCAATCAGCATGCATTTTGCGGACTAAACGCGATCGCGTAGATGAACTGTAGCTCGCTTGAAATTTAACCTTTATCACTGAATTGATCGTTTTCAGCGAGAATTTTTTGTTTAAAGAGAGATCATAGGTTTTTGAAATCTTTGCTCGTAGCAATGGAAAAAAATTCTGGAAAAGGAACTTCTAGCGTCATTAGTTTGGCTGCTGTGACTTCCCTACACCACCGATATTTGCAGTTTTGGCATGGGCTTATGTGTTCGGCGCTCCAGTGGTATTTCCGGTTGCTGCTGTCTTCCAGACGTCGTCCGTCTACTTCTGTGTGGCAGCTGCAGTCGACTGTTTCATTGCGGTGGTACTGCCGGAATCTGTCCGGCAGTTGTACTGCACACCACGGTGAGACCGATTTGTCTTATTTACACAATAATATTGCCTAAAGGGTTGGGATTGTTTGACAGACCTTATGACAATACTGTGATTCAGGAGAGCGAAGATGACATGCACCTGCATAATGATCATCTGTATACTCTACAATATTCCGCATTTTTTCGAGTTGGAGAAGGTTTGTTTTCGCTGTCGTTCTTAGTGGTTTTTTGATAGATTCTCTCCCTTACCCGTAAAGGCCAAGTATTTATGACGAGAAGAACAACGAATATGATTAGGCGGTTGAGTGATGAGAGCTGAAGCTGAAGTCTGCCGCAGGCTCATTTACGAGATACGCTCGAGTTTGATGTCGTCAATATTTCCACTCATCATGGAGGTGCATTCAACGATTCGCACTGATTTCAGTCTTCATTGACCCATACTTTTCGGCGATTTATTTTTCAAAATAACCGTAAGAAAGCCCTAATGGAGAATGGAACCCTGACTCACGTTTATGAATACAATTCTAGTGAGCGCCGTGTTAGATTTATCAAACATGGAAGACGCGCAAATTCAAAATTAGATTCATGTGTCACACGCATTCCAAATGAAATATACTTTCCTGAAACCATTTTGAACGTAGAATTTCAATGTGCTCTTTGCAGCTGCCTAAACCCTTTCTGAAAGAGAGTTATGTTTTTTGAAGCCTCGCGGCAAGGTAAAGTGCGTCCGGATAAGACTGTCCGGCGACGCGGCTGGCGTGCTTGTAGAGCGTGTGTCGCGAAGGCGTTTTTCGGACCTGTAAGTCGATTAGCATGGTTCTAAGATGCTTAGCGAGTAATATTCCAGTCAGCTGGCTGCAGTCGTGGGAACGCCCGTCCGAAAAATGCCTCAGCGACGGCCCTTCGACAGGCGCGACGACCGC
Organism: Aplectana chamaeleonis; assembly: GCA_029168955.1. Classification (NCBI taxonomy): domain Eukaryota; kingdom Metazoa; phylum Nematoda; class Chromadorea; order Rhabditida; family Cosmocercidae; genus Aplectana; species Aplectana chamaeleonis. Next base: position 185,727 of record JAPDOI010000233.1, read on the forward strand.
GCGGACGGACAGTCTTGTTCGGGCAGTCGCTATGGGTACAAATGTTGGAATTTTCTGTTTTTTTGAGATTCCGATCAAAACTTGTACGTGGGCTTATACTAGGGTGCTGAACACGAAATTGGGAGCTCGTTTGTGAAATTTCCAATGTTTACTGTGGGTTACGGTACGTGTTATGCCATTGAGGGGGGGGGGCAAACCTACATTAGTGTTTCGAATTCGAGAAATGCTTATCAATTTCGTATTCAATGCCCAGAATAACCCCGCATAGAAAGTTCTAGTGAAATCGGAGACTTCGACAAAAATACCGTATTCCCAACGTATTCTACCATAATCTGTCTGAGGCTGGACTGTGCCTTCAAGGGGATTCGCTAATTCAGATATGACACTTTTTTTCTGCAACGTTCTCAGAACCTTTTGATTGATACAAGCACAACGCTGAACCAACGACGGAAAATAGAGGAAAACCACCTATAATCTTGTTCACAGGATTGTTAACAGCTCCAAAAGACACACTCGGATTTGGCGCCCCAAAAACGATTCTCGAACAGTACAGTCGGCATGAATCCTAATGATACTTTGCGTTGGCGCAAACTCGGTGCACCTACATAACATCGGCATGGATCCTGAAGAGGCTTTGCGTTCCCCATTGAAGGTTGGCGCAAACTCGGTGCACCTATGCTATAGCATATGGCACCGAGTTTGCGCCAACCTGCAAAAGTGATGTTAAACTATCAATAGGATACATGCCGACTGTATGTGTTTCATTTGGAATGGCCACTGGACATTGGACTTTGATGCTAGTTTTCGAGTAAATAAATTATTCGAATACCGCATTTGCGGAACATATCAAATGGAAGAATGTTTTGGAGAACCCCTTCAAAGAATGTATTCAATGAACTTTTGAAATAACGCGTTCTTCAAACTCTCGAATGAATGAATAGGTTTGAAAAGGCTTTTCGAATTCTTGTGAATGGATAGGTGGATTCAAAAATCTGTTTGCCATTCGATTTGAATTGATATTCGGAAAACTTGTTCGAATGTTCAAATAAAATTGAATTTCCGAACTAGTTTCGTATGATTCAATACTATTTTTAATAATTTTTTTTCTGGTGGTCGAGTATTCAAATAATGTGGCTTTAAGGCAGTGATCACGATGAAAAACGTCATGAGAAAAACTACAAAAATCAGCTTAGGTCGAAAACAGCTGAAAAACTATGAAGGTAGCGCGGTGAAAAACGGGATAGAATTAGAGTTTCTAAGGCCCAAAGATGCCAGTTCGTGCACAGCGCCGACGAAAAAGGTCGTAGCCTCATGCCGAGCAGTCTAAAAGCATCGACGTTCAGAGGAAGAAATAAATGCAAATTTACCTAATAAAAACAGTTGCACAATGAAAACAAGCACTCAGTCAATGTTTCTGACTAGATGTGTAAATAAATCGGAAGGTTCATTGATTGAAATTCAATTTCAAGCCAGCTGATGTTCTTGATACTAGAGATCATCGATGCCGATGATGTGGAGTAGACTCGTCCACCGTCAAAAGACAAGAAAGTTCTTGCTTCAAATTTGGCCAAAAACAGTGGTTTTTTCGCGATTTTTTCTTATAGGTCCTACTACTCAAACCCAGAAAAGGGTTTAGAGAGAAAAAGACGACAAGCATATTTGATCGCAACCACTTCCTTTAAAATTGGTAGAATATTCGCAAAATCGACAATTTTAGTCTCTGATTGAATCAAAAGGCCACGTTTGAAAAAAAACGGGTTGGAAAAACCGAACACTTTGAATTCCCGCATGAATCACATGTTTTAATAAACCGGAAATTGAAATTTCTGGTGAAACCAATATTTGAAAATCGAGTATTTCAGCTTTCTGATTTAACCGATAGTCAAAAAACCGAATAGCTCGAATTCCCGATAAAGAATCGAATATTTAAATATGTCAGAAAGTTACATTATCTATCGAGTCTAATTTCGGATTAAATCAAAGTTCCCGGATGGATAAAATATTGTAATAGATCAGAAATCAGAGTTTTCAGTTTTCTGATAAAACTAAATATTGGAAAAACCGAATTCTTTCAATCGATCCGATCCCGAATCGATAAAGAATCAAATAGTCGAATTAAAAAAAATTGAAATTACCTTTTGAATCGATAATGGAGAATCGATTACTTCAGTTTTCTGAATGAACCGAATATTCCAGAAGCCCGGCAGTTAGAATTCCTTGTAAAGAATAGAATATTCAGAAAAGTCAGAAATTTAAATTTCCGAATTAGTCTAATCTTGGAATAAATCAGAAATTAAAATTCCCGGATAAATTGAATATTGGAAATAATCAGAAATTAAAATTTTCAATCAAATCATCATTCGAAAATTGAGTTTCCCAATTTTCTCAGGTTCCGAATTAAACCTACTATTTGAAAGAAAACTGAGTAGTCTGAATCATCGATGGAGAACAGAATATTCGAGAGCGTAGGGACTTTGACTTTCCGAATGAATCAAATATTTAAATAAATCGAAAATTGAAATTACCGGATGACATAATTATTCGAATACTCAATTATTCGATTATTCGAATATTATTTGAGGATCTGTTCGATTCGGTCCCCCATGGCCTGAAGGCCAACGTGTTCGAAAAAGTTTACTTGTGAGTGTAGTCACACCTTTCAGGTGCCATGCATCACCAACGATGACACAGTCGGTTCGCAGATTTGTCCGACGGATATTCGACTCGATCCAGCCTACTATGCAATATATTATACCTACATGTACACAACGTTTCTCGCCATCGGCCCATTGACACTGCTCATTCTTTTGAATATTTGTGTGGTTTTCACTGTTCTGACCAAGAGGACTCCAGAAACCGGTTAGAAATTGCAGATACTTGCATGAGTGATACAGGTTAGGTCTAGCGCCGTTGTAACCGGCCTTACAAAATGGGAAGTGAAGGATTTCGGAAATTTTGACGCAAAAATGTTGAGTTTTAGTGAGATCGCAGAAATTTTGAACTTAGTTTCCGAATACGAAGGGGGGGGTGGAGAGTCGTGAAGACAGGAAATTTCTTGAAAACTCTGATCGCCAGGGGGGGGGTCGTAGCTTTGCTAAGATTGGTCACAATGCCGCGTTGGGGCCTGGTTACAGGTGATAAGCCAGTGCATTAACAACTAATCCTACCATTTTAGATGACTCGGATACAATCAGTTTGATACTTGTAGTGTTCTTCTTCATTTTTTGTAATTTTACTGCATTGCTCGTGAATTTTATGGAAATCATCCTGAATAATCCGGTGAGTTCCTACCTCATTGTGCAAAGTTTGCCCCTGTAATATTTCGCCGCGACTCATCCGCGTTTACCCCGTGATCACGTACTGCTCCGCTACTGCCCCGCGACTCCCCCGGCTTCGTAGGAACTGTGGGGCAGCCGCGGGGAGTCGCGGCGAAAATCCTCAGAGGCTCCCATTTCTTATTTTCGATTTTCAGAATATTTTGGTGTATTTCGTGGATTTGTCAAATTTGCTAGTAGTTATTAATGGGACGGCTAATTTCTTCTGCTATTTGATTTTCGGCGCCAGTTTCCGACATACACTGAAAAAGGTCAGGAATTCAGGTTTGAAAGTTAGTGATGACTCCATTCTAATGTGTCTACGTTTAGATTTTATGCAGTTTTCGCAAACAGAAGCCGAAAATAATCTGGTCCATAAACGGGAATGAGAAGATACCCTCTTCGCACCACACTCTTCTTTGAGGTAGGAGGCGATTATTAGAGAAGCTGGAGTTCGAAGAAGATGGAGTTCCTGACAAACCTATGGTTCCCGCATTATATTTAGTCTGACACATAGACAGGGCGGCCGGTCGTGCGGTGTCGCATCACCGGTCAATGCGATTTCGATCGCGCGCGACGATCTACCGTAGCAGCCCGGCTCATTCAACAGACTAAATTGCTTACGTGGACTCTAAATAAGCTGAACCTGCAAAGTACTGGAACGCTCATGCATACCAAACTAAACTCAGGATAACTCACATAATGCTCCCGTAAGTAATGCAATACATAGTTGAACAGCTTTTTCTTATGGCATTATGAGCAAAGAGGCTAGAGAAGGAACCTATCCTAGCAACTGCCTATAGTCACAGGAAATTACTAATAGAGCACATAGAGTTCTTGCAAAACATTATATGGCATGGCGTGTGATCGCATGATATTACAGAGTAGCAGAGTTGAATACAATACACATCATACCCCTTGCCGGGAGAATTTTGTTGTGCCTAAACAGTTCTTGTGTCAACTAGCTGAAGGATGCATAGCGGGTGTCGGTGCACTCACGCCCGGAAAGGGATGCGATGAAGGTGCGAGTCTTGCCTGATTCCTAGTGTTGCATAGGGTGAAAAGGTAAATCAAGAGGGAACAGCTGCAGGCATGTGAAAGACACGATCAGACACCGTTGAGGCAAAATCGATTTGATACAAAGATGAGCATTTGAAATTCCGCCCGCCGTCCAACGCGCCGCACATGGATAGGCAGCAAACCTGCGAATCTTACTCAATGTGGAAATCCTGGTATTTCTGTAACCGACTCTCATGTTGAACTCTACCTGAGGGAGCTCATCCCCCTCTTTCTTTAAACGGTAGTTTCCACTCAGGAGCATAATGTGCTTATCTGGGCCAGATTCCGGTCCACAATTGCGTCTCGATACGCTTTGCGGCCGCACGCGCTCGAGTCATTCGAGTTTACAGCGCCAAAGCCGACTCGATGTGGCTCTTTTATACAGTTTTCTCCAATTTTATTGAGTTTCCAGTTTTCAAAACCCATCTAGAGTCCACAGATTTGCTGCTGCGGCGCCGGAAACTCTCCCGACTCGGAGGCGCGCGGCCGCAAAGCGTGTCGAGACGCAATTGCGGACCGGAATTCGGCTTAGAGAAGCACAGTACAATTCAACTCCGCCTTCGCGTTCAGTCCGCAATGTGCACGCTGATTGCGAAAGCGTGCTGCGGCTCGGTTGCTAGGGTCCTCAGACAGGGATGTGGGAGCACCAGGGCACCAAAGGCAAAAACCACCCGGGTGATCCGACATCCCTGTCCGAGGATACTCGCAACCGCGCCGGAGCACGCTTTCGCAATCCGCTTGCACTTTGCAGACTGAACAGCAATGCGTAGATGAATTGTAGCTTTTTTTTGTGTATTCTTGGGTGAATGTTTGTTGATAATTTATTTTGCAATTTTGTGATATGTTTTCTGGCAAAAGGGCTTCGTTCTAAGAAGAAGCTTTTGGGATCAGCCAAAATACAGTTTACCGCAATGCTAAAAGCACCTGGTGCGGTTGCGGTCACACACTAAATTTAAACTGGGGAACCTGGGTTTTGCCAGATTTCATTATCGATCGACAGCACAGCTGATTTTCCGGGAGAGTTACGGTTTTCCTTTTTTTCTTGTTTGTTTCTGCTTCATTTTTGTTTCTGACTCGTATAATGTTACGAATAGGGGCTTGTCTTAGTGTGCGAAAGAAATTTGCCGTTTTTTTTCGATTTCAAAACAAAACATTGGAAAAAAAACTCTTCGAAGCCTGAACACGGCTGATTTTCCTAGGACACTGAGAAAAGCCCTTATTCGTGATATTTTAAGAGTCAGAAACAAAAATAATGCCGAAATAAACAGAAAAAAAGAGAAACTGTAACTCACCCAGAAAATCAGCTGTGCTGTCGATCGATAATGAAATCTGTCAGAGAGCCAGGTTTTCCACCGTAGTTTTAGTGTGTGACCGCAACCGCACCATGTCCTTTTAACGCTGCGGTGAACTGTAACTCTTGCATCCAACTAAACCGCTTTGTGATATCTTGTTTTCATAATTCTTTTGGTCAAGTCAAAAACCCAGTTTCAGCCGTATTTGGATTCGGAGACGAGAGGTGGTGATGCGAATCTTGATTCTAATGGCTACAAGGAACATCCGGTGATCATTCGGTTTCCGGTTTTATTGTTCAAGGAAACGGAATACGATGTTTCGTCACATTGATTGCTTCTATTGATTACCTTTGTGTAGTTACCGAGTGAAATGGTTTCAGTTGCAACTATCGGGTTGATTTTCGCAATTTTCATTTTTATTGACTTACGTCGTCGTTGGAGATGCATAGGCAGAGATTTTCAGGCTTTACAATCCATGTCTTCCTCTCCTGTATACACACATATATCACTGTTATAAAGTTGTTGATTACCCACTAGCTCAGATGAGGCACATGATAAAGATTTTATCTAAGTGTATGCGGTATTACTTGACCGTCTTCGAAGTGGTATGCGCAGAAAAATGAAAACAAGTTACTTGCAATATAAATGTAACTTACTTGAATGTCTCAAGCAACTTACATTTATATAACATGTAAGTTACACTTATGTTACATGTAACTTACATTTATATATTTACCGTAGGTGGCCATCACGCGACGCAGACCGCACACTACGCAAAGAAAACGCGACCGCAACTATATCAAACAACACGCTTAGTGGAAAACGCTGTGCGTTGCCTTCGGTTCTAGCGTGCGGTCAGGTGCCTCAAACTTGGGTAATTAAACCAGCAGCAACGCTTGGGTTACATGTAACATATCGGAGGCGCACTGCCCGCGCAGTTTCGCCGATATGCTGCATGTAACTCAAATGGCCCGAGATAAGTCGCAAGTTACTTACATGGCTTAGATATGTTACAAGTAACTTGTTTTCGGCCCTTTGTGTTACAAGTACCATGTTTTCAATTTGCTGAGTAGTCATAGAGCGCCCGAGAGCTGTCCTGTGGAGCATTACCAGCGCACTGAGTATCGAGTGTAGTTTAGGTCTTGAGACATACGGCACTTCATCAGATCAATCAACGGGAGATGGACAAGATTTTTCGAATGCGCTCATATTCCGAAGTTCGGAATCTGAACGGAATCGCCTGAATTCTACCGAAAACCTTTCAGGAATTTGCTGCCTTGGTGCTGGACCGGAGGCGCAGCAGCAGATTCTCGGCAGATCCGGGGTAGAATCCAGGCATCGCGAAACCTGCCGTGATCTGCTGGGATTCCACTGGAAAAAAGCAACAGCGAGCAAGAGTGTCTAGCTGACGACAGACCCTTCTCTGCTCCACGGTTCCAGAGTTGAAATCGCGGCGTCACTCGCAGCGAGTAGCAACGCCGGGGAACGCAAAATTGGTTACTTTCGGGGGACGGCGGCGGCTGACGCAGGGTGAAATCCTCGGGGGCGCAGTGTCTTGACGCCGCGACGGACCTGCGTCAATGCCAGAGAACAGTATTTGAAGCAGCGACGACAATCTTCGATAACACTTTTGTCGACGCGTCAAGCCTGAGGCCGGGATAATACTCACTGCGACGCGACGCAATGTTTACAACCAATATCGATCGAAAATCGATATGCCTGATGTGCAACGTCGCTATTGCTGCTCGCGGGAAGTATGATCCCGGCTTGACACTCGACGACCGATCGCCGGCCGCTGCAACTCTGCATACATGGTTGTTATTTTTTGACGCACCTTAGCGTGCATTCAAATAAATAAATAGTTAGTAAATAGATGTACCCGCCCAAGTATCCGCGTCTCGTTTGCCCACCCCGTAATGCTTCTCGCCATCACACGCTATTGCCATTTATGGAGCGTTAAAGACGTAGAAGGTCTGCAGGGTCGCAGCGGCCGGCGAATGGTGTCCGAGTGTCGCCCATGACGTGGCGAAAAAAAACCTTCTCAACCATCACCGTCGCGGCGTCGGTCGCCGCTCGCTGGCAGGGACGCAGGGCCGTCGCGGCGTTACGACACTCTGCGGTGCTCCCTCGTCGCCCTTCACGCCGCTTCCGTCGTCGAATGTAATCGATATTGTATCATTCAGCGCTGTTTGTCGCTGTGAGCATCGCCGCGACATCAGCTCTGTAGGCCCCTGGAAGTTCCGCCGGACCGGCATTCGACAGCTGTCGGTGTGCAGGCGGCCAAACAATTTGAGTCTTTTCAGGCAGCCTTCTAAGGTTCCAACGCGTGGTTCAATGAGATATATCTTGATCGCGGTCGGAGTGCAGTTAATCGCCCTTAATGTGATATTTCGAAGTCAACGATTTTTCGTGTTCAGGTCTTCGATATGTCTGAGAAGGTTGCAAAATCGCCGCCTTAGGAATAGTGCATAAAGCCCTCACGGATCGCACTCATACTTTGCTATCCATATGCACGTTGACGAAAACTTAGTGCACGTATGTTGTAACGTATGCGCACCGATCTTGCGCCAGCGCAGACTAAGAATCGCAAAGTGTCAGTGCGATTCGTGCGGATTGTACTCACCGCAATGCGCGGTAGGGTCAGCACGTCAGCGTATCTTTTTTCGATCCGTATAGATAGCGCTATCCCCTAGTTTCGGAGCTAAATTTACCCTGTTTCTAGGCGTGTGTGTGCTGAGCGAGAGGAAAGTCAGCGAGAAAGTGTCGGGGAGAGAGACGCTTGCGCGCAATCGCACGATTCGGACAGAAATACATTCGACTTCAAAACAGAGGATATGTATTGTCGTCCTCGGAGCCAAATTCCGGTCCGCATTTGCGGACAACGGCCCTGTAGCCCCCCTTCTCTATTCTATTTACCCTACCTAGACCTATAAGTCCATGATATAAATATTGACGAAAATTATCCTGCCTCCATCCTATCAGGCGTGTAATACTCGTTCATAGCTCCGTGCTCGAGTACATGTGATGAAGTAGGTAGAGTTGGCGGGACTATTCCACTCAGGACCCTCTCGAGCGCGCGATCCTCAGAAGCCCGGTCGTTGTCATTACCGGCAAATGATGAATGTGCCATAAGTCACCGAAGAAGTGACCTTATTGAAGCACCTCTTTGTGTACTCTAGCCTTGTTGACTAATCAGGACACGGGTCACGCATGCAGGAACACTAGAGGTGTGCAAAGGAGGCTGAAGTCCGGATCGGGTCAGGCTAAGCGCTAGGACAACCGCCTTGATTTCTGCGCTGAAATCAATCAAAATCGGTAAACCCAAGGTCAAGGCAATGATGAATCCGGCCTGAGGAGCAACTTCGGAACTCTGGGTCTGGAATCATTAACTATGTAAGCTTGAGATCGGGGAGAGTATCACTAGATTTTCGGCACTTATTTTGACCCCCATCGGGCCAATTTAGGAAAAGACGGGAACCTCGCGGAAAAGGGGTTCAAAAACCAGCCGATGTTCCAGGTGGATTCATTTTGGGCCCTGCCAAGAAGCTTCCATAGTTACATGATTGCGAACACTAGTCAAAAACTGGAAAGTTGCCATTTTCATATGACCTAAGGGCCTGGGTTAAAGGGGTAGACAAGCAAAAGCATGCATGCCTGCCGCGCCACTTCCACAGCAAATTTCTTTATGCATCCGATATTTCGTTTATCGCCAATTTGTTAACACATAGAAACTTTATTTTAGTAGAACAGGCGACGCAAGTACATATGTACATACCCACCCAAAAATCCCAAATAATTCCCATCTGGGATGCTGCTTTGGCTGTGCAATTAGCTGCATAAGGACTGCCGTTATTTGAAGGCACTAGCTTTGTTGAGGAGGAAGAAAGTGCAAGGATATTGCTGGATAGATGAAGCGAGCAGCAGCTTATTCGCCAAATCAAGATGGCCAGCTTCCAGAAATTCGAAAGAAAAACAGAATCTTTGATGAAACAACTTAACGAAGAACCAATGCGCTGTATGAGAAGAGAAAATCCCAACTTGGGTTATAAGATGAAGACATTCTAGCTTCTTTTCGCACTGTCAACTGAAAGTATGTTACTGTAAACGTGCCTAAGTGAGTGTTTGCCTTCTTGCACAAATCGCAAACCGTATTATAAATGCAGGGTTCACGATGATTTTCGTCCTCGAGATTTTCTCATAAAACAATGGGTTGGCCTGCAAGTGATACCAAAATCACGAAGAAATGGCGAGAAACGCATTAAAACGTCGTATTTCAGTGACATTATACTATGACATGGACTGGTTGTCCGATTGGATGAATATGTTCCTGGTGGTTGTCACCTGTGGAAAATTGGGTCATTCGAGAATAGAAGAATATTTTATTATTTTTTCAAGATCTTTTTAGGATTTGTTAGGGCCGTAAGGAGAGAACGGAGCATGAGAGAGTAGAGAATCGCAAAGAACGGGTCTATCAGGCCGATCGAAAAGTCTTGGCAACTTTATTGAGGTTTTTCAATTTTATTAGTTCCTTTTTTTAACATTACAATTCAACCAACAATATAGTCTCCCTCACTAGCCATGACAGACAGTGGTCCACCTGTCAGGCAGGTCAATGATCCCGTTCTCCCAGAAAGCAGAGGACTGGGAATCGAAGAAGTCACCAATAGCCTTCACAATGGCATCATAATCCGCGAAAGTATTTTTAACCAGGAATGCCTCGAGGGGACGAAACAGGTGGACATCAAAAGGAGCAAGGTCAGGAGAGTAAGGCGGGTGGAGTACCGTTTGCCAGTTCAGCTCCTGCAGTTCGGATTGAGTTTCCTCCGCGATGTGGCGCCGAGCATTATCGTGAAGGAGGTGTACCGTACCTCGTCTCGGGCGCTTCTCTCGCAGGGCGATGACCAATTCCTCCAACTGACGTAAGTACACGGCAGCGCTGACCGTCTTCCCTTCAGGGAGCAACTCTTAGTAGACCATCCCGCGCTTGTCCCAGAAGCAGCACAGCAGTTTGTCTGTTTGTCTTCCAAGTCCGTATCTCCGTCCTTGGAGCGGGAGATCCAACGGGCCACCGTGCGGAAGGAAACGCTTTCCTCGCCCTTTGCAGCGTTGATGTTGGTGACGGCTTCAGACGCCGAGGAGCCACGACGCCACTCGTAGAAGATGAGCCGCGACGCCACTCGTAGAAGATAAGTAGTCGAAGTTGAGGTTGGGTGAGATCCATTGTAGTTACTGTCCCAAACGAGCTCGCGCCCTTATATACCCCTACCATGGAAGCTTCCAAAAGGTTCTCGGTGTTGCACCAGTTTACCAGCAAAGAACCCACTTTTCACGATTTTTCTTGGGATAAATTTGTTTTGCTGCCAAGACTTTTCGATCAGCCTAATACAAAAGATTTCGTTGTCACAACAAACACTTCCTGTGATACTTTAGAGGCAGGGTGATATAGATTTCATGTACTTCTGGCTACCTGGCGACCGCTTAAAGGCAGTGTTCACGATAAGAATCGTTTTTTTGCTTTTTTGCCTATCTTGAAGACGGTCCCATGCTGATTCCAATGATGCTTTTGGAATCGCACAAGACCTTCTGGGAACGGAGTCATGGTCCCTCAAAGATTGAGCTAAAAAAACATGGTGGACGGGTTGTCCGAGTCTTGTAACTTCCGTCTTTTGCAGCCGATGTATGCGAGCTGACCTGAGTAAAGAGAGAAGTTGAGAATGAAGGGAAGAACAGGGCTAAAGATCGGAAACCATCGCTCATCTCACAATCTCGAGCATTCATCTGCTCACGTCGGTGGGCGTGCAAAGTACATCTGGGGTGTGACGAGCTGACGGGTGTCCAACTTTGGAGCCGTAGGGGACCGTTCCAAGCTCAATTTTCTTAGTTTTCTCAACGTTAGGGTTGCGCTAGGCCGATCTCTACCGAAAAATCAGACATGGTTTTTATCGCGGACACTGCCTTTAATCAAAATAGCGATTAATCTCAAAATCGAAGATTATCGTGAACAGTGCCTGTGAAATTCCCTGGAGCAATCAATCTCCGCCATTCTACGCTTATTTGGTGTGTTATGTAGCTGTAACAGACTTTTCGACGGCATAACAGATTCTGCTCTACGAACTTCTAAGGCTTGTTTTAGAGTTCGATCGCCATGAGAAGTAATAGTATGATAATCTAGGTTGTCGATTAGATCGCGTTGTAAGTCGATTCTGATTCTAAGCCTGATATCGAAGGGATCAGCGATGAAACTTTGGAAGAGGTTCAATTAAAAAGGAAGCCTTCTGTGTTTCTCCTACCGAAATATTTAAGAAAATGAGACTGATTGAGTACCCATGTCTGGATGTGAGGACTTCCTCAATTAGAGAGTGATCATTGCATTTCTCAATCAGCAACTGTTTCTCTGAAAGGACAACCCTCCTACATTGTGGGTGCGCTTATCCGGTGGGTCGGCTTAATGATCTCAAAATTTCAGGTTCATGTCTCAATGAACCCGCGTTGAACGTTGGTCTGTTGCACGCGCGAGGTAGTATCCTTATACTTAAAGCAGTTATGTCCTGATGTTTGTATGTATGTATGTATGTATGTATGTATGTATGTATGTATGTATGTATGTATGTATGTATGTATGTATGTATGTATGTATGTATGTATGTATGTATGTATGTATGTATGTATGTATGTATGTATGTATGTATGTATGTATGTATGTATGTGTGTGTGTGTGTGTGTGTGTGTGTGTGTGTGTGTGTGTGTGTGTGTGTGTGTGTGTATGTGTGTGTGTGTGTAATTGTGTTTTCCTGCGGGTCTCCGGAATGGCCGATCAAAACAGGGATGAAATGGTACCAACATTTGGGTGGGTAGGACATTCATCGATTACCAAAAAATCAGCCTGAATCACCTCTTGCGCGCCTCGGGGCAACCGAGTTTGTCCGTGGGGCGCACTTTTGGCATTGGGTCATGAAAACTTCTATGAGTAGTCTAGCGCTAGAAAGGCTAAGCACTAATCAAGGCGAGAGGCATTTAATAGTGGTGGATGGGACGCCGTTCAAAACCGCCAGGGTTTGAGGAGTGTGCAGGACGTTATCGATAGTGTGCAGGACCTCAGTGGGAGTGTGCAGGACGTCATAGAAAGTGTGCAGGACCCCAGTGGGAGTGTGCAGGACGTCTTGGAAAGTGTGCAGGACCCCAGTGGGAGTGAGCAGGACGCCATAGAAAGTGTGCAGGACCACAGTGGGAAAGTGCAGGACTCAAATTAGAGTGTGCAGGACCCGAATGGGAGTGTACAAGACGTCATAGAAAGTGTGCAGGACCCCAGTGGGAGTGTGCAGGACGCCATAGAAACTGTGCAGGACCCCAGTGGGAGTGTGCAGGACGTCGTAGAAAGTGTGCAGGACCCCAGTGGGAGTGAGCAGGACGTCATAGAAAGTGTGCAGGACCCCAGTGGGAGTGTGCAGGACTCAAATGAGAGTGTGCAGGACCCCAGTGAGGGTGTGCAGGACCCAAATGGCAGTGTACAGGACGTCATAGAAAGTGTGCAGGACCCTAGTGGGAGTGTGCAGCACGTCGTGAAATGTGTTCAGGGCCCAGATGGGAATGTGCAGGACGTCATCAAAAGGAGAATTGAAACAGCGAGATTTTGTCAATTTTTTTTCATGCGAAATCTTAGCCTTTGTGTAGCGAAGAAAACTGATATGAAATCATGTATCTTGAAAAGCGTGCAGCGCGTTTTGAGAAGTACGCGAAACTCTGGAGACACTTCCTCGCCAGTCTGACGAAACAAGCAGCAGCTCCACTTCCGCATCTTCTCTGTTCGTCACACATTACAACCGCTCAGTCATTTTGATTTACTAACTCCCATAAATCAGTTTTATATATGTTAAAAGTCTGAGCTTATCAAAATCTGCTTCACAAAAACATAAACATTCACGGACATATTTCATTTATTCAGAACAGAGGCATGGTGTTGGTCTACAAGGGAAACCACATCTAAAATGCGAGTGCTTTTATCTTAACATGACAGGGATGGTAAAGCGAGTATAACAGCTTGGAGACATTACAAACGGAAGGGTTCGTAAATGTGATGACGGTAGCCACCGACGATCTGGATTCTTATGTATTGCTTTTTAATCCCACATTTTCATACCCGACCCCCTGCTGCAAATGTGCGGCAGCCTGCTCTTCTCAGAAAAGACCACACGGACATCAACTTTCGGATAGACGGAAGGCAGTCAACACCGTTTTGTCAGAATGATCTGCCTCAGGAAGCTAGCGCAAGGGAAAATTTTTTTGAGCGAAAACTTCGCTAGGTCTCGCTAGTGAGGACTTTAGTTGACTAACGTTTCGGCAAATCCACCCTAGTCGAAGTTCATGTAAGAACGCAAATCTTTTGATGAAGTTAGTCGACCAAACCCAAATACCATTCTGCGGAAATTCACACACACTTCCGAAAAAAATGGCACAGAAATATAGGGCCAAGCGGTAGGCGTTTTTAGAAGTCCTCTGAAAATCGTGTGATCAAAAGAACAGCGAAAGGGGTACCAGATTAACAGAAAGTACCCTAATCAGAAGCCGAGCCTGATGTAAAGCTTCATAGCCGAATCACGACCCTGAACGACTAGGATTCACACTCAGGAAGGACGAGGCCCAGTCACTGTCACCAACGGGGCCAGAACATACAGCAAAGCATTTAAAGGCAGGGTTCGCGATAAAATCGGTTGTTGTGCTATCCCCACGAAAAGGTAGGTCTGGGCATCACAAAAGTGAAAATAAGTAAAAAACTGAATAAAAAACGCTCAGGAACAAGTTATTGCTTGGTGTCCTCCCGCCTCCAGCTATCGGGATTTCTATAAAAGCCTGTTTTGTTAACTTTAATTTTGCTTCTAAAGTAATTTCTGAGCACTTCTGTAGCCTCCTGACTACTTTAACAGCAAAATAAAAGGCGGATAAACACGCAATAACGAAAATATCGTTAATTAGGGGGCCGGCCGACACCAGTAATTAGCCGTTATACCTTGTTTTTGTGCGTTTTTTCCGCGGAATTCCGGTTTTTTTCACTAATTTTCGCTTTTGTGATGACCAAATCTACATTCTCATGAAAAGAGCCCAAAAATCGTTTTTATCGCGAACCCTGCCTTTAAAGTTAGGTCCTTGGCTTGTTTTTTTAGGAAAAAACATTCAGCCGCAGCTGGCGCGGGTGGTTTAACTATCACTGGCGGCTGGCAGTATGGTAACTTCGGCATGGATCCGGAGGAGACTTCGCGTTCACCGTTGAAGGTGGGCGCAAACTCGGTGCCATATGCCATAACTCTTCAGAATCCATGCCGATGCTAAGCTGATCAGCTGCGCTCTGCTCTAGGCCTGAATCGACTGGCGGAACGGCGCACGCAATCGTTGCGCCGGCCGAAGCTGAAATTCAAATGTTTTCATGAGGAAGCAAGTCGCGGACCTATTTATAAACACTATTGGTAGTGCCCTTCATTTTGAATGAAGTGAGCAGTGCTATAAGAAAATCTTCGAGCGGGGCGGGCTTGAAAACTTCTGTATCCTTATGCGGCATTCAGAGTTTTCACGAGGCGACGCGATGACAGATGTCTGTGCTGCGGGAAAATCGCGTCACACAGTAGCTCAAGCGGTCTGCAGAGTTGCACCGACCGGCAGCTGGTCGCCTAGCGTCAGCTTTTACGCGGCGACAAATTTTTTTTTGAACATTATCGTCGCGGCGTCGGTTGCTGCTCGTTGGCAGTGACGCAGGGCTGTCGCGGCGCCAAAACACTATGCGGCGCCCCCTTGTCGCCCTGCGCGCTGCTTCGGTCGCCTTCGTCGCTGAATGTGCGTGATATTGCATCATACAGCGCTGTTCTTCGCTGCGAGCGACGCCGCGACTGCGACTCTGCAGACCCCTTCAGGCGTGAACGCTCCGCAAATGCTCGGCGACTACGCAAAATCGCGTAAGTATGCAATATCGCGAAAATAGGCGGTGACAATTTTTTCGCAGCCACAGCAACTTTTGTGTTTGTTAAAGTGCATGTGATCCTAAACATGCTTATTATAGAGAAAAATTCTGAAGAAAACAGCTACGAGTTGCCTTTGCCCAAAGTCTCTCGCGTCGCGTTGCCTTGGAACGCAAAGCGTATGACGTCGCGCGAATGTAAATTGAGCGTTTTGAATGTATCGAGCCTCATCACTGTGAAAACTTAGCAATGACGCGACGCGAAATCGCTTGATCAATACGCACATAGATTAAATATGACGTCGCGTCGCGCCGCGAATGATTTCTGAACGCCGCGGAAAGGTCGCGAGCCAACATTGCACTGGGTTGCCACAAGGCGATTGCCATGAGGGAGAAGATATCGAGGTGAAATTAGAGATCCTAGAGCGGGAGACCCGGACTAGTGCGCGAAATGCGCTGGAAGCATTCTGGATCAGTGCGAGAGATCCCAAGGTCGGCCGGAAGAAGGAGGGTATGATTAGAACACGGGAACTCCATTCAATTATTGTTTATAATCTGACTCTGAGGACTGCACAGGAATCTAAAAAAAAGAGGTAAAAAGCAGCACAGGAATGAATTCAGATGCACGCAGACACATTCATGAATCACCACCTGAGGATTCAAATTCTTCTTGATTTGGAAAAACCATCGTCATTCCCAATTGCTAGGTGTCCGTGTGGCACCAGAAATCTCAAAAAGAGGCAAGAAAATTGCTAGAACGGTTATCATTCCTTCCCCTCAAAATAATATTGAAGTTGTCCCTGATCAAGAGCAGGACTCGTTAAAGCTCAACGGCTAACCTTCGCTCCCAATTGTTGTTCTAGCACCAAGGGGTTAGCGCTAATTGGCAGTAGTCGCTGCCGGGAATGGAAGGAAAACATCTCTGCCGTGCTCTTTCGCTGCTGCTACTCCTGCCAAATTCGTCCGCTTCAATGACAACGTCACTTTCATCAGCTTCTCATAGTTTGACACCGTCAACGCTGACAATCCCGTTATTTTCGCAGTTCACCATCTCCTCCTCATCTGTTCATTTTCCTGTCTCTTCGCTTGCCGACGTTACCTAAGGCGACGCGTATCACAACCCACAGCAATATTCAGCTTTGCTATCATTCAATTTCATTCCATAGCGACCTTTACCTCTAGAAGGTGAGGCCCCGATCTAGTCGGATGGTATACCACAGTCCAAAAGAGTAGTTCCAGTTTGTCACACTGTCTTGGACTGCCGCGTATGCTCGCAGAGCGTGACGAGTTACAAGTCTGTTTTGTGGAGAGGGAGCGTGGGGGATGGGGAGCATGGAATCCACGATCAAGTTACACACGACTACAACACCCGTGCTAAGTTTTGTAAAAACGGGGAGCATCTGGCAAACTTGGTAAAAAGCGTCCGATGCATGTAAGTTTTCTGGATGAAGACTTTTTTAAACTCTGAAAACGCCATCATATTCAAAGACCAAACTCCTACCTAGTTATGTGACTTGTGTGCCGAAGTGCTCCAGAATCGCTTTGTTTTTTGAGGGAAAATTTTTTGCAATCGTTTTGCAAAAACGCCGCGCGCGGCGAAACTTCGAGCAGTATTTTTACAAGTAATGGAAGAGCAATCTGTATGCTTCCTTCATAAATTAGGTGCAGGCGAGAGAATCTCAAGGTTTGTGTTGGTTGAGTTTTTGAAATCCTTTATTAAACACGCTTGAGAACTACCTGAAAAGTCGGAGTTTTGTTGCAAAAACCCTGGACTCTTAGATGAGGGATTTCGAAAATCCAACCAACAAAAACCTTGAGATTCTCTCACCTGCACCTAATTTCATACAGATTGGTCTTCCATTGCTTGTACAAATACTGCTCAAAGTTTCGCCGCACCTCGCCGCGCGCGACGTTTTTGAAAAACGATTGCAAAAACTATTTCCTTAGAAAACAAAACGGTTTCGGGGAGCTTCGGCTAACAAGTCACATAATTAGGTAGCAATTTGATCTGTGAATATGATAGCGTTTTCAGAATTCGAAGAAGTCTTCATTCAACAAAGTTACGTGCTTCGGACGCTTTTTTGCCAAGTTTGCCAGATGCTCCTCGTTTTTACAAAACTTAGTTCGGGTATTGTAGTTTATGTTTCATGTAAGTCATCTCACTCCGCGCAAGATGCGTACCACGCAAAAGGTTACATGTAACTCGAAGCCGCAAAAATAAGTGTTGCCGGTCCCTAATTCGTTTAGAGTCCTTAATTCGCATGTATGTATGGTTTCCCTTTTTCAAATTTGTCTGACGCATGGACCAGGCGGCTGGCTGTGCGAGATTGGAGGCCTCACTTGATAATGGGGTTTCGATTCGCGCGCGGTGATCTACCGTCGCAGCCCTGTCCATTCATCAGGGGCGGCATGCACGTACGCGGCGGGTTAGGTTGGGGTTAGGCAGGGTTTGGGGCGTCGGCGCGTTTGATCATTGCTGTGCGAGTGGTGGAGATAATCAATAGTTGAGGTCTCAACGGGGTTTCGGCTGCCCCACCCTCCTACGTAGGGTTTGCGAGGGAACGATTTTTCAGTGCTAGCGTAACCCCCTGTTAGCCCTCGCGCTGCTATCATCAAACGCGCCGACGCTCCAAACCCTGCCTAACCCCAACCTAATCCGCTGCGTACGTGCATGCCGCCCCAGACTAGAATTATTGCGCGAACCCTAACTTGTCCAGTAAGTCCTGAGTAGAGACCGTGCAATGACAGTTTCTTGATCATCAACAAATAATGCACCTTGGGACTGTGAAATAAAAGTTTCTGATCAATTACTAATAATGAAGTCACTTTGATGACTTACTTTTGCAGCATTGCCCATGTTTGAAAGCCGGGATCGCGGCTTTCGCTTTTGGAATGCTTGCTACAGAGGAATGAACTAGATTACTTATCTGCTATTCTTTTGGCGATGAACCCCTTGACTGAACTTGGGTCAATCTAAACATTTTGTGGCGAAATTGTGAGACTTTTATTGTTGAAAATGCGGGCGCTAGTAGCCACTCAGAAACGACGCAGCCCTGGAACCATACTCCTAGCGACGAGCTATGTGACGAGCGATGACCGGCAGAAAGTCGTTTGCGACCCCGTAAGAGATTCGGGAAATTTTGGGTCGGTTGGTCGGCAATTTGGAGAATCAGTAGGCGGAGCTCGGAATCGGAGGTTGCGTTAGTCAATGCGTGTGGCGTCGCGTGCGCTGTGCCGCCAGACGACGGCACCGACGTAACGTTGAAGCCAAAATCAAACCAGCGGTACATACGAGCCGTCTCGGGGTGGGGCTAGACCGATTCTTTCCATTGTCAAGTGTGCACTCCTCAGGCTCTGCCTTCGAGTTGAGTGGAGTGCGAGTGCCTGCACTTGGCTGCTCCTGGACTAACATGGGTGCTCTGACCTGGAAGCAGGGAAGAGGCGGAGCATTCAAAGAATTGATTGATTTTTGAGAGCACAGAAAGTCCAGACTTGGCTAGGGTCCAGGTGAGTGTACAGCGGTTGGCATAGGAGTAGGAGGGGCGCACGTGGCGTGTATGACGTTATCGATTTTGTCTCGTGGTTTAGCATCCCGTTCAGTGACCCGTTTCGCGAAGCGGGGACCATGGCGTTCGCCGTCGGAGGGTTGCCCCGTCCCTTCTGTGACGTCATCAGTCGTTTAGCATCCCGTTCACTCAACCGTTCTTGACGGCGTTCGTATGTGTTGTTTTTGATCAACGGGATGCTCAACGCCTTCGCTAACGAAGGCTGTCAGAGTGTGATTCAACGTCTACCATCGATATCGACCCAAAGTCGATATGCCCTATATGCAATGCCGCCGTCGATGGTTACGGGCTGCATGATCCCGGCCTAAATTTAAAAGAGAAGCCCCACACTTTCTTAAATATTTACACGTGCTCTATTATTGCAGGGCAACACACGGAAGAATGGCAGAGTTTATACTGCTGTTACCTCATTGGGCTACTCCTTCTCATGCTGATATTCGAGCTATAACGTTGCCAAAATCAAAAAATTCTACATGCAATTCAAAATGTTTACAAAGATCGATGAATAGACAAGGACTTAAAAATGACTTCACACGTACTGCTGCCACTTTTGCAGGGACAAGGCTTTTCTCCACGTGCACTCGTCCCTCGTTCCTTCTTCTCATCACCCTGCTCCTCCTTCTCTTTATGACCACCGCACCAGTCGACAGCCGCCCTCCATTGTGACCCTGTCTGAGAGAGCGCGGAGCTTTCAAGCGCTTCGCTTCGGGCGTCATTTCGCCCCTACCCGTTCTCTGTCTGACCGCTGTTAATCGCCTTTTTCCTCATTTCACACCACTTATCCCAACCCCTTGCAGTGCGAGGATATGTCCTTTTGCCCCCAGCAGTATGTCTCTCTCTCTGTGTGAGCCGCCTGCGGCATTGTTTTCGCGCGGGGGTCATTGGAGGTGTGCCCAGAAATCTCATTCGTGTGTGCCGGCAATTTGTTTATTGTTAGTAGACGCCTATTGCGGCTGCTAACACTTCAAAGAACCAAACTTCCATCCCTCATTGTTTTGCCGGGCTTTCCGTCGACAATCGCGAGGAGATGCTCAGAACAGATTAGTCCTCGTTAAACACTTCTCATTGTTGGTCTAATTCTTTCTCCGGCAAGTCTCCAACTGGCATGCAGACAAAATTTCCTGATAATTACATCGTTCTTATATGCTTCTCATGTATTCAATAGACTCTCGCTAAGAACTTAGTTTTTTTCTATGATATTTGACCCACAAGGAAAGTGTCTTGAGCGCTTAGTACATCTACGAAGGCGACCTGCATAGTTAATATCTATTGGTCTCCTACAATAATATTGTGCACTAGCTTGACCCAAGCTCCTGGTTCGAAGTAGTCCCCAATAGGATCAAGATAGTCCGAATCGTAGCGGCCATATCTTCCAAAACGCTCTATAATCAGTCTTGCGAAAATCTGAAAACGGACCTCATATTTGTTTGGACCTAATCAAGTGGTCCTGTAAACGCTCAACAAGGATTCAAAATCTGACTCGAAATTCCTCCATGAGGGTCATTTGGGGGTGCTGATCAGGGATGAGCGAAAATTATTTTCTGATTTTCGGAATTCGGAAATCGGAAGGACCTTCTCAATTTCGGAAATCAGAACGCCAAAAACCATCGGAATTCGGAAATCGGAAATACGTTCAGTGAAATTCATAACTCTCCCCTGGTGACTGTGCGTATCAAAAAAACTTGAACTTATCCTTCTTTACTGAAAATTTTCATGCAAACACAATTACCTCTGGCTTTGTGAAAAAGGAAAACGGACCTCGAATCCGAATTCAGCGCCCGAAATAACCCCTCTGGGAATTTGGCCAGGAAAAGTGTAAAAATTTCTAATCTCGTGAATATTTCCGGTTTGTTCCGCATTTTCGGGCTTTTTTCGGAAATCGGAATTCGGAAACCGGAAGGCCCAAAATAATCGGAAATCGGAATTCGGAAATCGGATTTCCGCTCATTCCTGGTGCTGATCAAGAACCTATAGTCCATTTGCCAATTTTCCAAATTTCCCCACATATATCGTTCAGAGCGTCCCATCGTAATAAATTTTGGGGACAAACAAGACTTTTGAAGAGTTTTGCATTTCCTAAATGAATAGGGCATGAATTTCACTCCCTAGAATTATTTAGAATGTTAAGTACTTATCTGAGGTTCGTTCCTCTAATTCTTCATAGATTAAAGTCGATTACACTGGGTGTACGGTAGTCTGGTCAAAGTCAAAACTCGCTTGGCGGCGGAAGTATAAACGACGCCATACTCTGCGATAAATTGCCGCGAAAATGCCGGCAAGCCAAGTTGGATTCTTTGAATCGATCGAATATTATAAGAGCAGTGATAATTTCAAAATTATTTTAGACAGATGATTGATCAAAAATTATTTCGCTTAGCCTATCGCGTACTCTGCACTCTGGTCTGGGAAAATTTGATTTGATCAACTTTAACAAGGAAAGTAGTTTTGGGCGACTCAGCTATTTTCATCAAAATATTTAGTTGACGGCAATGTTAAAAGGACATGGTGTCTCTCTGCTCACGAGAATATCAGCTGTGGCGCCGATCGATGACGAAATCTAGCAAAGTGCCAGATTCTACCGTAATTTAGTGCGAGTCCGCAACCGCACCATGTCCTTTTAACATTGCGGTCAACTGTATGTACTGTGCTTATGTGGGCCAAATTCCGGTTCGCAATTGCGTTTCGACACGCTTTGCGGCCGCACGCGCTCGAGCCAGACGGGTTTCCAGCGCAAAAGCCGTCACGATGTGGCTTTTTATACAGTTTTCTCCAATTTTGTTTTTTTTTCACTTTCTAAAACCCACTTAGAGTCACCAGGTCGGCGGCTGCTGCGCTGGAAACTCTTCCGATTCGAATGCGAAGCGTGTCGAGACGCAATCGCGGACCGGAATTTGGCCTGGAGAAGCACAGTATACCATTTTGGTGACCTTCTGGAAGTGTTTCTAATTCTAGATTGGTAACTGCTTCGAAGACCCTCAAGTTCTGTTCAGGAAAAGTACATAGGGATAATGCGAAAAAAATTTGGGAAGAGAATAGGCCAGAAAAAAAAATGCTTCGAATCTAGCTCAAAACTTCTTTCTGTGTAGTATTCGGGGTGCTGAATATGAGTCTGAGTGGTTTGAAGTCTCCCATCGCGGCAAATTTTCGCGGCGGAGGGCTACCCTTGATGATTTCCTTTGCTCTACGACAGAATCGCCTCAAAACTTCTCTGCAGAGGGTGTTTGGGGGTGCTGAACCCGGACCCAAGGTCCGTTTATCGATAACCGATAGATTACGGTGGGTATACAGTAGTTTCATCAAAGTTTCAGATCTGGCTGAGAGCGTCCAGTAGACTTCAGAATATCGAGAAACGTACCACAATTTCGTATTCAGGGCACCTCAGAAAATAAGAAAATAAGTTTTTAGCTAAATCGAAATTTTTTTCTGAAAACGTTAAAGAAGGGTCTTTTTTCTTTTCGCCCAACTGAGAAAACCCCTACGTGGCCCGGTTTGGAGATCTCCGCAGCAGCTGCAAACTTGGATTTGGGAATACTCTCAGAAGAACACCTGAATATTATTTTTTTTTCTGTTGCAAACGGCTGGCTGATCTAAAAAGGCATTTCTAGTGAGGAATAGATGACAAAATGATGTGTCTATGAATTTCATAGCGAATCTATTCTTCATTTCTCCTATTTTTTTCAGACAGTTTTGCAGGTGGCATCGATTAGCCGGGGATCGTGGCCGAGATCCAAACGACGCGTGGCAGATAGCCGCCGGCTGCCCCCCACTGACACTTGTATCATAGAGGCTTCATCGTTCAAGACATTGAGAGGCATTTTACACTTTTCCCCACACTCTCGCCAGTGCTCTCCCGCCCTCATTACCAGGAGGTGATCTCTTTGGAATGGTGCTAAATCGATTAATTATCCTCTTCTTCTCTTCCCTTTCGCAATTCTTCTCCACTTTTCAGACATTTTTCTCAACCACCTAGTATATGTACTCCTATAGGTAATTTATTCATTCCTGTGGCGCTCTCAATTGTCATGCTATGATGGAAGACAGTTATTGATTCCCTTTGCTTGTGTCCTAGGAACTGAATGAGGGATGGGTAAAGCCATTGTACCTGGGCGGAATCGAATGATCGAATAAGCATCCGATTGAGAAAAGTCGACTTTGACCGAATCGATTAAGTATAATATTCAAAGGATTACGGATGGCTAAGAAAGGCGATTATTCGAAAAAGGACGATTCTCGACTTAACCGACAAAGTCGATATCTCGAAAAACGTGATTTTCAGATAAGTCGAGAAGTCGATCATTTGAAAAACTGTGGCTTTCGACTTATTCGATCGAAAAGTCGACCGCTCCGAAGAATTTACTGTTCCTGAGAAATTTCTAGAAATCCTAGATTCTCCATGCGGATGCACCATTTCCCATAGTAAAGATGTTGTTGTCTCGGGGAGTTTCAAGTCAAGTTCTTATGAAAGCGTGCTCGGAATTTTTTGAAACCAATATTTTTACGCCTCTCCCCCCCCCCAAAAAAAAAATCCAAACTTTTTAGATTTCTTATCTCCACAGCTGTCCCTCTTGACGGTAACCGTTGGATCCTGAAGCAAACTCTCCAAGGATTGTCAATTGAAAAGTGAAAGTTTCGTGGACGAGTTTCTGGGGCATATTTTGTTTCTTGTCATTCGCAACCATGTCACACAAGCAGACTGCACTATCAAAGGCAGCAGACATGCTTTAAAAAAGTTGTTAAGATAAATACGTTGCTGGGGTCGTGTGACCACTAGTGGGAAGCTCACGTCGTCGGAAGCGTCAAAAACGAGTCCTCTTTACCTTATAGCGTTGCCGCTGGGGTATTCATTGTCCCTCTAAGTGCGTAGCGCGCGTGCCGCGCCTAGAAAGTATGCATACTGCAATGCCACGCACGCGCGTCACGCGTGTAATGCGCCGGCAAGTATGAATAGCGCTTTTAAATCTAGTGGATATTTGCGTCGCAGCGACGGTTTCGCGGTGTAGGGACTGGTAGAATGCGTTGCTCCCAGTGCAGCTATCGATCGCGTCTAGAACTGACAGTCTGGCGAATCCATTGGGAGCTGCTATGGGCGACGTGTCGTGCCTGTACGTTTTTTTCCACAATTCGCGCGCTGTTGAGCTGCAGCTGGACGGTGTATCGTGTCGTCCTGCACCTGCACTGCGGCACCGCCGCCACAGTCGACAGACATCCGTCCTGACAGGCAACAATTAGTTTGTCTCAAAATCTCTCAATTAATCAATGACCTAGAATTGCCTTGTTATGTGTGTTAGTCGATAGTTTGCGCAGATTAACGGCCATTCACCGTTGGAGAATCACCTTTTCTGAACTATGGAATATATTGTTACATGATGTTTTTCATTCCATAATTTCTTGTTTTGTCGATTTTTGTTCAAAACGTTTTGATTAGAGAAGGAAAATTACGAGAGCGAAGAAATGACAATGAATTTATTTAAAAATATGCGCTCCCAAACCTTCTAGATTACACAGGTGGTCCGCTCACGACTCGTGCGCGGGTAGATTTGGGTTCTGGACGAATCTTAGGTTGGTTGGTCGATTTTCAGAAGAACTAGATGAAGGGGTGGGAAGTGAAAGGTGGAAGAAGTTTTGAAACGAGTTTTCTGCTGGCACTTTTCTCTATGATCCTGTACCTCAAGAAATTGCCGCCTGCACGAAAATATGTAAAAAATAATACACAATTTTTTGCGCGTACTGTGCCTTCAACTTCGTTATCTCAACCGAGGATGTATGCTGAAGTGTGGAACTCGTCCAGTTCCAATCCAAATCAGAAACCATCATTTTGAAAAAAGTCTGTGATAAAGTTTCGTAGACCTCAGGTCGCTTCGGAGTGGACGGTTTTTGGTTTGAAAACTTCTTCGAATTAAAGAATGGGCCACACTTCTATTGACATTGCTTTTTTCATACATCTTCGCTCCAATTGGGACTACCAAAAACTTTGAGAAAGTTTTGCTCCTTCAAACGAATAGCGAAAAGTGTCTTACGAAGTTTTGGGTTTTCCATCGCTATACGTTTGATTGCTCTCACATTGCAGATGACTCTGGTTCTACAGGAAATGTTAGAAAACAATTAACTGATTTTGCTGTGTTTCATTGTTGACTTTTGATGTCTTTATCATGGCTGTCTCAAATAGTCGTAAATAAATAAACAAACGCTGAGGAAGAAGAAGAAGAAGAAATAAACAAATAAATCAATATTCCGATTTTCTGTTTTTGATTAGGCAAGTGCACAACGTAGACGATGACTGGAAATAAACCCATAGAACTATCGAAATTTTGAGAAAAAAACTTCTGAAAAAAATCTGAGTATTTATTTACGCCTGTTGGCGTATTTCGCGCACTGCGGAGAAAACGTCAAACCAAACGTCGCGAATGGTTCTGAGCTTAAAAGTTCCTAGGTAAGTGACTCTGTTTTGTGTTTCATGTATTAAAACTCTTAAAAATACGGTGTTTGAATGCCCAGCTTCGGATATTAGAATTTGCCGGGATAAAGAGTATTCAAAAATTTGGCAACTATTCCTTTGGTGAAACAAACGATGGACAACTGGTATGTGGCGTAGGCGGGGTTTTCTAAGGGATTGGCTTATACACGAGGATTTAGCCTATGTCAAGGCCGGTCCCATAGCTTAGAGGGACCCAAATTTACGTCCCTGCGAAAAAAAAAAACTTTTTCATCGTGAGCACTGTCTTTGAGTAAGTGTCAGGTTTTGTTTCACTGCGGAGCGTCGGCACTGTGGCTCTGGAGTCTTCGGACGTTTTCCCATCGAACGGCTCTTGACGTAAACAAGGCATCTGAATACATGAGCACTGGGCGACGGAGCTTCTTTCCTAGAATAAACACCAATGGAAAAAAACCGTTTTCTCGACTGAATCTGGTGCTCTAAACAAGCGACGCTTCGATTCAGCTAAGAGAACAACTTTTTTCCACTGCTTGTTTAGTCTAGTGAAGAATCTTTGTCGTCCACGCTAGTTTTGTCTTCTGATGCCTAGCGCTCATCAATGGGCCTTTGCCAGAGCCACGTCTGAGGAGCCCAGTAGCGCAAGTTCGACGCTTTACAGCATTGACCCAAACCTAGGCAACATACATATAAAATTTCCAGGAAAATGAAGCCACAAAGTTACCTGTGTGTCATGAAATTCCTCAAGTTTTCCTCTGATATCTTGATAATTGAGCTTCAGAATGTCATGTAAGTTGCGTGTTAGGCTACCAACCAGTATTGCTCTCATCTTACGAAGTCTTCCTTGAGCTTCCGGTCTCAGTGTATATCGAGCGCCAGCCTTCAAATTTCTTTGAAATGGTTTGTATTGTGATCCCGAAATGACTTCCAAGAACGGCCTCTGGTAGAGCCATTTCAGAACCTCATATGATAGATCTTCGTATATTATGTATGTGACAATTTTCGACTTCCGAGTGAACCACGAATCCTACACAAAATCACCAAGAGAACATTGGAAACGACCAAGCATTGGAACGAGTTTAAAAGCACAGTCCAACCTCAGGAACGTTTTTCGGTTATTCTGCCCATCTTAAAGACGGCCCTACGATGGTTACAGTAATATGTACCTATGGAATTACTCGGAACTCTATACAAACGGAGATATGATCATTCAAAAAACGCCTGAAATCGGGCGGCGAAAGCATGATGGATGAGTTGTCTGAGGCTTTTAATTTCCGTCATTAAAAACCGATGTATGGGAGCAGACCTAAATTAGGAGATAAGCCGAGAATGAATTGAAGAATGGGGACGTTGATCGAAATCTATCGCTCACCTTGCCACTGTTAAAGGCACCGTACGCGCTGAAAACCATGTTTCGTTTTTAAGCGTTTTTGAGTTTTTAGCCCCCTATAGTGACTAAAGGTAGCGAAAAGCCCGCTCAAAAACGTTAACTTTTCAAGAAAAAACGGTTTAAAAAAAAGTCTCCAGGTACGACTCTCCATGAACCTCGGCATTGTAATCAGTCGACTAAACCTTACTAAAATTCGAGAGAAATTCTTTCAAAACGTGGTCAATAACAGAGAAACTAGGAAGTTACCGCACCTTGCCAGGAAACTCGCTAGAGGACCAGCAGCATAGAACGGTTGGCGGATGGCGGAGCACAGATCGAAACCGCTTTCTCTCGACGTTAGAATGCGAGTCTGAGGTAGGGCTTGAGCTCTCCAGCTATATATAGGCACTCCCCCTTCCGATTGATTTTTGGGTCGCTCGCCTGGATCCAAAAAGCCTCCAGGGTTTTTCTGGCAGGGGTATCGGTTTCCCGCGCAATTATCTCGGCCTCGACATGGTAATTATCGCCGTTGTGGGCGTTAACACGGTGGCACCCCAGAACTGTTGATACCCGCAGCTTATCCTTGCCGTCTAAGTGCTCTTTGATTCTAACCCAGAGCGGCCGCGAAGTCTCACCAATATATTGCTCGCCGCACAGCTGGCACGAGATCCTGTAGACCACACCGCATGCAGTGCAATCTCCCTCTCTACCAGTTGGGCAGACCACACAATTGGGAGTTGTGCAAATGCGGTCATATAGACGGTTTCGGATGAGGCGGTTTTTGAGGTTATTTGGGGGAATGTCAGCAATGGCGACAGAGCTTTCCAGACCGGCTTTGCGTAGGCATTTTCGCAGAGATTTGCTCACTTCATCCGAAATGAAGGGCATTTTTATGGGAATTTTGCCATCAACTGCTGATTCCTGCTCTACGCGGCGTGCGGCTGAGCTGCTGGATCTGCGCAGAACCATACTGGGGGGATATCCGTTAAGAGCAGCAATTTCTTGCGCCATTTGAACAGATTCTTTTTGCTCGTTTTCTCCGGTACAGACACATTTCGCCGTTCGATACATATTTTTAACAACCGCCCTTTTTGTTTGTCGACTAAACCTTACTAAAATTCGAGAGAAATTCTTTCAGTAAGGTTTAGTCGACATTTGGCCGAATAAGCTCATTTCTGATTTGTTCCTTTCAGGCTCTGAAGACGGCGATCCCGCCGAAACGTGCGTAAGCCAATAAAGCATCTACCAACCTCGTGGTCCAGTTAAACCAAACAACTACTACTGATTTTAAAAAAACTTCTGAGAATCATTTGAAATTCGCGCCGGCATCGACTCGGGATAGTTACGCGGAGGGCGCAAGGAACAGTTCTACAATTAGTCCATTGGCGCAGCGTTGGAAGCAATCGCTCGTTGTGTGACGAGAAATTTCCAGTCGATTATGCCACTTTCGTCCAACGGTGCGTCAGCGTACAGTGGCATGCCCTGTACTTAGCGACACGATGTTCTGCTCAAATATTGCGAAAGTGCCAAATGACTGACGGAAGGGCCGGCCCCTTTTGACGGAATTCCTTACTTTCCACTTCCTCTATGCTCACAATGGTACGTTTTTAAGCAGCCAAGCTCGTTGTACGTTCTCACAGGGGCCCGAGGAAGGGATTGAGCATAAAAAATGGGAAGTGGATTTCAGCGCGTACGATGCCTTTAAGTTCGAAAGATTGTCTAACGGGTGTGCCAAAGTGGCTTTTTGCTGGGGGTTTGCCAAAGTTATACTTCCTCCTAAATCTCGCCTATTCGCAGGATTTGAGAGCCCACACTTGGCAGATGTTATGCAGAGAGGGTCTACTTTACAATTGTAGGGAGATCTCAGTTTGTGTCCCTGAGACTGTGCCTTTAAGAAGAGACAAAAACTCGCACATCGCAGAAATTCACAAACAATCTTCCCAATCAACGTAGATTCGCGTTATCGTCCTGTGGCATTCTTCATTATGTCGTCATTATGACCAAAAATATCACTAAAATGATGAAGTCTATATCCCGTGTTGGAGCAAAGACATTTGGGGTATAGCAGAGTCAAAACAGGTTAAAGGCAGTGTCCACGATAAATTTCGTTCTCAATTTTCGGCCGGAAATCCAAAGTTCAGGGTCTTATTGGAGCACTGGGGTCGAAAGAACGAACGAAAACGAGCATGAAAGAGCTCCATACAGCTCCGATGTCCGCTCGCTCTAGCCCTTTCGCTCGCGGTCGAGTTTTCCGAGGAACAGTTTGGTCCGCTTCTACTTTACCATTGTAGCGCGAACGCGGCTGAGTTTAAGCATTGGAGCGCATCTGCAGACGCTGTCTGCTTCAAGCCCACTCCCGCGCAACTATTCCACCGTTGAAATGTGGCTCTCAAGAAGAAGAGCTGATTTTGGATGTTTCGCAGCGTTTTTTTTAATGATTTTTTTTTACACTGGTGAAACATTCAGACTCTAAACCTTCTTTCTCTGGTGAAAATTCGAAAACGATTTTTATCGTGGGCACTGCCTTGAAAAGCTACTTCAACGGCAAGGTTTGGCCGAATTTCGACTATTTTGGAACTTGGATGAGATAAATCGGTCTGAACTATTCGAACCCCATTCAGATTTGTTCTATGCTATGAGCGTCAACTTTTGAATGGAATTTCTCTTTAAGTATTTCTTAGGTAGTAGGGTTATCATATTCTCAGTCTGTTAAGCCTAGCCAAATATAGATATCCCTCGGCACATAGTGTTTCCACGGCACCCGCGGCGTTCACTGGAAGATGATTTTCACGCCGCGCCAAGAAAAAAAAGTAGACGGTAGTCAAAACGCGGACATCGGTTGCAGTTTTCTGGATACGTGGATATATGAGCTTCAGTTCACCTTCAAACCAAAATAACTCAAATAAACCTTCTTTTCTTTTGAGCTTCCGCACATCTCCTGAGATTACCTGTAGCTTAGCGGAAAATCTCCAAATCGAAATTACGAACACGCTTTGTATATTTATATAAATGACGGCAAGGGCGAATCAATGTAGTCGACTAGCCAATGTCAGCTGTTCAAAGGGCTCGCTAGCTGTTTAGCACGCACATGAAATCAGAGCACGAATTCTCGTTAAAAATCGCGCCCTGGTACGGCCACACGCGGTTCAGCGCTTCTCTGGAAGAAATTGTCCGGAATCTTCCGGGAATTCACCACAAATCTTAGCCTTATTGATTTTTTTATTCATCGAGAATTTTATGCGAAACTAGCGCGAGCAGAGAAAATTGCGGAGAGGACGAGAATTCACCGGAAAACTACGGAGAAGTGGCTGCCGCGAAATTACAGCGAAAATACCTGGAAGTTGCCGCGAAAATAACACAATTGTAAAATTTACTGCGGAGGAATCAGATCTATCGTGCTTATCTGGGCCGAATCCCGGTCCGCAATTGCGTCTCAACACGCTTTGCGGCCGCACGCGCTCGAGTCGGTCGAGTTTCCAGCGCTAAAGCTGATTTGATGGGGCTTTTTTATGCAGTTTTCTTCAATTTCTCTTACTTTCGAGTTTTCAAAACCCACCTAGAGTCAACAGATCGACTGCTGCTGCGCTGGGAACTCTTCCAACTCGGTAGCGTGCGGCCGCGAAGCGTGTCGAGACGCAATTGCGGATCGGAATTGGGCCCAGAGAAGAACAGTATTTGCCACTGTAGCTACCGGGATTCTGTCTGAAATCTACGGCGAATGTTGCCACGGCGCACCAAGATTCGAATCGGCTACCGTTATCATTTTATCGGTCTGTTGTCCGCGGCGTTATCGGCTGAGCCATCGCCGCTGCTGCACTAGGGCGCTCTCTGGGCAATGATGGCTGTGTTATCGCGGGGAACTCACGGCAGATTCGCGGCAGACTTTTCGATAAATTCGGGTCAGTTCTGTGGTGATTTGCCGGAACAAACACTGCGAACACGCGGTATTTTCTCGGTGAATTCGCTACCGACGTCTCTCGGTGAATTCGCGTCATTTCCGCGGTGTTTTCCCGGATTTGAAACTTTTCGCGTCAAATTCTCGTTAAATTTCAGGCAGTTGCTCCCAGGGTCGTTGACGCGAAAAATTGCAAACTGCCCTCGAAACCACATCCAACAACTTTGTAGAGATTTGTGACAATTCGGTGCTTTTTACAAAAGAAAACAATATGCCGTGAGACTCTTCCAATCAAGCGTCATCCATGATGTTGTGCTTCAAAAATGTCGAAGAAGCGCATTATCTTTGAATATGATTCATATTTTGTTCCTCGTTATTCGATCGGGACTTATGGCTATGTCACTGATTTCGATTACTCATTACTTACTCATTGTTATTTGATTTCTCAATTTTGTGATTTTGTGTTTTTATTGAATTTTTCTCAATTTTGAGATGTGTTATTAAGGCCATATATACGTATTCTCTTCTCACTGACTGAATAGAAGTTTCCTTCCTTTACATTGTTAGTGAATCATTATTGAAGTTCCCAAAACACTATGAACTAATTATTGTCGAATTCCTTGCCTTAACCTCTCACAGGATTCTGCTGATATTTGAGCCAGCTCAAAGATGATTTCTTTCTTTATGATTTCTTCTCGAGCTCATGATTTCTTTATGACTGCAAATTTTTTGTGAATTTTTTTTCTACTTATGATAATTTCATCTGCAGAAGGACCACTTGAAATTCACAACTTCTTGAAAAATCCGAGCTTGAAATATTCGAAAGGGTATTTAGAATTCCTGTCCGTTCGCTTGTGAATTTTTGCGTTAGCGCACACTTTTGAGGTCATTTAGTCCTCACAGGGAATGTTTGGTGTAAAACTAGTGAGGTTTCATCTCTTCGGTTGTCGTACATACTATCAGGCTTAGCATCTTTTCTCATGTCTCCAGGGTCTGTAATCATTAACAATTATGTTATCCTCAACGTGGTTCAAACAAGAAAAACTCTTTTATGAGCTTTGAATAATGGCCCAGAATGTGCACTCCACTGAACCTGGTCAGCTCACTTTGAAAAGCTAGCTGACAAGTACATACCACCCTTTGGGCAGCTTGAATGTTTCAAATATGAGCTTCTTGATGACTCATTTTCATATATAACGTCGGCATAGATCCTAGTGAGACTTCCCGATCACTCTCAGACATTGAGGCGGACTTATCGCGACGCCGACGAGGAACGAACGCGTGGCCAACGGCGATCAGCCTGCTGCTTTTGCGCGCGATCAGCTCTAAATGGGCTAGCGAATCAGGACTAAATGGGCTTGCGACCTGGACAAAAAAGGACCAACGGCAAAAAAAATCTGTCTAACTTAGTTATTAAATATAATACAACTAGGCGGAGCCTAGGACCAAAAATTTAGCACCTGCGGGCGATACGTCCTCTTATCTGTTAGGGACAGAGTCTACTCTCTCTCTACTGCAACCAAGGAGATACTAGATGTGCCTTACACACAGCGCGAAGATGTCGAGCAAAAGTAACTTGTCCGCGATCAGTTCTACTTGGATTTTCGCTAGCGGTAAAGACGGTTCTTGAGCGCGGTAAGTACTATTCGACGATTTCTGTGCGCGATAGGTCCGCACCATTGCCTGAGGCTATTGAAGGTTGGCGTAAACTCGGTGTCATATGTCATAACATATCGTCAGTGTGTATCGAGTAGGAAGTCGCGCTCAGCAGTTGAGCGCGGAATCATTTGATCAATAGCCACCCTCTTCAATTTCCCGCGCGCATTATTCCCGCCAAGCAGTGTCGCTGCTTCCCCCATCGATTGATTGACGATAGTTGCACCGAGTTAGCGCCAGTCTCAAATGGGAAACGCAAAGTCTCTTTAGGATCCATGTCGATGTTATGTATGAGCTTAAATAGAATGCCGGTCAATAGAGTGAGACCACCCGTTTTCCCGGAAATGCTGTCTCTAATCTTATCTTGCTAAAAGCTAAGCGAAACTTGATGAAACTCTGATAGGGTGACGTGATGCACTGCTTATGATCCCTACCGATTTGTGGTCGATAAGCATGGTAACCACTGTGCCGCGTCGACCGTCTCGAGAATTATGTATGGTTTCCGCATAATTCATCGCTATACATACAGTTTACCGCAATGCTAAAAGGACATGGTGCGGTTGCTGTCACACGCTAAAACTACGGTGGAAGACGTCAGATTTCATTATCGATCGACAGCACAGCTGATTTCTTGGTTAGTTACGGGTTTTCTTTTTTTCTTGTTTGTTTCTGCTTCATTTCGTTTCCGACTCTATTACGAATAGGGGCTTTATTTAGTGTGCGAGAATAATTTGCCCGTTTTTCGATTTCAAAACAGAATTTTGAATAAAAATTTTTAAAAAACACGAACAAACGGTCAATTTCCCTCACGCACTAAGAATATCCCCCATTCGCAATATTTAAACAGCTAGAAACAAAAATATTGCCGAAACAGACAAGGAAAAAACCGTAGCTTACGCAGAAAGTCAGCTGTCCTGTCGATCGATAATGAAATCTGGCGTCTTTCACCGTAGTCTTAGTGTGCGACCGCAACCGCACCATGTTCTTTTAACATTGCGGTGGACTGTACATCTCCGTGCAGTAGAACTTCTTTGGCTCAACCTCTGATTTCAGTTCATGCAGTTAATTTTATGACGGAATGGATAGCTGAGTCGTGTGGCTGGTGAACTGTCTGACAACACGGTGCTGTATTCTGAATTCACTCTGATTGAGGGGAACGACACTGCTGCGGCTGCGGCGGCTGCTGCTGAGGAGCTCCCCGTCGAGCTCACGGGGACCACGAAATCGTCTACAAAGGCGGCTCATACTCCGCCGCCGCAGACACGAATGGCTGTCGCAGCGCGAGAACGCGTATTCGGCGTGCTGGCACTTATATTCTTCCTGCTCTCATTATTACTATTTATCGGGCTGCTCTACCTCTATTTGAGGAATCCTAACGAGGATATATGTATGACACCGGGATGCATACAAACAGGTTTGACTCTTCCCTTTTCTAATTTTCTTTCTCGTTCTATAATATTTTCGTTGCTGTCAGATTTTTTTCATTATTCGGTAGTTTCTAGATGTGAAATATATTGATTCCATATAAATGTGTTCCCTTGTCTAGATAGGTATTTTGACTATTTGGCAGGTAGAAATTGTTGATTGAGAGGCAATTAAATCGTAGCGAAGCGATCAATTTGACTGAATCACATGCATTAGTAGGGGCGTTTCAAGGCGAAAAAGCCGCGGGTCAAAGCTGTTCAGATCCGCTTTTCGCACGATGTCTTAGCCTCAGCGGGGGAAATTATCATGAAGTGAAGCGAAGTATTCGCTCTCGATTGAAGACGCCTGTTGTCGGCCGGCAAAAAAGGACCAGGTCTAGCCAGGTCATATGCTTTTTCAAATCGACTGCCTAAGTGTCCAAATGATTTGTTTCTGATGTGCTGGAATAGAACGTTGATTCTTAATAAAAACATTTCCTATCGTTCAAGGTCGAGAGTTTCTTTGAAAAATAGTATATGGTCGCTCAGATTCTGAGGTGAAAACACTGAGAAACTTTTGAACAAATAACTTGATGCTGTCACAGAACTTACTGCATAGCGGGAGGGACATAAAGGTATCGTTCGCGCTGGAAACCACTCTGCATTATTCAGGTTCAACGTCATGAATGAGTTAGACCACACTAGTTAAGTTTTGCGTGTCAAAAACGTAAAGTTCTGAAGTTGCAGTGGTTAAAAATCAGGATTCTCTACCAGTTCTCAACAGTCATCTAACACAAAGAAGGGAAGCGCCATGTCAGGCGCAAATGAGCCAGGATTCAAACTCTTCTCTCGGAAAATCCCAACATCCAGGCTTGCGCAGTTAAAGCTTCTAAATTTCGAATATTTTGTTAGAAGGAGAAAGACAAAAGAAGTTCACTCAGTTAATAAGTTTAAAAACCCTTTTCGAGCGTTAAGGAAAAATTCTGACTTGAAGGCAGTGGTCGCGATCAAATATGCTTGTCGTCTTTTTTTCTCCAAACCCTTTTCTGAGTCTCTCGCGAAAACATTCCGAAACACCACTGTTTTGAGCGAAATTTGAAGCCTGAACTTTTTTGTCTTTTGATGGTGAACGAGCCCACTCCACATCATCGGCATCGATGACCTCTAATATCAAGAGCATCAGCTGGCTTGAAATTGAATTTCAATCAATGAGAATTACTTATTTAGTCAAAAACATTGGCTGAAGTGCTTGCTTTCATTTATCAGTTGATTATAAATGGTAAATTTGCATTTATTTCTCCCTCTGAATGTCAATTATTTTTGACTGCTCGGCATGAGACTGCGATCTTTTTCGTCGGCGCTGTGCACGTGTGCACGAACTGGTTTCTTTGGGCTCTAAAAACTCTAAGTCTGGCCCGTTTTCCACCGCGCTACCTTGATTGTTTTTTAGCTGTTTTTGATCTAAGCTTATTTTCATAGTTTTTTTTTTCGATAACGCTGCTTCATTGGTGGATAGATGTGTGAGTTTCTGGATCTGTTTGACTGAGCCTTCGCGTTACTGCGTTGAGGGGCTGTAAGAAAGGCTGGAGCTGTGGAAGTACTTGATGGTCTAGAGAGCACATTACAACCTTGTACTGCCTTCCAGACCTCTGGAGACGACTATCCTCGTCTAAACTCTCAGGCCAAAACAATAAATCTGTCCACCTTATGAACCTCGAAGGTAGAAAAACTTTTAAAGGCAGCGTACACGCTCGTAAACGCAATTGAGATAACTACGGATTGAGAATGGTATGGCACCAACACAACGCCCACGCATTTTAAAGCCTCAAAAACGACCCACAATGACGCTACACGAGTAAGAAGTTGGCCCCGCCCCTGTATCTGCCCGCCCTTTGTATTTGCGTCCTCCTCCAAAACAGGGAAGCTGGGCGATTCTCATCGTCGGCGACATTTGTAGGTGGTGGAATAGGTATAATAGGTATACCACACACATCAATGACGGTGGGAATGGCCCCGCACCCTGTTTTGGAGGAGGACGCGAATACAGAGGGCGAGTAAATACAGGGGCGGGGCCATCTTCTCATTTGTGTAGCGTCATTATGGGTCGTTTTTGACACTTCAAAGTG
The DNA here is from genome assembly GCA_029168955.1 of Aplectana chamaeleonis. Taxonomy (NCBI): domain Eukaryota; kingdom Metazoa; phylum Nematoda; class Chromadorea; order Rhabditida; family Cosmocercidae; genus Aplectana; species Aplectana chamaeleonis. The sequence continues at coordinate 221,780 of JAPDOI010000233.1, forward strand.
CGTGGGCGTTGTGTTCGGTGTCATACCATTCTAATTCCGTCGTTATCTCAATTACGTTTACGAGCGTGTATGCTGCCTCTAAAGGCAGTGGTCGCTCTCAAATATGCTCGTCTTATTTCCCTCTCTGAACCCTTTTCTATGTGTGGGGTAGAACCTATAAGGAAAAATCGCCAAAAAGACGCTGTCCTAGGCCAAATTTTTGAAGCCTGAACTTCCTTGTCTTTTGATGGTGGACGAGCCCACTCCACATCATCGGCATCGATGATCTCTAGTATGAAGAACATCAGCTGGCATGAATTGAATTTCAATCAATGAACCTTCGGATTCATGTACACATCTAGTCAAAAACATTGACTGAAGTGCTTGCTTTCATTGTTCAACTGTTTTATTAGGTAAATTTACATTTATTTCTTACTATGAGTGTCGATGATTTTCGACTGCTTGGCATGAGACTGTGATCTTTCTGTGCACTTGTGCACGAACTGGAAATTTACGGTCTTAATAACTCTAATTCTAGCCCGTTTTTCACCGCGCTACCTTCATAGTTTTTGAGCTGTTTTTGATCTGAGCTGATTCTTGTAGTTTTTTCGATAACGTTTTTCATCGTGACCACTGCCTTTAATTCAGCGCACGGAGCGAAATCGCCGGAGGGGGTGGAAAAAGGGTATAGAGTTTTTTAGAGGGAGTTTTCTTTCTGGAAAGATCAAGGTTCTGTGAGGTTTTTTCGCTCTTATTCTGTACCTGAAGAGCTTGCCTGCTTAAAAACGTAAAAAAATAGTTAACGGTTTTTGGGCGTACGATACCTTTAAGTTAGGTGAGTGGACTAATTTATCTGAGATTTCGGCAAAAGGTGTCTTTTATATATACCCTTTTTGAATTCAAGGTATATAGAGTACCGAAAGTATAATGTCTGTCAAGTTTCTGTCGAAGATGTCAAAAATTTCGAGCTCCAGTCGCTTGGTGACAGTCATCAGTTGGCCAGACTCGAATAACCTCCCACGAAGTGCCTTTGATTTACAATGCCACGCCTAACTCAGTAGTTGAAGTCGGTGGAAATTTCGAGGACCAGCCGACCGATTGGATCACCCCGCTTTCTTCGTATAACAGTTGTCCTGCGTTCCTTTTCACCAGAGAAACAGTTGTCGAATTTTTGTGAATATTTTTGATCGCTAAAGATTCTATGGTGTTTGCCATGCCTATTGGTCCATCTTATTTTTCAAGAATTTTCGGTACAAGAAACAGAAAACAAAGTCACTTACAGTTCACGGCATCGGAATAAGGCGGTTGTGCGGTTGCGTATTCCACTAAGCGTACTGTAGGTTGCGCCATACCCGACGGCGATTTTGCATTTTTTCCTGCATTTTGTAGAAAAAACACAAGAAACGTCGAGAAATGGTAAGTGTTTGCTCCCACGCACACACATTATCAATACACCCAATGCCTTTATCATAGATACACGTAGGAATGACAAGAACAATTGAAAATTAAGAAAAAGGCGTGGACTGTACCTAATAATTTTGAAGCGCAAAATCATTTCCGATGTTAGGTTTGACGCTTTGTCTGCAGTCTCCCGAAACACACCAAACAGACGTAATTAAATATTTCAGAGGTTTATAGAAAAAAATTCTCTCCGGTACTTAAGAGTTCTGTGGGGACTTTTGCTTATTAGCTTGTACCGCGTGGACCCTCCTCAAAAACATCGAAAATCAGAATACTGTTCTTCATCGTGAACACTGCCCTTAAGGTAGACTGCCCCTGCTGAAAGTCGTTGTGCCTATTGTCATCTATATTAGGCCTCAAAATAGCGACAAACGGACCGATTCTTGTTCAAAGCACTGATTAACACCTAAATAAAAGTCTTTTTCTGAATACTCATAAGATTTTTTGATACCTTTGACCATACCTTACCATACCTTTGAAGGCGAACGCACATGCTTCAATCTCAGCTCCCATCTGATCTTTGTACCCATCCAAATTTTGTGTATACCTCGTGTATATCGTCATACACGTTGTGTGTACCACAATATGTATTTCTACCAGCCCCACCACCATCAAGCGCTCCCTCCATTGTGTTTCGTTCGCTGTGCGAGCTCGTTTCACGAGAATTCCGTGCTCGAATCATATAAATATAAAAATACCGTAGTGTTCCAAATGCATCTCACAAGGAGCTTCCGAGCCGCTTGCTCACATCTCTGACGGACATCTGATCCTTGCTGCTTTTCACTTCAGAGCTGAATTTTTCGACGACATCGGTTTGCAAATGTACTATGAACTACATCAATCACTGGGAATGTGATTCAAGTTGATTAATAGACTGAATGGAAACAGCTTCGGAAGCGAGATGACATCTGCAAGCTCCAACTACCGCAAGCCTGAAACGGCTCTGAGTCGGGGCTCAGCTGGTCGTCTGAGGAGGGAATGTCACTTGTAGAAGGTGACTTTTCCGAACAAATGGCAATTTTTTATCAGTTTAGGACGGAAAATTCGAATTTGACTTTCATAGCTGCTCTATGTTTTTCTGAAAAGCGTTACAGGCACTCATAGGTGAGTCAGCTTAGTCAGTTGTCGTTACGCCCATCGCGCCTTACATCGGTCTTCCTTAAAGGCACATTCCAACCTTAAAGGCATCGTACGCGCAGAAAACCTTATATTATTTTTTCATGTTTTTGTGAAGCTTGGCCTCTCTAGTGAACGAAAATGACGAAAGGGCCGATGAAAAACCTTCATTTGTAACGAAAAGTCAATCGGAACACATTGAAAAATACGAATTTGAATTTCGCGCCAAAATCCTTTCTGAAGTTTTTCTGCTTTTGGAGGCCTCGTCAATGTCATTTCCGGAGTTTTTCTGCATGTGGAGTTCGTGCCGTAACTATTCTTCATGTTGTCTTACGGTCGCACCAACATTCAAGGAAAAATTGCGAGATGACTGGTGAGAGTTGGTGGCGGATCTTCATCTTTGACGCCTTTCAACCTCATTGCCCAACGTTTTTGGCGCTCCAAAGTTTACCAGTGTGGTCTACCGGGTTCTATCATGAAATTGAGCCTTAAAAATGAAAATTGATTTCCGGCGCGAACGATGCCTTTAAGCCTCCTTCACACTTGCCCGACCGACGTCGGACCACTCGTTATCGAATGTGTACTACCTATCTATCCTACCCTACCCATCTTATCTATCTTAACTTATGAAATTTGATAACGAGTCGTCCGACGTTGGTCGGAAAACTATGAATGAGGCATTAGAATCGTTTTTCTGTTTTTCTGCCTATATTGAAAACGGTTCCACGCTGATTCCAATGATGTATGTCGGATCGTACAAGACCCCCTGGAAACGGACTTATGGCTCCTCTAAAACTGAGCTGCTGAACCATGGTGGACGAGTTGTCCGGGACTTGTAACCTCCGTCGTTTGCAACCGGTGTATGCGAGCTTACCTGAATAAAGAAAGAGACTAAAAATGAAGGGAAGAACAGGGCTATTGAGCGAAAACCATCGCTCATCTTGCCATTATTGAGCTCGAAAGATCGTAAAAGGGGCGTGCCAAAGTGGCTTTCCAAGGTGGGCGCCCCAGGGTGGCTTTCTACTATATCTCGCTTATTCAGAGGAATTCAGAGCTCGCACATGGCAGTTGTTATACACAGTGGGTCAACTTCACAAATTATGTGGAAATCTCAGATTTCGTTCCTGAGCTTGGACTGTGCCTTTAATGGCATTAATCACGATGGGTTTCGTTTTCGAGTTTTCCATAAAACATGAAAGTTCTAGTACCCTATATAAACTCATTTTTCAGACCGAAAATATCTTGATCGATTTTTGAAAAAGGAAGAGTCGATCGTTAGAGATCGCTGTTTTGACCAACGATTCTCAAGATCAAATGAGGATCATCCTTCTTTCAAGTGATTTGTGGATAACGACAGGTTAACCGATGTGTGTTTTAAGTCATTCTTCACGTAAATATATAGTATATTCCATCAACTTCTCCTCAGTAGTACTATATCAATTGCTGATCAGTGAATTATAATGGCTGACAGCAATTTGTGCCAGATGACTGACGGAGGCCCGGCCTCTCTTGATGGAATTTGAGAGATTCGAACTCATTTATCTTCACAGTAAGGCGTTTTTACCCAAACAAACTCTCCCTACGCTCTTAGGTGGGCTCAGAAGTGCATAAAAAACGGTGAATGGTTTCCAGCGCGTACGATGCCTTATAACTTGAAAATTGACACAATATTCGTGTTCAGCACCCCAAGTTCCTGGACAAACTCAAGGCGGTAAATGTTCTGCCGCTTGTTGCACATCAGCACATTGGATGATGAATATGAGTCTTTCGTGCGTCCTAAAAGTGCGAAAAAAAAGGATCGTGGCAAAGACTCGAACTCGTCACCTCAATTGACCACCAACAGCGCTAGCTCCCATTTCGCCATGCAGGCATGTTGCGTCCGCCATCTCGAGGCCTAATTTAAACGCGCCTTCTTGTCTCTCATTGCAACTTACCTATGGGTGCAATCACAGTTGAGAGCGGTGCATCACAAGGTGCTCTGGGAGTCCATAAATTACACGCTGCAATGCGTCTGTTTGTCAAACGCAATAAAAACGCTTATAACTCCGCTCAGAGAAACGGAGTGCAGCTAGCAATGTAAAAATCGATTTTTTCTTCCATGATTAATTCCTAAAAAATGCATTTCCGTTATAATGGCCCCTTTGTCAAAGTGACCTTGCCTGGTGAGATCCGTCTACCAGATATCGGATGTGGAAAGATCGTTTTTTTTTCGCTATGCGCCTTTGTAAAAGACTAGGAAGTTCGGGAATTAAAGCTTTCCATTGCAACTATTGCAATTTCGCGTTAAGCCCATAATGAATCTTAAAGGCAGTGTTCACGACAAAAATCGTTTTTCTGTTTACCCGCCTATCTGGAAAACGGCCCCATGCTGATTCCATCGATGTCTCTGAAGTACAAGACCTCCTGAGACCGGAGTTATGGCCCCTCCAAAATTGAGCTAAGGAGACATGGTGGACGAGTTGTCTGAGGCTTGTTACTTCCGTCTTTTGCAGCCGATGTATGCGAGCTGCCCTGAGTAAAGAGAGAAGTTGAGAATGAAGGGAAGAACAGGGCCAATAGTCGGAAACCATCGCTCATCTCACGATTTCGAGCATTCATGTGTTCACGTTGGTGGGCGTGTGTTGCGCTTTTGAGGTTTGCCTTGCGCTCGAAGTAGCAACTTCGGGTTCTTTTGGAGCTTTTCCTGGCTTGTTTTCATGCGTTCTTTCGACGTCAACGTTACAGTGTGCCCCTCCACTACCCATTCCTAGTGGAAACTGCAACACATTTTTTATCGTGAAAACTGCCTTTAAGCAGGGAAAAGCGGACATTATTTTCGAAATTTCGGAAATTGGAGCGCCAAAAACCATCGGGAGTCGGAAAATCGGATACTCGGAAATAATTTTACCTGGGTAGATTATAACCACCCCTGGTGGCTGCGCCTATATGTGGGTCCCAGGTCTGCTCCTTTTGAGAGTGAAAACAGACCTCAGATTCCGGATAAACAGTGTTACCTGCCTAACCTTCCCGAGGTTAAGCAGGTAACACTATTTAATCTCCTAAAATCGTGTTTTGTAATTATTTCCGGTTTTTCCAATTTTCAGGTGCATTTTTCGGAAATCGGTAGGCCAAAAACCACCGGAAATCAGCTAATTGGAACTCCGCATATCCCTGATCTGGAGATCATAAACAGAATGAGGTCAGATGACACCTAAAACACACCTCATAATGAAGTACAAGCCGCTTAATTGAGTGCAGAATTGGTTCACAGTGGAGAGAGAACCAACGCCAACAGCTGACTCGCGAATGTAGGAAAAAAACCACGAAAGTGAAACTTAGCAAGAAAAGTGTTGGAAGCTTACCTGACTCGTACTAACCGCACACCGACAGACAGACATTTGGAAAGTGAATTCCTAGAGTTCCAGGGGATTACGAGCGCTTTCTTTGATCTCCCCGAAATCTTCAGCAGAATTATTTTTGGTAGTTTCAGGAACGTACATATGAAACGCGGCATTAATAGTATGGCTCCTAAAAGTTTGTTAAATGCCTCAGGGGAGTGAAAATTGCAAAAAATAGACCTAACCCTGCACAGTTCCGTCATACCTGGGAACACCGATGCGAAGCTTGCTCTCTCACCTGCAGCCAGTGCTTGGGACTACTATAGCCGAGCAAATAAGATTTTTTCTTTCGAACTTTTCCGAATGATCGACTTCTCAATTCACCCGATAATCACGTTTTTCGAATGATCGATTTTTGCTCATAGTCGCAAATCACACTTTTTCAAACAATCGATTTTTCCAATAGAAAGTTGGCTTTTTCAATCGACCTAAATGCAGTGGTCGCGATGAAACACGCTAGTCTACTTTTTTCCTCTAACCCTTTTCCGAATCTACATAGAGTACTAGGACCTACAAGAAAAGATTGCGAAAAAACCCTATTTTGGGTGAAGTTATCAGCCTCATTTTCCCGTTGTTTTGATGATGGGCGAGCCGGCTCCACATCATCGGCATCGAAGATCTCTAGCAGGGGTGTGCGTTAATGAATTTTTTTTTTCGTTAAGCGTTAATCGTTAGTTTTCGAGAAAAAATCGCGTTAACCCGTTAATGCGTTGACACGTTAATTTTGCTTTTCGTCAAAAATTTTCAAAACATTACTTGACCACACTGGAAATCAATTGCCAGAGGTCCCAGACAAATAATATACACCTTCTTATGACGTCAGCAGGGCGTCGTGGAAAGCAGTAGGGCTCCAGAAGCCGTAGGCACGCCCTCGTGGGAAATAGCTAGGGCTCCAGATGACGCCGTCAGGACGTCGTGAAAGGTGGCTGGAGCTCCAGATGACGTCATCATGGCGTCGTGGAAAATGGGTGGGGCTTCAGATGACGCGGTCAGGACTTCGTGGAAAATGGGTAGGCCTTCAGATAATGTCATGGAGAGTAGGTAGGGCTTCAGATGACGTCAGCAGCGCGTCATGGAAAGAAGGCAGGACTTCAGATGACGACGTCAGGGCGTCGTGGAAAGTGGATGAGCGCTCAGATGGCGTCAGCAGGACGTTGTAAAAAATAGGCGTGCTTGGCGTCCTAGAAAGTCATTGGAGCGTGCGCCGCGTCCTAGAAAGTCAGTAGCGCTCTATGTAGAACGTCCGACGCGTGGTAGAAACTTAGTGGCGCTTCTTGTGGAGCGTGTGTCGCTTGTCAGAAAATGTGTGGCCTTCAATCCCCGCTCCCAACCCTCATTTGATAGCTTTCTCAATCTTAGAGAGGTAGATCATGCCTCACATTTCCTTTTTGGAACACTAATTCGAATTTTTTCGATATTGGGAAGAAATAACGAAAATAGATAGACAATGGAATGGGACACATTGAGGTCAGCGATATATTTCAGAGCAACCGAAAATTGACTGCGCCGCAAGCCGACGCGACGTGCACGGCACAGTTTTCAAATCTGCCATTGAAGCAGATCAATCAGTGCCATAATTCCATTGCAATTAACGAACTCGAATAAACGTGATTTCAGGACTTTTTCGTTGAGCGTTAAGGTAATTTTTGAAAAAAAAACCGCGTTAACCCGTTAATGCGTTAACACGTTAACGTTATAACGCACAGCACTGATCTCTAGTATCAAGAACATCAGCTTGCTTGAAACCAGCATCTAATCAATTTTTCTGGCATCCACCAGTTTTCCTCGGTCTCGCCAGCTCCAATATTTATGCCCTCGTCTAATCAAAATATTAACTCAAGTGCTTGATTTCATTGTTGTTTCTATACGTTAAAGGCAGCATACACGCTCGCAAAAGTTATTGAGATAACTACATTAGTGGGGTCGTACGGGCCCTAGAAGAGCCCTCACAAAGTTTGAAGAGTTGAAAACGAGTTAAAATGACCGTATTTGAGCCGTATTGAGTCACAAAATCATCCTTTCTCCGCCCACCGATACGAGCGCCGCCCCTCTATACAAATGTTTAATGCGCGATTACGGTCATTTTGGCTCATTTTTTACGCTAACGTCGTAAGCGTTCCATAAAGGACCGTATGATCACATTAGCGTCGTTATCCCAAAAAAATTGTCGCTAGCTCCGCTATTTCAGCCAATGCGGTAAAACTCGTCCACTTCTGGGCCAATATAAAAGGAACCGTTATATCTTCATTTCAGTTGATTTTTTTCCGGTTTTTTCGTTTTCTCTGAATATTAACAGCTTCAGACCTTCGATTCATTCCATAAAATTTATATCATTTTTGAGCGTGTATGCTGCCTTTAAACTTGCATTTATTTCTGCTTCTGAATGTCACTTAATTTTGACTACTCAGCACTCCGACCTGTTTGAGCGGTGCTGTGCACGTGTGCAGGGATCGACATTGTAGGAACCTATGAACTCTAAATGTAGACCGTTTCTTGCCCCGTGAGCTTAGCGGTTTTTAAGACGTTCGCGGACTAAGCTTATTTTCACGGTTTTCTCAATAACTTTTTTCATCGCGACCACTGCCTTTAAGAGTCCTCTTAGCGATTTGAGCAGAATTCGCATACGCGTCAGCCTAATGAAGTCCTTCGTTTCCGCAACAGCTCTCTAACAAAGGAAGTTTTAGAGCGGTAAAGGCATCTGGGAAAACGAATTGCATTGTTAGTAGTCTTGGGCCTCCATTGTGAAACTGTGCGGTATGGCGACCCTAGCTGCAGGCTCCAAGATAATACATACATAATATATTGGAGCTTCTCAAGCTTCGCGAAAAGATGATGATACCCACCAGACATTATCCGCGATGTTTTGAAAAAAAAAAACTCCGGATTTGGGTCAAAACTTGTATGAGGGGCTGGGTGCTTAGAATGAAACTGGGATCCGCTTGCCGAGCGAGGAATTCAGCATTTAGAGACAGCGAGAAGTTTTGGGCAAATTCAGACTCTCGAATTCCATAAAAATTCTGTATAAGTTCTCTTTGGCACCTTTGAGGCTGGAATTTCAGGATTTCAGTGAACGTCGCTAAAATACGGAAAATTTAGCCTGACATGAGAGGGCGTAACAGGCCAATCCATCGAAGACGTCTTGCCACCCATCGGGAGAGATAGTGAAACCTGTAACCATAATCAAAACTCACCATGGGTTAACACTTTCCCACATGATTTGCTTCGCCCTATACAATTACCCGTAAGCCGTCTTTAAGTTGACGACTTCAGTGGCTTTTTGTCTTTTCCTTTTCAAGTGTTTTCCTATAGTAATACTGCGAATAGATACTTCTTTTGCAGCACCAGCCTTTTAAACGCAGTGTTCTCGATAAGAGAGTTGCCCGTTTTTCTTTCCGGAAGGTAAGCTTTGGATCCCTTTATGGAGCGTAAGGGCGAAAAAAAACAACGAAAAAGGGCCGGAAAATGTGGATGGAGATCTCGTGCATCAGCCCAACCATTGGATCACCGCGCCCAAGTTCCTTCTTCCTAATACATAAAACAGATGTCCAATTTTCGTTCATGAAAGGAACAGTGGCCAAAATTTTGAATACTTTTTATCCGGAAGGATTCTAACAGGCAACCATGTGCATTGAACCGTCATATTTGTTAAGGGTTTTTGGTAAAAAACAGAAAACAGAGTCAGCTATCTAAGAATTTTAAAGCGAAAAACCATTTCCGATGTTTGTGTTGTTGAGAGTCCGCAGTGCGCCATGCTCATCAAACAGACGCAGTTGAATATTTTAGAGGTCTTCAGGAACAGTTCTTCTCCGATGTTCGGGAGTTTTGTGGGACTTTTCTCTATTATCCTCCACTTTTTGGATGGGCTCAAAAGCGTCGAAAACTCCAAAACGGGTTTTTATTGTGAACCGTTAAGGAATACGTGCCAGGATCGCGAACCTCTGCCGGAATCGTGTACCAGGTTGTTCAATAAGTGTTGTCGTTCGATAATAGAGGGCGTTGCTACTAGCCCAAATTTTTTCGTTTTGTTGGTACGGTCTTCATATGAACGTATGTGAAGTTTCATTTCAATCTGTCAATTCATTCTTTGTTTACAAGCCATTTAGTGTCGCCGTGTCACAGCAATGGAAAAAAATTAATATTATGCAGTGAAAATTCTTATTTTTGGAAGGTGTAGCGCTAAAACAAACGTGGTCGTACAAGCCTTGAAGACGATCCACGTGAAGGACGTCCAAAAAGCGCATCAACACCAGAAATCATAGCCAAAATACAGGATATGGTTTTGGAAGATCGTCGATTCACTGACAGAGATTTTGTAGAGGCTCTACACATCTCATTAGGCAGTGTGAGCTATATTGTAAGTGAAATTTTGGGTTTTAGAAAGTTGTGTGCATAATTGGTGACACGCATTCGCTAACAATGGAACAAAAACACATTCGAATGCGACTTTCTCAGCAACATTTGGAGCGTTTTAAAAATGATAAAGTGGATTCTGTGCGTCGATTCATCACTATGGATGAGGCTTGGGTCTATCACCATGATCCTGAATCAAAACAAGAAGCAAAAGAGCGGTGTGAATCTGGTTGTTCGATTTCGAAACGAGTTCGTGTCCGGAAATCGGCTAAGAAGGTTATGGCACTAGTTTTTTGGAATGTGGAAGGAATTCTGTTTGTGGATTACTTGCAAACTGGTAAAACAATTAATTCTGAATCTTATTGCAACCTTTTGGACCAGTTGAAGCATAAAGTTCGTGAAAAAAGGCCCGGTTTGCAGAAGAAAAAAATTCTTTTTCATTAGGATACCGCGTCACAAGAGCATTTTGACAATGGCTAAAATTTATGAATTAAATTTTGAATTTTATGGAGCATCCATCGTATTCACCAGACTTGGTCCCCAGCGACTTCCATTTGTTTCCAGAACTCACAAAATTTATGCGTGGCAAGTGTTTTTCATCAAATGAAGAGGTCAAGACGGCTGTTGAAGCGTATTTTGCAGACCTTCCGGATTCTCATTTCAGGGATGGGATCCACAGAGTGGAGGATCGTTGGAGCAAATGTATTAATGTTCAGGGAGATTATACTGGATAATAAAGTGTATTTTTAACCATAAAATTGTGTTTTTCTTATCGAACGAGAAAACTTATTGCACAACCTGGTATGCTTGTTTTAGCACCTCGTAATACATATGCTGGCATGGTGCAGATTTGATTTGGCCGACTGGGCAAAGCTTTTGCCAATTTCGTGCTCAAGACAACCCCAACAAACGAGCTTATATTTCGCGCCACCTAAATGCTCGTGGAAGGCGAGCATAATAAACTCTTTGCGCCATCGATATGGATATGCTTTCAAACGCGTCACGGGGATTGACTCATTGCCGTGGGAGAGGTGGCGAAGGTCCTTCATGTATGAAGTTGAATTTCTGTTACTTTTTAAGGAAGGTATTTTCACTATCATAAACAGCAGCATCGGTTTATTAAGTTCACTGACCAGGGAAGTTCAAACCATTTACCAAAACGACCATCCCGAACACAATATACCGTATTTTATCTTTTAGTAGTACATGTACTTCCAGTTCTCAGGCCTCTATTTAAAGGCAGTGTTCACGATGAAAATCGTTTTTCTGTTTTTCCGCATATCTTGAAAACGGCCCCATGCTGATTCCAATGGTGGCTCTGAAATCACACAAGACCTTCTGTGAATGCAGGTATGGTCCCTCAAAGATTGAGCTATGGAAACATGGTGGACGAATTGTCCGAGGTTTGTAACTTCCGTCTTTTGCAGCCGATGTATGCGAGCTGACCTGAGTAAAGAGAGAAGTTGAGAATAAAGGGAAGAACGGGGCTAATGATTGAAAATCATCGCTCATCTCACGATCTCGAGCATTCATTTGTTCACGTCGGTGGGCGTGTGATGCGCTTTTAGGGTTTTCAATGCGCTCGAAGTTGCAACTCCAGGCTCTTTCGGGGCTCTTCCTGGCTCGTTTTCATGCGTTCTTTCGACGTTAACGTTACAGAGTGTCCCTCCACTACCCAATCCCAGTGGAATTTCGAAAACTTTTTTCATCGTGAACACTGCCTTTAAGATGTACTTCAATTAGAGGTGTAGTTCGAATATAGGGTGTACTTCTGATACTCAGCCCCCTCTTTTTGGTGTACTACTATTAGAGGCGTACCTCTAGTGCACTTCTACAATTCGGCGCGATTTATTGAATTTTCTATGGTGGACTGTTTGCATTTCCGGCAAGGTTTTTTGTATAACACCGAGAATTTCTACATATTCGAATTTCAGACCGCAGCATAGAAAAGTTGCCATTCGAGCTCAATCGAATCGCGGCTTCCATAATCGCTGTTATCAGCCTCATGTTCGAAACTGTTATTCACTGACTTCTCAGGCGATTCTCGGCCTTGAGCCGCCTGACAGTTTGGCTCGTTCTCCCAAACTGCTGATCGGCTCCTGTTGCTGTACGGGTCGCTGCTGTTGTCTTCCGGGCCACTGCTGTTGCTGTCCGGGCTCCTCCAGTTGGCTCGAACAGCAAATGCAGTGGCTCGGAGTTTGGGAGAACGAGCATAACTGTCAGGTGGCTTCGATTCCTGTTTGGTGCGGCTCGGGGCCTAGAATCGCCTGAGTTTGCCAGGTCAATTTCTTCTAAAAGCTATCAGCTCGGCATCACTTTCGTCGACGCATGCTTCACGAAGAAGGGATGCCTCAATGACTCGTGAGGATTGAAGCACTGAAGCTGATCGTCTTTTGGAGCGTTCGGGGCGATAGAAAAAACCCTATTCTCCAATGACATAACAACAGCTCCTCTAGAGCAAGGTTCTTTGCGTCCACAAGCCACATCCCCTGTTTCCCAGCCAAATTCACTCTGTTCCCTCGCGCGCTTGTGCGGAGGGGTAGAGACTGCGAGAAAGTGTGCGGAGATGGAGACGGAGCGTACGCGCGCAGAGGCACGCGATAAACGGAAATAAATTCCTTTTGGAAACAGAGGATAAACGTCCACAATTGGTGTTGTTAGATTTACTTGTAGTGTGAACGATTTTTCTACTCGAGTCAAAGATCTCAAAGATCTCCGTAGGAGCTACGTTCTTAGAATTGGAAACTCTAATAGAAGCACCCTTTATCAGACCTTACAAGGTGACTGAAAAGCGTTCGATGCATGTTTGAATCAGGGATGAGAGAATTAAAAATTTTGAATTTAAGAATACGGAACATTTTTAATTTCGGAAATCGGAAGTCGGAGCAGGATCCAAAATATGTGGAATCGAAACAAGTTTACATTTTCATATAATCTCATTGTCATTTACGACCTTGATGAAGAAGCACCTCGGAGTGGGATTCACTTGGTTCCGACGTGTACGTGCGCGGAGCGAGGAGGGAGACAAGGAGACAGGAGGGAAGAAGGGGAGATAGGAGTACGCGTGCACACGCACGCGTAGAAGGATGTATTGGTATGGGGAATAAGTTTCCGCAGTTTTTTTTTCAATTTCACACCGAATATCAATAATTTTGAAGACTTATAGATTAGATGGAGAATTACTTGATTGTTTTTTTTTTCAAAAAAAAATCTTTCGAAGGATCCACATATACGCACTTTCTTTTTTTCCGATTCAGCCCTATTTTCGGTAGCTACATATGTAGTAAAAACTGATTGATCGTCGGGGAGAAGTACATACAGTGCTCTGAATCATTTTGCTGGAGGCAGGCGTTCTAGCGCATTTTGTGTAGTTTTTCCTACGGTCGTAACACAGAGTGGCCAACGCAATGCTGTATGTAGGAAAATCGTGAAGTTTTTCAAAGACAGTTTTCACGATGAAAAGTTTTCCAACGGGTTTTCCTTTTTTTTCGAAAGGTGAGGCCTTTGTAGGGCGTTTCGCTGTTATCCTGTACTTCAAGGGTGTACCTGCGCAAAAGCATCCTACTATCAGGGCTGTGCGGAAATCCTTTTTTAGATTTTCGGAAACGGAAACGGAACAGATCAAAAAACTATGGGTTGTCTCATTCTCACGTTCCGCCGCTACTCATTAGTTACAGTTCTCATTCGATAACCTATGGTTTCTGTCAATAAATCAACAATTATTCAAACTACATAGACTCACTAACAATAAGAGGCGTTCCACGATTTTTCGAATCTTCGCTCCAGAAAAAATCCGAGAAATTTTAAAAATTAGTAAATGTAGCGGCCCTTATGAAACAGTGTACAGCCTGTCCCCCAGAAAGCAGTCCAGGCTTTACAAGGTGCAGCTGAAGCGGGCGGCCGCGTTGCGTGTTCAGGACCGATAGAAGTGAACCTCCAGGTTCTCACCGACGACGTTCTAGATTTTCTGTTGAACCTTTATTTTGAATCCTGTCGGAGCGAATACAGCACGATCAAATTCAAAAAGTAAACAGAAACTACTGGGTGACAATAGGGAAAATCACTTTTAATCTGCCTCTAATTTTAGAAAACCGAACCTTGCTGAGGATCTCAGCCAGGCTTAGATATCCGATCGAACACAAGAGGTTGAAAGTGCTTTTCAGTCCCTCATGATGCCTCCAAGCACCCTTGCCTATACCCACTACCATTACCCGTGTAGCACTATTTTCTTCCGTTTCCGGGCCTGAAAAGTCGGAAACGGAACGGAACGGCCCAAAAAACACCGGAATTACGGAAACGGAATCGGAAACGGAACGGTTCCGCACAGCCCTGCCTACTATCCACGTTTGCCTTAGTCTGTGTGTGTGTGTGTGATAATGAACAGGAATTAGTTATGTCGTTAACAATTGACATCAAGCTGTCACACCCACTGCTCATGTATGTAGCCGTGGTGATTGACGCGAGGTTTTTTTGTAAAAATTTTTTTCGTGGCGTTTTTTGCGCGTACACTGAGAAATATTGCATCTCCACCGCGATTCCGCCTGCCGGCGCCGAGCCGAAGGAGTCGCGGTGGAGATGCAGGAGAGAACCGCGGACGATTCTTTATTGACAAAATTGCGGTAATGTCGCGGTAGTGTCCAGGGTCGCGGGGGGAGTCGCGGGACAGTCCGGGATCGCAGTGGTTCATAATGAGGGATTTTGTGGTGCAAATATGCATTTTCGATGCACTTCCAGAGCTGAATCTATTATTTTGTAGCACTGTCGTATGGGACGCAACGAAAGCAATCTGGAAATCACTTCAAATTTGAAGTCGAACCACTTTGAAGCGCGAAGGTGCGCACCTTCTGAAATATAAGACACGTTCTCTGCCGCGTACGGTGCCCTTAATAACGAAGCTGTTCCTCGTGTTGAGCCATTCCAAGAAAATCTACGTCTATAGAATGCTTACTTTAGTTCTTCCCAGCGGCATGAATGATGTCCCTTTGAGCTCCTGAAGCGTAATTGACACTCAGGGATTAAAAAGCCGGCGCTAAAGCATGTTGACGCGCTCAAGTTTTTCTTTTGAAAAGAATGCTAGACTTTCAGATTTTAACATACACATAGGCCTTTCGTCAAACTAGATCTAGCGAGCTGACCAGGCGCGACCATTAGCGGTGGCCGCGCGGTGTTCGCGACACCACCACCAGCCAGCCGAAGTTCGATCGCGAACGGTGATCTACCGCCGTGGCCCTTCCATTCACTTGACCTAATTTGGCGAAAGGCACATTCATAACACCTGCCTTTTTAATCTCCTATAAACAGAAAGTCTTGCGTCGAGTAGGACTTCGTACTGTGCTTATCTGGGCCCTATTCCGGTCCGCAATTGCGTCTTTACACGCTTTGCGGTCGCACGCTCCCGAGTCAGAAGAGCTTCCAGCGCCGTGGCCGCCGATCTGCTGACTCTAGGTGGGTTTTGGAAACTGCAAACTAAGAAAAATTGGAGAAAATTGCATAAAAAAGCCACATCGAGGCGGCTTTGGCGCTGGAAACCCAACTGACTCAAGCGCGTGCGGCTGCAGAGCGTGTCGAGACTCAATTGCGGACCGGAATTTGGCCCAGATAAGCACAGTATGAGACATCGAAAAATAGCCACCAACTCTCAATTTGAGCTGGGTTACCTACTAAAGTAGCTGTTTCAGCGTCGGTGATTTTGTCATCGATGAACTCGTCCGTCGACCCGTGTTCCGATTTTTACGAGTACGCCTGTGGTCAGTGGATCAAGGGGCATCCGATCCCCGATGATGCTCCGTCGGTCAGCAATTTCGAGAATCTCGGGCAGGATCTCGAGTTCGCATTGAAAGGTTCGTTCAAATTCCATGAACAGAAAAGTCCTAAATCGAGGCTCCGACTTCCTATGGTCCATTTAAGAATTGCTGGAAGAGAAGATCGGCCGAGACGAGCACATTGATCGACAGAGTGCTATCGGCAAAGCAAAGTTCTTCTATAAACTTTGCCTGAACGAATGTGAGTGTCACACTTCGGAGATTTTTGGAAGCATGACCATTTCATTATCATTCTCTGGAGGTGCTGCGATAATGAGCACTTTAATATCTGATCCTAAAAATGAGAGATGACGCATAACATCCGAAGAGCGGCGGATTTCAGTCCGTAAAACCCATCTTGTACTATGCACGTCTGAGAGAGATTGATTCAAAAAGGGTGATGGATGACGTTACACCATGCGCTTCGCGACTCCACAAGCATCGTCACTTTTATGATGGATCACTAATCAAAAGCCACATCTTTCACACGGACAACTGTTATAGGACGAAATAAAGAGAGTGTGACTTCCGCAAAATCTGTGAAGTTTTTTTAAGCAGAAATCTTCGACAATTGGCGGACAACATTTGACGAGGTGGTGGCTGCATTTGGTGGCTGGCCAAGTCTCGGGCATCGGTTGCCGGCGGAAGTCTCGATCGAGAAACTGTACGGTTCGTGGCCTCTTCATCCGGACGGCTCCAATTCGACAGAGTGATTCAATGTGTTTTGTTACTTCAGGCGATATGGTGGCCAAGTTTCGAGCCGACTCTCTGTTCAAGGCCACAGTACAGCCGGATGATAAGAACTCGGAGAAGCACGTTTTATTAGTGAGAAACGTTTCCGATTTGAAAAACAAATGATTACCTCTACCACTTGTTCCAGAAAAGTAGATCTGCCAAAGCGTTGAGATTCAGCTGATTTAGATAGACCAACCCGCTTTGAATCTGTTCGCTCGGGATTTCTACGTGTTGGCTGAAAACGAGGAACGACTTGCCTATTTGCAGTTGATCAGGTTAGACTAACTACTTCGTAACGTATTCTTTATCCAATTGGCTTCATTATAGAGACGTCCTTGTACTTTTACATGCGCCGGCTGAATCGGCCACGCAAGATGCTGAGGAGATCATCGAGTTCGAAACGGCGCTCGCCAATGTAAGATTTTCGTAATTCTGCTTGAAAAAAGTAGTCTGAAAAGTGTTTCTGAGATTATTATCGACTCTTGTGCATACGAAGGCAGCATTCGGCTACTGGCAATTGGCAGACAGCTGAATGCTACCTACAGACGATTGTAAATTGACACCGGCACAAAATTCTCACGGTAAACAAAATTGATGATACCTAATTGATAAAGGGAGTGAACTCCAAATACCGGGCGGTACCGATTGCCACAAGGGCATGAAATGATGATATCAGTTGCATTTCTATATCAGATCGGCCGACTCAGGCTCTCAAATGGAAAATGCAAAGTATTTTATGGCTTTGTGGCAATCGGTACCGCACGGTATTTTTCGTCTAGTGATCAAGGGTAGGGTATGAAAGAAATTGAGAGCGGTGTGTTTTCATTCACACACCATCTTTCTCTGGAGGTGAGCGGCTGAAGGTGACATACTAGGGGTTAGGGAAATAGCCTCACCGGTGATAAAGATAACACGATATTGGGGCTCCCTCATGGAAAACTCTGGTACGAAGAACTACTTCACTTTCGTGAGAATTTTGGCTGGTGGCAAATTAGAAACCTGTGGATGCTACCTGAGGATTAGAATCCGTAACAATCATTTTTGAAGGCAGCAGACACGCTCAAAAATGGTATCGATAGTATACAGCAACAGTCTTCTATGCCATACGATGTTTTCGGTGGATCTTTACCGAGGGCACAAAAACGTGGTGCAAGGTTACGAAAAACACTTAACTCGGTCAAACGCGAAAATCTCCCCTCGGAATTTCAGATCTCTTCTGAGCACACCAGAAGAATCTCGCAAAGAGGTTCAGGCAAACTGACGCTAAGGCCCCCGTCATAGTCGGTGGATCTACTGAGTCCCACCCGGTCGATACGCACCGAATTCGTGGGAAACGGGTGCAAAAAATCAACCCACTGAGTCCGACTGCGACCGTCTGATGCCCACCGCAATCCCCCCGGTCGATACTGATGGTTCTCATGCGTACAAGAGGACCGGGCCAATGCACCGGCTGAGTCCCACTGAGCCCCACCGAAATCATCCTCACCCCACCCGGTCGATATAGGTGTTTCTCACGTGATTTGGGTGCATTTTTTCGGCCGACTGCGACCTGCCGAGTCCCGCCGCATCTCGACTCTCGTCGTCTGCGCTCTGCCCCACGTACTGCTGCCGCTGACTATCGATTTTCGCAGAGGAACTGGTTGGCGCTGGGGGCAACCGGACTCGGTCGGACTCAGCAGGTTTTTCGACGAAGTCTGACGGGGACCTTAGGGTTCTCTGCGTTCTGAACGCTCATAGTCGCTTGAATACGGTCGTTTTCGCTCGTTTTTCACGCACTCTACGGCATTATCGTCCTTTTGAAGGCCGTACGAGACTTATGCTCCGTCTGTAGCGGGATAGGGGCTCTCCACACCGAGGAATAGTTGTCTAGCCTTTTCGGCTCTAATTCCACTCGGGACCTATTGACTTGAATTGAGTGGCGCGGCGTTTCAAACTGCGAAAGCGGGACAACTCCTCCCTCTCTGTGCAGAGAGAGCCTGTCCCGTCTGTAGCGAGTTACGAGCGTCAGCGAACGCAAGGGATACCCACCTTCACCATTGGTTATTGATTCCGTCCGAGAGCTGCAGACGACGCGAGCATCAGCGGCACGCAGGTCCTCTGCAGCTCATCGTCTATGCCGCTGCTGATCAATAAATCGTGATTCACCCCACATCGACCTACATAGGGCACGTGCAGCACAGCAGAGGTTTAGGCCCTAGTTGAACACCAGCGATTCGCCGCCGCTGCCTTCCGCGGCATGTCTGCTATTGGTCAATTTCGAAATCCGACCAATCGCAGACGTCCCTCAAAAACCAGCGGCACCGAATCGCCGATGTATAACTAGGGCCTTACATGCGTCTCGCTGCTCTTAGCTAGCTGTGAACGGAGCTTAATAGCGCCCATATCTCGGTTTTCCGCGAGCTTGTATGAAGATCAAAGACTTTGTTGTCACGAAGTAGTTGTTATCTAGACAGAAATCCCATTTTCGTAGAGTTTCCTGCAGTTTCTTGTTGTGATATCATGTGTGTTGGTTTTCAGATCACGATGGCCGACGATCAGCGTCATGACATAGCCGAATTGTACACGAAAATGACTTTGGGGCAAATGAAGGAGCAGTTGCCGAATTTCGACTGGCAACTGTTTTTCAATCAAGTTTTCCATCAAATCACCGACAGGGTAATCACTCTCCTCCTTTTTCTCTTGAAGATTTCAATTTTTCACGCATCCCTCCCCACCCCTAAAAAAGTGTCTCATGTCGTAACAAGAAAAATGTGGTCCTAACGTAAACATGGTTACCGTATTATATTTAGTCTGACGTATGAACTAGGCAGCTGGCCGTGCGGTGTTGGCGACATTACTGGTCAACTGGGTTTCGAGCGGCCCCGTCCATTCACCAGACTAAATTGAATTCTTAGCCCTTCTCAACAACTCTAGTTCATGACTACCCTCATAAGTGACGACTTAATGGATTTCACAATAAATTCGTTCCCTTCAGAACGGCAGTCAGATAGCTTTTGATGAGAGCGCCGAGGTCGTTGTCTATGGTGTGGAATTCCTACGTCGACTCGACATATTGTTGCCACAGTTTGAGAAAAGGTAATAGTTTCCCATACAGCCTAATTTCCTCTTGTTTCCTGTTTGCATCGCCTCAGCTGAAAAACTGAATTTTTAGTGTTCCTAATTGTTTTTTACAGTTTCTGTTCATACCTTGTATAATTGATCACTACTCGAATAAGACCTTCAAGTTTGCTGGAGTACCACTCTGCAAAAAAACTATGTACCACAGAAGAAGTTCAGTAACCCTACTGTTTTTCTGGTTTTCCATTCAAATTCGCACACAAAGAAAAGGCGAGAGGACGTCCATTGTTTGACCTTGTGATCATTCCCTTGTGTTGCCTCGTTGGCTGTCCACTAGGGAGGCTCCGTTCATACGTGGCGAGAGCGAACGATCACGCAAAATCGAGGGTCATCGCGAGCACGCAATTCGCTAGTGGCTCACGCGCTCCTCCTCGCGCGCCATTGCCCGCTCGCTCTCGCGCGCTTGCGCTAGCACCCCGAGGCGAACAGCAAGTTTCAAGCTTACTGCTCCATCACTAAAGCAGATGGCATTAAACATGTAGCAAAACTACTGCCTCTGTTACCTATGATCCCACCACGGAAGTCGAAAACCGTGGGAAATCATCAGCCGTTGCGCCGACTCGAGCGATTGATCACCCGATCAAACGCTTTCAATCGAATCAACACGACTCAGGTAGGGACATCACACTTCCCGCGGTACCACTAGCCGACGTGCCGTAACCCCTTCCGCGGAAGGCCAATAGAATTTTTGCGGAATGTCGCAAAAAAGCTTAATCATCGAATAAAGTACGCATAATTCAAGGCGAGTGGTAAATTACCTCGAATGGTGTTGGTTCTTCAAGACGATGCTGCGAGACCTTCCG
Source organism: Aplectana chamaeleonis (assembly GCA_029168955.1). Classification (NCBI taxonomy): domain Eukaryota; kingdom Metazoa; phylum Nematoda; class Chromadorea; order Rhabditida; family Cosmocercidae; genus Aplectana; species Aplectana chamaeleonis. The sequence goes on from JAPDOI010000233.1 coordinate 242,519, forward strand.
GATCCGTTTGCTCTGACCATATTCAAATTTTACAAAACGCTCAACTGTAGGTGGTTGCTTTTATCAATTGCTGATGGCATGTTCTTGTCGTGATTTCACCCCTACTGACACCTTTTTTAGTGATGAACGTGCAAAAGGTTCGGTGGCATGGTTGCGTTACGCGCATCAACAGCTTAATGCCGATGGCCACTTCATCGATATACGTGAAAAATCATTTCGACCATGAGGCGAAAAAGCAGGTGATTCTTTTAACCATGCTGTTGTTTACGCAAATTGCTTGCAGTCACCTTACCACACAAAATTCAAATTTAAATGCAATCGACCAAGAGTACCTGTACGGACAACAACTGGACTAATTCGAGCAACAATAGGATCACGTGAGGCTGCGTAGTGAGCAGCATTTGGGGCGATGAGGATATTACGAGCACCAGGTTGCGCTGCCTCTCCCGTACTCTTTCTCTGTTTAAACGTTCAGTCGAACAGACGTTGAATCGAATCTCACATTGAAGATGACGAAAGTCGTCGTAAGGCTTCGGGATTTTTCTTTGTTCTTGATCTGTCCGTAATACGATTTTCTTCGTCTGATTCAATGAACCAAGAAAGAAACCTTCGTTCCCTTTCTAGCGATAAGTTTCTCGGAACTACAATTTTCGCCTGTTCCAATAAATGTGAAAAAACGACGCCTTTTCATCGCGCTGAATGAAATCTTATGAAGGCATTCTGAAAGCCCCTACTTAATCCAGCACGATCTATTATATAAGGCCGCGGTAATACTAGTGCCACGACGGTGGGTGACAAAAGGCGGATTTATCAGTCGTGGCTAAATTACGCATCTGATGCAATCGACCGTTTTGATAAGCAGTGTTAGCGTTGGCCGTCACAGAGTTTTTACGGCTGAGAAACAATGGGGATAAGAAACAAATGATATACTCTTTCCCTGGGCCTAATTCCGGTCCGCATTTGCGGACTACGGCTATTACATGATGGGGCACGTGTTAATCGTGCTGGGACCACTTGGTCCCGGCACGATTCAATCTTCTCCCAGCACGATTAACACGTGTTGCATGACGGACGTCGTAGTCCGCAAATGCGGACCGGAATTAGGCCTAGGGAAAGACAGTAGAAGAACCATTCATTCAAAACAAAAACTGTTAGACAAGAGGCGGTGCTATCCTAGCGGGGGGAAGGCACTGTTGTATAGCACTTGGCCGCGCCCATTTTTCTATGCCGCAATGACTCTCCTAATTTTTTCCGGGATTCAGAATTCAGCACAAGACATTGGAGCATAATATCGGAATAAGAGTAACGTACATGCAGCAGAGACGGTCTGCCGGCTAGGCATTACATAAGATTAATTGATATAGTGATTGTCATTTACCAAGGTGTTCACGGTGACTACGGTATCACAATTGTTACATTTTTAAGGATTATTGTATTGTCATATCATTATTTGACATGCCCCCTCTCCTCCCCGGCTCGAAGTGGTCCTCGGTTTTCGAGTCAACGGTAGCTCGTAGAGTGAAGTGGAATGAAGTGTTCATCTGAGAACACTTGGCACTACTGTTTTAACCAAATTTCTAAATTGTTTGGGTGGGATCCCCTGTATAGGAGTGAAATTTACTTCCGTTCATCGCGTGCGTCTGTGTGCGTGTGCTGCGTCTCCTTCTTCCAACACTTTCTCGCTGTCTCTCTCCTCGCTCCTCACAAGCGCGCGAGGAAACACATTTATAGTGGAGTCCACCAAGAGTGTCTCATTTAGTTATCAATGAGAAGCGGTCGATTGGAGATCAATGAACATGAACCTCGTTGCAGCACAACCGCTCTCACTCAATCGGTCTCGAGCGTGCTGGTATGGGATTCATGCACATTGATCTCCAGCCGACCGCTTCTTATTGATAAGTAAATGAGACACTCTTGGTGGACTCCACTATAATTGATTGCTATCTGCAACTGCGGACACCCGCCTTTGCGACACGCAGCCCACCCGCAATCAGCGGTTGTCCGCACCTGTGCACCAGAATTTCGTTACAATAGTGACAGTACGTTTCGCACATCCCGAAGCGTACTGCATGCACGACAGAATCGAGCGAAATACACGACCAACTTATTGGTTCTCGCACTCGAATGTATAGCACCTTATGGAATGTGCCATGTTTAGGTCGAGGAGATGATAAGCCTGATTATGGAAGCATTTGTGGATCTGCTCGTATCGGAGGACTGGCTGACCGAGGAGACGAAAGAATTCGCAAAGCAAAAGGTGATAGATAAGTATTCCTTCAGATGCTGATTTTTCTAGCACGACTAGTGCAAAACGATCACTATTGCTTTTGACAAATGGGTGCAGCCTTGACGTCCGTAACAATTCCATGAGAAGGAAAAAATGTGACGCGTTAACGCAGCTTAAATGCAGTGTTGACGACAAAAACAGTCTTCTAGTTTCCACCATAAGCCAAATGTAATGGGGTCCTTTGCAACAATAATGGCGAAAGAATGGCTAAGAACGAGCCACAGATGGTTCTATACGACACTTAAACGTGCATGCGCCATACCCATCCCGCCCTTTTCGTTGCTGGCCGTTGAGGGAGTGGGCTGTGCGGGCATTGCACATTCGAGTTTGAGGGTCGCATGGGACTATCTATGACTCGTTGCTAGCCATTCTTTCGCCATCATTGTTGCAGTGGAATCCGGTGCACTCTATTTCCGAGGAAAACGCACCCCCAGTCACCAGGTGACCATACAATTTGTGCGCCAAAATATTCTGTTGAAGGCAATTCACAGACCAACCTCAAATCCGGACGCCGGTTGAATTTGGGACTATGAAGGTGATGTCACTATCCACGCACAACATTTATTTCCAGGTTCATACGATGAAGCAGAAAATTGGCTATCCGGACTATTTGAACGATTCGAAGTCTGTAGATCACGAATACCGATTATTTGAGGTCTGTGTACTGTGCTTATCTGGCCCAATTTCCGGTCCGCAATTGCGTCTCGACACGCTTTGCGGCCGCTTTGTCATTCGAGTTTCCAGCGCCAAAGCCGACTCAATATGGCTTTTTTATACAGTTTTCTTGGATTTTGTTTACTGTCCAAATTCTTAAACCCACCTAGAGTCAACAGATCGGCGGCTGCGTCGCTGGAAACTCTTCCGACTCGAATGCGCGCGGCCGCAAAGCGTGTCGAGACGCATTTGCGGACCGAAATTTGGCCCAGAGAAGCACAGTTTATTGGTCGCCACTTTTTTGTCCTTCTTCGGCGGGCAGACGGGCTAGCGTTTTTGAATCTGTTTTTAGGTGTACGACGGCGGGTACTACAAGACCAAGTTCCAGTTTTATGAGCAATATCAACGGGACGTGCTGGAACGAATAGCTCAGCCTGTGGACCGAGAACGGTGAGAAGAGGATAGAAAAGTTGTGTTAAGCACCCGAATCCTAGTCCCTAGCCGACGATCACAATCTTCAAGGTTCACTTCCTAGGCCGTAGCGGCGCGTGGTCGCCCCATTAACAGAATTGGCCCAATCAGAAATGCTATGGAAAACACGATGCGAATATATAGCTTGAGATCCGTGAGAACACTAACCCACGTAAGACTCCGTATGAGTGGGAGGGTGAGTAAATCAGCTACTGGGTCGGCCAGTAAACATTGTAATGGGAAAATATGTGAGTGTGTATGTAGTACCAATCAAGCGAATAGGTCTGTTTGTATGGACAATGGTGTCGCGTCGGTGGTTCCTAGTTATTTTCCTATTTCCCTTTTAGACTTGTTTTAACAAGTGTTTATCCGCAACTAAACAAAATATGCAAAACATCGAATAACAACAATACCTAAAAGGGTTCCTTGGGGCGACCGTCCCTCGAAGAGTGTGGGCCCAGCAGAGAATAATTCCCCAAGGCGACGGGGGATTGAAACGGGCCAGAAGGTGGGCATCGACGGCGCGGCCGTAACGTGCGCCAACAGGAGCGAGAATTGAAAAGTCGTTCGCTGATTTTAGGATTGCCCGCTGCGGCGCGTCGACTGGTTACGGTACCATGGCGCGGAATTTGAATAAGTCGTGCTGACACGACAAATGGAGATAAAGTCTCAGTTTCTCGTCCTCCCTCCATCATCCAGCCCATTTTGCGATCTGATAGAAGCCTTACGACGCCGCTGATGTCGCTATCTCAGCCAATTTTGCAAGTGTGTATGCTGCCTCCAGAATAAGTTGCATACAGATCAAGCTCATCGTAATGTCAACTTCAATTTCAAGTTGGTATTGCTGAGAAATTCTTCAAACTGTCATATGAAGAAGTTTCCTCGAAATTCACACACGACTGCAGAGTTTAATTTCTGCTTGTTCAGGTGGGTAGCCGGAGCGGCACTTGTGAACGCCTTCTACAGTCCCAATACCAACGAAATCAGTGAGTTCCTCTGATCCGTTGCGTTTTCATTCGTTTGCGATAGTTACTAAATATACTGTGCCTTCTGTGTCAAGGTTATTGAGGTGTTTTCACTACGAACATCACGCCCTGCTTCAAAGCAGGGATACACGGATTTTTTTAAAGTTTTCGAAAATCGGATAACGTAAGGATCATTTCAGTTTTTGGAATTCGGAAAAGCTTGCGCGCGACGATTAACTGCCGCAGCCCAGTCCATTCCCCAGTCTGAATTTTGCGAAGAGGCCATATGTATACAATCTGTTCAGATTGCAAGCTCCACGTGAACATAGACAAGGCAGAGGCCCCGATTAGATTCAATAAAAGCAAGGACAATCCTAAATCTCTTTGATAACGAGCGCAATCTAGGAACAGTTGAACTTGATTCTGTCGGAAAAGAGCCCATTCTCCTTGGTTTTTGGTTCACTTCAAGCGAATATATTGTCGTTCTCGGAGCCAAATTCCGGTCCGCAATTGCGTACTACGGCTGCTGCATAATGCGAAACGTGATAATCGTGCTGGGAGAAAGGTGAATCGTGCCGGGACCAAATGGCTCCAACATGATTATCACGTGTCGCATGATGAAACAGCCATAGTCCACAAATAAAAACCGCAATTTGGCCCCGAAAACGACAGTGTGTAGTTCCTGTCGGTACGGGCTATAAAACGGCGAAATTCACATGGTTCCTACGCGTGCTGGTGCGGAGCGGAGGTTAGAGACGGGGAGAGAGCGGAGGGCAGACGGAGGCTGAGGCATCGCGCGCGCCTCGAATGATGTGAATTACGACGTTCCATGAAGGGTACTGTGCTTTTCTGGGTCAAATTCCGGTCCGCAACAGCGCCTTGATACGCTTTGCGGCCGCGCGCATTCGGGTCGAAAGAGTTTCCAGCGCAGCAGCGGCCGACTTGTCGACTCTTGGTGGGTTTTAGAAACTGAAAACCAAAGAAAAGTGGAGAAAACTGTATAAAAACCATATCGTTTTGGCGCTGGAAACTCGACTGACTCGAGCGCGTGCGACCGCAAAGCGTGTCGAAACGCAATTGCGGACCGGAATTTGGCCCAGATAAGCACAGTATGTGGGTCTCATCCATTGCTCTTTTTAGAAGAGAAAACAAACCTCAAATTCGAGCTCAGCACCCTAAAAAGCTGGCTGCCGGTTCGGCTCAGGTAACAATAATTAGCCTCCTAAAATTGTAACCTTGTAATTATTTGCGGTTTTCTGCCATTCGGGCATTTTTTCGGGAATCGAAATTCGGAAAGCGGAAGGTTGAAAGCCATCGGGAATCGGAATTCAGCTCATCTGTGCTTCTAAACCGTAAATGAATGATTTTATGCGATCTGAATCAATTTCATCTGGATTTATGGTTATGCCCCTAGTAGTCCGCAACCAAAGCAATACAATGCTGTGCTTTTTTGCACAATCATGTCTATCTTGCCGCCTCAAGCGAAAAATTAAATGTCACCGGTGGCTGGTGCGAGCGGTCGCGTGCGCCTGCCCGTTAGTCGATGCAGGTCAAGAGAGGAGCGCAGCTGACCGGCTTCTCATTTTCGTTACATTTTCAGCTTTTTATTCCTTACCTCTCACCAAACCTCTCTTTCCTCATTCCGCTGATTCCCTATTATGACATTATCGTATAGGCGCCACTTTTTAGTTACATACAGCTCAACTCCGCATTGCCGTTCAGTCCGCAGAGTGCGCGCTCATTGCGAAAGCGTGCTGCGGCGCGGTCGTGATTATCCTCAGACTGGCATATGGGATCACCCGGGCGGTTTTTGCCTTTGGTGCCCGGGTGATCCCACCGCCCGGGTGATCTCCACATGCCTGTCTGAGGATACTCGCGACCGCACCGCAGCACGTTTCGCAATCAGCGCGCACTTTGCGGACTGAACGGCAATGCGGAGTTGAACTGTATGTATGGTTAATGGAAAGGGTTTTTCTTGGTTTTTTTCTCTTCTCCAGGTAAGTTGTCAGTCTTTCGCCAGCTCCAGTATTTTATATTGCTCTAGACTTTGTAAAATCCTATTTCTGTTAGACTAGAGGTAATAAAGAAGGAAAAATAATGAAATCAAAATGAGAAGCCGGTCAGCTGCGCTTCCGCATCGGTCTGCATCGATGAGCATGCCGGGGCAGGCGACCGCCCGCGCCAGCCGCCGTTGAGATTTATTTATTTCTTGATTGGGGCGGCAAGCCATGGGCCTGATTGCACTTTATTATATACGTAAAGCGTTTCCAGACGTGCTTTGCGGAATTCCATGAGCGGCTTCAAGATTAATGAAGTCACTCAGACAGTAGGTGCGGCTATCAAAGCCCTGACGGGCGGATCGGTGGCAGGCTGCGGGCGGATCTCTGCATCTCATAGCTCAGCGGGCAGATCGCTGGCTATCAAAGCCCTTGCGGGCGGTTCGCTGGCAGGTTGCGGGCGGATCGCCGCTCTAGAGCTTGCCGGCGATCCGCCCGCTAGCGTGATCAACTTTCCCAGGTGCCGCTATCCGCCCGCCAAAACGCAGCGATCCGCCCGCGGAGACAACGAGAGGCAGCGATCCGCCCGGCGAGGCCACGATGGGCAGCGATCCGCCCGCAACTTGCTGGCGTACCGCCCGCAGAGGCCTTGATTGCCAGCGGTCAGTCCGCACCTATTGTCTGAGCAGTTTGAGTATACTTTCAGGTTTCCAAAATAAGAGTAACACAATTCTATAAAAAAACAGTATTTTTGACTCTAGTATTCTGCCAGAAACTGTATTTTCTTCTAGAAATTCACTGCGATTCATTTCGAACTAGAAAGTGTGCAATATTCAATCATTTGCTGAAGCCACAGTTGTTGCACGCATAAACTTCGCTGTGGGAAGTTTATAAATATTCTATCAAAAAGGGGTCTTCCAAGCAGAAGAGGTTTGGTTGGCGTCAGAAACGTTCCAACAAAAAGGGAACAATAGGTAAGTTGAATGAGGAGAGTCTACAAAAAGTGAACAATATTTTCTGAGACTGATTTTCCTGGCCGATACTTCTTATCAGCGAAAACAAACCGTTGCGGTGTTCTACACGAAAGTACTCTGTGGTTCTAAAAATGGTCTAGATTACGCGAGAACCGTTCAAATGTATAAGCATGTAAACCTAATACTTACCATCAGAATAGAAGATGATGCCAAAAACACAGACGGACGGTTAGCTTCAGTTGCTACGAGAAGCGGAACCAAAGTGCAGCATCTAATGATAATATTTTCTTATAATCTCGTCAAAATTGAAGTCCATTCTTGGAAACCATTGAACTCTTCCTCGTGAAATACCACAACGGTTTGTTTTTGCTGATAAGAAGTATCGGCCAGGAAAATCAGTCTCAGAAAATATTGTTCACTTTTTGTAGACTCTCCTCATTCAACTTACCTATTGTTCCCTTTTTGTTGGAACGTTTCTGACGCCAACCAAACCTCTTCTGCTTGGAAGACCCCTTTTTGATAGAATTGTTCACTTTTCATTGATATTACGAAGTAATATCCCCGGAAAATCTTCAATATTTTCTCGAATAGCATGGATTGCTATAATAATCAGTGAGCAACAAACTTGTTGCGCACGCTACAAATGAAGCGCTACTCACTTTCCACGACGTCCTGATGACGTCAGAAGATGCCCTATGCACTTGGCACCACCTTGGCACGACGTCCCGATGACGTCACCAGATGCTTTATGCACTTGGCACGACCTTGGCACGACGTCTTGATGACGTCATCAGATGCCCTATGTACTTTACATGACATCCTGATGACGTCATCAGATGCCCTATGTACTTTGAATGACATCCTGATGACGTCATCAGATGCCCTATGTACTTTTCATGACATCCTGATGACGTCATCAGATGCCCTATGTACTTTACATGACATCCTGATGACGTCATCAGATGCCCTATGTACTTTACATGACACCCTGATGACGTCATCAGGTGCCCTATGTACTTTACATGACATCCTGATGACGTCATCAGATGCCCTATGTACTTTACATGACATCCTAATGACGTCATCAGATGCCCTATGTACTTTACATGACACCCTGATGACGTCATCAGATGCCCTATGTACTTTACATGACACCCTGATGACGTCATCAGATGCCCTATGTACTTTACATGACACCCTGATGACGTCATCAGATGCCCTATGTACTTTACATGACACCCTGATGACGTCATCAGATGCCCTATGTAGTTTACATGACATCCTGATGACGTCATCAGAAGCCCTATGTACTTTACATGACACCCTGATGACGTCATCAGATGCCTTATGTACTTTACATGACACCCTGATGACGTCATCAGATGCCCTATGTACTTTACATGACACCCTGATGACGTCATCAGATGCCCTATGTACTGATAGCCTGCGACCACTGGCAGTGGCTAGTGGCGCGAACGAGGAACGAGGGACGAGGAACAGGACACGAGGGACGCGTTACAAGAAAAAACGCGAATTTTAGCTAAGCTTCCGCCGATCTAACTTTGTTAATTTTCAATCGATTTGGCTCAAATTTTGTCAGCGGGTGTCTTCTATACTCTCTCACTTATATCCAGAAGGAAATCTCTAGAAAATTTGTTTTACAGGTTTTATTAACTACTTTACCAAAATCTAAGTGATCACAAGTGCCAGGCAAAACCAAACCTCTCCAGCCGCTTCGCGGCTGGAGCGATTTTTAAAAATGTAGTTGTTAATAGTTGTAAAATAATTTGAAAAGCTCTAGGTGAGTAAAGGCGACTCGGCGCTTTGTGCACGAAATAGAACGCCCGGAAACGCCGCTTTGCGCAAAAAGATGTGCTCGGTACTGTAACAACTGGAATAGAACCGTTTTTTGTTCCGTCTAACAAGGGAACCACAATAAGTCATAGTGACCATTCGAAATGAAATGTACTTTTCTAGAACCATTCTCGGACGAGAAGTCCGAATATGCCCATCGCAGGTGTCTAGACTCACTCTGAAAAAAGTTATGAGCGTTTTTTAAAGCTTCGCGGCAAGGTAAGGGTAGCCCCCATGGAATTTTCAAGGTGTTTTAAATTTTTCTTCGAATTCTGCTAAAAACATGTATTTCGGGGTAATCTGGGGTGCTGAACACGAATCTGGGGTTTGCTTGTGGAAATTTTGAGGTTTACTGTAGGTTACGGTAGATAAGGGGGTGTGTATACAAGTCTGTTGGTACCTGCTCGTTGGTGCCCCTGCTTCTACTGAACCCAGCAGACGTTTGAGTGTACACAGGGAACGTTCGAGCGATATAGCGTGCACAACTATATCGCGAAAGTATCCCGCACATTGCATAAAGGTGTCGCCGTCCGGCACACTAAGGCCTCTGGTCCATAACACCTTAGGATCCGTACCTAGGAGTCATGGAGTCTTTGGCCACAAGCCACAATTTCGCCACCCTGAGCTGTCTGACGAGTGATATCCAAAAAACTCCGCTATCCAGACTTCTGAGCTATTTCCATGCACCGTTTGCTGCTTTGCAGGAAACCCGCCTCAGAGATAGACCCGTCATCAGCGTCGGAGAGTACACCATCTACTGCGGCAACGCTGACGATAGGAGAGTGGGAGGCTGTGCAATAGCTGTAAGGAAGGATTTCAATGGTATGGTCAAGGAGTTCGGCTCAACGTCGTGTCGGAATGCATTCGTACGACTGCGGGATCACAGAGGATTCAATCTGTGGATAGTGAGTGCTCATGCGCCCACTGAAACCGCCGAAGACAATTCGAAGGATGCGTTTTATGAGGAACTCAATACGTTGCTGGCCAGGATACCTTGTCAACATGCTGTTGTCGTGGGGATTGACGCAAATGCGAAGATGGGACTTGATCAGGAATCCGAAGTACTCGGTAAATGGTTCTACCCAGTGGAGCAAACATCGGACAATGGCTACCGCCTTGTCGCCTTTTCTTGAACGCAGTGGTCTGATTATTGCATCGACATTCAAGAGGAATCATCGCCGCCATCAGCTTACGTGGCAGGGACCAACCCGGCTATCTCCAGAAGAGCAGCGGAAGCGGAAGATGACAACTTTGAAACTACAGCTTGACTATGTCCTGACGAGGAATATTCCAGTATCGGACATTCGAAGTTCTAGAGCTGTGTGGGATGTCGCATTCGATTCGGATCACCGTCCTGTTCTGTTGAACTTCACTGCGAGGATTCATAAGAGGAAGCGAGGGGCTCAGCCTCTCCAGAGGATTGACATGACAAGTCTCAGAGATGAAGAGTGCAGAAGGAATTTCCGACAACGCGTTTCTATTCACATCGGAGTACGGACTAAGAAGAAACTTTGCGACGCGGATTCTTTTGTCAAATGCATCCAGGACGCTTCGAAAGAGGCACTCCCGGTTGTACAGCCTAAGAAGAAGTTCGCCTACGTCTCAGAAGAAACAACATCTACCTACAACAGAGTATGTGCTCTCCGAACTGCAGGAAACTTCGTGGAGGAGAAGCGTCTGAGGAGGAAGTTGCGTCGGCAGCTTCAAAGTGACCGCGAACGAGTGGACGTGTAGAGCTAAGGAGTTCGAGAAGGCTTGGGAGGAGAAGAATCCGAGGAAAGCCTACACGTTGCTGCGACAGTATAGCGGGAAGATGAAGAGATGTTCTCCTGTCTTGAACACTACCAATGGAGTTGCAGTTGGTGATGCGACGCTGCCAATATGGAAGGATTACTTCCAGTTCACTACTGAATCGTCCAGCGCCATCAGTACCTGAGCTCCCGCATGTTCAGAGAGCACATTACGATGTCAGTGAGGAACCGCCGACTGAGTCTGAAGTTTTGGATTGTGTCCGGAAAATGAAGAATGGAAAGGCAGGTGGAGATGACAACATCACTGCTGAAATGCTGAAAGCTCTTCCTCCGTCTGGGATTCGTGAAATGACCAACACCATCCGTGCCATATGGATGAGCGAAAGGATACCCGATTCGTGGAGACATGCGATCATCGTACCTCTTCACAAGAAGCTATCCGTCACGGATCCTAAGAACTACAGAGGAATCTCTACTTCGTGTCATGTACAAGGTTTTAGAACGTATCATTCTCGAGCGACTTATCAAACATCGTGAAGGAACGACCAGAGATGAGCAAGCCGGTTTTCGACCTGGAAGATCGACCATCGACCAAGTGTTCGTCGTGAGAAGAGTAATTGAATCGTGGCAGCGGTTTTCGAAGCCATTACAGCTTGCTTTTTTGGACTTTGAAGCCGCGTTCGACTCTCCTCATCGTGATCGATTGCTCAATGCTCTGCGAGCAGATGGAGTCCCGGAAAAGTATGTTCGGTTAATCGAGGACATGAACAAAGGAACAACAGCAGCAGTTCGTACACCTGTCGGATTTACGTCAGCTTTCGAGGTGAAAACAGGAGTAAGGCAAGGAGCCGTTGCAGGACCTTTTCTTTTCAACTTCGCCGTTGATGACATCATGCGTAGAGTTGCAGAACAGTTTCCTGCGGATGTGATCCTAACACCATCAGGACGCTCCCTTGTCGACCTGGAGTACGCCGACGACATTGTGTTATTCGCTGAAAACAACGCAAAACTGCAAAGGATTGTGAACCTCGTTTCGAAGTATGCCGCAGCCTATGGACTTCGTCTTCGTCCCGACAAATGCAAGCAGATGTGGGTCTCTCAGAGGCCTTCAACTGGAGTTTGTGTGGACGGACAACGTATCGAACTGGTGGACGATTTCTGTTATTTGGGCTGTTTGCTGAAGAACGATGGTAGTTATGCAGCGGATATTCGACAACGATGTGCGAAAGCTACGTCTGCATTCAATTCTCTAACCAAGTGTTTGTGGTCTACCACCATCGCGAAGGAAGTCAAGTTGCGCGTCTACCTATCCGCTATTCGCCCTATCATGATGTACGGATCGGAGACGTGGGCAGCACCGAAAACGCAGATGGAAAGGTTGGATTGCACGGAGAGGAAGCTTTTTAGGCGTTTGCTTGGATATTTCTGGCCGCGTGTATGCCATAACGAAGACCTTTACAAGGAAATCGACGCAGTACATCAACGCTTGACACGAGGGAGGTGCCAGCATCTCCTAACGCCATCTCAAGCAGCAATGGAACGTCGACTTCGACTGCTCGGGCATATACTAAGAAGAACGCCGGATCGTCTCGTACAACACGCTTTAAAAATGCTTCCAAATCCTGTCTGGAAACGGCCACCTGGGCGTAGGCGAAAGTTCTGGACGGATGTGGTTAAAGAGGATTTAAAGTCACTCAGCATCGAAAGACAGTTCAGGCGCGATGTTTCGTTTCGCAGGAAATGGAATAGTGACAGCTGGATGGAATGTGTTCAAATTGTGGCTGAAGACCGTGAAAAATGGACACGGCTGACTACTAGGACGGCACACCTCGGTGAAGATGCGGAATGACCGCGTCAGGCGAAAGCCAACCGATTAAGTCAAGTAAGTCACGGTAGATAACATGCCATTTAGGAGGCAAAACCTATGTACCTCAATATTCCGATAATCGACAAATGGACATCGAATTCGTATTCAGCACCCCAAACAACCCCCACATAGCAACTTTGAGACAAATCTGAGACTTTGACAAAACTTCCATATACCCACCGTAATCTACCGTAAGCTGTCAAAAATCGATAAACTGACATCAGATTCGTGTTCAGTACTCCAAATAACCCCCAGAGTAATAATTTGAGCATGATCTATAGTAGCACTCCGGAAATCGTCAAAAGTCGCGATTTGCCATAAAATTCTCCCCCGGTGGGAATCTGTGAAAAAATATAGTCAAAAACTTCGGAAAATCGATAAATGAACCTCAGATTCGTGATCAGCACCCCAAATCACCTCCAGAGCGAATTTTTAGTCAAATCTGGATATTTTTCTAAAACGCTTCGAGAGCCCTCTAATTGGTATTAATAAACGCCCAACCGAAAATCAAATCCAAGACGCTGTTGGTCTGCGCTAAGTTTGGAAAATGTTACTTCAAGCAAACCCCGCTTAGGAGGGTAGTTTTGGGCGTTGAACACGATTATGAAGTTCGTTTCCGGAATTTCGTAAAAATAATGCGCTTTTTGGAGGGTACAATAGGCACGAAAATCAGAGAAAAAATGCCTATAAGAGTGGGTCTAGGCAGCTGCGATGGGCATATTCGGACTTTTTGTCCGAAAATGGTTCTAGAAAAGTACATTTCATTTTGAATGGCCACTATGACCTATTGTGGTTCCCTTGTAAGAGAGCTGCCCAATTAAGAAAAGTTTGATTCTGTGGGTGCCTTCAGTCTAATCTTTGGACATGAATAGGCTTTCCAGTACAATGTATCAAGCGCCCTCATCTGCATAATTTTTTGCTTGGAGCCGAATAGCGCGTCTAATTATGGACACTAAAAAATGAACATTGTTTTCGGCACGAGCTAATATAAATCATTGGTGTTTGCTTTTTCATTCCATGATGCTGGCGAATTCGTGTGTGGGCGGTATAGTCCTCGAGAAATCTGAAAACAAACATGTGCCATGATGTGTGTTTAATCAATAAGATTGTCTGAAAATTAGGCTTTAACGTCATATTCAATTTTTCGCGCATATCTCAACTTCCTTCTATAGAGATGTATGAAAACTTCCAATGAAATGCAAGTATCGAGAAGGTCTCGAGTTATAGTCATTTCAAACATCTTTAGGTCAGTGTTCACGATAAGAAAGTTGCCGGTTTTTTTTTCTGCAGAAACGTAAGTCTTGTGTCCGTCTATGAAGGGTGATGACGGAAGTGCGACGAAAAACGGCCAGAAAGTTGGATAAGATTCCGTGTACCAGCCGATCTATTGGATCACTACGCCCTTGTCGTATAGCAGTTGTCCTGCGTTTGCTTCACCAGAGGAACAGTTGCCGAATTTTTGAATAGTCTTTATCACGACCAGGAATGAGCGGAAATTTTTTTCTGAACTTCGGAAATCGGAAGGACCTTCTCAATTTCGGAAATCGGAATTCGGAAATCGGAACGCCAAAAAGCATCGGTACTCGGAATGCGTTAATCGGAAATACATTCAGTGAAATTCTTAGCCCTCCCCCCTGGTGACTGTGCGTACCAAAAAAACTTGAACTCATCCTTCTCTACTGAAAGTTTTCATGCAAACACAATTAACTCTGGCTTTGTGAAAAGTGAAAACGGACCTCGAATCCGAATTCAGCGCCTAAAATAACCCCCTGGGAATTTGGCCAGGAAAAGCGTAAGAATTTTTTATCTCGTGAATACTTCCGATTTCTTCCGCATTTTCAGGCTTTTTTTCGGAATTCGGAAATCGGAAGGCCAAAAACCATCGGGAATCGGAATTCCGCTCTTCCCTGATCACGACAGATCCAAACATCCGAGCACGAGCAGCGTACCATTTCATTTTCAAAGAATTTTTGGTACAAGAGACAGGGAGCAAAGTCGCTTACCTAAGATTTTGAAGCGCAAAAGAATATCCGACGTTAGGTTTGACGCTTTGTCCGCAGTATCCCGAGACACATCGAACAGGCGTAATTAAGTATTTCAGAGATTTCTTTTAACAGATTTTCTCCGTCACTTAAGTATTCTGTAGAGACTTTCCCCTGTGAATCTCTATTTGATGGACTTACCTACTCAAAAACATCAAAAACTAGAATGCGACTTTTTTATCGTGAACACTGCCTTTGAAATTCGGGTGAAAAGAGCTATCCAACGGCATGGTGATTGCCGATTAGGATTTCGCTTTAGGATAATCTTAGGGTCTCTTTTAAGCAAGGGATACTTGGACAAAGTAGCCATTCGAAATGAGATGCGTGTTTCTAGGACTACTCTCTGTCGTAGAATTCAGATTTTCCCTTCGCAGCTGTGGAATGGTGCTTTGAGCCAAGTGTAGGCGTTTCCCCTATTCCTACCTACTAGATGAGCGTCTACCTTATATATCAATCGGATGGTTCTGAAAAAAATTAAGACAAACGTTGCAGACCTGTTTTAAAACTTTCCCATAACGGTAGTTTTGGTGGTGATCAACAATATGAGGCTAAATTGTCGATTTTCTCGAGTCTTCGACATTTTGTGCTTCGCCCAAAAAGTTGTCCATAGAAGAGAAGGAACGGAAGTTCAACGAAAAACGGCCAGAAAGCAGGTGATCATCTCTCGGACCAGCCGACCCATTGAATCACCCCGCCCACGTCATGTTACGAAACAGAAAACAAAGAAGTCACTTACCTAAACATTTTTGAAGCTCAAAACCATTTGCGGCGTTTGATTTGACACTTTGTCCGCAGTGCAGAAAGCACACCAGCAGGCGTGAATTCGTATTTCACGGTTTTTTTTAACAGTTTTTTTCCTCCGATATTGGAGAGCTCTATGGGGACTTTCTGTGTTATCCACTACTTCGTGAACTTTCCTATTTAACTTAATTGTAGAAAAGTAGAATACGATTTTTTGTCGTGAACACGCTTTTTAAACTCCCCATCGGGGCAAGATTTCGACAGCCAAACGCGACTCCTCACGCATTCCGAACGCTTATATAGCTTTGGCTCAAGAGACTCAATGTGGATTATTAGTGATGGTGAACACAAATTTACCGTCTAATTATCGGTTTTCGGTAAATCACTTTGGGTCACAGTGGGTGTACGGTAGTTTGGTGAAAATTTCAGATTTGGCACAAAACTGCTCTGCAGGGGTTATTTGGTGTGATGAAAAGGAATGTGGCGTCCATTTATCGCTTTTAAAAATATGTATTAAAAAAGGTTATGATAGAAAAATGGCATTATACCCATAAAATCCTACAGTAAACACCAGAATATCGACAAACGGATACTGGATTCGTACTCAGCACCCCAAATAACCCGAAGGTTCAAGTTTTGAGCATAATCTCAGAAAAAAAGTTTCGGGACACCTTTGAATAGCCCTTGGTACCTTTACCTTTCCGAGAAATCGTGAAAACACTGAGAACTCCGCCCAGGGGACCTTACCGCGGCTAAAAGTGAATAAAACAATTCAAAATCCACGCAAGAAAACTGTCCTAGGAACGTAAATTTAATTTCAATTTGCCACCTTGCCCACGTATCCTTCTCTTGTGTGGACAGTCGTTGCCGCCTATACAAAAAAAAACTATACAACTTAATCAGCATTTGATTTTTATAAAATTGATTTCCCATTCAATCTCAATGATTTTCGAACCCACGCACCATAGAATATGTGAACACAATGTCATTACCCTTACTCTGAGCAATAACAGATTGATTCTGCCTCGTTGAAGCGCATTACTTCGTGAGAAAAATGGGTTTTGCATAAGTGTGATATCACTAATCTGAGAACTCATGAGAAGTCGTATAGGCCACCAATGTTTTTTGGATTACATTCGCTAGCGTATTCTAGTATGCAGTTTTGGCTGGCCTGCTTGAATGCGCCTGCTTTCTTTACTCATTCCGCATGCTCTTCAAGACCAAAACTGCCAGCATGGATCATGATTCTTTTATTAAACTTAAATGCATTATTACAAAACGGAGTGAAAGAGTTCACAAAGTCGTGCTTCTCCATATACTTATTCGTTATTTAAAAGCTAAGTTCACTCTGTTACTCCACGTTTTTGTGTGGAGCGAGAGGAAAGATACCGTGACGCAGCATACACCCGCAGACGCTTGCGATCGACGCAACGAAATTTCACTCCGATTTAGACTGAATTTATAGAAAAACTGCCATCCCAAACTAGTCTCTATTCTAACAAAACCATCTAGTCGCCACATGATTATATTCTATTTGAATAGAATAACGTTCTTCACTCAGGCTCTACTCCGCGTAATTGTTGATCATCTCGCACACAAGTGAGTACCTCAATTAGTAACCTTGCATAGGATAATTGGTTTTTGAGCACTTTCATTGTTCACTTCCTCTTGACAGGAGCAGTCTTCATATTAGTAGGTGTTCTCCAGAGTTCTCTCATACGAAACATATATATCTGGGAAGCTATATATAGAGGAAAAAAACTATAGGCCGACGCCTGAGCCTAAGTGGGTTCGTAGATCAATATCGGGATAATTGGGATGATAGGCCGATGCTAGATTCTAAGCCTGAACCTCAGCTTAAGCTAGATCATTGGAAGATTCTTGAGCCTAAGCTCAAGCCTGAGTGAATTTCTGGGCGTGCTTTGGTAAACTCATAAGTCATTGTCCCAGCCTAGTCTCAAGCATTAATTTAAAGGCGGTGTTCACGATAAGGATAGTTTTTCTGCTTCGCCACCTATCTTGAAGACGGTCCCATGCTAATTCCAATGATGTTTTTGGAATCGTACAAGGCCTTCTAGGAACGGAGTTATGGTCCCTCAAAAATTGAGCTAGGGAAGCATGGTGGACGAGTTGTCCGAGGCTTGTAACTTCCGTATATTGCAGCCGATGTATGCGAGCTGACCTGAGTAAAGAGAGAAGTTGAGAATGAAGAGAAGAACGGGGCTAAAGATCGGAAACCATCGCTCATCTCACAATCTCGAGCATTCATCTGTTCACGTCGGTGGGCGTGGAAAGTGCATCTGGGGTGTGACGAGCTGACGGGTGTCCAACTTTGGGGCCGTAGGGGACTGTTCCGAGCTCTTTTTTCTTAGTTTTTTCAACGTTAGGGTTGCGATGGGCCCCGCAGCTGGCGATCTCTCCCAAAAAATCAGACATGGTTTTTATCATGGACACTGCCTTTAACTAGGTCAAGTCATACACCAATCCTGAGGCCTGAACCTAAACCTCAGCATCATGCACAAGTAAATCATTGAACGATGCCTGAGACCAAGTCTTAACCCTAGTCTATGTTAAATTTTAGACTTCGATCTAA
This sequence comes from Aplectana chamaeleonis, assembly GCA_029168955.1. NCBI lineage: Eukaryota > Metazoa > Nematoda > Chromadorea > Rhabditida > Cosmocercidae > Aplectana > Aplectana chamaeleonis. The sequence continues at coordinate 260,715 of JAPDOI010000233.1, forward strand.
ATCTGAGCCTAATCTTTAGCCTAAGTGAGTTAGGCCGAAGGCACAGGTTTTTTATATCGGTGATTGATATCACTTGAGCTGAGGTTTGGTGTGAGCCTTAGACTTGAGCATTCACCTACGATACCATTAAGGCTATGACATGGGCTTGAGCGTATACATCGGCCCATGATTACGCTTAGGCTTGGAATTAGACATCGGCAAATGTGTTTACCTGAACCAAATATCAGGCTTGGGCAGCGGCGAATACTTTCACCTACCCTTAAGCTAGGAAGTTGGTCACTGATTTTGATGTATGGTTTGAGCTGAGGCTTAGGCTTATAAAGTTGGTAATGACTACACCTACTCAGTCTTCTGAACCATCGACTAATATCTAAACTTAGTTCTCAGTCTAAGCACTACGCTAAGTAAAGTCATAGGTTGTCATAGGTTTTCAAGTCTGAACATAAACAATTTCTCAAATAAAATCGTTGACCAATGTCTCGGCTTTAGTGTCAACAAATCTGATGTCTAAGTCTCACCTTAGGTCTAGAGTTGGCATGATTGAAATCAGACGTAACGAATTCTTTGTTTTGAAATGTTTTTCAAATGATCAAAAATCCTCACCGGTTGACGTCTTCGTCAGAATTTTAACATCTTATTGTAAGTCTTATCGTATAAGCTATAGGAAAGCTCAACCATGAGCGTGTTCTTAGAAAGTACCCGAAAATGTAAAGTCCGTCCGAATAAGACTGTCCGCTCGCGCTGTCACCGTGCGTGTCATGCGGCCGTCGCGAGGGCATTTTCCGGATTTGTAAGTCGACTAGCAGGAATACTAGAATAAAAGTGAACAATATCGCAGTCAGCTGTTTGCAGCGGTGGGAACCCTGGCCCGAAAAATGTGTTCGCGATAGCCGCTTGACACGCTCGGCGACCGCGTGGGCGGACAGCCTCATCAAAACAGACTTTATCTCAGATCTGAGCAGCTCTGGCGCGTAACAACACAGATTCCAAAACTCACCTTCTTCATCTCAGCATCGTAAACGTCGCAAAAGCTTAACATTTCCCAGCTAGCCTCCATATTTCGCGGCCAGATCTAGGCTATTTTAGTCAAGGCGGGAATTTCGCGGTCACTTCGATGCAATTTCTATAATCTTGAAGAATTTTCTCTGCAGTATGGCCCTGTACGCAGAATTGCTATTCAAAATTCTGACCTTGTCGTTTTAGTATTTCCGGCCGGCATTCTACAGCCTGTCTTCTACAGCAAAGATTTTCCGTCGTCAATGAACTTTGGAGGAATCGGGGTTGTTATTGGTCACGAAATTACTCATGGATTCGATGATAGAGGTATTGTCTACAGTCCTATTACAGCCCTGAACTCTATAGAGTGAGGTTATTTCCGATTCAAGGTCGTTTGTATGACAATCTGGGAAATATACGACAGTGGTGGGATAATGTGACTATAGCCAAGTTCGAGAAGAAGGTATATACTACATCGACCGTAGAGTGTGTGTCGTGGTGTTGGTTGATAGGTTAGGCGAACTGATGTGAATTCCAGGCAGAATGCATTGAAAAGCAGTACTCAGACTATTTGCTGGAGCAGATCTCGATGAAAATCAACGGTCGGAGCACCAAAGGAGAGAACATCGCCGACAACGGTGGACTCAAACAGGCCTACAAGTACGATAGATTGTTTATCTCTGATCACTCAGGCGGTTCTCAGCTCCTAGCCGTCTGACAGCTCGGCTCGTTGTCCCAACCTGCGGGTCGGCTTTTGTTGCTGTCGGAGCCACTGCTGTTGCTGTACGGGCTCCTCTAATTCGCGAACAGCGACAGCAGTGGTTCGGATATTGCGAGAACGAGCCGAACTGTTAGACGGCTCCGATTTCTCTTTGGTACCGCTCGGGGCCGGCCGAGAATCGCCTGAAAGGTTGCATCTGTTCTAAAACTGACTCGGATCTTGTGAATTTTCAGGGCATACAAGAAATACCAGCTATCACATTCACATCCGCCACGACTGCCCGGAGTAAACCTCACACACGACCAGCTCTTCTTCCTCAACTATGCCCAGGTATACCTCATCGGTCCAGAAAATTTAGTCCAGTGAATGGCCAGGGCTGCGGCGGTAGATCGTCGTTCGCGACCAAACCTCCGCTGACCGGTGGTGTCGCGAACATCGCCTGAGTAGCGCCGCAAATGAACACGTCCGGCGAACTTCTGTCAATGTTTCACCTTGAGCATTTTCGAGTAATGAACCGCCTGCATTGAAGATCTGGTGCGGAACAATGAACGACAAGGAGGCTGTGCGGAAGTTGCGAACGTCCGAGCACTCACCCGGACCAATCAGGTGACAATTTGTTGAGGGTTTCAAACTGCTGTTCGCAACTGTACCCCCAGCAGCCTTTTACCTTCCGCAGGGTTGTTCTGCGGGTTACTGCGTTTACTTTTCGCATATTTGCCAAATTTACCTTTTTTCTGTCTGGGGAATATTCATGCTTCGATTTACCGGCTTGTTAGAATCTGGAAGTTTTCGAAATTTTTACAGAAGAACGTAGGACACTTTCTGTCTATTTGGCCTATTCGTTGACTGCATAGCATGTGTTTTGCTCAATTATGGCATACTGTAACCTCCAATGTGTGCCCTGCGTACTATTCCTCGCGCGCTTGAGGAAAGCTTGAATAGATTTTTATAGATAACCACTTCGTCTTCTTCCAGTTAGTCCCACGTTTATGAAAGGCCCGCTTGTTTTGTTCTTGTCCTCCACATATTCCTTTCAGCTGTGTTTTTCAGAGTGAGGCGCGCTTCAGCCATGTCGGTTTTCGTGCGATCGATCCAGCGCGTTTTTGGTCTACCTCGTGGCGGAACACCAGCCACCTCCATTCTGGAAGCAGCTTTGACCAAGGAATCGGCATCATTTCGTTGAACAAGCCCAAACCATCTCAGTCGTGCTTCTTTCATCTTACCAAGTATCGGTGCCACTCCGGAGGTGGCACGCACAACATCGTTCGTGACCCAATTTTTCAGACTGATACCCAATGACTATCTGAGCATTCTCATCTCTATGGTGTGCAGGGACTGTTGGACAGCTTCAGTAGTCGGCCAACATTCACTAGCATAGTGGGCGACCGGTCGCATAACCGCCTGGTTAATTTTTGATTCAAAACGGAGTGAAATTTTCTTGTCACACATCACACCTGTGGTGGCTCTCCATTTGATACAAGCGGCCGTTACGCGTCCCTGAACTTCCGATGATACATCGCCTGTCGAGGTGAATTTGTTGAGGTATTTGAAGCAGCTCACTTTCTCGAGGTCGGTGCCATCAATTTTCATTGATCTGTCATCCACTTGCTCACCATATTCCACATATTCGGTCTTCGCGATGTTGAGCCGCGGTCCAAAAGGTTGCAAGTGGTCTTTCCAGAGTTGCACTTGACTCTCCAGCACTACCCCGTCTCAGCTGCCAACATAACATTGTCAGAGTAAAGTAACGACCATGGGTGTGGCTTCTGTATATCCCGGGTGATTGCTTCCGTACAGAGTATGAACAGCAATGGTGACAGGGAGGACCCTTGATGGACTTCGACACGGACAGAAATGAGCTCAGTTGTTCCTGCTGAACAACTGACTCCGCTTGTCGGCTCCACGTACATCCATTTTGTTCATTTTATGTGCTATTCTGGAGCACCTTGAGACCTCAAGGCCATCCATATGAGACCAAGTGGGACACAGTCTCCAGATCAATGAAAGCGGCATGTTGATTGCGGGTTTTCTCCAGATGCTCCTTGATCAAAAGCCTAGTGGCGTGAATGGCATTGTTGGTTCCACACTCTTTTGACAAATCCGCACTGACTTGCTGTTCTTTATGAAGTTTTGGACTGGCTTGCGACATTCTGTCCAACGGCGGATGACGAACTACTTTTTTCATTCAAAAATGAAATTTGATTCATCAAAGAGAGAAAGCACTGTCTCCATAAAAAGCGAAATATGGTTTGTATCGATTACTCCCAATTTGATGTCATCGTCCAAGCAGATAATCGTATTCCGTTTTTTGAACTTAACCGGATTCCATCACATAGCTGAGAGCCCTCATGAAGTCTGGCTGAGAATGACCGACATCAGAACTTAGTGAGGTTTTAAAGCTTCAAAATGGATAGAAAGGACGTTTAAAAACGGAGGCAGACAGACATAGAGCCTCTGTTTGTGAGTATTGGAAGACATTCTCAGGTGATTGCAACATTCTGGAAGCGAACTTCACAACAGTGACTGACAAGGGTTTCGCATTGGAAGAAGTCTGCTGTTTTCGACGAAATACACATAACATTTCTAACACCTCTTTCAGACAAAGATTTTAAACTTTACCTGCATAAGTGCGTTATGATGCTCCAAACAGCGTTCAAAAAGAATCTTTCAGATTCGGCCCGAAATTCCCCCAAGGAGCTCAAAGTGTGTCCGAATAAGACTGGCCGACCACGCGGCCGTCGTGCGTGGCCGGCGGCCGTCGCATGTACCGCTCTTGGACGAGTGTTCAAACGGCTGCCACCACGTACGCCACCCGCACGGTTGACCTGTCTCATTCAGACACACTTTCTACGGGGTGCTGTTAACGAATCTAAGGTCGATTTCTGAAAGTGCCTTTCAGATTTTGTTGAAGCTTGCCCCAAGGGGAAAAATTTTGTGAATGAAATACTCAGAAAAGTGAAAACAAGTTACATGTAACATGAAAGGCCGGAAACAAGGTAACATATCTGAGCCGATGTAAGTTTTTTGCGACTTATCTCAGGTCATTTAAGTTACATGTAACATATCGGCGGGATATGCGTGCGGTGCTCCTCCGATAAGTTACATGTAACTTAAATGATTTGAGATTAGTTGCTAGTAACTTACATCAGCTTAGATATGTTACAAGTAACTTGTTTTCGGTTTCTGAAAGGATCCTGCGTACAGTGCGCTTCCGATATGTTACATGTGGCTTAAATGGTACAATATAAGTCGCAAGTAACTTAAATTGGCCAAGAAGATATTACCAAGGTTGATGTACGACGCACTCGCGTGGTTAGACTTACGACTGGCGTTGCTGTTGGTTCAGTTACCCAGGTTTGAGGTACTTGACACCACACTAGCAGAGATGGCCTTGCACAGCATTTTTATGCGTAGTGTGTGGTCAAGGATTCGCCCACTGCGTCGCGTATAGTCTGCGTCACGTGATGGCCACCCATAGTGAAAATTTAAATGTAAGTTACGTGAAACATAAGTGTAACTTACATGTAATATAAATTTAGGTTCCATGTAATATAAATGTATGTTACATGTAATATAAATGTAAGTTACTTGAGACATTCAAGTAAGTAACATTTATATTACAAATAACTTGTTTCGATTTTCTGAGCACGACTCTGGACGGTCTCCGGATTAATATGGTAGATTCGGTTCGAAATTATTCCCTAGGGTGTATGTGGCGCCAAACACGATTTTGAGGTCCTCTCATCGAGCCTGATAAATTATGATTAGGTTCGAGGTTATTCGGGATCTTGAGCAGGAATTTGACGTCCTTTTATCGATTTTCAAAACCTTGATATGGGTAACGTTCTTTGAAAAAAGATATGCATCCCAGCTCATTGTCAGAGCAGACAAAAGGGCAGGAGTTATCGTGGCCAACGTCCTAAATAACCCCTATAAGTATACACTGTGTTTCATTGTATACTTCCACCCATTGCCCAGAGGTACTCTTTGAACGAATTTCGGCTTGGGCTTTGGGAAGCTTGATGAACCTAAGCCGTAGTCTTCAATTGCGGACCGGAATTTGGTCCCGGGAACGACAGTACGCGTAGTTCTCGGATACCGGATTTTTTTAGAGAATTTTTTTTGCATTAATCCGGATCAGGATTCAGCACGACATTGCGGTAATGTTTGAGAGGTTACTAACCCTCCCCCTTCAAAATGTCGTGTTATAATTCCTTCAATCAGGCTCAGAAGCGGATGTAATGGAAAAAAAACCGTTCTGTCCCGAAATCGAAAGCAAAAAAAAATTGTCGGCTTCCTAAATCAAATCGCAACAAAATATTTCCGCTAGTCAGGCCCCATTTTCGAGCTGGAAAACTTTTGTTTCTCTATCTTCTATCAAAAAATGAGCTCACCTTTATGGACTCATCTGAAATTTAAATTTTTGGAAATTTCGTCACCCGGTCAGTGAAAAAAATTCAGATAAACCAATAAAAGTCTATTTTCCGGAAGGGGGTAGAAAAAAAAACTGCTTCAGCTCGAAAGGGGGTTATTGACTTGAAAACTAGCGGGAAAATTTAGTTGCGATTGCATTCTGGGAGGAACTGTTTTTTGAGTTTGATTTTGCGTGTCTGGATTTTCTTACCATGGTGAGCCCTGAGTGTGGTCTCGATCGCACTTGGTACCCTTTTTTGTGTACTCTAAGATATTCAAAGCAGAGATCGACGGGTTGTCGGTGAAAGCGAGGAGGGCCCCTTGAAGGAAAATTCTCTTAACACTTTCTTGTTCTAAAGGCAGTGTTCACGATGATCTACGATTTCGAGGTTAATTGCTAAATCGATTGCTTGGCCTCTGCGCACGAAACCTTTCACTGCCAACTCGCCTCTTTACTCTCACTGAAACTGTTCCTTGTGACTATGAAATCTTTTTGGACTCGTCATTTGCAATTATCTACTTTCTGATGCTGTGTGCTTTCCTTTGAACCCTAATTAACATGTATTTTGCATAAAATATTCTTCCATTCTAGTTTAACCCCATTTTTCACCGGTGGGCACCGCCGCGAACGAACTAATTGTCCATGTTCAACCAACCGGACAATTAGTTCGTCGAGGCCAGAGAATAATATCAATGATATAAGACCTTTAAAGGCAGCAGACACGCTCAATGGTATCGATTTTTTGTCATAAATCAAAGGTTTGGAGCTGATTGTATTGGGAACTGACGAAAAAACGAACGAAAACTGTGCTCAAATAGAGGAATAACGATTATTTTGTTATCGGGGGAAAGTGGACGAGTTTTACCGCGGGCTATTGAAACAGCGAATATTAGCAACAAAACGGTTGAGATGGAGAAGCCAATATACTCCTAGAGCGTGTACTGGAACGTTCACCTCGTTGGAAGCATTAAAAACTAGCCAAAGTGACCGTATTACTACTATCATTCCGGACGAGTTTGCATTTTGGGGCGGGGCTGCAGAAGCTCAGGGGCGGGGCTGCAGAAATTTTTCGATTTGTATTCCTGAAATTTAGTAGTTTTCACTTGTTTTTGACGCTTCCTCCGGCGTGAGCGTTCTACTAGGGACCATATGACTCAAGTAGCGTAATTATCTCAACAACTTTTTCGAGCGTGTCTGTTGCCTTTAGGTTCGTTTCTCGCAATTTCTTTGTAATTTGGTAACCCATGGTAGCCAACAAATTGTTTTGAGTGGAAAATTCGGGAACGAAAATCATCGTGAACACTGCCTTTCAGCATTCCAGTAGCTCACGCTTAATACCGCTTCTTACGCTGACACCACAACAACACAATTGATTAAAACAGGCTTATCATGTTTTCTGAGTCTTCTCTACCTGATTCAGCTTGTTCGTAATGAAATTCGTGTGTTTTAGCTTTTTAGTTGATTTGCTCACTGATAACCCTGCTTTCCCTGGATAGTTTTTTTCCGCTCCCTGGTACGACACCCCGATTGACACAATGTATCCCTCCCTATGGTGTCTTGAAGTATTTCATGACCCCTGCCCTCCTTGCGATCATCGCAACTGTTGCTATATCCTGAATTATCAGAGCACTTAAAGACAGAGATGACGATGGAAAAGTTGCCCGTTCCTAGGTGGACACGTAAGCTTTGGGTCCCACTAAGACGATTATGGAAGTACGACGGAAAACGGCCAGGAAGTGGGTAAAAATCCTGTGGTCCAGCCGACCCATTGAGTCACCCCACCCATGTCATGTAACAATTGTCCTGCGTTCCTTTCACAGGGGGGCATAGGTGGAATCTTTGAATACTCTTTGTTGCAAAAGAATCTTACATCCACCCATCTTGTCCTTTAAGAGTTTTTTGGTACGGGAAACAGAAAACAAATAAGTCATTCACGTACACATTTCCAAGCTTAAAACATATGCGACGTTTGGTTTGACTTTTTGTCGAAACCCGAGAAAAAAGTTTTTGTTCCGAAACCCGAAAACCGATTTCCGAAATTTCGTATTTTTATTCCGCTCATCCCTGCTAGGAACCATGTTTAAAGTTCGCCGTTTTATAGCCTGTACAGGTTTAGAATTCCCAGGGTCATGTTGGGAGGAAAAAACTCTATTGTGGATTTTTCCCACAAAGTTGTGAATAAATTCCGTATTCAAAAACCACTTATTGAAACCCAATTTTGAGGAGTGGTTTGTAGTGCCCTATAGCATTTAAAGTTTCATCAAGTTACGCTTAACCTCGATCGAGATAGCTTCAAACAATATCTCTGAAAAAATGGGTGGAGGTAAGCAGTGAAACGCAGCGTACAAGTTCGGAAGTATTCAGAGCGTCGAAGAACGATACTCTTACCTTTTCTAGAAGCTTCCAAATGGCTTATAAGGGGTGTGGTATAGTACTGCGGCATAGGGTCGCGTTGCTATGCACAGCGACAGCGACAGCCTCTCGCTGAGCTTCCGCCCTTTAAGTATGTTGCTGTCGCTGTACGCTGCACAGAGGCAGCGACAGGCTTCGGCACATTTGCAGTATGTCAGCCCTCCGCGACAAGCCGCTGCGACATAACTCTTCCTACAGGGGTCTGCAGAGTTGAAGTCGCGGCGATGCCTTTGTGCTAGATTGTATATTCTGCCGCTCATGACAGCGTCAAAGTATACAATACGCCTCTGTTTAGAGCGACCTTGTTCAGGGTGCCTTTTATACGTGGTGACAATGCATGTGTCTCTGGAACGATTAAACTTTCCATAAATGTCTCGCTAGTGAGAGCAAGTTAATAGAGTGTGATTTTCTGGTACGACTCACTAATTCGGATAACTTGCAGGGTTAAAGGACCGCTGTCGAACAGTCTTGACTTCGCCAATGCTTTCAACTGTCCAGTTGGATCGCCGATGAATCCGCATCACAAGTGTCGGGTCTGGTGATGACACTTTCGCCACGATGTCATCTTCCATCTAGAGATCTGATCTTAGTCCTTTTTTCTTAATCTACATACTTTCTTTCTCTTCCTCCTTTTTCTTACTTTCCTTCCTGATGTGCAACTTTGTAGACATTATTTTTGTCTTGTTCTTCTACTAGTGCGATGCATAGTGATGAGAGTTTTTTGAAATTTACTAAAAAAAATTTATGATTTTCGAAGTATACTTTTATGTGGAGGTAATATGGTGGTTTCGAATAAGATGTGCGCTTCGGTTTGGCGGATGATTTCGAAATTGAAATTCTGCTCAAAGCCTGCTTCAAGAACCACCTGATTGATATTAGGAAAACGCTCATCCAACAAATAGTAGAACAACGCCTATATCTTTGTTCAGAGTAATTCTAGCAGCTCCGACGAGCTTTTTCGGATTTCATGTTCAAAAATATTTCTAAGGATGCGCGATATTCATAAACAATGAGCCCCAAAAGAGCCCGAACTTGCCACTTTGAGCGCAAGGCAAACCCCAAAAGCGCAATGCCCGCCCTCCGACGTTAACAAATGAAAACTCGAGATCGTGGAATGAGCGATGGCTTCCGATCAATAGCCCTGTGATTACTTTCATTCTCAACTTCTCTCTTTACTCAGATCAGCTCGCATACATCGGCTGCAAAAGACAGAGCTTACAAGCCTCGGACAACTCGTCCTCCATGTTTTTCTAGCTCAATTTTTGAGGGACCATAACTGCGTTCCCATATGGTCTTGAACGATTTCAGAGACATCATTGGAATCAGCACGGGACCGTCTTCAAGATAGGCGGAAATGCAGAAAAACGATTCTTATCGTGAACACTACCTTTAAAGGAGTCTCCTTGTAAAATGCTGTCCCATTTTGCATCGCACTACTATCTTCATTCACCAATGCCGTGGCATTGCTGTATTCCTTCCTGCTCTAGTCTAATGTAACTGTACGTATGCATCACGATTCGATTATGTTTCTGCTGTCTGTACTTGTTTGAAATCCCTTAAGACTAAGTGTGTGCGTGTGTTGATCCGTCTTTGTATAGCTAGCTAGTAAGTAATTATCCGTATATGGCCCACACTGCTCTACTGCACATCTGTATCTGTGCTAGCGCTCGACATTACGCTGACGAAGGTACTTAGCGTGAAAAAAAGGGCTAGCCTAAGCCAATTCGTGTATGTGTATGTATCTGTATGTGCTGCCCCTCAGCTGTGACCAGGGCTATGTGTAGATGAGGAGGTGGGGATGTAGAGGAGGAATGTGGAAAGGGGGTGGAGTCGACTGCTCCATCCTTCACGCTCACCCAGGCTCACACCCTTCATTTGCCTCCCCTATTCTCAAGCCCTAGTGATATGATTGCACCGTGGTTTATTCTCTTCGTTGCCACATTGATCACAATTTCCGCCAGGTCACAGGTGAGACATGCAGACTTGAACATACACTTATTTTCAATTCTGCCCCCTACGGTGCTACTTGTTTACCCATACATAGGTCCTCCAGGGTAGTCATCAAAGGTGCCGACGCCTCTACCCCTACCCTAACCACACGCGTTCATGAATTCGGCCCCAGCAGTAGTTCGCTCCCAGCCAAATGACATCCATCAGGGTAAGAAATTGATAAGAAATTGTTGTGGGGTGACCTTCGTGGTTCTAGTCTTGTTCCAGAGAAACAGACTTGGTCAAAAAAAAACATTGCTAGCCCCCGGAAAGGACACTACACTAGGTACACTCGTAGGATTTGGCCAAAAGCATGTGAGGACTTTTTGCACCTTTTTTTAATAACTTTCTTCAAAATGAACTTTTTCTGATCTGAGAAATTACTAGATATTCTGGTGAATAGTGCTATCCAACAATACATAGAGTATGTCTTTAAGGCAATATCCACGATAAAAATCGTTTTTGAGTTTCCACCAAAAAACGAAGGCTTAGAGTCTGACTGTTTCATCAGCGAAGAAAAACGCTGCGAAACATCTAAAATTAGCTCTTCTTCTTGCAAGCCACATTTCAACGGTGGATAAGTTGAGCCTGAAGTAGACAGCGCGCGCAAATGCGCCCCATTGCTAAAACTCAGCCGCGCTCGCGCTCCAATGCTAATGTAGAAGCGGACCAAACTGTTTCTCGGAAAACTCGATCGCGAGCGGAAGGGCCAGCGCGAGCGGACTTCCGAGTTGTATGGAGCTCTTTCGGGCTCGTTTTCGTTCGTTCTGTCGATCCTAGTGCTCCAACAAGACCCTCAACTTTCGATTTCCGACCAAAAACCGGGGACGAATTTTAGCCTGGACACTGCCTTGAACAAAACAGTCCGTCCACGCGGTCGGCGTGCGTGTTGAGCGACCGTTGCATAGGTAATTCTCGGACCATCAAACCGCTTGACAGGAGTACTAGACAATTAATGTGTAATGTCCCAATCAGCTGTCTGAAGGCGTGTGGAGACTCGCCCGAAAAATGCTATTGAGATGGCCTCGCGATGCGCACGCCGACCGCGCTGACTGACAGTCTCATTTGGGCGGGAATATATTGACTGCAAGGATTTGGACTTAGGCAAAAAAATTTCCGAAATGTGACCTCCCACTCGCTATACTGCAAACAGTGTGCGCCACCTCATACTGTATTTGTATACTGTATGATGCATAAAAAACTGCACCCAAATTTTTTTCTTCAGCCTCAAACCTTAGCCACTGTACCTTTAAATAGCCGTTTTTGCCAAAAATTTGAATAATTCTTCAAACCCGAAAAAAAGCATTTTTAGCCAAATAATTGGAAAAGTAGGGCGCTAAAGATGCGAAAACGAGTCCTCGCTCGCTTCTGACCAAATTCTATCGTGAAAGTTTTGACCGAGAAATAGCCGAAAAATCCCTGCTTTCCGCGTAACAGCCGAGAAATAGCCCATCAGGAGCCGCTGCGAAGCCTGGTGAACCACTTTTCGGCCAGATTTTTCAGAGATAGGCTGAGTTGTCTTTTGACGCAAATTTCAAATTCCTGGTGCTAGTCTGGACGCGAATACTTGCTAGGGTCGTTACAATTACTGTTACAGTCGGTTTATAACCACTGTTCTTGAGCTTATTTGGCGACGCTTGTTCAACAATATGCGTGCGCGCTTGCTTTATTGTGCTGTTTATTTTTCTTCATTTCCATCAACCGCGCTCCTGTCACTTTTGTCTCAATAAAGTTCTATAGTACTTGATTTGTCCCGCGTGAATCTCCGCGTCCAGTTAGAAGGGCATTCAGTCACAACTCTGGAAGGGATTGCCTGGATTTCACCGAGCACTGACTGTATGCCGGGATTTAACCGAGAATTTGAACGCGCGCCGCGAAAATGCCGCGATGACACAACCATCATTGAAATGAGAGCGCCCTAGTGCAGCAGCGGGAAGGGCTCAGTCAATAACGCGCCATAGATTGGTAGGGATTCCCGGCACTGCCGCATTTTCGCCAGGTCGAGGCAGTGGGATCTCGGCAGAAATTAGGCAATGCCTTGATTATTCCGCGAATCTGCCGAGGTTCTCTCGCATTCGCTCCGGTCAGGTTCCCGACATGTTCTCAATGGAATACTGGCGATTCCTTCCATAGAATGTTGGTAAATTCAGTTTTTTTCCTCTTTTTTCTCTTAATAGTCAACACATAGGTAGTGCCCAAAACACAACAACAGTGCCATTAATCGACTAGGTCATGTGGTACAGGAAAGGGTAGAAAACTGCTTGCTTTCAAATGTTGATGAAGGTAGAAAATATTCGGTCAATCCCATTCTATTAGTCTTCGCACCCCACACTATTCCCATTAGGCTCTATGGTAATGCACTTTTTCTGGTCGCTATCGCTGACTGGATAAGGATAAATAGTACCATTTAAGCTAGTTCTCAGAAAGACACCATTGAAGGAATCTTATTCTTTCTGCCTGACACGTAGAGTCAAAAAGTTTGTAAGGAGCTCAGAGCTTTGAAGCTTGCCAGTGGCATAAGCATATGTTCACTGCTACAAATCTGCTGGGAGATTTCGAACGTGCCGTATTTTCTCCGTTAGCAGTACTTCAAGTGCACCTCAAATCAAACCGAGAAATTGCTGCGGAACACCTGCTTTCCGCGTGATAGCCGAGAAACAGCCCTGAAATAGCTGGTTGCCGCCAGATAGTCGAGGAAAAGCCGGGGAAAAGCCACTGAAACACTAAGTAATGTTGGTCGCAAAATAGCCACCAATTAATGCTCGCCGCGATATAGCCGAGAAATAGCCGGGTTATATTGATCTCCAGAGAAAACTACGACGCATTCCAGAGGCATGACTCATGTGCCGACAGCTTTGTTCAAATACCCAAGTTTTAGGTATTTGGACCTCGCTCAGCCTCTGAGGGCTCCGCCCAAAAGTTGCTGGCCCTGTATGGTGGCTCAGCGAGCCGGCGACGGTCGCGCCGTTAGTCGGTGTGCCGGCTGCGTCTCGGTTACTGCCCCTTATTCCTCAGTTATGTTTGGCTATTTCTTGTCCATTTCATTAAAAGCCGAGAATTTGCCTACCAGGAGCCGTTGAAGAGCCTGGTGGGCTATTTCTCGGCTCCTTCTAGTTCAAAACTCCCACCGGATTCTCGGCCACTAGCTACACCGAAAAGGAGTTGAAGCCACCTGACAGTTCAGCTCGTTTTCCCAACCTATGGGCCACTGATCTCGATGTTCGGGCGAACTGGAGGAGCCACGACAGCAACAGCAGTGACCCGTAAAGCAACAGAAACCGATCGCAGCCTGAGAGAACGAGCCGAACTGTCGTGTGAACCGGGGCCAAGAGTCGCCTGGTAGGCTAGGAAAAGCGAGGAAGAACTAGCGCACGCCTTCAGAAAAAGGAAAGTTAGGCCAAGCCCGCCGATAAGTTACTGCAAAACGCAATAAATTTCAATCAGAATCTATGTTCTTTCATTTGTTATCGGTCAAGCTTTATATTGCGATCTGCTCCAGTGGCTGAGAATGACGTGAAAGAACTGGCCCGAGGCAACTCGCCCACGAAAGACTCGTCGTTAAAATTCACAATCTTTGGTGGTTCATAACTCCGTTTCCTGTGAGTCCAGGCTGTACAATTCATCTACCTCTTGGTCTCAGGCGATTCTCGGCCCCGAGCCGCACCGAACAGCAATCGGAGCCGCCTGACAATTCGGCTCGTTCTCCCAATCTCCGGCCCACTGCTGTTGCTGTTCGGATCAGCCCGGACAGCAGCAGCTGCGGCCCGTACAGCAACAGCAGTGGCCCCGACAGCAAAAAAAGCCGACTGACAGATTTGGAGAACGAGCTGAACTGTCAGGCGGCTCGGGGCCGAGAATCGCCTGAGGTGCTCGTATGCAGGAAAATCTTTCTTTGACGGTTCACTGTAAACAATTCTATTTGACTGGTAGATAGTATACAGGCTATAAAATGGCGAAATCCACTTGGTTCCTACGCGTGCTGGTGCGGAGCGGACTTTAGAGACAGTGAGAGGGCGTAGGACAGACGGAGGCCGAGGCGTCGCGTGCGCCGCTCGCGTCTCGAATGATGTGAATTACGACGTTTTACTCAGGCGATTATCGGCCCCGAGCCGCCTGACAGTTCGGATCGTTTTTCTAATCTGCGAGTCGGCTCCTGTTGCTGTCCGGGCCACTGCTGTTGCTGTCCGGACTATTCCGGTTGGCCCGAACAGCAACAGCAGTAGCCCAGAGATCGGGAGAACGAGCCGAGCTGTCAGGCGGCTCCGATTCCTATTCGTTGCGGCTCGAGGCCGAGAATCGTCTGAGTATAGAGGGTATCTAGTTGTCAAGGCTATTCGTCCCCAGCATAGAACAACATATTTCACAATTATGGGCAAGAAGTCAGTAACCCAGGGTTGGCAAAATTCTGACGTGGGTATGTAATGTTAGAGTGCAACACAATACCGCTCATAAGATTCGGTCAGAAGGCGCACAGTACGCGTTTTTTCGTCTCCAGTGTCCTCTTTTGAAATATCATTCATATTAGTTTCTTTGATCTGGAGAATTATTAAAAATCCTCAGAGAAGAGCTGTCCAACGGTACGATTGCTAGGGCTTAAAGGTAGGGATCACGATATAGAACCGTGTTATATGTTTCTATGTTTTTGAGTCGGCAAGTTATGAAACAAAGTATAGTAGGGGGAAGTTCCCCAAAAAACTCTCGAATATTGGAGAAAAAACTGTTTGATAAAATCTCTTAACCACTCAAAACATCAAACCAAAGGTTTTGAGCTTCGAAACTCTTAGGTTAGTGGCTTTGTTTTCTGCTTCGTGTACCAGAAACTCTTGAAGGCAGTGTGCACGATAAATCTCGTTCTTGAAGTTTCATTTCGGAGCGCTACGCTGGCAGATGCTGATCGATTCGCTCATGTTTCGCCATTACCGCGCGCTTGCGAAAACTGAAAGGGATCATAGGCTCGTCCACTACCTGAACGTCAGAAACACCTATTTTGGCTTATTCTGAGCACTTTTTTTTGCTGCTTCTTAACAATTCGATTGCTGACAACCAAACAACCCTATTTTGACTGCCTTAAAAAAAAGATGGTGAAATGCCCATCTTTGGATCTGAGAATTTTTGGTATAGAGAGTATTTCGGAACTCGGAAACTGTTCCTTTGGTGAAACGAACGATGGACAACTGTAATAAGGCTTGGGCGAAGTGATCCAATGGGTCGGCCGATCCACGAGCTTTTCACCCAATTTCCTGGCTATTTTTCGTCGTACTTTTGTCCCTACTAGTTCTAAAGGGACCCAAAGCTTACGCTCCTGCTAATCAAATAAGGGCAACTTTTTCGTCGTTAAGGCTGGCTTCAATTTGGAACAAAAGTTTGGGAATTTTAGTAGACCATGCAGTATGCGGCTACATAGTGCTTTGTGCACTGCGATATCCCTTCTCGTGAGATTTGGTCAGAAAGCGTTGTAGAAAAACATGCAGTTGTAGTGAAACGCATATAGCGTATTGCCCCTTACTTTTCGCATGTCTGAGCATTGGATCGTTGGTCCAGTGCTGTTTAGATGCCAGGTTTTTGTACCCTTTAATCCGAATTTTGTGAAATTTTTCGAAACTGACGAATATTGGCAGTCATACTTTTTTTAACTCCACCAGTTTTTGAAATTACAAGCTCTTTGTGTGGCCGACAGCCTGTTTCTCGGAGATGCTCAGACACTCGTAGATGTGTTCCGCCAAACCGCTACCGTGAAAAGGCCAAAATCATGGACCCGAAACGTAAGTCATTCTTCCCCAAACATCGCTCTTCGGCGCTTTCTTCAAGCCCGGTTTCCTCCGAAACACCTTCTGTTCCACCCGAAAAACCTAGCGTTTGCCCCGAGATAAGCACAAGCAACAACGGTCAGGCGGAACGCAACTACGAGTGTCTGACTCATTAGTAGGTCATCCTATAGACAGAATAATCGGTACAGTTAGCGCTTCAAGGCAGCAGTGGTGACCTTACGTCTATCCTTAATTCACAACTAGAACAATTCTCACTCAAACCTTTATTGAAAATCCTCTTTTTTACTGGAGAAGGGGTTGAATCTACAAGGATGGGTGACATTCTGAAAGCGCAGCGGCAGTTTACGATACTAAATTATTGCGTAAAATGCGTAGCACAACCCATTTGATTCGAATGCATCAAGGCGCTCCTGAGTTTGTAGCACCTGCCTTCATCTAGGGTGTGTTTTAGGAACGATACTCTGAGCAGCTTCGACTCCATGTTCGAAAGCAGGAATTGACTAGGACGCGGCTAGCTCATGCCCCCAAGGGGTCGTTTATACTTCCGCCGCCGAGCAGCGCGGCAAAGTCCAGTTTTACAGTATCGATCGTGCCGCGCCGCGTAATCAATATCGCAGAAATGCACTGTGCCGTGCCGCTCTGCGGCGGAAGTATAAACGACCTCTTAGCGATCCGTTTGGCGTCTCAGGCTAAGGCATGTATTTGCGAGCGGATCAAAAATGGGATAGCTGGACTACACCTTTTTCTCAGTAGTTTAAAATTTGATAGTGTGGAATGCCACACCCATACCCTACCCCAATTCAAAAAGCCTCGTTGGGTTTGGCATGCTAGAAAATGGCAGCGTAGATACCAATCACAACTGGTGCGCAAAAGTGCACTAGAGCCTGTCGGGTGATGATCGTACTGTGTCCAAAGAGCCAAGAGGACGGATGAACGAGAAAGGATCAAAGCGCTGTGATTGGCGGTTACATGGGCTACACACACAAGAAGAAGAGACAACCATCAGAGATGGACAGCTTCTAGTCTGTGCGACCGCCATTCACAGCCTTTGGTGAATATGTGGATTTTTACTCCGGGTCCGACATTATAATGACGTCAGTACCGGGGAATCCGGCCGACAGTCTCGGAACAGGGTCTCTCTACACACCGAGGAAGGAGTCGTCTCGCTTTTCGCGGCTCTAATTCCTTATCGCATCACTTCGCTTGCGTTGATTAGCGTGACGTGTCGAACTGCAAGAACAGAACAACTCCTCCCTGTGTGTGTAGAGAGCCGCTGACCCGACAGTCTCCCTACTGGTAACATTATCGACTGTACTTATTACTACAGTCACTTATATACAGCAATTAGCTCGTAATGACGATAATAACACATGCCGCGTATTGACAAATGTGCTGAACCAAACTCGGACTTCCCTGGACCAACAACCAATGCGCATCCCGACTGTAATACAAATACTGCGAAATATATACGACCCTCTTGCATAGACAACAGAATATGAGTAAAGTAGAGTATTTCATTCTACAGGAACTATGGAGAGGTCTTGGAGAAAGAAGACCTGAGTTATTGAACAATCATTACAAGGAAATAATACACCACTGAAGTAATCGTCACGATCAATTATTCGGGCCATGGCCTCTGCCCTGTCCATTGAAGGTGCTTTTCGTGAGCCAACTGTATTACTGATTAGAGAGTGAAGTTCTAAAGGCCAGAGGCCCCTAAACGAAGCACGACACGTCGAGCAGAAAGAAGCTGCACGGAGCTACAGGAAGGACAACCACGCCAGGTCGCGGCTGGGGGGGGGGGGGAAGACTGATGACTCAGACAGCGCCGTCCGAACCAGTTCGACCTGAGGCTCGACCGTGCTTAAGGCTTTCGTTGCGGGACCGATCGCGCCCAGGCCTTCTTTGAGGAGCGATATCTTCCGCGACTCAGCACTTCGCTCTTCCCCAGCATTTTCTGCGGTTTGGACACATTACCAGTACCATCACCGCCTTAGACTTTCGAGTGTTATGTTGATATAGAAATCCTCGAAGGGCATATCTCCTCCCATTCTAACTGATTACTTTTCAAGATGGACCGCTGTTTGGTTAACATTCAATCACATATCGTCCCTGTCACTCAATTACGGGGCCTAAGTCATGTAACGGATCAAAATCACTTAATTGATACTCATCCTCCTTGGTTTTTCTGTCTGCCACTTTTCTTTCTAAGCAGTATCGCAACTTCCAGATTGAAAAAAAAAACGACCGTGTATCCTCATAAAACGGTCCAGTCATTCATGAATACGTTACCTATTGTAAAGGCCTTTCGCGAAATTCGTTCGAGTGAATGAACGAGGAGCGGGACGGGCAGCATTCGCGACACCACCTGTCGAAAGGGGCTTCGATTGCAAACGACGACCTACTGCCATAGGTCCGTTCATTTCCTAGACTAAATTTGACGAAGGGACCATAGTACAGATAGTATATTGTTCGTTTCATTCGATTAGGAACCCGCGGCGCTGCTTGGGGTATAGTGTGCCCCGCGGAACGAGGAGGAATGATGGTTATCAAGCCGAGTGCGGCTTCCTGGGGCGGCATGCACGTACGCGGCGGGTTAGGTTGGGGTTAGGCAGGGTTCGGAGCGTCGGCGACTTTGATAATAGCAGCGCGAGGGCTAAAAGGGGGTTAGGCTAGCACTGGAAAATCGTTCCCTCGCAAACCCTACGTAGGAGGGTGGGGCAGCCTAAACCCCGTTGAGCCCCCAACTATTGATTATCTCCAGCACTCGCACAGCAATGATCAAACGCGCCGACGCCCCAAACCCTGCCTCACCTCAACCTAACCCGCCACGTAACGTCGGCATGGATCGTGAAGAGACTTTGCGTTCACTGTTGAAGGTTGGCGCAAACTCGGTGCCACATGCTATAACATAGGTGCACCGAGCTTGCGCTAACCTTCAACAGTGAACGCGAAGTCTCTTCACGATCCACGCCGATCATATGTACGTGCATGCCGCCCCTGGTTAGATGACACTGGTGAAACATAGTTGGTTATAAAGGGGTGTCTTCATATGAGGAGCTGGTTTGACTCCACCTTTATTTACATGGAGTCTATTCTGACTGGATATCTGCTTTCAGTCCCGAGACCTACCCGAGCTGCAATGGCTGGAGACGGTTGCGGCGAAGCGGGACGCCGGCTACTGGAATGACTGTGAATTTAGCCCCATGAGCTGCTTGTTGAGAAGAAGGAGGTCCGCACTCCGATCCATACAATAATCAGGACACTAATAAACATTCGTTGTTGTATTGATCGTTGTATAGTAAATGGATGATTAGTTGAATACTGCGGATTTGTTTACGACTTCATTTCACTGTGTTTGGGAGACGGACATAAAAGTGAGTTGATTGCGTGAATACATGGGAAGCCATATTGTGCAACTCTTCCATCGTTCAGTTACCTTCTATCAACACTCAACTGTGACGCCATTCGCGGGATCACGTGGGTGTTGTTCTAAGATCCCATTCTCGTGTATGTATGCATGTACGTACGAGCGCTGGGTGGACCTAGAAAATAATGGGCTTAGGTCCTCCGAGAAGCCCAAATGGAGGCACGCTCAAAATTCTGCTAATCTCTAGAAGGTCACAAAAAGGCCATGTGGCGGGGTAAAATTTTAATTCGACATAATGCTTCCTCTGTTAAGGGCAGTGTTCACAATAGAAACCTTATTTTAATTTTTTATGTTTTTGTGTACGTAAGTCCAAAATGTTCAGGTTAATAAAAATTTGTCCCACAGTACTCCTAAACACCGGAGAAAAAATGTTCGCAGATACTACTGAAATTTCAGATTATGTCTGCTTGGTGTGTTTCGGGAGACTGCAGATAAAACGCCAAACTTAACGCCGGAGATGGTTTTGTGCTCCAGAATTCTTACGTCAGCGACTTCGTTTTCTATTTCTTGTATCTAAAACTTTTGCAAAATAAGATGGGCCAATGCACATGCTTCGATGGTGAAACCTTCAAAAGAATATCCAAAAATTCGGCAACTGCTCCTATAGTGAAACTAACATACTCAGGCGAGTCTCGGCCCCGAGCCGCACAGAACAGCAATCGGAGCCGCCTGACAGTTCGGCTCGTTCTCCCAATCTCCGAGCCCCTGCTGTTGCTATTTCGGCGAACTGGAGCAGCCCTTACAGCAACAGCGGTGGCCCGTAAAGCACCATCAGTGGCCCGGACAGCAACAGAAGCCGATCCGCAGATTGGGAAAACGAGCCGAACTGTCAGGTGGCTCGGGGCTGATAATTGCCTGAGTAGGACAACTGTTATACGATGTTGACGGGGAGATCAAATGGGTCGGCTGTGTCAAGAGATTTTCACCCACTTCGTGACCGTTTCTCGTCGTAATCCGTTAACACTCTTCTTAGAGGGACCCGAAACATACGTTTTCGTAAAAAAAATGGGGGAGTTTTTTATAGTCAACACTGCTTTTTGATCTCTTTTTGATAGTTCCTAATCTGACATATCCTCTGGTCCGATTTAAATTTACTCTGTTCCCTCGCGCGCTTGTGCGGATAAGGAGACGCAGCGTATGCGCGCAGATGCACGCGATGAACGGAAATAATTTCACTCGGAAACAGAGGATATCTTGCTCTTTTTCTTTCAGCCAAGGGCAAATAAATAAAAGAAAGGAAAGATCGCTTTGGACTGAACTGTCGCGGACTTTGAAATGAGAACTGGTACTGGGCGATCCGAACGTTTGCAACAAAATGTACTCTTTTTTTTCTGTAGGATTCCTATCCCTGAGCGTCACGGTGATTCAATACATGCAACAAACAATGGAGGCTGTGAAACTTTGTAGAAGCTTGGAAAGTGCTCCAGAATCAAACTTCCCAGGAATTCTCAAACTTCCTCTTGCGGCGAACTTTCGGCGAGTAGAGCCTCTCTGTATATTGTACTCAGACAGTAGGTGCGGACTGACCGCTGGCAATCAAGGCCTCTCCGGGCGGTACGCCGGCAAGTTGCGGGCGGATCGCTGCTCATCGTGACCTCGGCGGGCGGATCGCTGCGTTTTGGCGGGCGGATAGCGGCACCTGAGAAAGTTGATCACGCTAGCGGGCGAATCGCAGGTAAGCTTTAAGACGGTGATCCGCCCGCAACCTGCGAGCGCCCCGCCCGCAAGGGGTTTGATAGCCAGCGATCCGCCCGCCACTGCTTCGATAGCCAGCTATCCGCCCGCTCAAAATTTACACGGTGAAACTTGTCAATCATTGACGAGTTCTTTTCTGTTATCAGTATCATGCTCAGAGTAGATAAACCGAAGGGCATAAAAGGCGCTCCATTGCACTGAATGCTCACTCGGCATTTCGAGGCCGATCCTGGAAGGTGACTTCAAGTCACCTTTGAAGGATCACTCAGAAGCCGAAGAATAGTTTTTGGCAGCTGAGGGGATGGTCCCCACGGCTAGGGGGGGGGTGGGTGGTGGTCCCGCACACTGAGACCGTGGTGGGAACCACCGGAAACCAACATGTAGCATCGAGGGCGGATTGCTGGCTAATGGCGGGCGTAACGCTGGCTACTGGTGGGCGGATCGCTGGCTACTGGCGGGCGGATGGCGGGGGGGTGGCGATCCGCCCGCCAAAAGCCAGCGATCCGCCCGCACCTACTGTCTGAGTACTTAGTCGAATTGCAAATTTTCCAAAGGATCGACTCTTTTAATGGAAGAGCCTTTTTTTTCTGCCACAGCTTTTTAAAGTTGCTTTTGCGCATACTTTTGAGATTTGGAAGCTAGAGAGAATAGCTGAAGCAGAACACATTGATGGAAATTTGCATGGAAATAATTTGCGGTTCAGGGAGCGACTGAATAAATCTAAAAAAAAAGATTATAATTTTGGGAGCTGGCTCCAAGGCCTCGCGGTTAATGTCCAGCAGTACAACCGCGGGACGTGAAACTTTGAAAAATATATTGTAAATTTGGGGGAGGGGGAGCGAAACCACGGAATACCGACAAAAGGGACACAGATTCGTGATCAGGAATCCGAGTATAATCTCCAGAAAGAAGTTTTGTGCCAAATCTGACAATGATTTCAAAAACATTATGAAAAACAGCTTGATGCACTAACCTTGCCCTAAACAGCTTGAACTTTTATCCCGAATGAAGCGCATCCTCCTCTCTAGAAGCTTTTTTCTGCAACTACAAACCCAAGATTTGAAAAGATCCTCAGAAAAACACCCAATCAGAATATGTTTTGTTACAAATTGACAGATCGACTAATAGGATTTCCGTGACCAAAAGCGAAAAAAAAC
This sequence comes from Aplectana chamaeleonis, assembly GCA_029168955.1. Classification (NCBI taxonomy): domain Eukaryota; kingdom Metazoa; phylum Nematoda; class Chromadorea; order Rhabditida; family Cosmocercidae; genus Aplectana; species Aplectana chamaeleonis. Next base: position 283,297 of record JAPDOI010000233.1, read on the forward strand.
CTATGTATTTTTTCACCTCTCTCCACACGGAAGAAATCCATGGAGTAACAACCAAAGTATGTACAAGGGTTCAGCCTTTCCGTAACGGCAATCGAAACCTTTAGCAGGCCGACTACGCTTCACCACCCTTTCGTCATCCTCCATAGGGACCGCAGGTGAGCGGCACGTTGGCAATTTCACACAAAACCAAACGTTCTATTACTGCCCGTGGAATTCAGAAAATTCGGAAGTCCTTCAAGGTTCAACCTCGACATTTATTCAAATTCTCGTTTTTGGACCCAACAGAACGCAAACGAAAGGGCAAACTTTGGCCTGTGCACTTTCGTATAGTGAGAATGAGATTCATATGGTAATACAAATTGGAACGTGGGGTTTCTTTTGATGTACGACGGAAACATTTAAACCAGGGAAAATACCATCGGAAAAAGTGCGAAATATGATTTGAAAGCTCTTATGAATGGTGGCATACAATAACTATATACTACAAATTCTCGTCAGGTAGAATTGTAGTGCAACAAATGATTTGTAGCAGAACTTCATGTATATGTACTTGCATCCCCTTGAGATTTGATATTGAACATGTATTACCTCTGAACTTTTTTTTCGCTGGATTGTGCAAACCCTTGTTTTCACCTTGATTTCACAGAACAGTAACCAAACCCGTTTTCAGATCGATGAATCTCAAATAGGTTCGATTGCGCTGGTGCTGAACCCGACCTAATGTGACATAAAGTCCGTCCGAGTGAGACTGCCCGCTCATGCGGTCAGCGTGCTTGTTAAACATTTTTTGGCGACCCCACGCACAACTTAGATACAGCTGATTTTGATATCGTTGACTATTCATTTGATATTCTGACTAATCGATTCATAGTTCCGAAGAATACCTTTGCAATGGCTTATCAACACGCCCACCAACCACGTGGGAGGACGGTCTGATCAGTACAGACTTTGTGCACCTAGATTCTGTGGCTTTCGAGTTTTGAGCGGCATTTGAATCTACCGGGGACCATTGCAACAACAACGGCAAAATAACGGATCAAAACGAGCCATAGATGGCTCTGTTTAAACCACAAACTTGGGTGCGCTATGCCCTAGACGCCCACCACCTCGTTTGCCGTTGAGGTAGTGGGCGGAGCGGGCAAATTACAGCCAAGTTTGGTGGCCGTATAGGGCTATCTATGACTCTCTTCTCAAGCTTTCTTGCGCCATTATTAAATGTGCGAGAAATCCCAGTGCTTTCTGTTCTCGGTGAAAACTCAAAGACCGTTCCAATCGCGAACACTGCTTTTGAAGAGTCAAAAATGATTTTTCGCGCATCAAATATAATATCTCATGTCAAACACTTCCCATCGATTTTCTTTAACAGAAAGAAATTGTAAAAAAGGAGGTCCTTAATTGTATATTTGGATGTTAGTTTTCTTTCTTGGAAAGATTACTCCACACCGCGGAAAGTGTTACTCTGGATGGACAACTCTTCCACGACGTGGGTGGACCAACCACATGGGTCGTCTCATTCACGACATCTTCGCCTTCTTCCTGCCGAAATTCGGTTGTTCTTTCTTCTCTAGATTTCTGAGAATTGGCCCGTAAAACATTGTCTTTAAAGCCACAGTACACCCTCAGATATGAATTTTGAGATTTACATGTAATTGTGTAGAAGACCCCTCCTGTATAACACGTGCCAAATGCGAGATCTCAATTCCTCCAAATAAGCGAGATATAAGCGACCACCACAGGCCCGACCCCCTTCGCTCACCACCACAGGCCCGACCCCCTAGCAGGCTTTCGAACTCGATAGCTGCTCGATGGATGGATGAATTCAAACAAGTCCTCGTTCTTCAGTCCACTACCGGACTGTCTCCTTATCCTGGCCTTCTCTCACGCAACGATTGCGAATGAAGAGAAATACAGGCCTGAGACAACTCGTCTACCTATTTTTCACCCTCAAAATCTAGGCACCTTTGAAGAGCCATAACTCTGTTTAAAGGTGGTCCTGGACGATTTCAGAGACACCACTGTGATCAGCGTGTGACTCTCTCCAATATAAGCATGAAATCTCAAAAATTATTCTGTGAGTGTCCTGTGCCTTTAAGGAGTTGATAGGAAGCAGTGGAGGTAATCTCCGACACGGTCGTAGTGAGCTACGCGAACGAATCTCGCCGGGTGTTGATCATTGGCGATTCTTACTTCGTTGCACGCGTCATCTATGGATGTCAACTTCACAGCAGACTGAAAAACGAGCTCATTTCCTCATAGCTGCTGCAAAAATATGTGTCTGTTGTTATTATGATGGAAAAGAATCTGTTGCTAATGTGGAACGCTAGCAAAGGTGTCGTTTTTAGAAAGCTATTAGCTCACAGAGCTATGATCTATCTCCATAGGAGCTATATGTAGAACTACCCTCACGAACTCTCTTCAATCCTAACTCTCAAAACATCGATAGCAGACATGAATTCTACGAAATGAATGGAAGGTGACTTTACATTTTGCGTGTCTACACATAATTGGCGTTGCGAGCTCGACTGGAGAAATTCAAAATTAGCTGGCAGGGATGCTGTTTCGCAGGCGTGACTGCGAGATCAAACCCAATGAAAACCATAAAGATCTGTCCTGGTTACAATTTTCTGGAGGTGAATCATCAGATCACTTTAGTGGTGTTACTTGCAACATGTCATGCCCGAATCAGGTTGCTTATGTCGTATACGGACAAGCTCACTTACTTGCAGACATATTACTAGGAAGCACCTTGCGTGAGCATGGGTGTATGACGTACAACTCATATAACTCGCGAGTAATACGATGAGAAACTTCCAACGAATCAGGCCCATGTTGCAGCGCCCTTCAGTCTGTGCCTCATAGGGGCTATTCATACATAGGGTCGGTCCGAAAGGGATTGTCCGCCCAAGCGGTCGGCGTGCGTGTCGAGCGGTCATCGCGGAGGCTTTTTTTGACCTGTATGCCAATCAGCAGGAACATTAAACGAATATTAGATGTATATCCCAGCCAAAAGTTTGCAGCCGTGGAAAGGCATGTCCGAAAAAAAGCGTTCGCAACTGCTACTTGACACGCACGCCGACCGCGTGGGCGGACAAACTCCTTCGGGCAAATTTTACTTCCTAACGCCAGCGACGCTCGCCTCAGGACGGTGGCGATGTTCATACCAAATTTTTCCTAGTTTTCACTACGACTCCATCATCGAATTCTTTCCATTTTTAATAGTTAATTGTAGAAGTAATTTCTGCTACCGTACTGGAGAAAGCATGTCTAGAATTCGCTTGCACGGGTCAGTTTAACAAATTTTATTTCGCTAGGTATAGGCCCCGGTCTTAGTCGGCTGTAACCAGCATGGTCGATAAGCATCTATATCATGCAAATCGGATGCATAAATCTACCCGATGTGGTCGGAGTGAGTACGACTGGGCTGTCCTTGGCCATCTCGGTTGATGCGCATGTAATACATTGCTCACCCAACTCAAAACATCCCCTCGATGTGGCCGGCTCGGTCTAATCCAGCTGTGGCCGTTCCAGTCGATACGTATGCAATGCATAGCTTACTGAGGTGTAAAATCCCCGTTCTGGACGAGCTGAACCTGCTCCGGTGCGCTCAAGTACGCCTGCATAATCGATATGGAATGCAGGCGATCACTACTCAGAAAAATTAAAACAAGTTACTTGTAACATAAAAGCACGAAAACAAGTTGCTTATAAGATATATATCTCGATGTAAGTTACTTGCAACTTCGTTTAGGTCATATAAGTTAAATGCATTATATCGACGGAATACCGCGTGCAGTGCGCCTCCGACATGTTACATGTTACTCAAATTGCCCAGGATAAGTTGCAAGTACCATAAATCGGACAAGAGAAATTTCCAAGGGGAGTTTACGACGCGCTCTCAGAGTCAGGCTTGGGACTTGCGTTGTTGTTGGTTGCACTACAGAAGTTTGCGGCAACGTCAAGTCTGCGAAGAGTAAGCCAGACGGCGCTGAGTTGAAGTGGGTTCGACGCGACCGCGCAGCAGCGTATCAGATCCTCCGCTGATATTCAGGTGATTCTGATAGCCTGCTGCACATATTTCGAACATATTTCGACTCCTTCATCCTCAAAATCACAAGAATGCAGACTGAAGGCCGGCAAAATCTCTTGAATAACAACGGGGGGGGGGACAATCCGACACACGTTGCGCGGCCGCTCCGCGCCCGCTTGAACCCAGCTCCGGCCGGCTTAGTCATCACAGGCTTGATGTTACTTGACTGCACACTGACAAGGAGGGCACCGCACAGCGTTTTTTGTGGTCTGGGACGCATGCGGGCGCGTTCTTGACATCACGTGTCGTCTGCATCGCGCGATGGCCACCCATGGTAAAATATAAATGTAAGTTACATGTAGCATAAACGTAACTTACATGCAATATAAATGTAAGTTACTTGAGACGTTTAGGTAAGTTAGATTTATATTACAAGTAACTTGTTTTCATCTCTCTGAGTAGAGACTGTGCAAGAGTTCGGCCCACATCCGAGAAAATGGGGCCATAGCGACACCGCTGGCGATTCATAGTCTCCGCAAGCGCGTGACGAGCGTGGAAAGTATATATTCATTCTTATGTTTCTCGCCTGCAAGACACACGGACCGTCCACTACCTGCTTTTGTCGTCTGGTGAGATTAGCATGGTTCCTCGAACTATTCAACCGTCTTCTAAAAGACAAGTTAACACTTGACTCACCCATCACTTTTCAGAAGAATAGATTTCACAGTGCCTATATCGTGCCATGCACAAGTATTAGACAATGTCAGCTCTCTCGAATGTTTCCTTGTTAGATGCACTCAATGTCTGCATATACATACATAAAGGCTTGTCACCCATTTCACTCGACCGAATGTACGAGGCCGCTGAGGTAGGTAGATCGTCGCTCCCGATCGAAACACCAGGTGCCGGTGGTGTCGCGATCCCCTCACAGATTGCCGCCATGGTCATGTCTAGTCCATTCACTCGATTAAATTTGGCAGAGCTCCTACATATATGATGTATATTGCGTATACATGTCTGCAAACAGGAGCCTTCTATACACCGAAGAGGAAGTTGCCTCGCACTGATTCCACTCGGGACCACTTCGCATGTATTGAATAACGTGACGTGTAAAATTGCATAAACTTGACAACTCCTTCCTCTGTGTGTAGAAAGTCCTTAATCGATGTCTGCCGCCTCCGTTCGCCGTAATAAATGATTGCAGCGGTCATTTATCATCATCTTAGCTTCAGAAAGTTGCTGATCCACAAAGAGAATCCCTAGGGTCCATCTCATTTCGCCCATATTCAATTTGAGCTAGGCTTTTCAACGAAGAATGAAGAAGGCCTGACTGCATTTATACCAGGTAAGTACCTATTATGAGTCTTTCTTTGCACAGGAACTACTCATGTTCACATTCATATGCTCAGCGGTTTCTTGGGGCGATAGACATGTCACTGTGTAGTTGGCGTGGTAGGTACACGTCAAAAATGTTTGACAAATGACCTCGCGTAAATGGCTATGTGACATCTTTATTGACTGCTCGGCGCAATGAAGCCCTCATTACAATGGGCTGGCTATAATGGAACTTGGCCATTCAGGTGGTCCAAAGAAGCGTGACAGTGAAATCAACACAACAACAAGTCGCCTTCTCAGAGAAAACACCTTGAGTGTGTTTATGGCCAGATGAGACGACTGGGATACTAGTTTTGAGCTCTTTAGGCAGCGAAAAACTCGTCAAGATTCTCTTCCCAACCAACGTAAAAAAATATTGCAATTGTCAAAAAAGGAACAGGTTCATTTGGCCCTAAAATAAGGGACAGATTTGCTGCTATTGAAAGTATGCTCTATGAAATTCATCAAACAACATGCTCAGATTTCCTCATTTGCGGTGATCGCAAAACATCGAGTATCGTATTTCGTCGGTTTTTCTCTAACCTTTTCCACTCACTGCACTAATGATATCGAGTCGTTCGCTATCAAGCCAAAAAAAAACGCCGAGGCGCCAATAGGCTTGGTAGGTCTTGAAGGCATGCAGAGCTCACAATCAATCTATTTTCCAGGTTTAATACAAGTAGTGCAAGTTCTTGTGATCACTAAAAGGCACACGAACGAGGAGCCTAGAAAAGGCGCGAAGAGCCTTTTTCAAGGCACAGTCCAACCTGAGAATCGAAATTTCGTTTCCCAGCTTATCTTGAACAAAATTTTACGCTGATCACAAAAGTGTCTCCAGAATCGCTCAGAAGTCACTACGAACGGAGTTATGGTCCCTCAAAGATTCCGAATTTGAACGGCGAGAAGTTCGCGGACGAGTTGTCTCGAGTCTGTCTTTTCTCGTCATTCGCAGCCATCGTTTTGAAGCAGGTCACAAAATAAAGCCAGACCAAAAACAAATGGAAGAACATAAATTTGGAACAATATCGATTGCGCCTCTCTTCCCTACTGAGACCGGAATCTTGTCGGTGGGCGTCATCCATTTTTTCTTCCATGGGGCGGGGTCGACTTTTTCCTTGCCTTTTCTCGCTTATTTGAGCGACTCGAGATTTCGCGCTAGGCAGGGTTGCTATACACGGCGACCAGAGTATAATATCAAAAATTACCCCTGAGCTTGGACTGTGCCTTTAAAGGCACAGTCCAAGCTCAGGAACGAAATCTGAGATTATCACATAATTGTGAAGTACGCTCACCCTAGATAGCACCTGCCAAGTGCGAGTTCTCAATTCCGCCGAATAAGCGAGATATAGGAGGAAGCCACCCTGGGGCGCCCACATCCGGAAGCCACTTTGGCACGCCCCTTTTACGATCTTTCGAGCTCAACAGTGGCAATATGAGCGATGATTTTCGATCAATAAACCCGTTCTTCCCTTCATTCTCGGTCTCTCTCTTTATTCAGGGCGGCTTGCATCCATCAGTTTGCAATGAAGGAAGTTACAAGCCTCGGACAACTCGACCACCATGCTTCCGCAGCTCAATTTTGGAGGGGCCATAACTCCGTTTCTAGGGGGTCTTGTACGATTCCAGAGACCTAATTCGACATGGCGTGAGACCGTTTTCAAGGTAGGCAAAAAACAGAAAAACGATTTTGAGGTTGGACTGTGCCTTTAAAGGCAGCATACACGCTCGCAAACATGGTCAAGGTATCAGCACAAGTAGGCCCGCACGGCCCCTACCATGTCGTCAGCGACGTTTGGAGCGCTGAAAACCATCCAGGATGACAGTATTTGACCATCCCTGTAACGCACGCCCGTATTTTCACACCCCTTCGAGTAACAGAATGAAAAGTCAAACTTGAGAAAACATGTGATAATTGGGAGTGATAGCACTATCAAATAGGAGTGCACGAGAGAAACAGCTCGATTTACCTGGATATTACATGTTTAAGCACTGATGAAATCCTCCATTTTCAAAAGCCATCCAGAGTTGAGCGGCATTCTCGAAAGTGGATGAGAGTTCAAGGGTGTTTAGACAGGTAATATGCAGGTAAATCGAGCTGATTCTCTCGTGCCCTCCCATTTGATAGTGCTATCACTCCCAATTATCACATGTTTTCTCAAGTTTAACTTTTCATTCTGTTACTCGAAGGGGTGTGAAAATACGGGCGTGCGTGACAGGGATGGTCAAATACTGTCATCCTGGATGGATTTCAGCGCTTCAAACGTGGTTGACGACATGGTAGGGGCTGTGCGGGCCTATTTATGCCCATATCTTGATCATGTTTGCGAGCGTGTATGCTGTCTTAAAGGACTGCTCAGATAGGCAAAGGTGAGTTGTGTCAAAGATCAGACATGACCGTTCCATAAACCACTAAGATGGTCGGACACCACCCGCCAATGAGATATCGATCGCTCGCGACAATCTACCGCTGCAGCCCTGTTTATTCATTAGACTAAATTCTTCAAGAACACTGTACAGCATGCGGTTTTTTAGTGTGCAAAGCGGGTGGTGTCAGCGGGGCCGGAGCATGCAGCAAAGCGCTAAAACTCCGTAAAAATTGCCTTCATTTCAAATGAAGTGAGCAGCGCGATCAGAAAATGCATGCGCGGGGCGGGATGGGAAAGTTCTGTACCCTTACTGGCCATACCTCCAAGTAATTCGAAGCGGCAGTTGGTTGGAAATCGCGAATATGACCGTGCATGCGTTGCCTCACTTTGCGTTTTCTGCCCAACAGAAAACGATGTTGACTGCGCTGCTTCGGACGTCATATACTTTATCACATGTCAGAGCTGCGGTGAAAAGTATGTCGGCAAAACGGCTGGCCTCTCACATGTGCGAATAAAGGAACACCTAAATCGGAAAGAAAGGTCGTGAGGTAGCACTGCACTGGGCTACCAGGGGGCTAATTGCCAAGAGGGAGAAGATTTTGAGGTGAGAGTGGAGATCCCAGCGTGGGAGATCCAGACTAGTGCGCTAAAAGCGCTGGAAGCGTTCAGGGTCAGTGCGAGAGGTACCGGAGTCAACTGGAATGAGGAGGGTGTAAAAATAAGGTCAGTGGTATACTTTGTCGCTGTCACGAGCGACAGTCATGACAATCGGCACAAATCGTGACGGGACCAGCATAGGAGCAACGGCACTGCCCGTCGTAGGAACAGTTGTCACGTGCCCGTCGCAGCGACGTGTTGCGGAGGGCTGACATAAGGAGTCTGCAGAGTTGAAGTTGTGGCGTTGCTCGCAGCGACGAACGCAATATCGATTACATTCGGCGACGAGGGCAACCGACGCGGCGTGAGGGGCGACGAGGGGGCACCGCAGAGTGGTTTAACCCCGCAACGGCCCTGCGTCACTGCCAGCGAGCGGCAACCGACGCGGCGACGATAATGTTCGGAAACATTTTTGTCGCCGCGTCAAGGCTGACGCTCGGCGACCAGTCGTCGGTCTCTGCGACTCTGCAGACCCCTATACACCAAATGAGCAGATGCCTGTCGTTGCCACTGTTACTGTCGCTGTGCAGCGCACTGCAACAGCGACAGATTTAAAGGACGAAAGCTCCGCGACAGGCGGTCGCTGTCGCTGAGCAGAGCGACGCGACCGCGTGTCGCAGAGGTATACCATTGGCCTAACATGGAAACTCCAACCCTTCATCGACCTTGGCTTCTGATTAGGGTACTTTCTGCCACTCTGGTACCCGTTTCACTGTTCTACTGATCACATGATTTTCTAAGGACTTTTGAAAAAGTATGCCACTCAGTCCTATGTTTCCATGCCATTCATTTGGAAATTTTGCGCGAATTTCTGTAAGATAGTATCTCCGCTTGACCGACTAATTTTGCATTTTTTCTTGTTACTATGTGGTACCTTGAGGCTTGCGAGCTACGTCAATCCAGCGTTCAAAACATCTGGACTTACAAGCAAGATACTATTTATTTTTCGGAAATGAACTTCACTTTCAGAGGCTTTTTGTCCCGGTGAGTGATCAGGTTACATCGAGGAAGCTTTGGGAATGGATGGATGGATGTTTTCATCGGCTTCTTGGGTGAAAAAAAAACCCTTCGGGACATGACTCTCAATAACTCTGAATCTGCAGAAATTATGTTCGGCGAAATCTGATCGGTGTTGGGCCCTCATTAGACTGTTCTTCTCGCTGAAGGGCAATAATCGTGCATTCAGTGAATAATCGGCAGTGCTCTAGGCCCTTATAGCCCGTGTCGGGATCTGTGATGATTCCCAAACAGGGTTTCCTCTATGGAACGTGGGGTAACCTACACTACTCGAGAAAAGTTTTTTTTTTCTAGGTTTGTGTTCTGAATACTTAAAGAATCGTTCATAATTGAGTGGTCGCATGATTACAACATTTATTATGGGTTTTTATATAGTCGACTTTGTCGAAAAAAAAATCGTGCTTTCCAGAATGGGGTTCACCACCTCAATTCCGCCCACTCCACAGAATTTTTTTTTTGCCTAAGACGATTCGCGCTGAACCTGAGACTTTTACCAATCCACTGTTTAGACACCGTAACCTACCACCGGCTCATTGGATCCTTGTAACACTGGAGTTTGAATATTTCAAATTTTTGACGTGTTTTATTTCAGGTTTTTTATGGAGCCCTCAATTCAACTAAGCCGGTGCCTTGATAAACATCCGATTACGAACGACGATCTACTAGCACGGCCTGGTCCATCCGCTAGACATATTTTTCCGAGGCGACTATACATGATAGGTACTACATACAACTTCGCAGTATATGGTTGCCTCAGAAGCTCTAGCTTAGTGAGTGGACAGGCCGAGACAGCCGGTTGACATTCACGATCAGAATCCTGCTAACCATTGGTGTCGTGGAAGCCGCTTGGGTCTCCGCGAGTGACCGCGTCCCATTCATTCGCTAGACTCAAAATTAGGGAGATACATACAGTTCAACTAGGCAGGAAAGGCCCCGCCATAGTCGGCCCAGAGCCGGTCTGAGCCCGCCTCTCCCGTCCCTAGTGATCCTACACCCGTACATAGTTTGTCGGCTGCAATCGATTATGCAGACGATCTCGAGTGCCGGTTCAGTCCGGCCACAACGGGTGTATTTTGCAACTCAGTAAGCAAGGCATTGCATACGTATCGAGGCGTGCTCAGTCCGGCCACAACGGGTGGATTTATTACACACGAATCGCATGATCCCGATGGGCTGACTATGATGGGTGCCTAAGGGAGAGGAGGAGCCGGATCGGCTGCAAGCTTGCTGTTCAGTCTGAGAATGGAGATTGTACAAACATATTTCTTAAGCTCGGGTATCCCAAGCTCTGAAGACAGGTGGAAAACTAACGCTTGTACGTACTACCTTTTTAAGAACCTCCAACGACCATAAACATTTTTGGTTTTGATATTTTTAGAATGTTTTGATGCCTTATTTTTGGCATGATATATAATCACAAGATGTCGCAAGGTAGCTGAGTTGAATACAAAATTTAGGTGTCAGACAGGAATCGAACCGGCATTGCATCGCTCACCGGGCGACAGTGTTACCATTACACTACCGACCAACCGCTCTGCATTCCTCAGTTATTCACACATGAACTGTGTAGGCACAACAGCAATCACCAGTTAACGGGTATGATCTGGTAAGCACATATCGGCATTAAATCCTGTTAAGCTGAGGCCTTGAAAGATGTTGTTTTGATGTTTTTCAAATGTTTTGATGCCTTATTTTTGGTATGATATATAATCACAAGATATTTGGTTTTGGTTACTTAGATAGACAATCATATTTTTCCCGAAAACGTGTGCATAAACTCTGGCAGTGTTGTTTCGGACTACCTCTGTTATTTAAAAGATGGCGCCATCTTGTGACCAATGGACCCTACTCATCATTTTCTTATATCGCACCCATCCGAAGTGTCATTCATAAAATGGGGAAATCGAGCAAAAAGTAAGTACATATCGCAACGCTGCTCATGATTTTCTGTGTTTCTCAACCCAACCTTAGAAGGAAACTGAGGGCTTGATCTTTGAAGAAATTCATGTATGTATCCACATGCCTGTGACACTGGGTGGAAAAAGTATATTTTCTTTGTTCATGCGGGTCGCAATATCTATGCTCTCAAAAAACAACTAAACAGAGCTTGCTAGGAAGCCTCGCATAGCCGTCCTCCCAGTATGAAAAATGGTGAAAGTTTTCTGGTCAGCTTTGGCGCGCTGCCTTCGAATTTCAAATCTGATTTCGCTACGGACATCTCTTAACGAAGTTATAGGCGTTTTTTGGAGTTTCGCGAAAGGCAATCTTCAAGGTGTTTGGACACAAACTTTCGGATCTGTCCCAAAGCTTCTGTGTGGGGGTTGTTTAAAGTGCTGAAGCCGTATCTGGGAAACCTTTGTCGGCATTCTGCAGATTATGGCAGGCATAGTTGGATTTAACCTACTTTAGTGATTCGAAATCAACAAGCGGGCCTCATACTCGTGCACAAAATCCCAAATAACCTCCACAACAAAGTTTTGAGCAAAATTTGAGACTTTGACCAAACTTCCGTATACCCCAGCGTGACCTATTGTAATCTATCGAAAATCGTTAAAGAGGAGGCGATAAACATACGGGAAACGTCCAGTTGGACGAATTTCTTGTCCTTTTTTCTTCTTTTGTGTACTGCGTCTTGAAGCTTGCCAATTGATACTCATCTAGTAACGATCACCAGCAAGTTTTTCAGCTTTTCTTCAGTTTTATTTCTTGTTGTTGTTCTCAGGTTTCTTGGGTGATAATTTCATGTAAACATGTCTCTGTACTCCTATTTTCAGACGAAGTTCTAGGTAATGAGGACAATCTAGTTACCAACTCACGTTTCGGATTTCAATGCCGGTAGTGAGATCTTCGCAGTATTTGCTCCATTAATGAGATAACTAATAGCAATTATGTAGTAATCAGTCCCCAACCTCTAAGATGTCGTAAATCATTCCCTATACTATATGTCTCTATCATTGAGCTGATATCTTATGAAGTCTCCCGAGAAGTAAAATATGAGTGGTCGGGATAGATAAACACTATACGATTTATGACAAACATAAGGGCTCACTGAGTTGGCTCATTCGTTATTTTGAGCTCACCTAGAAAAAAAAACACAGATGTGTACGTCAATGAGCTCGCAGGGCTAGACGAAGCCTCTGTTTATGATCGGATTTTTTTTTCACAAAATCAGAAAGACAAATCCTCCCCGTTTTTACAAAAGTTTGTGCAGGTATTGCACTTTGTACTCCCATAGCTTACGCAATCGATAGGATCCAGAATCTTGTCAAACGGGTCTGAAAAATCTTCAATTAATACATCTAAGACTGCTGCGAAGAATTGTATCTAAGAGACACTACCATCAATTCAAATTCACACTTGTCGCATTTACGGAGAACAATGAAGTGAAACATACAAATTTGAGTTGCTTAAGGTTTCTGCAAATCCCTAAAAGTGCAAACACTTTTTTGTAGTTTTGTGGGCACATTTTGTGCAGGGGGAGAAATAATCTCGCCGGCGGTTTGTTTTTCTTACGACTTTTTTTCTGATGGAACACAGAAAATGCATGAATTCAAATGCCTAGGTTTTAAAAAGAAAAGAGCTGGGGACTACTAAGACACGTAAACTTTGACACAGCCGTAGTGAACTATGCGATCGAGCCTAGCCAGCTGCGTCCGGTCGCGCCGCCTTCTCACGTGTGCTAATTAACCTGCGATGGGATGAATAGCTCCTAGATAAGCTATTTTTTCTTAACGGCAACCGCTACGCCGTCGTCTCACGGGCAACTGCTACGCCGTCGTCCTCTCGGCAACCACTACACCGTCGTCTCACCGGCAACCGCTACACCTTCGCCTTCCCGGCAACCGCTACGCCGTCGTCTTCCCGGCAACCGCTAGACCTTCGTATTCCCGGCAACCGCTAAGCCGTCGTCTCACCGGCAACCGCTACGCCGTCGTTTTCCCGGCAACCGCTACACCGTCGTCTTCCCTGCAACCGCTACGCCGTCGTCTTCCCGGCAACCGCTAGACCTTCGTATTCCCGGCAACCGCTAAGCCGTCGTCTCACCGGCAACCGCTACGCCGTCGTTTTTCCGGCAACCGCTAGACCTTCGTCTCACCGGCAACCGCTACACCTTCATCTGCCCGGCAACCGCTACACCGCCGTTTACCCGGCAACCTGCACCGCCGTCTTCCAGGCTGCCGCTACACCGTCGTCTTCCCGGTAACCGCTACGCTGTCGTCTTCCCGGCAACCGCTAAGCCGTCGTCTTCCCGGCAACCGCTACAACGTCGTCTCATCGGCATCCGCTACACCTTCGTCTTCCCGGCTACCGCTACGCCGTCGTCTTCCCGTCAAACGCTATACCTTCATCTGCCCGGCAACCGCTACGACGTCGTCCTCCCGGCAACCACTACGCCGTCGTCTCACCGGCGACCGCTACACCTTCGACTTCCCGGCAACCGCTACGCCGTCGTCTTCCCGTCAAACGCTACACCTTCATCTGCCTGGCAACCGCTATGCCGTCGTTTTCCCGGCAACCGCTACGCCGTCGTCTTCCCGGCAACCGCCACGCCGTCGTCTTCCCGGCAACCGCCACGCCGTCGTCTTCCCGGCAACCGCTACGCCGCCGTCTTGCCAGCAACCGCTACGCCGCAACACCTTCATCTGCCCGGCAACCGCTACGCCGTCGTCCTCTCGGCAACCAACACGCCGTTGTCTCACCGGCAACCGCTACGCCGTCGTCTTCCCGGCAACCGCTAAGCCGTCGTCTTCCCGGCAACCGCTACACCTTCATCTGACCGGCAACCGCTACACCGCCGTTTACCCGGCAGCCGCTAAGCCGTCGTCTTCACGGCAACCGCTACAACGTCGTCTCACCGGCAACCGCTACGCCGTCGTTTTCCCGGCAACCGCTACACCGTCGTCTTCCCGTCAAACGCTACGCCGTCGTCTTCCCGGCAACCGCTAGACCTTCGTCTTCCCGACAACCGCTAAGCCGTCGTCTCACCGTCAACCGCTACGCCGTCGTTTTCCCGGCAACCGCTAGACCTCCGTCTCACCGGCAACCGCTACAACGTCGTCTTCCCGGCAACCGCTGGACCTTCGTCTTCCCGGCAACCGCTACAACGTCGTCTTCTAGGCTGCCGTTACACCGTCGTCTTCCCGGCAACCGCTACAACGTCGTCTTCCCGGTAAGCGCTACGCTGTCGTCTTCCCGGCAACCGCTACACCATCGTCTGCCCGGCAACCGCTACACCATCATCTGCCCGGCAACCGCTACAACGTCGTCTTCCCGGCAACCGTTACACTTTCGTCTTCCCGGCAACCGCTACAACGCCGTCTTCCCGGTAACCGCTACGCTGTCGTCTTCCCGGCAACCGCTACACCATCGTCTGCCCGGCAACCGCTACACCATCATCTGCCCGGCAACCGCTACGCCGTCGTCTTCCCGGCAACCGCTAGACTTTCGTGTTCCCGGCAACCACTACAACGTCGTCTTCCCGGCAACCTGCACCGCCGTCCTCTTCCCGGTAACCGCTACACTTTCGTCTTCCCGGCAACCGCTAGACCTTCGTCTTCCCGGCAACCGGTACGCCGTCGTCTCACCGGCAACCGCTAAGCCGTCGTCTTCCCGGCAACCGCTACACTTTCGTCTTCCCGGCAACCGCTACGCCGTCGTCTTCCCGGCGACCGCTACGCCTTCGTTTTCCCGGCAACCTGCACCCCCGTCTTCCAGGCTGCCGCTACACCGCCGTTTACCAGGCAACCTGCACCGCTGTCTTTTAGGCTGCCGCTACACCGTCGTCTTCCCGGCAACCGCTAGACTTTCGTCTTCCCGGCAACCGCTACGCCGTCGTCTTCCCGGCAACCGCTACACCGCCGTTTACCCGGCAACCTGCACCGCCGTCTTCTAGGCTGCCGCTACACCGTCGTCTCACCGGCAACCGCTACGCCGTCGTCTGCCCGGCAACCGCTAGACCTTCGTCTTCCCGGCAACCGCTAAGCCGTCGTCTCACCGGCAACCGCTACGCCGTCGTTTTCCCGGCAACCTGCACCGCCGTCTTCCAGGCTGCCGCTACACCGCCGTTTACCAGCCACCCTGCACCGCTGTGTTTTCGGCCCCCGCTCCTCCGTCGTCCTCCCGGCACCCCCTAGACTTTCCTCTTCCGGGCACCCGCTAAGCCGTCGTCTTCCCGGCAACCGCTACACTTTCGTCTTCCCGGCAACCGCTACAACGTCGTCTTCCCAACAACCGCTAGACCTTCGTCTTCCCGGCAACCGCTACAACGTCGTCTTCCCGGTGACCGCTACGCTATCGCCTTCCCGGTGACCGCTACGCTATCGTCTTCCCGGCACCCGCTAGACTTTCGTCTTCCCGGTAACCGCTACGCTGTCGTCTTCCCGGCAACCACTACAACGTCGTCTTCCCGGTAACCGCTACGCCGTCGTCTTCCCGGCAACCGCTACACTTTCGTCTTCCCGGCAACCGCTAAGCCGTCGTCTTCCCGGCAACCGCTACGCCGTCGTCTCACCGGCAACCGCTACGCCGTCGTTTTCCCGGCAACCGCTACACCGTCGTCTTCCCGTCAAACGCTAAGCCGTCGTCTTCCCGGCAACCGCTAAGCCGTCGTCTTCCCGGCAACCGCTACACCGCCATTTTCCCGGCAACCTGCACCGCCGTCTTCCAGGCTGCCGCTACACCGTCGTCTTCCCGGTAACCGCTAAACCGTCGTCTCCCCGGCAACCGCTACAACGTCGTCTTCCCGGCAACCGCTAAGCCGTCGTCTCACCGGCAACCGCTACGCCGTCGTTTACCCGGCAACCTGCACCGCCGTCTTCCAGGCTGCCGCTACACCGCCGTTTACCAGGCAACCTGCACCGCTGTCTTTTAGGCTGCCGCTACACCGTCGTCTTCCCGGCAACCGCTAGACTTTCGTCTTCCCGGCAGCCGCTACGCCGTCGTCTTCCCGGCAACCGCTACACTTTCGTCTTCCCGGCAACCGCTACGCCGTCGTCTTCCCGGCAACCGCTACACTTTCGTCTTCCCGGCGACCGCTACAACGTCGTCTTCCCGGTGACCGCTACGCTATCGCCTTCCCGGCAACCGCTACGCCGTCGTCTTCCCGGCAACCGCTAGACTTTCGTCTTCCCGGTAACCGCTACGCTGTCGTCTTCCCGGCAACCGCTAGACTTTCGTCTTCCCGGTAACCGCTACGCTGTCGTCTTCCCGGCAACCGCTACACTTTCGTCTTCCCGGCAACCGCTACGCCGTCGTCTTCCCGGCAACCGCTACACTTTCGTCTTCCCGGCGACCGCTACAACGTCGTCTTCCCGGTGACCGCTACGCTATCGCCTTCCCGG
This sequence comes from Aplectana chamaeleonis, assembly GCA_029168955.1. NCBI lineage: Eukaryota > Metazoa > Nematoda > Chromadorea > Rhabditida > Cosmocercidae > Aplectana > Aplectana chamaeleonis. Next base: position 300,078 of record JAPDOI010000233.1, read on the forward strand.
CAACCGCTACGCCGTCGTCTTCCCGGCAACCGCTAGACTTTCGTCTTCCCGGTAACCGCTACGCTGTCGTCTTCCCGGCAACCACTACAACGTCGTCTTCCCGGTAACCGCTACGCCGTCGTCTTCCCGGCAACCGCTACACTTTCTACTTCCCGGCAACCGCTAGACCTTCGTCTTCCCGGCAACCGCTACGCCGTCGTCTCACCGGCAGCTGCTAAGCCGTCGTCTTCCCGGCAACCGCTACGCCGTCGTCTTCCCGGCGACCGCTAAGCCGTCGTCTCACCGGCAACCGCTAAGCCGTCGTCTTCCCGGCAACCGCTACACCGCCGTTTACCCGGCAACCTGCACCGCCGTCTTCTAGGCTGCCGCTACACCGTCGTCTCACCGGCAACCGCTACGCCGTCGTCTGCCCGGCAACCGCTAGACCTTCGTCTTCCCGGCAACCGCTACGCCGTCGTCTTCCCGGCAACCGCTAGACCTTCGTCTTCCCGGCAACCGCTAAGCCGTCGTCTCACCGGCAACCGCTACGCCGTCGTTTTCCCGGCAACCTGCACCGCCGTCTTCCAGGCTGCCGCTACACCGCCGTTTACCAGGCAACCTGCACCGCTGTCTTTTAGGCTGCCGCTACACCGTCGTCTTCCCGGCAACCGCTAGAATTTCGTCTTCCCGGCAACCGCTACACCGTCGTCTTCCCGGCAACCGCTAGACCTTCGTCTTCCCGGCAACCGCTACGCCGTCGTCTTCCCGGCAACCGCTACGCCGCCGTCTTCCCGGCAACCGCTACGCCGTCGTCTTCCCGGCAACCGCTACACCGTCGTCTTCCCGGCAACCGCTACGCTATCGCCTTCCCGGCAACCGCTACGCCGTCGTCTTCCCGGCAACCGCTAGACTTTCGTCTTCCCGGTAACCGCTACGCTGTCGTCTTCCCGGCAACCACTACAACGTCGTCTTCCCGGTAACCGCTACGCCGTCGTCTTCCCGGCAACCGCTACACTTTCTACTTCCCGGCAACCGCTAGACCTTCGTCTTCCCGGCAACCGCTACGCCGTCGTCTCACCGGCAGCTGCTAAGCCGTCGTCTTCCCGGTAACCGCTACGCTGTCGTCTTCCCGGCAACCGCTACACCATCATCTGCCCGGCAACCGCTACGCCGTCGTCTTCCCGGCAACCGCTAGACCTTCGTCTTCCCGGCAACCGCTAGACCTTCGTCTTCTCGGCAACCGCTACAACGTCGTCTTCCCGGCAACCGCTAGACCTTCGTCTTCCCGGCAACCGCTAAGCCGTCGTCTCACCGGCAACCGCTACGCCGTCGTTTACCCGGCAACCGCTAGACCTTCGTCTTCCCGGCAACCGCTACACCGCCGTTTACCCGGCAACCTGCACCGCCGTCTTCCAGGCTGCCGCTACACCGTCGTCTTCCCGGTAACCGCTACGCCGTCGTCTTCCCGGCAACCGCTAAGCCGTCGTCTTCCCGGGAACCGCTACAACGTCGTCTCACCGGCAACCGCTACGCCGTCTTTTTCCCGGCAACCGCTACACCGCCGTTTACCCGGCAACCTGCACCGCCGTCTTCCAGGCTTCCGCTACGCCGTCGTCTCACCGGCAACCGCTTCACCTTCATCTGCCCGGCAACCGCTACACCGTCGTCTTCCCGGCCGTCCTCGTTAACGGTGACCACTCTTCTTACGAAGAGAATTGACGAAAGCTACGACGACCCTTCTGCTCCTAGAGCGAATACTCATTTGTCAGGCAACTAAGGCACGCGAAAGGGGGAGAATGCAGACGTTAGAAGCCTTCGACGTTAGCTTGTCGGTGATCGACGGGAGTACAGGTGACTGGTAATTTTCTTTTACTATGCAATTCATTGATTTCTATTCAGGTCTTTTATACACATTTGTTTTTTATTACTTATTTCAAAATTTATTTGTATTGTTTATTGACCATTTTATTATATTATTCTTCGGTCATTCACTACTCACTGTCGAGCCATTTTTCAAGGAACCTACTCATTATCCGTTACCCGAATGTGTATGGGAAACGCTTCTTCACTTGGGAATCTCGAGATGTTCGGAATTTATGGAGTCCCCGCATTTTGAATATCCCTATTCTCCGTTTTGAAGACACGGATGCCTAAGCTTAACGTATCAAATGTCTCACGCCTATCGTCGAGCAGAAAAACGGAGCACGCTTTCGCAAAGCCGACGATATCGAGAGACCAGTTTTGCACCAATGTAGCATTCTTTCTCACCGAGGATGTGATTACACAATACGCATGCAGAGAGATGAGCGGACGAGTTCTCATGCACGGATAGCCTCGTCAAAGAAAAACGACACTTCGGTGCGGTGTTTTCGTTGCACTTTTCTTAGCGTCGAATTGGATCCTGAATGCGGCGTTCGGCGTAATCGAGAAGAGGATCTAATAGCGACGCGATGGGGAATTCCTCATTCCCGTTCACACTTCCTGTGTCGCTTGCCTTTTGAAAATATTTTTTTCTGCAGGAAACTAGTTTGCGGACGTTAACGAGGCACTCGGAACTTGCTAGTATAACACACTGAAAAAAATGACGAGTCTTCAACGCTTGGCAGAGATTTTCTGTGAGTTCTTTCAACGAGACTTCTTAGTATGATAGAGCCAGAATTCTGTTTAGGTATCACTCTGTCATTAAAAGACTTCGTGGTCGATTCCCATCTGGACTTTGCATTAGACGTTTGCCAATACAGAAGCTAGTGAGGTCCACTGAGATACAACGAGTAAGCGTTGGAAGGCAGTGTTTTAGTTTTCGATGTTTTTAGTTGGTATGTAATCCGCGAAGTAGAGGTTATTAGGGAGAGGTCTCCACAGAGTCCTCAATAACCAGAGAGGAAAACCGTTAGAGGAAACCTCTGAAATACATGGTGTTCTGTGAGACTGCTGACAAAGCGTCAAATCTAACGTCGCAAGTGGTTTTGCGCATCAAAATTCTCAGGTGAGTGACTTCGTTCTCTGTTTATTGTCCCGGAAACTGTATACAATTAAGCGGCCAATGCACATGCTGGGATGGTAGAAACTTTTACGATAAAGAATATTCGAAAAGTCGGCAACTGTTCCTCTGGTGAGAAGAACGCAGGACTACTGTTATATGACGTGGGCGGTGTGATCCCATGGGTCAGCAGATCCACGAGATTTTCACCCACTACCTGGCCGTTTTTTGTCGTACTTCCTTACTCTTCTAAGAGGGACGGAATGCTTACGTTTTTGCCAAAATAAAATAGGCCACTTTTTCATCGTGAACACTGCCTTTAACTTAATGAAAAAATCTATGCTCAGGAGGTCAGGGCTCTCCGATATTCGGTGCAATAGGTCACAATGCATATGATGACCAATTTTGTGATTATTGAGACACTACATACGAGGAAAGTCAGCATCATCCAAGGAACAGATTCCAGCTAAACTTTGGCACATCTGAACCAAAGCATAAGGAGTTTGACAACGCTCCGATACGAAAAGCTTTTTTGAAGTTTTATCCTAGCCACAGGGAGCTGTTTCTGTTTCAGGGTTTGTCTGGGGTTGATATATGTGTTCATAATCATTCACTGGGAAAGGTTATCAAATGTGGTTTGTCATCCTCAATCAGCGAGTCGTGACGATGGACCAAAAATCAATACGCCTGACATGCCTGATATAATAAGGGGAACCGGAAAGTGATCTCGTTTCTGCGCACGTCAAAATTTGATTGCCATTTATCGGCTCATTGTTTGGATCAGAGCTTGCTAAAGATATTGTGAGGTCATAGTGACTTCTTTACTTATAGACAATCGTTTTAAACTTTTTTTTGTAATTTTGGGTACAATGGGCGGCAAAATACCAGAAGAGGTGCGCGATGCTTGTCTTTTGAGTTCCACAAGGGAAGTAAGGCAACAGTTGCTACCAAAAACATTCGCGGTATTTATTCAAATGCATTGGACATATGGAATTGCCAAAGGTGGTTTTCCAAGTTCCAATCGGGTAATTCTGACCTCTCAAGGTCGTATCGATTGGGAAGGCCATCAACGCTGAACAACGACGTGTGAATGGCGGAAGGGGAAGCGAATTTGTGTCATACAATTGAAGAATTGTCAAGTTGTCTTGACCAACTTTGGGAAACCAACCAAGAACATTTGAAGCAGACTGGGGAAGTAAGCAGGCCAATACAAGTTTGTATTTAGCGTGAAAAAACAGGGCATTCTTTTCCGGCCCCCCCCTTATACTTTTCGGTTTCCTGTATAGCTGGGCCCTTTAGTGACGAAAATGCCAGAAGGGTCCTGAGGCCAGATTCATCATTGCATCAACCGCGGGTTTGTGAACTTGAGTTGGGTTTCGCGCCAGCATTAGCGCGCGTGTGCACGAGCTAAACCCAACTCAAATCGACAAACCCAGGCCTGACGCAATGATGAATCCAGCCTCTAGAAAACCCTACAATTGCAAAGCAAAGCCAGGTTATATAACCGGTGAATTAGATTCGAAGTTCGCGCTAAAATCGCTGCTGAAGTTTTTCAGCATTTGGAGTCCGGACCATAGTCATTCACAGGCCCCAGTCAGACTTGATCGAAAAACCGATCGAGTTCGACTGAGTTCATCTGACTTCGGATGCATTGTCGCTGACCGTTTGTGCGCGTGGAACACCAGTATCGTCTGGGTGGATTGCTTCAGGTCCTTGTCAGAGCAGGTCGATCGACAGAGTCGAACCTCGTCGATTTGCACCAAAATGATAGCGGACGGGTGCAGAAAATACATCCAACGGGTCCGTTTGCTCTTGTCTGCCAGCGTCCGCAATCCACCCACTCGATACCGGTGTTCCACGCTCGCACACGGGTAGGGAAAATGCACCCGAGGTGGGTTTTCTCCGCTTCGGACTCAAGCGGTTTCTCGACCAAGGCTCACGGGACCTCAGGTATTTGTTTGGAGTTCGTGTCACAACGAAGTTGTTTGATGACCCATGTGCATTCTATAGAGAAATGCAGGACAGTCGACCTAGGGCTGCTGGAAGATCAACTCACAGCTACAGCTATTTTAGCTTCGTAGGGAGGGGGAGTGCATTTTCGAGGCCTGAAGCATCGAGTGTGATCTCATCCGGCCCTCCAGCAGTGCGCACGATGCCTTCAAATTTCACTGTTTGGCATCCTGAGAACTGTTATACTACAGCTTTTTGAAGCCTTGGAGGCTCGGAAAACTCCATTTCGCTTCCACAAATCTGAGATTTGTTCCAACTCATAGCTAATTAAATAACTTTATATGCAGACAAATAAATTGGCGAATGGTCAACAATAAAAGCCGCAACGGAACTATCTGTACAGAAATTCTCTGGGAGAATACTCGTCATCGGGTGGCGAACGTCACACTGAAAGGAAACTCAATTCTGTCGGAGCAAAATGTGAACGGATCAAGGAACGGAAGGGTTATGAAGCTATTCATGACAAAATCTTCCGCATGTTGTGTGTTGGCATTAGGGCGACATGGATGCTCAGATGAGAGACACTGTGAACTGAAGAACATCTTTCTAAACTGATAAAGCAGGACGAAACACCATAGAAACTAAATATGGATATGATGATGATTATAAGGAAAATACGAAGTTAGGACCACCATAATGGGGGCGAATAATAAGGTAAACAGTTCCACCTGTTGCCGGTCTTCGGATGGTAACGAGGGTGAGGATTGAGTCTGGCACATTCTACCATGTAAAGCTGACCCTCATAAACCTGGCGTACAGTTTTAGTCTGCCCGAGGCCTTCTGCAGGTAGCAGAAGCGGTAGGGCAAACCTGATTGCGAACTCGATGCCTTCGCTTATCTCCTCGAGTTTTTGGCCGCTGAGATACCAAGATCAACAAGGAAAAGTCTAGAGCAATATACGCACCTGCGAAAACGAAATCTATGTACTGTTAGTATCACAAGGTACATAGCTGAGTTTAATACAAAATTTGGGGTCACACAGGACTCTAACCTGCGCGAGTGTGTAGTGGTGGGGGTAACTGCGAAACATAAGGCCGCGGACCACACAGAAGCCCGCGCGCCGGTCGCGTACCCAAAACGCTCAGTTTACGCACTCATTGTACCTACCAAAACGCGCAGAAATTCTTTGAAAATCTGGTAACGGATCTCATAATCGTGTTCAGTCCCCAAAATAACCTCTTTTTTGCGAAATTCGGATGAAAGCACATTTTTCAAACTCCAAACAGAGTGAAAACATAATTATACCTTCTGTGACCAGCGACAGCAAGTATGATCCCGGTCTAATCGCGTTCCCCTTTATATCGATTGTTGACTGAACTTCATCATTTCAAAGACCGAAAAATGAATATTCGCGTCGCAAACCTAAACCTGATTTCCGAGTCATATGATTCTACACCGCTCATCTCTAATGGGTACCCTTAAACTTCCGCAAAGCTCGGAAAACGTCTATAACTTATTGGAATAAGGAGTGGCATGCACGAAAGCTGAGAAGAAGGTCAGGGAGCCGCTCTACGTCCTATGCGCGCAGCATCGAGACAAGGGACGGCTCGAAGTGCTTGGCATATACTGCTCAGACAGTAGCTGCGGGCGGGTCGCTGGCTTTTGGCGGTCGGCTCGACATCCCTCGCCATCCGCCCGCCAGTAGCCAGCGATCCTCCTGCCAGTAGCCAGCGATCCGCCCGCCAGTAGCCAGCGATCCGCCCGCCACTAGCCAGCGATCCCCCTGCCAGTAGCCAGCGATCCGCCCGCCACTAGCCAGCGATCCTCCCGCCAGTAGCCAGCGATCCGCCCTCGATGCCACATGTGGGTTATTCCGATGGTTCCCACCACGGTCTCCGTGTGTGGGTCCCCCCTCCAGCCGTGGGCACCATCCCCTCAGCTGCCAAAAATTATCCCCCGGCTTCTGAGTGATCCTTCAAAGGTGACTTGGAGTCACCTTCCAAGATCGGCCTCGAAATGCCGAGTGAGCATTCAGTGCGATGGAGCGCCTTTTATACCCTTCGGTTTGTTTATATTGAGCATGATACTGATACGAGAAAAAAACTCGTCATTGATTGACAAGTTTCACCGTGTAAAATTTGAGCGGGCGGATCGCTGGCTATCAAAGCAGTGGCGGGCGGATCGCTGCATCTCATAGCTCAGCGGGCGGATCGCTGGCTATCAAAGCCCTTGCGGGCGGATCGCTGGCAGGTTGCGGGCGGATCGTCGCTTTAGAGCTTGCTGGCGATCCGCCCGCTAGCGTGATCATATTTCCCAGGTGCCGCTATCCGCCCGCCAAAACGCAGCGATCCGCCCGCTGAAACAACGAGACGCAGCTTTCCGCCGGGCGAGGCCACGATGAGCAGCGATCCGCCCTCAACTTGCTGGCGTACCGCCCGCAGAGGCCTTGATTGCCAGCGGTCAGTCCGCACCTATTGTCTGAGTGGTGTGTGACGTTCGTAAATGCACTTCACAATAAAACCTACGCCTAACGGCACTTTCCGTCATCCCAGTCTAGTCATTTTTATCATCCCTATTGTGTATACGACTTCTGTATGTGACCCTACCGTTTCTCATCTTCTCACGTTTCGAATTTGAATCACCTTTAGTGATCACTTGCCACGCGCGTACGGGAGGCGTAGCGGCTTCCATACCTTCTTCGCAGCGCTCAAGCATGTTGCCCCAGCAGCTCGGGACGGGATAACACGCACTTTTATCACATATAGGGGCCCAAAAAAATATTAGCGATGTAATTGGTTTTTGCAGATGCGTCCAACTCTCTAGACACATTCTTTCTAAGTGAAGAGCCAGACACAATCAGAATTCACACATCATACCACTCCAAAGACCGACTTGTGGTAGAGGGCATGTGTCACATTAGAAAGACGGACAGACTCTATGCTTTGTTCAGGAACTCCGACACTTTGTTTTCGTCCTTTTTCGGAACCAGTAAGTAACTCAAGGTGGGCAACTCCTTGCCCTTATAGGACTCGACTGGGAACAGAACATAGGGAACATTGGGATTCTGTGGCAGTGTGATGGTGGCAGACGTGTTAGTTTCGGCTTCATTATTACCTGTTGGCGGAGAAACATCTGTGCTGGCGTTGCCCGTTAGCAGAGGTTCCGAAGTGGCTGCTGAGACTGTCTCCTCCTTGACCTCCTGCTTAGCATCCTCCTTAGCCTCATCGTGTGTTTCACCGGACCCTTCCACCTCCTTTGGAGCCTCAGTGGTGGGCTCTTGAGAGCTGCTCTCCTTTTTCTCTTCCGTCGTGGCCACCTTTTCTACCTCCTCTTTCTTTTCCTCCTCGACAGACGGATTTGCCGATGTTGTTGCGTCATCAGCGACTTCCGCTCCACTAGCAGCTTCTTCTGGAGCAGATGTCGTGACGGCAACTACGTTTTCGGCTTCGACGGGAGCCTCCGTGGTGACCCCTTTCTCTTCAGCCTTAGACTCCTCCGTTGTGTGGACCACCGCCTCAATTGTTTCTGCAGGTTCACTTGACTTGGTCTCAGTCGTAGTCCCTTCTGGGGTTACGTCGACCACGCTCTTTGCAGGCTCATTATCGACATTTTCCTCTGCAGTAACGTCGTTCTTATTCAGACCGGCCTCCGACTCTTTGTGAGAAATTGGCGCAAAGTTGAAAATTTCACGCAAATTGTCCCTGTTGATGTCTCTGATCGGGTAGATTCCAGTTGGCTGAAAGAAAACAAGTTTGAAAGACTGTTTCATGATCATTGCTTAGTCTGCTCCATAGTAAAAATCAGATTCATTTTGGGTGTAATGTCGGTACAAACGAGACTGTCGGCCCACGCGGTCAGCGTGCGTGTCCAGCGGCCCTCGCAAAGTCATTTTCTTTGACTTGTGAATTGAATAGCAGCAGAATTAGAATAATATTGAATAGTATTCCGATCAGCCATCTGCGACCGTGGAAACGTTCGTTTTCAAAAAAATGCCCTCACGACGGCCGCTCGACACGCACGCCGGCCGCTCGAGCGGACAGTTATATTCGGACAGACTTTACATGTGTATTATACCTGTACAACGCTTCTGAATTTGTAGCGCCGGTATCCTGGCTTGGTCTGTTCTCTTCAGTTAACCCTTCTCACAGAGAGTACCAAATTTCGGAGCGTGAAATCATTTTTTCAAACTTATGGTGAAGGCTTCCTCCGACATGCCAACGTTGAAGGCAGTGCTCACGATGAAAAAAAACCCTATTCCAGTTTTCTATGTTTTCTAGTAGGCAAGTTCAGGAAGTAGTGAATAAAAGGAAAACTCCCATACAATTCTCGAATACGGGAGAAAAATCCATTTAAACCCCTTTCAAATACTTTACTTACTCTGGTTCCGTACCAAATATACTCTGTTCCCTCTCGCGATTGTGCGCAGCGAGGGTATAGACAGCGAGACAGTGTGGGGAGGAGGAGACGCAGCGTACGCGCGCCGACACACGCGATGAACGGAAATAATTCACACTTGGAAACAGAGGACATTTACATCTGTTGGTGTGCTTCGTCCACTGCGGACAAAACGTCAAATGAAACGTCTAAAATGGTTTTGAGCTCCCAAAATGTCAGGTACATAAGTGAATTGTTTTCTATTTCGTGAACAGAAAACTCTCAAAATTGAGATGCTAAAATGCCCATGTTTGACTATTAGAAAATTCCGGGGCAAAAGTATTCAAAACCCGACAACTGTTTCTTTCGTGAAATGAACGACAACTGTTATATAGCGTGGGAGCGGTGATCCGATAGGTCGGCTAGTCCCCGAGATCTTCACTCGATTCCTGGCCGTTTTTTATTTGTACTTCCTTCCTTACTGTTCTTAGAGAGACCCAAAGCTTACGTTCCTTAAAAAAAACCATTTCATCGTGAACACTTCTTTTATGAACCCTCGCCGACGGCAGTGTTCTTTTTTTTTGTAGGAAGATGTGTTATAGCGGAAGTCGTCGGACTATCTCCTTCAAGATTAAGAGCCCATATATTGCCGTGATTGAATACACGCCCGGTCAGTGTTTGGAATATCTCAGGCGATTATCGGCCCCGAGCCGCCTGACAGTTCGGCTTGTTCTCCCAATCTGCTGGTCGGCTCCTGTTGCTGTCCGGGCCGCTGCTGTTGCTTTTCATGCCACTGTTGTTGCTGTCCGGGCTCCTCCAGTTGGCCCGAACAGCAACAGCAGGGGCCCGGAGATTAGAACAAGGAGCCGAACTGTCAGGCGGCTCCGATTCCTCTTCGGTGCGGCTTGGGGCCGCGAATCGCCTGAGATGTTTCTGCGTCACCTTTCTCGTTTCTCGCGCCGCCGAGGCTTCAAATTCGGAGCATGAGTCCTCCAAATGTTCTATCGATCTGTGCCCATTTGTCAAACATTTGAAGGAAATCGAATAATTTTGTGTATCGATTATCGTTTTTCTCAAAAAGCCATGAGAAACACGACAACTGGTGAAGAACAGTTATTTACATACACTTCCTGGTGTATTTTTTCACCTAGATGTCTCCAGAGTATGCCTAAAGAAACGAGAATATTTGCCACTATGACACTGATCGCACCTGCAATCGTTTCACGGCATTAGGTCTCGTTTTTTTATTAGGTATAAAAGGACTTCAGCGATTATATGCTTTTTAGCAAACAATCTCAGCTCTAAAATGACCCAATCGCAGCACTTCTTCGCGTTCATCTGGGACAATAAAGGAGCAATTAGGTCGTCTACGCAGCGAGTTCAGCCCTTGAAATTTGACGTCCCCATAGGCTTCCGTTCACCCTAAAAAAGACGATTTTTCGCCCTGGATTTAGGTTCACATTGATGGAAGTGTTCACGATGAATCTCGTTTTTGAGTCTTAAGAGTGAAACACGGCTCCATGACATTGCTCACCCGCGTGCGTACGCGTCACGGCCCGGTGAGTGTCGCGTGCGCGGCGAACACGGAAAAGTCGCCATCGTGTGGGAGAGCCATCTGCACCACAAACGGCAAAACAGTTATCGTTAGCTGCAAAAAACGAACACAGCAACTCAAATAGTGCCTCAAAACATGCTACTTTACTTGATTTCACTTGAATGCTGGGATGTCGCGCCGCCGCCCTTCCCGTCGCGCACGACGCTCCCCGACCGCGACGCAGAACGCATGGGTGAGCAATAACCGCTTCCCGTGAAACGCTACGCTGGCAGGTGCTGGAGGGGATAGGACCGAAGAAAGCATCGAAAACGGTCCAGAAATCGATAAAAATGACGGCGAAGTTAAGATTCCGTTAGCCCATTACTCCTGCTCTTAGCCCCCCGCTCCGCCCCGTTCTGACGAGCTTGTAGCGGCTCGGACGTTTCCGAGGGCAGATTGCCAAGCAACTCCGCCACGCCATGCATGATTGATTCGTGCACTTTTCGCCATTACTGCGCGCTTGCTGAAACTAGCAGGGCCTGTAAGCTCGTCCACGCCCTGAACGTAAAAACCGCTATTTTAGCTTATCCTAAGCGCTTTTATCCACTGTTTCTTAACTCTTCGATGGCTCACGATTGGACAACCTCATTTTCGGATCGAATTCGAAAATGTTGCTCATCGTGAACACTGCCTTTAAGACAGTAGTCATTTGAAGCGAACACGGGAAACTTGCTGTTAGAAAACCCGTATGTACAGGGACGACCTGTGTACAATTAAATATCACCCCTCCTGATGTTTTTTCTTCATCAACTTTTGGAGCGCTATTTACCTACACCTCGGTCTCCCCCTCACTCCGTGTAATACGCCATGTGCCAGCCTTTGAAGTGGAACCAACAGATTAGACCGAGTATGGAAGAGGGATTATTCTAGTAGGAAAGAATCGAACTAGTTGTTGCCGAACAATGCTAGATGACACTCCCCCCCCCCCTCCCATTTAAATACTTTTGGCGAATCAAAACTCGTCAGCTGTTCTCGTGAACTTAACCATCCGGATTTTTCTGATCATCAGGTTTCATTTTTCTCGCTGGCAGCTAGTAGGGCGTGGTTGATTCAATTGCATAGGGACTCAGTCATTCAAGGCGATATTGAAATCAAGAAGTATTTTCCACATTAACTAATTGCGCGGTCGGAGGAGGGGTAATTGCTAATGTGGGGCGTCCGCAAAACCGTAAGCGAATTGAGTTCCACTGAACAAAAGTCTGAAGTCCCATTCAGAGTGAAGAGGCGAGCGTGGAAGCGTATAAGTGGGTGGTCGCATGCATAGGATGTAAAGTCTGTCTGATAGAGATTGTCCGCTCAAGCGGTCGGCGTGCGACTTGAGCGGCCGATGCGAAAACTCGCAGGAGCACAGGACATAGAAAACTTAGTGATTCATATCCCAGTTAGCTGTCTGCAGTAGTGAAAAGGCTCGTCAAAAAATATGTCTTAGGATGGCCGCTCGACATGCACGCCGACCGCGTGAGCGAACAGTCTCATTCGGACGGACTTTATGTGCATGTGCTCAAGCGTGTGTGCGTGTGTGGGTGAGTGTGCTAATGCGTTGTTGCGTGCGTGTGAGTGTACGGAGGAGTGAAAGTGTGTTCATGCGCCAGTGTTGGGTGCATGCGCGTGTGCATGTGTGAGCACAGTCAATCACGCGTGTAAGTGTGTGGGTAAATGTAGGAGTGTTCACGCGTGCATGCGTGTTGCGTGCGAGCGTATGTGTAAGCATGTGAGTGCAGAAATGCGTGCGGGTTGCGTACCCGCGTGTGTGGACGCGTTTGAGTGTAGTCATGCGTGCGCTTTGCGTGTGCGTGAGCACAGTCATGCGTGCGTGTCAGCGGGCGGTTGAGTGCAGGGGTGTTCATGCGTGCGTGCTGCGTGCGAGCGTGTGTGTAAGCATTGAGTGCAGTCGTGCGTGCGCTTTGCGCTTGCACGCGTGTATGAGCACAGCCATGCGTGCGTGTGAGTAGGCGTGTTAGTGTAGGTGTGTTCGTGCCTGCGTGTGTGTATGTAGTAGAATGTAGTCATGCGCATTTCTCGCAGCGGCCGACGCAACGCAGTTTTACCATCTATATCGGCTAAAAATCGATGTGCGTTATACAGCACTCATTGCGCTGTGCAGCGCTGTGTGGCACACTGAAAATTTCAATCGGAACTCTCTCGCTTACACTTGAACCCTAACACTTATAACACAGCAGGATGGCCCTTTTCACCAAAGTCATGAATAATTTTTTTGATATTCTATTAAAATCAAAAAGGACGTCACAGATCTGTTCCCTCGCGCGCTTGTGCGGGGCGAGGGCACAGACAGCGAGAAGACGTGGAGAGAAGGGGACGCAGCGTACGCTAGCAGACGCATGCGACCAACGCAAATAAATTTCACTTGAGACACAGGATATACCTATTCCCCACAGCAAATTTTTAAATACTTCATACATGCAGTGGGCACGGAAAGACGTGCTACATTGCTTTCCTTACTGTGCGCCGGCGCAAACTCGGTGCACGCATGTTATATCATACGCGCAGCAGGTTTGTGCCAACGCACAACAAGGAACGCAAAATATCAGTGATATCCGCGCAGTTTGTACATAACATCGGCGTGGATCGTGAATAGACTTCGCGTTCACTGCTGAGGGTTGGCGCAAACTCGGTGCACCTATGTTATGGCACATGACACCGAGTTTGCGCTAACCTTCAACAGTGAACGCAAAGTCTCTTCACAATCCACGCCGACGTTATCGTGATGTCCGCAAGTAGCTGCTTTCAACGCGCTCGCTTGTGACGCCATACCTTGATCTTGAATGAAATGATCGATGGCGCGGCTGCGGCCAGAGGGAATTACACACGGACTTCCCTATATCTAGAATTATTCAAATTTCCAAGAAAAAATTGCTTGTGTTAAAAGAAAACTCACTGTGTTGACAGCTAATTCGCCAATGCTCTGAGCTCTCCGCAGTTTCTCCAGGATTGCATTTATTCGCTCCTCACTAGAATTAAGGTAACAATTAACAGAAGAGGAGAAAACCGTTATTCCATAATCAGAAGCAAATATAGTGGTAAAAATGCTTTCGAGAATTGGGAGATCGAAGAATTCTGCTCCTACGTGAAAATTTTGCTCATATCAGGGCCACAATCCCATAGGAAAAAGAGGAAACCTACCAGTACTACGCTAGATTTTATTTGGAAAAAAAATTGCTGGATCTCAATCCCTGGCAAAAAATCGGTGGGGTCATCTCTCCCGGAAAAAAAACTCTAGGAAACTCTTGAAAACTGAAAACTAAGGTTTCCCGTACCTATTCGAACATTGCTTTGTGACTGCCGTAAAAAAAGCTCCTGTCAGGTGAAATATTACTTCAAATATGGGGTTAAATAAAAGTTTGAATGGGTCATCAAATTGCCACGGGGTAAATTAGTGTAAGTCTGTCGTGACAAAGTTGCAATCCTCAAAAAATGAGTAAAAATGACCGTATGTGAGCCGTACTGTAACACCAAATCAACCTTTCTCCGCCCCCAGATACATATCCCACCCCTCAATATATTCAATGTTTATATTGCGGTAATTTTGGCTCATTTGTTACGCTTCTGAGGGCGTAAGCATTCCTGTGAAAGCCGCATGAGTGTTCTACTCAGGCGATTGTAGGACCCCAAGCCGCGTGACAGTTCTGCTCGTGTTCCCAATCTGCAGGTCGGCTTCTGTTGGTGTCCGGGCTACTGCTGTTGCTTTCCGGGCTACTACTGTTGCTGTTCGGGCTGTTCCAGTTGGCCCGAACAGCAACAACAGTGGCCCGGAGATTGGGAGAACGAGCCGAACTGTCAGGCGGCTCCGATTCCTGTTCGGTGCTGCTCGTGGCCAAGAATCGCTCGAGTACCGTCGTTATCCCGATAAATTTATCGCTAGCTTCGCTATTTCAGCCAATGCGGTCTAAATTATAAACTTCCGGACCAATATCTGCATTTGAATTTTTTTCGGATATTTCTTCATTTCTCAATACTAGCAGCTTCAGACCTTCGATTCATTTTATAAAATTGATATCATTCTTGAGCGTGTATGCTGTTATTAAAGGTGCAGTCCTTGATGGTTGAGCGCTAAGATTTTTCATATAATTGTGATCTGGACCATTCCCGTTTAATACCTGTCAAAAGTAGGAAGAAGACTCTCTGGCACGCCCACCACGAGAAGACACTTTCGCCCCCCCTTTTTTACGATACTTCAGGGTCAGATTTTCCCTTCCTTTCCAGCCTCTTCATTCGAATTCGCTCCCGTTGTTGCGAGTGACGGAGGTGCGATCCTCTCACCATACTCGCGTCACTCAGAAGGGGGAACCGTACATGGAGCGATGCTAGCTCAGAACGATGATCTAGCATTGGCTGCCGCGCGAGACAGAAGAATCGAGAGCCGCGCCGAGGTCAGCCGTCGCATGCGGCGTTTGCGTGGCACCTGCTACGCGTGATCGCATTGCGCTGAAATGGCGTTTAACACTTGGGAGACCGCGCATTCCACGGCTAGCCCCCGTAGCGGACCGGCGCGCTTCACGGCCAATCACTTTAGTGAGTTTTTATACTGATTTTTTATTATGATTGCCTATGTTGAAAAGAGATATATGGCGCTTAATATCTTCATACCAGTTATGGAAGTTGAATTAAGCACAGATATAAAAGCAATAATTAGAAGGAATCCGTTTTTCTTGAAGTAAAACGAAAAAAAACCGAGTTTTTGGCGTGGGTGCGCAGTGTGGACACGCGGTCCATTAAGTGTTAAACCATAGTTTCTTCGCACGATTGCCTGTTGTTTACGCACATTCGCGATTTCATCACATCGCAGCGCTCCGCACTGTGATATGAGGGCACCGTGCGAGCGTTCTGCTAAGCAAACTGCTACAGCATGAAACAACAGGGGAAGGTGGTAATGCACGAGCACGATCTCGATGTGAGACATAGATAAAGTGTTCGAATGAGACTGGCCGACCATGCGGCCGTAGTACGTGGCAGGCGGCTGTCGCGTGCGCCGCTCTCGGACGAGCATGGGAAACGACAGCGAGCCTTCACCGTCAGCCATTGACCAGTAGCGGAGCCGGCAGCGGCTGTCAGCAAGCAATCAATCACTTCTGCAGCCGAGGGGGAGGGGGTGGCAGCTGTTTGAAGACTCGTCCAAGAGCGACACATGCGACGACCGCCTGCCACGCACGACTGCCGCATGGTCGGCCGGTCTCATTCGGGCACAATTTCGGAGCTTCTCGTATGAGTTCGTCCACTCATTTGCCAGGGTAAACTTCCAGCGAGAAGCCATATTTAGAGAAAAGCGGGTGTGCCTATACGACTTCCGAAATTTTTTTTTGCCGAACTGTTCTTTGGTGTCGCAGTAGAGGACACGGTTTGCGATAAAAACGGTTTTTGTGCTATCCTCATGAGAAGGTACACGTGGCCATAAAAAAGTAAAATATAGAAATCTAGATGAACTCAAAATCAGTGAATTAAAAAACGGACAACTTCGAAAAACTAAAACAACGAAGCAACAGCGAAAATAAGCAAAAAAGCTTCTAAAACCCTGTTCTTTCAGATTTGTGTATGTTTGTGTGAAGACGCAAAATGGCGTCGCAGTATGGCTTCGCGTGGGCGCGATGCAATGTGTTGGCGCTATGTACATACATATATCGAAGAGCAATAGGGGAGAGAAGCGCGATTGATTTTATCCAAAATCTATGTTCTTGCAATTGATTTTGATCTGGTTTTATGTTGTGACCTGCTTCAGAAAGACAGCTGCGAATAACGAGAAAAACAGGCTCGAGACAACTCGTCCGCAAACTTATCGCCGTTCGATTTCAAAATCTTTGAGCGGTCATAACTTCGTTCGTAATGAATTTTGAGCGATTCTGGAGACACCATTGTGATAAGTATGAATTTTTCTCCAAGATTCAGCAGGGAAAAAATTTGATTCTAAAGCTGGACTGCGCCTTTTAAATAATTCCATTCTTTTTGAAGGGGTCACATTCCGTTCGCAGTGGGTTAATTTTGAATTCAGTTATATCGTAGGAACCAGCTTGAAACCTACAAAATAGGTGGAAAATCGAAAAAAGCGTTTTCTGGGTAAACTGTGCTTCAAAAGCGCAGTTCAAGCTCATGGACGAAATCTGAGATTTCCATACAATTGTGAAGTAGACTCCTCCCATATAAGACCTGCCAAGTGCGGGCTCTCGATTCATTCGAGTAAGCGCGGTATAGGGAGAAGCCACCTTGGGGCGCGCACTTCAGGAAGCCACTCTGGCACACCCTTTTTACGACCTTTCCAGCACAACTGTGGCGAAATGAGCGATGGTTTCTGATCAATAGCCCCGTTCTTCCCTTCATTCTCAACTTCTCTCTTCATTCAGGTCACCTCGCATACACTGGCTGCAAAAGACGGAAGTTACAAGTCTCGGACAACTCGTCCACGATTCTTCTGCAGCTCAAATTTTGAGGGGCCGTAACTCCGTTTCCAGGGACCTTGTATGATTCCCGACACATAATCGCAATCAGCGTGAGACCGTCTTCAAGATGGGCAGAAAAAGAGAATAACGACTCTGATGTTGGACTGTACCTTTAAAGGCAGTGGTCACGATAAAAAACGTTATCGGAAAAACTACAAAAATTAGCTCAGATCAAAAACAGCTCAAAAATTATGAAGGAAGCGCGTTGAAAAACGGGCTAGAATTAGAGTTATTAAGACCCTAAACTTCCAGTTCGTGCACAACTGCACAGAAAGGTCACAGTCTCATGCCAAGCAGCCGAAAATCATCAACACTCAGTGGAAGAAATAAATGCAAATTTACCTAATAAAACAGTTGAACAATGAAAACAAGCACTTCAGTCAATGTTTTTGACTACATGTGTACATAAATCCGAAGGTTCATTGATTGAACTTCAATTTCAAGCCAGCTGATGTTCTTTATACTAGAGATCATCGATGCCTATGATGTGGGGTAGGCTCGTCCACCATCAAAAGACAAGGAAATTCAGGCTTCAAATTCGGGCTAGAACAGCGTTTTTTTCGCGATTTTTTATTATAGGCTCTACTACTCTATACCCAGAAAAGGGTTCAGAGAGGAAAAGAAGACGAGCATCTTTGAGCGCGACCACTGCCTTTAAAGGCACAGTTCAACCTTAAGGGCATCGTTCGCGCTGGAAACCACTTTCCATTTTTCAGGCTCATTTTGACGAATGAGCCCGATAGACCACACCGGTAAACTTTGTCGCGTCCAAAACGTAGGGTTATAGGGGTCCGCAGAGTTGAAGTCGCGGCCTTGCTCGCAGCGACGAACAGCACTTGGTGATGTAAAATCGATTACATTCGGCGACGATGGCGACCGACGCGGCGTGAAGGGCGCCCAGGGGGTACCGCGGAGTGTACTGACGCCGCGACGGCCCTACATCACTGCCAGCGAGCGGCAACCGACGCCGCGACAATAATGTTTCGAAACATTTTTGTCGCCGCGTCAAGGCTGACCCTTGGCGACCACTCGCCGGTCTCTGTAATTCTGCAGACCCCTTATGAGGTTGAAAGAGGTTAAAGATAAGAATCCGCCACCAGTTCTCACTAGCCATCTAGTACAAGGAACAAAAGTGCCATGTCAGGCGCAAGAAATACTGTTTTGCAAACTCTTATTTCGGAAAATCTTGTCATCCAAACTTGCACAGTGAAAGCTTTATATTTTTAAATGATTTAAGTAGAAGAAAGGCAAGGAAAATCTCATCACCTGGAGTGATCCAAGTTTCAAGCGTAAAACCACTTCAGACGTTCAAAAAAACTTCGGACGTATTGCACTGGACACACCGAATTTGACGGAGGGGGCGAAAAATCATTCTTTTAAACGGTTTCCAAACGCGTTTTTTTTTCGAAAGCTGGGGTTTTTTGGGGTTTCTTTGCTATTATCGCTTACCTCAACAGGTTGCCTACCCAATAGCAAAAAAATAGGACACCGTTTTTTGCGCGTACGATGCCTTTAAAATCGCTCTTGAGTTTTTGCGCTCATCTCAAAGAGCTTTTGACGCTAATCACAATGATGCTTCTAGAATCGCTCAGGACTCGCTATGGCCCCTCGAAAACTGTAAATTTGCAGAACAAGAATTTTGTGGACGAGTTTTCTCGATCCTGTATTTTCAGGTCATTCGCAGCCATCGCACTGGGGTAGGTTGAAATATATAGCCGGAACAATCACTAGTGGAGGAACATAGATTTTGACGAAACAGCATTGCAGCTTTGGTTCTGATTCAGGTCAAGAACTTGTCTGTGGGCTTTCTTTTCTTCTGGCGTGGTCGACTTTTTCCTCGCGTATTTGAGCGAATGGAGATTTCGCGCTTGGCAGGCTTGCTATACACGGCGGTCGGACCATAATATCACAAATTAATCCTGAGATTGGACTGTGCGTTAAATATTCGAGCAAAGCATCGTTACAGCAAAATTCATGTTTGCCCAAGGAGATCGATTTTTGCGGAGATTGTTTTTGGGTATTTGCTTTTCAGAAAAAGCTGATAAAATTTCGTGCGCGCTTTTGTATAGTTAGTTCTGTGGCTTGTTACCTCGAGAAAAAAACGTTCAAATCTCACACGCGGCTGCCGTGGCGTTCGCGTGCTCTGGTTCGCTAATAGATTCAGGCTGAGAGAAGAGCATAACTGATCAGCTTATCATACCGCCAGCCGCCAGTGAAATTTAAGCAGCCGCGGGTGGGATTCAAATATTTTTTTTTACTTGAGAGAACAAGTCACGGACCTAACTGTTAGAGTATATCAAACGAATAATGTCGATTTTTCCGAATAAATCTAGTTTTCTCTTCATGATCGGAGTGGTTTTAACAGCGCTTGTTACCACACATTAGGGTAAGTGAAAGGTTTTCATATTTAATGAAAAAGTGGGGTTTCGTCTATTCATTAACATGCCACAGCCAATTAATTGAGTTTTTATTCGAACATTCGAATAAATGGTTATAGCAATTCTGTGATTGAACAGAAATTTATTTTCTCATCAATTATGAAAACCTTGCCCCACCCGTAATGTTTGGTACCAAGGGCAGTTAAACCCATCTCGTCTCTGACAAACTACAAGAGTTAATTGGAAATTCGATATTATTCGGTGAAACCCTCTACTAACTGTAACTTTTTTGTGCGCAGTTCGTCAATTGGCCACCTTTGAGGGTAGCTAGTCAGCCAAAGGTGAAGCGAACCCATATTGATTCAGAGCGTCCCATGAATCTGAGACCGGGTGATGCCTCAGGGATAGATTGCCTGGAATCTACGTATAGTCCACCGCCAACCCAAATTTTACCTAAAACTTCACGCGCAATCACCGCGAAGCGGGAAAATACCGCGGAAATGACGCGAATTAAGCAAGGCGTCTGCTACAAAAATACCACGAAAACACGCGAATTCAACTGAAAACTACCGGGAAGTGACTGCCGCAAATTTACAAAGAAACAGCCGGGGAACTACCGCGAAAATGTCAAGAATTTACCAATATTGCAATGAGGGCGCCCTAGTGCAGCAACATGCGTCACTAAATAACGCCACAGACCACCAAATCGAGGTATTGGTGAGGGCTGATTGTTCGAATTTTGATGTGTAGTGGCTGAAATCACGGCTTATTCCTATTGTTGTTTGGTCGACGACCTGGGGATCTCGGCGGCATCCAGACATTGTCTCGATTTTATTGCAAAGTTACAATGAATCTGTCACGTCGGCTCCGAGCCGGCAGTTTCCCGACAGGTTCTCTACAGAAGACAGGCATTTCCTTGAATAGGCCGCTCTTTGAAGGCAGTGTTCACGATGAAAGTCGATTTTCTGCTTTTTCGCCTATCTGAAAAACGGTCTCATGCTGAGTTCAATGATGTCCTTGGAATCGTACAAGACCCACTGAGAACGAAGTTATGGTCCCTCAAAAATTGAGCTAGAGAAGCATTGTAGACGATTTGTCCGAGGCTTGCAACTCCCGTTTTTCGCAGCCGATGTGTGCGAGCTGACCAGAGTAAAGAGAGACGTTGAGATTGAAGGGAAGAACGGGTCTTTTGATCGGAAACCATCGCCCATTTAACCACGAATTCAGGGGAAGTGTTATAGGACGTGGGCGGAGTGGCCCAATGGGTTGGCTGGCCCACGAGATTTTAACCCACTTACCGGTCACTTTTCGTCGCACTTCCGTTTTTAATTTTCTTAGAGATACCCTAAGCTTATGTTTTAGCCAGAAAAACGCAACTTTTTCTTCATGAACGCTGCCTTTAATGTACACTTGAAAATCATCCAGTACTGTGTAGAAAATGTAGTTAAAGCTACCACCCCTTCTCAATACACACACAAACTTAGCCACTAGTTCGTAGCGGGATTTACTTTGTTTCTTCGCGTGCGTGTGTGGAGCGACGAGAGAAACACACACTCGGGCGACAGATCCAAGTAAATTTTGCTCCGGATTGGAGAGTGCATAGGCGCGAGGCTAGCGAAATAGGATGAGAGACATGTAGAAATATATAAATCTTGGCTGATTTTCCGTCTCCAAAATCATGAATTGCTGTTGATAAAAAGTAGCCGGAATATTTGGGTGTTTCAACACGTTTACGAGCTATATCTCACGGTGTTGGCTACCTT
The DNA here is from genome assembly GCA_029168955.1 of Aplectana chamaeleonis. Lineage (NCBI taxonomy): Eukaryota > Metazoa > Nematoda > Chromadorea > Rhabditida > Cosmocercidae > Aplectana > Aplectana chamaeleonis. The sequence goes on from JAPDOI010000233.1 coordinate 321,542, forward strand.
CTATCAACGGCTTTAATAGTGTTCTTCTTGCGAAATTTTTCTATGAAAAATATGTGGTTGGGAATCTGAAGGATAGTTCATACATACTGTGAAAGCAGATCAAAATGGTTAAATTTGATTATACCTCAAAATTGCAGGGTAGGAATAAGCTCCAGCGAGGTAGCAGATTGATAATACGAGGAGCTTCATTCCTGAAAAAAAATTTAAGACTGTATCCGATTGTAAGCAAATTTTGGAAGAGTGGCACAATTACACGAAAAATTTCCAGTGAATAGCACAGTTCATAGACAAGTGTAGATAGACACGATGAGTTGAGACTCTCAATAAAGACGGCTGACGTTATAAGTCTAGGAAGAGGATGAGTAATCTAGGGAGGGTTGGGTTAGAGTGCAAGGACCGTGAGCGCGAACCGACTGGTGTGAGGGGTGGGTGTGGGTGGGGCTGTGGGTTGTGTTCACCAACGTGAGGCTTACAGCAGGCTTTTATAGCCAGAAACCATTTCAGTCCCGCGCGGGCTCGTTTTTTTGCGAGTTTGCGGCCATCTCTCCACGCAATTGCTCACACGCCGACAGCAATAGCAGCGATTGTAAGCGCGAAACCTGTTGTATATCTATATTGCACACGCACGCAACAGTATGGCTCCACGGCTGCACGTTTTTGTTACCAGTTGTGTTATTACTTAGGTGGAAGAACAAGATTGAGGACATTGTCTCTTCTCTGCAGACCAAAGGGAAAAGGGTGTGTAGCCGTGCAAAGGTTTTGTTACGAACCAGTTCGCCAGCATGACATGCACGAAAATTACAGAAATTTTGGAGGAATAACTTGCCCACTTTGACAATTGGGTATTCAGAGCTAGAGCCTTCTGTTGTACTAGGTTGATCCGAAAGTCCTTCAGCAAATGTAACGTCAGCATGGATCCTAATGAGACTTTGCGTTCACTGTTGAAGGTTGGCGCCAGCTCGGTGCCATATGTTGCAACATACTGTGCTTATCTGGGCCTAGTTCCGGTCCGCAATTGCGTCTCGACACGCTTTGTGGCCGCACGCTCCCGAGTCAGAGCAGCTTTCAGCGCCGCAGCCGCCGATCTGCTGACTCTAAGTGGGTTTTGGAAACTGGAAACTAGGAAAAATTAGAGAAAATTGTGTAAAAAAGCCACATCGAGTCGGCTTTGGCGCTGGAAATCCGACCGACTCGCAAGCGCGTGCGGCCGCAAAGCGTGACGAGACGCAGTCGCGGACCGGAATTTGGCCCAGAAAAGTACAGTAGGTGCACCGAGATAGCGCCAACCTCCAATGGGGAACTCGAAGTCTCATTACGAGTCCGATTTTATGTCTCTTTGGATTTTGGAATAAAATGCTACTTTCTCGTCTAGCAGTTTTTTTTTGAATTGCTGCATATTCCAGTATATTCCACCCGAATTTTTTTGGAAACGAACAAACCGCCGTAATGCCTAATTTTTTCTTCTGGATGATTTTTGATCGGACTACGAACGGGCTGCTTTTTCATACAGTTTTATTTGGTTTTTTGAGGGCAGATACAATTCCCGATATTTCAGGGCGCGAAGTGACCACCGAGAGGGATGGGGGTCGTAAGCATATCAGGTAAGAATGAATAATTGTGTCTTATCGTCTCTTTCTCTAATAAATCCTGAAATGTATCTTCAAGCATATTTAGCAGTGTGTTGTTTAATTAAAAAATTTTTTTGCAGATCATTGTTCATTTTTTAAGGGAGGGTTCACGATAAAAACCGTATTCTATGTAGTTTTCGACTTTTTTGAGTAGGTGAGTCCACTTAGTAGAGGTCCATTGGGAGAAGCCTTCACAGAGCACTCTAAAAACGAAAAATAACTGTTTGAAGAAGTGTCTCGAAATATTTAATTGTGTGGTGTGTTTCGCGAGACTACAGACAAAGCGCCGAACCTAACGCTTTGCGCTTCGAAATTCTTTTTGGTTCGATCTTCAACTCTAGCTATCATGTTATGAAGCTTCTCTCAAGAGAATTTCACGTACTTTTCAGATTCTGAATTGATCAAATTGAAGGGAGTTCTGAAAGAAACCACCAAAAACGCGAAAAACGTTTCCCTGCGCAAGTTCTTCAGCGGCAGTGTGCCGCCTCTTTCAGGAGCGAGGTCCTCTACTCCACTCGTAGGTTTCAATCACAATGCACGCAGTGGTTAATTCTCACGTTTTTAGCGTCCTTTTCTAACTACTCCTTTGAATATCTTTTTTTTTGGAGTCTGTGAAATTTTAACGTTTGATGGAGAGATTTATTCAACGATATGGTGATGGGTAGGGTCAAAGTTGGAACCAAAAAAGTCTTAGACTCCAGTTCCGAAAAACCTTGAATCTGGAGGGGGGCTGTGGAGAAACGGCGCTAAAAACGCGCGGCTGGAAACGACTGCACAGGGTACAAGATCCGGTCAAAATTTTACACTACCAAAATTCAAGTTACTGTGCTTATCTGGGCCAAATTCCGGTCCGCAATTGCGTCTCGACACGCTTTGCGGCGCACGCGCTCGAGTCAGTCGAGTTTCCAGCGCCAGAGCCGACCCGATATGGCTTTTTTATACAGTTTTCTCTGGTTTTGTTCAGTTTTCAGTTTCTAAAACCCACCTATAGTCAACAGATCGGTGGTTGCGGCGCTGAACACTCTTCCAACTCAAAAGCGCGCGACCGCAAAGCGTGTCGAGACGCAATTGCGGACCGGAATTCGGCTCAGAGAACCACAGTAGATGGATCAGGCTGGCCTAGCTGAAAACGGTCTGGACGATTCTCAGAGTCTAAGTCTGTACTGCATAAAAAAACAGCTTTTATTCGGGGGTTGCCGTATTCATCTCATGATAATCATGGCCAGAATGCCGATATTTGCACGGTAGTTTTGAGGAATGCGTGGACAATGGTTGAAACATGGACGATGGACACACTTCAGTGAGACAGTGGTCCACTTAAAAGGCGGGGAGTACCTAGGAGAGAAAGTTTTCTCGCAGTTTTCGCACGTTCCTTGGGACCATCTGTAACATACGCTCCGATTCAGTGGGAAATCTCGGAATCGAATTTACGTCAGGCCCTGCCTCTAAAATAATATTATGCGTGTGTCTGTCTACTCCCATGCTAGCCAGTATTCCTATCAGAGCAAGAAATTGTAAGTTCAACGGCTGGAAGACATGATTACAACCTGTGATCACAAAGGTATTACCCCGAGAGAGTTTTTGACGTAACACTGGGTATACACACGAGTGGACGACATTGAATTGTGGCAGAAAAGCCAGCCGGCCTGTCGACCTCGGCCAGTAGCTGGATGGAGAACTGAATGGCTCATAGCCGGAGACTCGGTGGGATAAATGGGTCAGGGGCATTAGTCAGGTCTTGACCGGATCTCTGCTGTGGTGAAGCTATCATTGCAATGAATGACTAACAATGCGGCTATTCTGCACGCGCATGTATATGAGTCAGAGACAGAAATTGACCAAATGGTGTAGGGACCGGATTCACCAGCTCACAATGGTTTGACTAATTGCAATATGTTTTCAGCCAGCAAGCGGCTACACTTAGGAGTTTTTAGTGTGGTTAGACTGATGTTTCACTTCCATGTCACTATCCATCATGAACCAGACACCTCACTTCCAGGTGGACTCGCCTAGACTGTCAACTAGCGTGTTTCTGAGAAGAAATCAGAGAAATTTCAAAGGTGGAAACACTTCTGAGGTTTCCGTGGAATACTGCATCTTCTGAGTATTAGATTCATATGAGGTGGCTGTATGAAATCGCCCCATTTCGTAAAAATCAGGCTAGTTCGAAGTTACGCGTCATGTCACCGTTAAGGCGTCTTTTATACTCCAGCCGACGAAAGGCGCGGCACAGTGTATTCCTGCAATATTGATCACGCGCCGCTGCACGATCGATTTTATAGGATTGCACTTTGCCGCGCCGCTAGGCGGCTGAAGCATAAATGACGCCTCATAGAATAACAACAGGCGAACACTAGGGCAGAAAATTTGGAGCACAATAGAAGAACTGGAGTAGCACCTCCTCCTTTTGAGTCTGTTCGAGAAGTACCACCTCTTAGTGTGCTGCTGATCCGAATACCGACTAGATACTTCGCTCGGGAAATCGTGGTTGTCACATGGAGGCGACCTGCAGGTCGAGCACCGGAGTCTGACAGTCTGCGTCACTCTTGCCGTCTGTGATGCAGCAAGACGTCTACGATTGGCTTGTCCCGTCACACCACAATAGAAAGTGCAAAACGTTGCGAAATATGTGTCGTCACCTCCAAGTCACAACAGCAACAAGCAAATGTGATGAAATTCGGCTTTGAGGTGACAGCGGGAGGCTAATTTGCTCTCCATATCACAACAGGAAGGAGTTGTGGGCTCCAGGTGACAATAGGGATTTCCTGAGTACTCGAAATAGAAGTTTCGGATTCACCGTCACTATTCTCAGCTTGCACTCGTATCGGAAAACGCGCATCCCCCCCCCGTCCTCTCTCTCTCAGCGGTAATATCCACTCGGGCGCTTAAGGTTTTTTGTTCTGTAAGTAAATTATTTGTGAAAATTTTTGATAATAAATTGTTTTCATTCAGGTTTTTTCTCGTGTGGCAATAGGTTTTGAGATCAGAAAGCAGCCGTTACGAGACATCAAAATAACTTTGCGTCAGGTATACATAGTTTGTGATGCCCTACAGAATATCAAAGTTTTATCAAGTTTCGTCAAGCCTCTGGCGACACTCCGCATCTTTATAAAAAGGCTGGTCACACACTATTGAGCGTGAGCGTAATTTTATAACCTCCAATCTTTGCAAAAGATCTCAGCCAGTTCCAGTGGTCGTAAAGAGAACACAAAAAATCAAAAGTGATTCTCAAAGCGCACAAAGTCCATTTTCATGTGGGCGGCAGATTGATTCGCGCTGCGATTATTTTGCGAATTCACTTTTTCTGATGACGGACTGTGTGGAACATTCCAGGCCAAGATTTCAGCTGTGATTCCTATCGCAAACCCTGCTTTCAAATCCGCAGCATCGTGCTGGCTTGCAAAATGAAGAATCATCAACCTAAGATTTCATGTTCGAAAGCCTTGACAAACCCGTGGAATGCATTATGTATCTTTATCTTGCCCTTCATATGTGTTGTTCCACTGGATACGTTGGTATTGGAATTGAGCTGCGAGAGAGAAAAACATGCAGTTAACGCAGGTAAAGCACCTCCATAGTACGAGAACAGCTGTTTAGTATGATGCTAACTATGTCTGATCCCAAAACGAATGGGAGCTTCGATAAAAAAAAGGTTCTGGGAAAAGGGGGGGGGTGCTGCGAGAGCAAGATAAAGTGAAACGATTCCGAAAGTCCGAATTTCTCTTTCGCTGCATCCAGGTAGATTAAAAACTGTGGAGAGACTACTTCATGATTTCCAGAAATTAAAAAATTTTCCAGCACAAATTGTAGCTTGTGTTTATCCAAGGCGACGGGGCACTTTTTACCTACCATAGCCCGCCGAAAAGGTGATAAAGAACCCAGTTTTTGTGGTCAGCGGCTCTCTTGGACAAAGCTTCGACTGAAATTGGTCCAGGTTTGAGAAAATACAAGAGATAAAATCTTTAGACGTTTTCGATCTACCCGCGTATTTTAGGCCTCTTTCAGAGTTCGATCGCCGCACGAGGCGACGGGATGATAACAGTGAGTATCGATCGAGATCGCGTCGCACGTCGATCTGTATTTAAAACCGGCCATCGCCGCGATCAGCGATGGAAGTGTGGAATAAGCCTTGGGCCTCTTTCAGAGTGCGATCGCTGATCACCGCGATGACATGTTTTGAATGCAGATCGACGTGCGACGCGATCTCGATCGATGCTCATGATTATCATACCATCGCATCGCGCGGCGACTGAACTCTGAAAGAGACCTTATGGAAAATCCCAGAACTCCAAATCGCCTCTTTTCATCTTTCCATAATCACCAGAAGACTGCTTTCCGAAACTCCAGTTTGTGTTCGCGACATGCCCTAGTAAGTGCCACACAGAAGCGCGTGAAATCAGTCAGGATGTGGGACATTGAAAACATTAAGCTATCAATCCAATTACATTAATGTTTTTATAATAAAATGTGGACAGCTGTTCAATAGTATGTTAAGGAGCTATTATCACAGTTACTCTTCAACGCCAGCGGGTCATACGCGCGGGCGTGGCGTTGGAGCACGAATGTCCTGGCGCCACGCTCGCGCAGCACGGCCGTGATTCGCCGCTGGAGTATTCATAGTCTCCGCAGGCGCGTCATGCAGAAAGAAAGTTTTCTTTTTCAACTCCGCGCTCGCGCACCACGCGTGAGGAGTATGAAGAGCGTCTAAGCGCAACGCAATACAACGCGAGCAAAGGAGTTCAATCAGAGTTTTTGGGATGCAGACAGATCATTCGTGCCAGCTGGCAAATCTTTCGCGGCACGCTCTCCTCTGCGGTCCACAACGGGAGGCAGCTGAGTCGATGAGCTGGTATCATAGAATGCATTTTGCAACATGCGATGTAGAAGCATTCATCGGGCTGCGCAGCGTGATCGATACACCCTTAGAGGTCGTTTATACTTCCGCCACCGAGCGGCGCGGTGAAGTGCAATCCCATAAGAGGCCTGTTAGTGCCCCGCCGCTAAAAGGCACGGCAGCATGCAATGGAGGAGTATCGATCATGCGGCGCCGCATGATCGATACTCCTTCATTGCATGCTGCCGCGCCTTTCAGCGGCAGGACTCTATTCGGCCCCTAACATCGATCGTGCCGCGGCGCTTTATCAATGTCACAGGAATGCACTGTGCCGCGCCGCTCGGCGGCGCAAGTATAAACGATCCCTTACTGCATGCTGTCGCGCATTTCAGAAGCGGGAGTCTGACTGGGACCTGGGTTGAAATGTTCTCTACACTCGAGACTCTTGTGAGCACTGTCTGAGTCAACTACTGCCCGAGATCGTAACATGATTTAATCCTTGGTTTTCTCTGGATGAGCTTATAGTTTTAAAATAATATCATGAGATAAATGTTATTATGATCTCTTTTGGGTCAAAATGATTTCTGCTTTCGACATATGCATAAGCAGTCATACCTAGGAAATAGAATTCCAGACTGTTGCTTGGTGCAATTTCGGTGAAGGACAACTCGGAAAGTATTCGTCTATTCCTCATTCACAAAACACAAAAACGTCCTCACAATCAATCAAACGGGTAATAGTTTTGTGTTCAAGAAGGCAGTGTGCAGATTTTTGGAACACTTTTTATACCAGGGCGTGAACCATGATATGAATCACCAGTCTCGTACACTAAAGTTGGTTTGTGAGGTGGATTGACATATGTGTGTACATATATCACCTCACAAGTTCACTAAAAAGAGGAGTGTCTAGCGTTAAACGCATCTGTGAAAACTGTTTGTATTCTCAGAATCTCTTGTGCTTGTGTACTGAAGCTGCGTACTATCCCAGCTAGAGCTGCTTCCAGGAAGGTAAATATAAGCGTTGCCCAAGGTCTGCGAAATGATTAGGGTACCCATACCCCTGCAGCGAAATTTTGAGCCAAATCTAAGACTTTGTCCGAACTACCGCATACCCACGGTAATCCACCGCAAATCGACAAACGGACCTCTTCAAATAACCCCCCAGAAAAAAATTCGAGTCCAATCTGTCGCAACAATCTTCGAAATTAGCGTTTTTCTAACAATTTTTTTCACTGTAAATCGACAAAAAGACCTCAGTTTCAAGATCAGCACCCCCTATGAAATTTCGTCAAAGACAGGGTTCACGATAAGAAAATTTCTTTTTGACAAGAACGTAAGCTTTGGATCCTCTAAAAAAAGTAAGAACGGATTTACGACGAAAAACGACGAGGCAGTGGATGGAAATCTTATTGAACAGCCGATCCATTGAATCAACCCGCCCACGTCATATAACAGTTGTCCTGCGTTCGTTTCACAAAAAGAACAGTTGCCACTTTTTTGGATACTCTTTATCTCGAAAGATTCTACACTTCAAGCATGTGCATTGGCCCATCTTTTTTTAAAGAGCTTCTGTGCAAGAAACAGAAAACAAAGTCCTTTACGTGAGAATTTCGTAGCACAAAACCATGTTCGACATTATGTTTGACGCTTTGTCTGCAGTCTCTCAAAAGAATCCAAAAAGGCGTGATCAAATACTTCAGAGGTTCCTTTGAACAATTTTTCTACGGCATTTGAGAGTTGTGTGGAGACTTTTCCCTACTCACCTCTACTCTGTGGACTCATCTCCTCAAAATAATCGAAAACTAGAACACGGTTTCCAATCGTGAACACGGCCTTCAAACGCTTTCAGAACCCGCAATTGATAGAAGTAAACGCTCGGCCAACAATCGGTACAACTGGAAAACGCACATCACTCTAATCCAAACTTTGTCTAGGAGGGTTATTTCGAATGTTGAACACGAGTATGAGGTCTGTTTTCAGATTTTTCGAAAGACTTCTGCGCGTTTTGGATGTTACAGTTGGTACTGAAAACAGCCGTTTTCAACTTATAACATCTGGAACCATCAGCTCGGAACCAGGTATGAGCGCAATGTTTTTTTTTCGAATTTCGGAAATTGGATGGACCTTCTCGTTTCCGGAAACTATTCCGGGAATCGAAACGTCAGAAACCATTGGAAATCGGAATTTGCAAGTGGGGATTCGGAAAATCGTTCAGCGAAATTCCTAACCAATCCCTGGCGACTGAGCCTATTAAAAAACTTGTCGGAAATTGGAAGGCCCAAAACCATCGGAAGTCGGATTGGGAATTCCGCTCATCCCTGTTGGGGACGGGATATTGAACAGTTTTACGATAGATGCCAGAAAAAAAAACTGTCAATACATATTACTTTGCGGATGCGTTGAACGTTCTACACTTCCCTAGTGATGTACAATTTTGTTGAGCCCTCCAAATTATACAGATTCGGAAGAACTGTAAACAATGCAGAGGAATAGTCAGAAGCCATTGAAGGAATTTGGCTACGTGGAAGTCTCACGATTTCAAGGAAGAAGATCGCGCGTGTGGCTGGTCTTAGAACGAGAATTTGTTGAGGCTTTCTTCTAGCGATTCCATGTTAGCCAGCCGTCTTCTAAGTGGCCACTTCTGGTCATAAGCAACGATGGAACGTTCTCGTTCGATCCCCTTCTCAAGCGCTCCTGATTTGATTAGATTGGCTTCCTCTTTCCGTACAGAAGCGGGTGATCGGAATTACTTTTCCCACTAATCTTCTGATGTACAAAGAAAAGGATTCATATTAAGTGTTCCTAGACTAATGACTCACATTACGGCTGAATTAATTGCTCATCTGTCTCGAAACCGGATGATTTCTCATGGTCAAGAATACAGCAGAGGTTCTTATGTCATTCAGCACTTCTTCGCCCCATGAAAGACCAACGATTCGCAAACAGTGCAAACTGAATCGGTTCCTAAAACGGCCGATCATACGCATGTTAATATATTGGAATTCTCCTGATACGTGCTTTTTTTTGCTTTATTAGTATCAGTCATCTTTCCTAAATCCCAAAGGCATCGTTAGGAACCCAACATGGGAAGTGTCTAGAGCGTTACAGACAGGGCTCACAATAGAAAACCGTGTTCTAGTTTTCGATATTTTTGAGTACGTAAATTCACATAATGGAGATTAATAAGCGAAAGTCTCTACCAAACTCTCAAATACCTGAGGAAAACTGTTTGAGGAATTCTTTGAAACAGTTAAAGGCATCGTTCGCGATGGATTTCGCTTCCGAGATTCCCATTTATACTGAAAGCTCTTGCACGGTATATATGACATCTACGCAGAAAAAAACGGCGAAAAAATCATTTAAAACAATTGCTACCGTTCGAAATTTCCTCAATCGATTTGTGGCAAAGCAAGAGTCGATCTCTAGGAATCGCTGTGTTGACCCACGATCTCACGATCAAATGAAGTTCATCTTTCTCTCAGGTAATCAGTGGGGGAGGAAAGGTGAGCCGATAAGTGTAGAAAAGTCCTTCGAAACATAAAGGCAGTGTTCACGATAAAAATCGTTTTTGAATTTCCACCAGGAAACAAAGGTTTAGAGTGTGACTGTTTTATCAGTGAAGAAAGAATCAAGAAAAACGCTGCGAAACATCCAAAATCAGCTCTTCTTCTTGAAAGCCACATTTTAACGGTGGATCAGTTGCGCGGGTATGGGCTTGGAGTAGACAGCATGTGAATGCGCCCCAATGCTAAAACTCAGCCGCGCTCGCGCTCCAATGCTAACGTAGAAGCGGACCGAACTGTTCCTCGGAAGACTCGGTCGCGAGCGGAAGGGCTAGCGCGAGCGAACTTTGGAGCAGTATGGAGCTTTTTGGGGCTCGTTTTCGTTCGTTCTTTCGACCCCAGTGACTTACTTTGACTTAATCGGTTGGCTTTCGCCTGACGCGGTCATTCCGCATCTTCACCGAGGTGTGCCGTCCTAGTAGTCAGCCGTGTCCATTTTTCACGGTCTTCAGCCACAATTTGAACACATTCCATCCAGCTGTCACTATTCCATTTCCTGCGAAACGAAACATCGCGCTTGAACTGTCTTTCGATGCCGAGTGACTTTAAATCCTCTTTAACCACATCCGTCCAGAACTTCCGCCTACGCCCAGGTGGCCGTTTCCAGACAGGATTTGGAAGCATTTTTAAAGCGTGTTGTACGAGACGATCCGGCGTTCTTCTTAGTATATGCCCGAGCAGTCGAAGTCGACTTTCCATTGCTGCTTGAGATGGCGTTAGGAGATGCTGGCACCTCCCTCGTGTCAAGCGTTGATGTACTGCGTCGATTTCCTTGTAAAGGTCTTCGTTATGGCATACACGCGGCCAGAAATATCCAAGCAAACGCCTAAAAGCTTCCTCTCCGTGCAATCCAACCTTTCCATCTGCGTTTTCGGTGCTGCCCACGTCTCCGATCCGTACATCATGATAGGGCGAATAGCGGATAGGTAGACGCGCAACTTGACTTCCTTCGCGATGGTGGTAGACCACAAACACTTGGTTAGAGAATTGAATGCAGACGTAGCTTTCGCACATCGTTGTCGAATATCCGCTGCATAACTACCATCGTTCTTCAGCAAACAGCCCAAATAACAGAAATCGTCCACCAGTTCGATACGTTGTCCGTCCACACAAACTCCAGTTGAAGGCCTCTGAGAGACCCACATCTGCTTGCATTTGTCGGGACGAAGACGAAGTCCATAGGCTGCGGCATACTTCGAAACGAGGTTCACAATCCTTTGCAGTTTTGCGTTGTTTTCAGCGAATAACACAATGTCGTCGGCGTACTCCAGGTCGACAAGGGAGCGTCCTGATGGTGTTAGGATCACATCCGCAGGAAGCTGTTCTGCAACTCTACGCATGATGTCATCAACGGCGAAGGTGAAAAGAAAAGGTCCTGCAACGGCTCCTTGCCTTACTCCTGTTTTCACCTCGAAAGCTGACGTAAATCCGACAGGTGTACGAACTGCTGCTGTTGTTCCTTTGTTCATGTCCTCGATTAACCGAACATACTTTTCCGGGACTCCATCTGCTCGCAGAGCATTGAGCAATCGATCACGATGAGGAGAGTCGAACGCGGCTTCAAAGTCCAAAAAGCAAGCTGTAATGGCTTCGAAAACCGCTGCCACGATTCAATTACTCTTCTCACGACGAACACTTGGTCGATGGTCGATCTTCCAGGTCGAAAACCGGCTTGCTCATCTCTGGTCGTTCCTTCACGATGTTTGATAAGTCGCTCGAGAATGATACGTTCTAAAACCTTGTACATGACACGAAGTAGAGAGATTCCTCTGTAGTTCTTAGGATCCGTGACGGATAGCTTCTTGTGAAGAGGTACGATGATCGCATGTCTCCACGAATCGGGTATCCTTTCGCTCATCCATATGGCACGGATGGTGTTGGTCATTTCGCGAATCCCAGACGGAGGAAGAGCTTTCAGCATTTCAGCAGTGATGTTGTCATCTCCACCTGCCTTTCCATTCTTCATTTTCCGGACACAATCCAAAACTTCAGACTCAGTCGGCGGTTCCTCACTGACATCGTAATGTGCTCTCTGAACATGCGGGAGCTCAGGTACTGATGGCGCTGGACGATTCAGTAGTGAACTGAAGTAATCCTTCCATATTGGCAGCGTCGCATCACCAACTGCAACTCCATTGGTAGTGTTCAAGACAGGAGAACATCTCTTCATCTTCCCGCTATACTGTCGCAGCAACGTGTAGGCTTTCTTCGGATTCTTCTCCTCCCAAGCCTTCTCGAACTCCTTAGCTCTACACGTCCACTCTCGTTCGCGGTCACTTTGAAGCTGCCGACGCAACTTCCTCCTCAGACGCTTCTCCTCCACGAAGTTTCCTGCAGTTCGGAGAGCACATACTCTGTTGTAGGTAGATGTTGTTTCTTCTGAGACGTAGGCGAACTTCTTCTTAGGCTGTACAACCGGGAGTGCCTCTTTCGAAGCGTCCTGGATGCACTTGACAAAAGAATCCGCGTCGCAAAGTTTCTTCTTAGTCCGTACTCCGATGTGAATAGAAACGCGTTGTCGGAAATTCCTTCTGCACTCTTCATCTCTGAGACTTGTCATGTCAATCCTCTGGAGAGGCTGAGCCCCTCGCTTCCTCTTATGAATCCTCGCAGTGAAGTTCAACAGAACAGGACGGTGATCCGAATCGAATGCGACATCCCACACAGCTCTAGATCTTCGAATGTCCGATACTGGAATATTCCTCGTCAGGACATAGTCAAGCTGTAGTTTCAAAGTTGTCATCTTCCGCTTCCGCTGCTCTTCTGGAGATAGCCGGGTTGGTCCCTGCCACGTAAGCTGATGGCGGCGATGATTCCTCTTGAATGTCGATGCAATAATCAGACCACTGCGTTCACAAAAGTCGACAAGGCGGTAGCCATTGTCCGATGTTTGCTCCACTGGGTAGAACCATTTACCGAGTACTTCGGATTCCTGATCAAGTCCCATCTTCGCATTTGCGTCAATCCCCACGACAACAGCATGTTGACAAGGTATCCTGGCCAGCAACGTATTGAGTTCCTCATAAAACGCATCCTTCGAATTGTCTTCGGCGGTTTCAGTGGGCGCATGAGCACTCACTATCCACAGATTGAATCCTCTGTGATCCCGCAGTCGTACGAATGCATTCCGGCACGACGTTGAGCCAAACTCCTTGACCATACCATTGAAATCCTTCCTTACAGCTATTGCACAGCCTCCCACTCTCCTATCGTCAGCGTTACCGCAGTAGATGGTGTACTCTCCGACGCTGATGACGGGTCTATCCTTGAGGCGGGTTTCCTGCAAAGCAGCAAACGGTGCATGGAAATAGCTCAGAAGTCTGGATAGCGCAGTTTTTTGGATATCACTCGACAGCGATCGACAGTTCAGGGTGGCGAAATTGTGGCTTGTGGCCAAAGACTCCATGACTCCCTAGGTACGGATCCTAAGGTGTTATGGACCGGGGGAGGCCTTAGTGTGCCGGACGGCGACACCTTTATGCAATGTGCGGGATACTTTCGCGATATAGTTGTGCACGCTATATCGCTCGAACGTTCCCTGTGTACACTCAAACGTCTGCTGGGTTCAGTAGAAGCAGGGGCACCAACGAGCAGGTACCAACAGACTTGTATACACACCCCCTTCGACCCCAGTGCTCCAATGAAACCCTGAACTTTCGATTCTGAGCCAGAAACCGAGGACGAAATTTATCGTGGACACTGCCTTTAATCGTATAATACATTCCATTGAATCTCCCTCATTTCTACTTTATTAGTTGTTGATCAGTTTTTTATACGATGGCTGACAGTAAATTGTGCCAGATGGCTGACGGGGGACCGACCTCTTTTGACTGAATTCAAGACATTCTACTTCATACATCTTCACAGCGAAGCGTTGATTCACCATCAAACTCCCTCTACGTTCTCAGACGGGCCCAATCATTAATCAAACTTGGAAAAACAGTAAATGGTTTTCACCGCGTACGATGCCTCTAATTAGGCCTGTTTGGTGTGTTCCGGGAGACTGCGGACAAAGCGTCAAATCTAACGTCTTAATCTGTTTTCTCGCCTCAGCTCTTACAAGCGAGGCTTGTTACCTTCCGGTGGCGATTTGGAAAATAATGTTGTCGTAGCTGTAGGTTTGTGAGAGTGTGTAAATGACTCGTGCTTGTGACTGGCTGAATGGTTGCGGGGATTTCAAAAACGGCATTTTTATTGCTTCAAAAAAGGGAAAGGGTACCAGGGAATTTTTTTGGGCGTTCAGAAAAAAATTCGGATTTGGCTCAAAACTTTCAACTGGGGGTATTTAGGCGCTGAGCCCGGATATGGGGTCTATTCTTCTCCAGACTTAGGGTTACTGTACGTAACGGTAGGCAAAATACCTTTTAACTGGCGACACCTACCTGAGAATTTCGAAAATCGAAAAGTGGACCCACAGATGGTGTTCGGCGTCCCAAAAGACACCCAAAGTGAGATTTTGAGTCATATCTGAGACTGACCGAGCTACCGTATACCTACCGTAACCTGCCGTAATTTATCGAAAATCAATAAACGGGTTGCAGATTCGTGTTGTTCAGCCCGAATAGCACCTATGTACAAGTTTTGAGGCGATTTGACCGTGGGATTCTCGAAATCGTCAAAAGTCGCGTTCGGACAGCAAATTTTGCCCCATTTCAAAGCTTCGGACCAAATCAGATGGAATTCTTGATATGTTGACAAATGAGCCCCAGATTGGTAATCAGCACCCAAAGTAACCCCCAGAAACAAGTTTTAAGCTCAATCCGAGACAATTTTTGAACGCCCTAAGTTGTCTTTTTTTATTGGCAAAGCTATGGGGTTGCCTGCTTTCGGAAATCACTTTAAAAAATAGAAAGAGCCCATGCACATGCTAGGATGATAGAATCTTTCGCGATAAAAAATAGTCAAATTCGACAACTGTTCCTCTGGTGGAACGATCGCAGGGCCACTTTTACATGACGTGGGTGGGGTGATCCAATGGGTCGACCGGTCTGGGAGACTTTCACCCACTTCCTGGCCATTTCTCGCCTTACCTACATTCCTACTCTCTTTAGAGAACCCAAAGCTCACGTTTTTGCCGAAAGAATGGGCAGCTTTTTCATAATGATCACTGTCTCTAAAAATATAGCTTCCAAAGCATGAAATGTTATTCATTGTGCGAGATCGCCATCAAAGTGATGCCATCGATGCATATAGTGTTTCTCCCTTGCGAGCCTAGCTCAGAAAAATGAAAACAAGTTACTTAAAACATAAAATGCCGAAAACAAGTTACTTGTAACATATCTGAGCCAATGTAAGTTACTTGCGACTTATCTCAGGTCATTTGAGTTACATGTAACATATCGGCGGGATACTGCGTGGGGTGCGCCTCCGATATGTTACATGTAACTTAAATGACTTGAGATAAGTCGCAAGTAACTTATATCAGCTTAGATATGTTACAAAAAAACTTGTGTTCGATTTCTGAGAAGACACTGCGTGAAGTGCGCCTCCGATATGTTACATGTAACTTGAATGGCACAATATAAGTCGCAAGTAACTTAAATCGGCCTAGAAGATATTTCCAAGGGGGATGTACGACGCACTCGCGCGGTCAGACTTGAGACTGGCCTTCCTGTTAATTTGCTGAGTAGTGTGTGGTCTGGGACGCGCCCTCTGTGTCGCGTGTCGTCTGCGTTACGTAATGGCCACCCATTGTGAAAATTCGAATGTGTGCTACATGTAACATAAGTGTAACTTACATGTAATATAAATTTGAGTTACATGTAATATAAATGTATTTTACATGTAATATAAATGTAAGTTACTTGAGATATTCAAGTAAGTTACATTTATATTACAAAAAACTTGTTTTAATTTTTCTGAGCGTTGCTTGCAAGGGCATTGAATAGTTTAGCGTGGAGATTTGCATAAGTTTTTTCAAACACAAAGTCTTTCATGTACAATGTTTTAATGGAAGCTACATGTTTGCGAAGGTCTGCAATGACCCAAGCAATGATTCTGGGCGGTTTCAAGTGCAATGAGAGGGAAATATTCGTTTTGATGCATGACGATTTGGGAAGCGATCTTTCCTAACTAGTTTGAATCATCTAACCCTAAGGATACATAGCTCAAAAAGAGTGGAAAGGATAAATCGGAATTACAGCAACCACTCTGGGTGTAGCCCTCCCTGGGAGATTGAAGATCGAGAGGGGAGCTGGAAACAAAGATTCTCAAAAGCTGCATAATTTTGATGGGACAATGGTCCGGTTGGAGGAGAATTCACAGAAACAAAACTATGTCGCCCAAAATCCACGACAGGGAAGAGCACAGTGGTGAATGCAGTAAGAAAATCCAGAGTGAATCAACTCCAGCCACGGAAGTGGTGGTGGCGTAATATGAATCTGAGTAAACCTTTTATAGAGATCTGGTGCTTCAAAACATTTTCGCCTTTAACCGTTGGTCACAACAAGCGACATCCAGCTGGATTTCTGACCTTGATAGATGGTGTGGCCGATCGGTAAGAACGCCACATTGTCTGACACATTCTGTGAAGTTCCAGTGGTGATCCGTGACAACGTTTTTCTAACTTGTTGATGGAGGCGAATCCGCACTTTTGCCTCAATCTGAATCTATAGATAGGTAGTCTCATTGATACATAAGAATGCTTCAATGTGCGCATGCATGGTCACTCTTACGTTGAAATCGTTGATCTTCCAGAACTAGAAAGTCCGGTTTTTGAACACACAAGACCACATTTGAAGTTCGAATCTAGGTTTTTTTTTGAGTTTTTCATCTCGAAAATTACATTCTACTCTAAACTTATGAACAACCAACACAGGACCCCATCTCTGCAGATCATTATGACGATTTCCAGTTGGTTGTAATTTGATGGTATCCTCAATTCACCGTAGAAATCATCTTCAATTCTTTGTTCACGGCTCAAGAACTAGGTCCGCATGAGATTTTTGACGAATTCGAGCTCCGATTCGGGTCCACAATCAACAACATCCGATTAGAAACTATTCTGAATGGAGCATTTCTGAAATGCTGGGTTTCAGCCATACTGTCTTGCCTCTAAAACGTGCGTCGTCCTAGGCTAATACAGGAATGAAAAAACGCGGTTTTCTACGCATACGACGCTCGACACAACTTTAGACTCCGTGTTCCTCTGTGTTCCACATAGGCCATGCAAAGACAGTTGTGGGATTAGACACAAATGCACTTTGCGCCCATTTCTTCAGCCACGGGAATCTCAGTGGAAACCACAGATGCAGTTTTTTTTTGGAACTAGGAAGCATATGTCATACGTATCCCAGCCTCCCCTAATTTAGTGAACGATTCTGTTTACCACGCTTCACACATTAGCTTGTTCAGCAGTCATGCTATGTCATATCAAATCTGTTATCCTAATCTGATGAATGAAGCGAGTTTGGATGTTGTTTTTGGCGCATATGATGAGGCCGGTGTATATTTCGACACTTTGAAAATCATCCAGACCTATGTAGCAGTGTAGCCTAGAACAATCCTAGATACTCCCAGCTGGCGGACCGCTGGCGATCCACCACAGAGACGCTCCCAGAAATTTTCCACGACAAAATGTTCTCATGGAAATGAAGCCATTGTGGCGTGAAAACAATTTGAAGTTCTTACTTGTAGCCACGGAAGGCAGATTCGTCCATGGAATCGCAAAAGTCTGTACGAATAAGACCACCTTCCCGTGCGGTCCGCGAGCGTGTTGATCGGTCGATGCGAATGTATTTTCGGACTTGTGAAGCGATTAGCAGGAATCTCACACAAATTGTGAATAAAATCCAAGTCAGTTGTATACGAGTCGTGAAGAGAATCGTCCGGAAATCGCCTTGGTGAAAGCCGCTCGGCACGCACTCCGACCGCTTAGGCGGACAGTCTCATTCGGAGAGGCTTTACCACCCCTTCCATGATCCCCCACAGCGTCGTATATATGTAGAAACGTTGTCTGGGACTGTAGGGTTTCGACCATGAACAGCGATTCACTGCCGTCGCTCCGTCCATTCACTTAGCTGAACTTTCTGAGGTGAGCATAGGTGCAAAACGTTCACAGATTTTTTTCCGAAAGGGAAATATTTATTATATGGGTTACGTTCTTCTTAAAACTGATAAGAAACTGCTTTGTCGCATTGAAGGTAGCGTTTACGATAAAATAACCGTAGGTAATTCCACGAAGTAAAGGTATACTCTGTTTATCTTGAATTGCACAAATCACGGTCCGCCAATAGTCCTCTAATTGGCCCGCTAGTACCGTAGCGTACGTCCACGACGCATTCTCGGCAGACCCGGGTGGCAGGGTGGGTGAACGAGTGATGGCATTGACGAATCGATTGCTCTGCACACCGGGTGCACACCCGGGTCTGCCGAGAACGCGTCGTGGACGTACACTGCGGTACTAGCGGGCCAAT
Source organism: Aplectana chamaeleonis (assembly GCA_029168955.1). Classification (NCBI taxonomy): domain Eukaryota; kingdom Metazoa; phylum Nematoda; class Chromadorea; order Rhabditida; family Cosmocercidae; genus Aplectana; species Aplectana chamaeleonis. The sequence goes on from JAPDOI010000233.1 coordinate 339,980, forward strand.
TACAGGACTATTGGCGGACCTTATTTTGGGCAATTCAAGATAAACAGAGTATAAATAGAGAGAAGTTCCCAGATGACTTTTCGTACTTCCTTTCTTACTTTTCTTAGAGGGACCCAAACATTACGTTCTGATCAAAAAACCGCCTAATGTTTCATCATGAACACTGTCTTTGATAGGAAATTTTCAGCAGGAATCACCATGGTAGGTCCTTAGTTCCAACTTAGATTTAAACATCTGAACAGTAGCAAATATTAGTGGGGGGGGGGGGGGGGAGTCGAAGAAAACTGTTGCACACGAGTTGAAATTTTTGCCCACTACAGAGATTTTTACGAGCCCTTACGTAAATTGTGTCCGAAGGAGACTGCCCGCTCACGCGGTCGGCGTGCGTGTCGAGCGACAGTCGCAAAGGTATTTTCGGACGAGTCGTCCTAAGGCTGCAAACGGCTGGCTGGGAAATTACCCTTGTACTGATCTATTATTCCTGCTGATCAAAATACTTCAAAATATGCCCCGCGATTGCAGCGGAACACGCACGCCAACCGCATGAGCGGACAATACCTTTCGGACGACTTTTAGGTGCGAAATGCCTACGTAGTAATTTGTAAGAACCCGACATTTACCCAAGGAGTTAGAATCCCTGACTGGGCAAAGTCCTGGCGCGAGTGCAGAATTTCTGTTCGATCCCCCTACCCACTATGTATGAGTGATCGAGCCCAGAAAACTTGCAGAACAACGCGGTTGCCTCAAATTTTGATTTTCTCGTCATGAGGCTCCTACTAGACGGGCCGGCCCCTTTTTAGCTTTTTCTGCACCAACAAGCGGCGGTACTGCGGTTGCGGACTTTGCTCAACTATACTGCAGCTATAAACTTGGCTGACACCGCATCATAATCGACGGCAACTGTCATATCATAATTGAGGCCCCGTTTGGCTGAAACACGGCGCAGCGTACGCAGACGCCTATCATGACGATGATTGAGGCCTTTCATGGTTCCGACCGCGGATAAAACCATAAATTGTATTTCACTGGTCTTGCCATGAGTCACGTTTGCTTTCTGGATTGCGTCGGCTGGCTCTTATTCCAGGACAGGTGATCAATAAAAATACCCTTCTCTCCGAAGCTTATTTGGCAAAATGCGTTGGTTAGGAGAGAGAGCTCACCCTCAGAGCCATTCAGCAAAAAATGAGAGAAATTGGCTGCTTCTTTTCGCTCAGCAGTGATGTAAGCGAAAATGCAACGCCTCTGTAACTTATTGCTCTTTATACCCTATCTAATAGGTGCAGTGAACATGACACCCAGAAATGTCAGCAGCAAAAGAGAATCTGGTTTCGCTCAATGACTCACGCAACTTTTTTTTGCGTCGTGACGGCGACCAGCAGAAGCCTAAACAGCATGAGTTTTCGAAAATCTGACGCAAATTTATCGTAACCGAAAAACAGGATTTCGGTTAGGAAAGTTTGGTGAATGTGCGAATTTTGCAGCTAATATCACGGACTTCGCCACCTGTAATGGCGAACTGGGACCTCGGGCTGCTCCCGTCCACAATCTGTTAAAGGCACAGGACACCCAAGAAATTATTTTTCATGATTTATGCTTGGCTTGGAGAAAGGCACTCGTAGATCACAATGGTATATCTGAAATCGTCGGAAACCTCCCACGAACAACCACATTCCATTTGTTCCACTTTTTTTCGCGTATCGGCCCGAGTTTTTGATCTGTAAGGGCTATACTGCCTTTATTCGGGAGTGCACACGCCCCTTGTTTTCACCCGCACACGCTGCTACAGTAATGCACCACGGCGGCTCGATCTATGGTGAGCCCGTTCTCCCCACTCCATGCGACAGGCATCGACTTCCGCATGACCACCATCCAGTCGTCCGTATGACCGGCGATCATGCTCAAAGACGGTAAGTTTTAAAAAATTTTTCTTTGCCGTTTTCAGTTGTTTCGGTGACAATTCAAATGCCATCGTATTGGCTAAAGGTTAGGGTGTACATGAAGCTTTACACAATCCTTCACGCTACCAAGAAATCGAGAAAACATCTGTTTTCTGTTTTTTATTAAAAAAATCTTTCTTTTTGAACATTTATCTACTGTTTAAAGTACATGGGTCATTCACCCGCATCCCATTACAACGACATTTAAATTATCATCGAAACAACATAAGACGGCAAAAAAAATTTGAAAACTCACCTTCTCTGAGCATGATCGCCGATCATGCGGACTAATGAACGGTGGTCATGCGAAAGTCGATGCCTGCCACAAGGGGTGGGATAGAACGGGCTCGTCACAGACCGTGCCGCAGTGATGCATTACTGTAACAGCGAGCGCGGGTGAAAAGGGGGGCTTGTGCACTCCCGAACAAAGGCAGTATACGTATGTATGTAGAAGGTCGAAAATAATGCCTACCCCACCCGCCTGCTCAGAGCGATGCGCTAGTGAGCTATATCACATCGAAATCGGCTTACCATCTCTGGGAGAACGATGTCATTTCATAACGCATAGCCATAGCTTTCCGGAAGTTCTGCATCTCCGAACTTTGAAGTATGGTCAGGTCCGTGGCTCGTTTCCTCAAGAAAAAAAACATTCAAATTCAAACCATGGCTGGCGCGGCGGTTTAAATCTCCCAGTGACCGGCATGTGGTTACCAGCCAGCCGCTGGTGAGATTTAAACCGCCGCGCCAGCCGCGGTTTGAATTTAAATGTTTTTTTCTTGAGGAAACAAGCCAAGGACCCAACTATACTGTCGTTCTCTGGGCTAAATTCCGGTCCGCATTAGCGGACAACGGCTATTGCGTCATGCGACACGTGTTAATCGTGCTGGGACCACTTGGTCCCTGCACGATTCACCCTTCTCCCAGCACGATTATCACGTGTCGCATGATGCAACAGCCGTCGTCCGCAATTGCTTACCGGAATTTGACCTGGAGAACGACAGTACCTATGTTCAGGCTCTAATACACTGCATCAATAAACGAGCTTACTCATAACAACCAATAATTTCTAGATGAAGTGAAAAGGCCAGAAACATTTTTTGGCTCCAGTGGTAGACGGGGTACTTAATTCTTACAACGTGCCATGGGCGAGAAAATGTCTCACGAGAACAGCAGTTGCCCTCGTCGTGGCTGTCCGACGCCAGAGGTCGCAGCTGACCTTTGTCGACCAAGCAATCGACTGACTTCTCTATTCTGCACCTCCTGCTGACAACATCTTCTGGTCTAATCGCGGCAACGATTGGTCAATTTTTTGAGCTGTTGTTAACCTGAGTTTACTGAGACTTATCTCCCACTAGGATCTATTTTTGCCGCAGATTCTTTCATTTGATTGCTTTGAATGCTTTTCTTTTTCATAAACACTCGTGTTCTGAGACTTTGCTGGACTGGGGCGTTAACTGGAGGATTAAAGGCAGTGTTCACGATAAATCTCGTTCTCGAGGTCTCGGTGTGAAACACTAAGTTGGCAAGTGCTGTAGAGGACAGGGTCGAAGAAAGCAGCGAAAACTGGCCAGAAATAAATACAAACGGCTTTAAAAGCTCTCCCGGTGCGCCTACCTATCCCGGTCCGCCCCCCCCCAATTGGACGAGCTTGAGGCGCCGCACACGTTTCGATGGCAAATCGCTAAGCAACTCTGCCGCAGTTAGCATTATCGATTCGCGCAGATTTTGGGATTAGCGCACGCTTGCCGAAATCAGCAGGGCCAATGACTCTCGTCCACGCCCTGAAATTAGAAACCGTTATTTTGACATATTCTGGACATTTTTCTTCACTATTAGTTACCTCACGACCTAAAAATCCCATTTTTGGGTCGAACTCGAGTGCGATATTCATCGTGAACACTGCCTTTAATGCGCGACAAAACTTAGGTGTGAGAGCAAATCTTCTCAATGCTCTATGCCGCTGTTTTGCATCGAATACTTATTTTTAATATTCGGGTAAAGGATTATTTCGAAAAATCCCCTTCTTTAACTATTCGATTAGTCGAATAAGCCGAACAATTGTCTTTTTGGCTCCAAAAATCTATTCTGATACTCAACAGAAAAAACACGGAAATTCGCTAAAGATCTTCGTAAATGTGCGATGAAACGCTGCGAAAAGGACAACGGACCATTCTGAAACCCTTCATTTCACAAGTGATTATCTATGTTCAAACGACCTACTTCAGAATAGAATCACTTTATTCTTATTCCCTACTTTAAATTTTAATCACTACACCCACGTTTTCTGGCAGCGCCCATTTTCCGCGCCGCCGCGCAATTTGAGCTCCAACCCGGTGTTTCCCTTCCCTTCCAAAATCGGAAAAGTCGTTACGGAGCGGAAAAAAACCTGCCCTAGTGCTATGGCCAACTCTGAGAGTTTTGCCCGAGAAGTAGCCTAAAAACAACCCAATAGGCTCCGCAGCGACCCTTACAAAGAAGGGCTGCCCACATCACATGGGGTTTCGGGATGCAATTTTAATAGGTTCTAGAGGGAGGACAGTGTTCCAATATCTCATACTCAGGATCTGCTAAATGCCTCAGGCAGCCCTTGAAAGGTGTCTAAAGGTAATTAAGTCGTTAAATCAGCCCTACTCACTTTGGCCGAGCCGTTCTAGCCTTTTTTTTTCAGATTTGGACCTTCTAAGGGACTGCCCGAGGCATTTAGCAGATCCTGAGTATGGAAAATTGGAATAATGTCCCACCCCTAAAACATTTGAAAATTTCACCCCGAATCTTCATCTGATGTTGGCAACCCTCCCTTGTTCGTGGGCTATTTCTCGGTTATTTCTTGGCTGGATCTCTTTCTTTTTCTTGTAAAATGGACTAAACATAGCGGAGTGATTGCCAAACAAAGACCGAGAAATATTTAGAATTCACTTAAAGTCATCGTTCACGATGAAATTCGTTTCTGAGTTTTCAACATATAATGAAAGCTTTAGTACCCTACGCAACAGCCACGTTGAAAGAACCGCTATAAAGTCTCTGAAAACTGCTTTTCCGGATCTCTTTTTCCTCGTTTGCAGACCCCATTCAACCAATCGACGCATGAGAAGGGAAGAGTCGATCGCTACGAATCGCTGGGTTGACCCTTGATCTCCCGATCAAATCCCGTTCATCCTTCTTCCAACTGATTCTTAAGGGAGAAGAGCTTGAACGATATGTGCAGAAAAGGCATTCATCACGTAATCGTATGATATATTTCATCAACTTCGACTCATTTCTACTATATCACTTGTTGACCAATTACTTTCTTTTCTCATTTGATGAAAGGAGGTACCAGATGATCGACCCAAAGGCCAACCTTCGAACCCAAAAAGACTTTTTCAACTGGAAAAAACTCCATTTAATTTCAATTTTAGAACTGCTAACTTCGCGAATGGCTTCATCGAGGTCCACTTGAATGATATAACACAAAAACAGGAATTTGATTTTCATCGTGTACGATGCCTTTAGGGGCTGAGCAGAGTGCCACGGCGGCGCGGCGCGGCCTGATGATTGAGAGCCGTATTGATAGATCGCGGCGATCTATCAATACGGCTCTCCATCATCAGACCGCGCCGCGCCGCGGTGGCACTCTGCTCAGCCCCTAAAAGGCAGGGTTCGCGATAAAAACGATTTTCGGGCTATCTTCATGAGAATGTAGATTTTGTCATCACAAAAGTGAAAATTAGTGAAAAACCCCGGAATTCCGCGGGGAAAACGCGCAAAAACAAGGTATAACTGCTAATTACTGGTGTCGGCCGGTCCCCTAATTAACGATATTTTCGTTATTGCGTGTTTATTTGTCTTTTATTTTGCTGTTAAAGTAGTCAGGAGGCTACAGAAGTGCTCAGAAATTACTTTAGAAGCAAAATTAAAGTTAACAAAACAGGCTTTTATAGAAATCCCGATAGCTGAAGGCGGGAGGACACCAAGCAATATCTTGTTCCTGAGCGTTTTTTATTCAGTTTTTTACTTATTTTCACTTTTGTGATGCCCAGACCTACCTTTTCATGGGGATAGCACAACAACCGATTTTATCGCGAACCCTGCCTTTGAAGTGACCGAGACACCCCGACACGCAAAGCGGCCGTCGCCGGTCCGAGTCCGCCGGCGGTTGGGTGTGGCCTCAAGGATTTGAGCGGGGCTCAATAACCCCAAACTTGGGTAATTGCACCGACTCCAACGTTGATTTCTGAGCCATGCCTCAAGAATGCGTCGTATACCTTCCTGGAGAGCGTTCATTCTGGGCTGTTTCTCGGCTACAAGGTCGATATCGAGTTAGAGCCCTCGTTGTCTACAACAGATGCTGCTACCAGCAGCACGAGCTGCCCATGAGAAGGGGTTGAAGCCCAGAAGTACGTGTTGACAGCACATGCTGCTGCTGACAACGAGGGGTTCAACTCGATGTCGGCCCTCGCACTGTCGTAGAACACTACGAGTGCATGAGGAGGCTGTAGAGAATGTATTCATTGTTCCGGCGGAGCCCTAGGACGAACATGCCTCGTGTTAGTTGAGCTGTAGATGACTAACGGCTGTTATATCTTTTTTCCATGTATTTATTTACTTTTTATTTATTTATTTATTTATTTATTTATTTATTTATTTATTTATTTATTTATTTATTTATTTATTTATTTATTTATTTATTTATTTATTTATTTATTTATTTATTTATTTATTTACTTATTTATTTATTTATTTATTTATTTATTTATTTATTTATTCATTTATCTAAATATTTATGTTGATATTTTCTGCTATTCTGACTCCAGTGCTGTCTAAATCTCGTACTATGTGTGCTATCTTTGAAAGTGTGATGAAAAAGTATAGGAGATTTTCAGTAAAATTGGGCACAAATGAGCTCGCAAAAGGAAGAATTTGAAAGCATCGAAGAAGCTTTGAAAGCGATTGAAGGCAAAGACTATGATGAAGTCTATCGAATTCTCTACGGAAGGAAGCATCCGTGGGTTTTGCCTTGCACACCTAACTAAACACTCTGTACACATTCGAACTTTCAGGGATTTGCCAATACCGAAAGTCGCGGAAGTAATTGCTCAAGAAGGAAATTTCGAAATACAGGCCTATGAAGTCACAGCTGCAGAGGAACAGCTAAGGGCACCACGAAAGGTGAGCATGTAAAAAATGTCTGTTACCGGTGATTTCCTTGTGATCAAAGTCTTCCCCGATTTTCGATGAATCTCTCTTTTGTCAAATGTATTGAATCTTACAGGTTCGCATCGCTGCCATTCAAAATTCCATAGCTATAGAGACGACAGCACCTGTTGACGAGCAGAAGAAGGCTTTGCACCAGAAAGTCGGCAAAATGATCGAAGCGGCAGCTGCGGCCGGAGCTAATGTTGTCTGCTTGCAGGAGACCTGGAGTAAGTTCGCCGAACTTAGCCCAGCGTGTGATTCAGAGGAAGGCTTTGTCACTCGTCAGGGGCGTAGTATGCTATTTCTTGTATGTGTCGTGCATTTCCTAAAGCCTTGTGCTTCTAGTGATGCCGTTCGCATTCTGCACTCGAGAGCGCCTGCCATGGACGGAGTTCGCTGAATCCGCAGAGCATGGACCCACCACGAAGTTTCTGTCCCAGGTTAGAGCTTCAATCTCTGCATGGTCCTATATTGCTTTTCCTTCTTTTCCGTGTTCTAATGCCTGAAAAGATCTCGTAGGCCCCCATCACAATCGGTCGATCGGCTGTAGCCAGCCCGGTCGATAAGCATCAACATAATGCAAATGGGGTTGAAAAAAATCCATCCGTCATCCCGGACTCACCTGGCCTCATGGCCTCTTCACAGTCGGGCAGAGGCAGGACTGAGCCATCTCTAATAATCCTATATTGTTTGGCTGCATGCCGAGGATTACGGCTCAGTCCGGCCTTTGTGGTCGGCTGCATGCTAATCGATTGAGCAGGCGCACTCGAGCGCACTGCGGCCGGCTCAGTTCGGCCACAACAGCAGGATTTCCCACCTCAGTAATCAATGAATTATACACGTATCGACCGTGAAGGCCACAGCTGGATCAGTCAGGACCAGGCATGCTCAGACCTGTCATATCGGGAAGTTTCTTAACCTCAGTGAGCAATTTAGCATGCGTATCGACCTAGACGGCAACAGACAGCTCAGGCGTGCTCAGACCGGTCACAACGGGTGGATTTTTGAGGGGATAAATGCTTATCGACCACGTCGGCACCGGCTGATCGACCGACTTTGATGGCGACTTCGGCCGTCCGTGGCCGTCCCCGTCGATACGCATGTAATACATTGCCCACTCAAGCAGAAACATTCCTACTTTGCGGCCCGACTTAGCCGGCCGCAGTGCGCCCGATTATGCCCGCGTAATCGACTGGCATACATCCCACCACTAGGGATGACGCAGGACGGCGTAGGATCACTAGGGACGGCCTTCAGCCGATTTTGATGGGCCAGATAATCTCGATGATGTCGGTTAGAATGGTCTGATTTGAATGTAATTTACTGCCGGCCATGTTCTCCCTGCAGGCGTGGTCCCGCTCGAGGTTTGGTTAAGCGTGACATGGCTTTCAGCTTTAGACATCAAGCATGCTGCCCAAGTCATACAGTCGTTAGACATTCACTTTTTGTGTTCAGCTCTCACACTCGGGCATGACTGGAACCACAGTCAGATACACGTGGACCATCTGAAAAAAAGCAGAAATCTGCGTTCATTCCTCAAGAAGACGGACACTGTCTTAGTATCCGCAACCGATCTTCGTTAGACATCTTTCACAGGTGTAAAAGAGATAAGAGCCGGTCGGAGAAACCGCGGTAAAAAGAGCATGACGGCATAAGATATTTTAGATTTGTTTTGATCTTATCTTTAGCACTTAATTCTCGCCAAAACATCTTTGACTGGCACTGCTATATAAATCGTGTTCATAAGCATATTATTAAGGTGGTGCAGACATAATTACGCTTTTTCGAAACGGCCATTCTTTGTTCTTGTTACTTGGATTTTCAGGCGAAATGCAATACAGCATTCGACAAAGCGTTTTCCACTTTTATAAAGCTGCTTTACACTTCCCTTGAGGGCAGTGTTCACGATGGAAAAGCTGTCCGTTTTTTTTGGCGAAAATGTAAGCTGTGGGTCCCTTCGAAAAGAGTAAAAATGGAATTATGACGAAAACCGGCCAGCAAAAAGTTGTTAATCTCATGGAACAGCCGACCCATTGGATCACCCCGCCCACGTCATATGACAGCTACCGCGTGTTCGTTTCACCACAAGAACTAATGCCGATTTTTTGATACTCTTTATCACGTTAAATTCTTATAAACAAACATGGGCATTTGAGCATCTTATTCTGAAAGGGTTCTTGGTACACAAAACTGAAGTCAAGGTCCCTTACCTAAAAAGAGAGCTAAAAGCCTTTTGGCGCCATACACACCAACAGGCGTAATTATGTAAGTATCTGAGAGGTTTTTTGAACTGCTTGTTCTCCTAAATTCGAGAGTTTCATAGGAACTTTTCCTCATTATTCTCTACTTTGTGAACTTGCCTACTCAAAAAATTAGAAAACTAGATCGCGGTGTTTTATCGAGAAAACTATCTTTGAGGCGCAGTTATTTTTGCACCACCTTATAAAATGAAAATGTTTCAGTGAAACAAACAAGGCGGAAATTTCAGCTAGCTGCTAAGTATGGTATGGTGATCATAAATCCAATCTTGGAACGTGATGAAGAGAAGGATGACGTCATCTGGAACTGCGCTGTTGTGATTTCGAACAACGGAAAGGTGATTGGCAAAACTCGCAAGAACCATATACCAAGAGTTGGGGATTTCAACGAGGTTGGATGAAAGTTTTTTCTTATTTTACTCGAATATAAGCGGTTAGAAATCGTCAGAACCACTCAATGTGTTTCAGTCGACCTACTATATGGAATCCACACTTGGTCATCCGGTTTTCCAGACTCCGTTCGGTGAGCGTCTGGCACTCACTCGTATTTTTAGTCCAAAAACAGCGAATTGAGGCAGGACAATAGAATGTTATAGGAAAGATCGCCATCAACATCTGCTACGGACGCCATCATCCGCAAAACTGGATGATGTTCGCGCTAAATGGCGCCGAAATCATTTTCAATCCCTCGGCCACCGTCGGCGAACTGAGGTAGAGTACATAGAAGTTTTTTCGGCAGGGAAGAAAAATCTCCAGGGGGATGCATTCTTATATGAAAGAAAATAAATGGAAATCAGTATGGTGGTATTATTACGCATCCATCAGCCCGGTGAGAAGTAAATAAGGCCAATATTCATTCCTACAACCAGAATTTTAGTCTTTTTTACGGTGTTTTTCTTCACTATGCTCTGAATAAGTCCAATTGGAAGACACTTTTCCAGTGAGCCACTGTGGCGAATCGAAGCACGCAATGCTGCGATTGCCAATCACTGCTTCACCGTCGGAGTGAATCGAGTCGGTACCGAGATCTTCCCCCATGAATTCACCTCTGGAAATGGGCAGCCAGGTGCGTCATGACAAAAAGTATTCGCGGCTTCTTTGAAAGAATGTACTCCAAAGAATTTGGCACAAAGTATGTACATAAGTATCGAACGTATTAGGGGAACCGGAAAGTAATGTCGTTTCTGCGCATGGCTTTCTTGATTATCATTTGTTAGCTCATTTTTTGGTTCAGAGGCGTGCTAAGCACATTGTGAAGTTATGGTGATTTCTTCACTTTTAAAAAATCGATTTACATTTTTCTGTGATTTAGGGTAAAATGGCCAGCCAAATTTCAGAAGAGGTACACATCTGGCATTGAATACTTCTTGAGCTGAAGTAACGCAACAAATGCTATAAAAAAATTGCGATCTTAATCCAAATGCATTGGACATTTGTAAATGCCAAAGATGGTTTTCCAAGTTCAAGTTGAGTGATTTTTATCTCTCCGACTCGTATTGTTCAGGAAGACCATTAACTTTGAACAATGACGTGTTAATGGCGGTAGTGGAGCGCGGTATTCATACTCCTCAAAGCCAGCTAGGCACACGCATGGCGCGCGGGCGTGGTACTGGAGTATGAATGGACTGACGCCACGCCAGCGCGGCACACGCGTCACGTCCGCTCCGCCATGGCTGAAATGACTATTTTGTCATTTCCATTATTTTCAAACCATCATCGAATTCATTCCGCTCCATGATAATTAATTCCGTTACTACCCTGTGTTTTCGTGATGGTGAACGCATGTACAGAATTGCCTTGTCTGGAAAAGTTAGGGCCCTTTTCTCCCGTTCGGACATGGTGTTGCCGCTTTAGTATTTATAGTCTCCGCAAGCGCTTGACGCATTTGACGCATGTTAAAAGTGTTTATACTTAGACGCTACGCCAGCGCGTCACGCCCGTGTCGCGCTGGCGTTGAGGAGTATGAAAAGCGTCGCAGCAAATCCGTGTCGCACGATCGAGGAATTGTCGAATAGTCGAAAGGGTCATTCACAATGATGGGGAATACATCACTGATTGAAAATAAAAACTAGTCAGGAATGTATGTGTTTGTATTTAGCGTAAGAAAACGACATTCCTCTCCGGTCCTCCTTATATGGACGTCAATTTTTACTCTCCCTACTCAGGTGAAATGTCTTAAGATCAGATACAGTTTTCACTTGAACTGCAGACCATTGTTGATTGCTTTCAATCTGGGGTGGACTGGATACTCCTACTCTCAGAGTTTTGGCAGAGAAATAGCCACGAAATAGCCGCGAAATGCCCGCTTGCAGCCTAATAGCCGCTAAATAGCTGCCAAATATTGCGAATTAGCCGAGAAATAGCCGCCAAATAATGCTCGCCGCGAAATAGCCGAGAGATAATGCTCTCCCGGTAAATATACGGAGCATTCCAGAGGCATGATTCGAATGTCAGCACCTCCGTCCGTTCAATTACCCAAGATTGGGGTACTTGGACCTCGTTGAGCCTCTCGAAGCCCCGCCCAAGCGCTGGCGGTCCCAGATGGTGGCTCGGCGAGCCGGCGACGGTTGCGCCTTGGTTGATTTTGTTTACTCCTGAATATTTCTCGGCTGTTATCTCGGATACTTCTTGTCCGTTCCGTTAAAAGCCGAAAAATAGCCGGGAAATAGCCAACCAGAAGCCGCTGCGGAGCTTGGTGGGCTATTTCCCGGCTATTTCGCAGCCGAAACTCCCAGAGTACCACCTGAGTTGGTCTAACAATCCGGCTCGCTCCCGTTGATGTGCAAAAATCCTTAAATTTGGGTAGGGGGTTGGGAATTCTGGGGCCGGATCTCACCCGTGGGTATAACAAATCCTCTGTAATAAATCGTCATTCACACTACTCATGGCTCGAGCGGCGCGCGTTATGCTGCTCTCTCCGTCTATCATGCGCTCTCTGGCTGTCTATAACCTCCACAACAGCACGCGTAGAAACCATGAGAATTTTGCGATCTCAAAGCCTGCCCCGTAGTCCTACTCCATCCTTTACCCTCAATGGGTTGGCTTGGGACTGGTATGCACGTGCAGTCGCGTAGCGTGAATTCCCTCGATTTTGGTTACGGGGGTCATAATGTCTGGTTAGGTGAGGTTCTCACGGATGCACGAAGGCTTTTGCTGCCTTGAAAATGCAGTTCAGTCTTGAAATTTGATTCTGACTCTTGTTTTTTCGAAGAAAATTCAAAAGTTGGGCTGGTAGAAAGCGAACGAGAGTGCTAGTTGTCCGTCTAAACTTCCACCGAATAAAGTGAAGCTGATCTATGTATCTCACCTAAAGGAGAGTGTTGAATATTGTTGCCATTTTTCAGCTCATCGCGATTTTGGTCATTTTTATGGCAGCAGCTATGTAGCATGTCCCGATGGAAGTCGAACTCCTGTTGGTTCCAGAGTTACTCCTTAAGAAAGGTATTTTTCGAATGATTTCATGGTTGCAGGGACTGTCGCGAACAAAGGATGGCGTGCTCATAGCTGAAGTGGACCTCAATCTCTGCCGTCAAACGAAGGATAGTTGGGGCTTCAGGGTAAGTGATCGATAAGTTTAAATCAAAGGTGATTTTCGTGGAAACGAAATTTAGCACGGAAGCGAAGTGGCGCTCCGATGCGTTTAAGTCAAAAGGATAGGCCTCCCGCAAAAATACAGGCCAACATGAGACACACTGTCTGCCCGAACGAGACTGTCCGCCTACGCGGTCAGCGTACGTCTCAAGCGGCCTTCGCGAAGGCACTTTTCAGACCTGCGAACCGATTAGAATAATTCTAAGGCGCCTACTGATAAATATCCCAGACAGCTGTCTGCAGCCTTGAAGAGGCTTGCCCTAGAAATTCCTCCATGAAGGCCGTTCGACACTCTCGCCGACCGCGTGGGCGGACAGTCTTAATAGGACAGAATTTAGGCGCCCGCAGGTGTTATGAAATGAATAACGTTCTTTGGAACTGAAGAGATAGACCCAAGCGCGCCTAACGTTTCTTGCTTTGCACCGTGAAGGTTTCATCTTTTCTTCAATTCCTTATCGGATTTTTCAAATTCAGATGACGCAGAGACTGGACATGTATGCTCAACTGCTTACTGCAGCTGCAGATCCGCACTATAAGCCGGACATTCGCAATCAGAAATGAAACAACATATTCGAGCATACATGTATTTTTACATAAAAGGAATGAAGTTTTTGACGAGTGTTGATTTCGAAATCTGATTATTATGAAGGAGGGTGACGAGTATTTTTATGCTTCAAATGCATCGTGCAAGCTGAAGGTCACTTTAGTTTTTCATGTACAATTACCCGATTGGGGCTGGTTGTGGTTATGCCCACCCTAACCTAACTTAGGACTTTTTGAAATCGAAAACGAACCCCATAATCGTGTTCAGCGCTCCGAAATTCCTACATGGACAAACTTCGGGCGGAAAATGTCGATTCCCGGCACTCCAAAAAAAAAACACGAAAATACTACCACACCGCCCCACGCCTATTCCATACTCCCATCGCTGATCGCCGCGATGGCATGTTTTGAATACAGATGGAAGTGCGACGCGATCTCGATCGATGCTCATGGTCACCATCCCATTGCGTCGCGCGGCGATCGAACTCTGAAAGAGGCCTCAGACGGCTACGCGATCAAGCCCCACCGGCTGCGTGCGTTCGCTACGCGTGCTCGCTCGAGCTAGATAGCCTACGATAGGCTAAATGTTCTATCCGAGAAGCTTTCTGCGACTATTTTTAGTATTTTTCGACTCCTGACTATTTACCCTATTATAGGCTATCTAGCACAAGTTAATACGTGGCGCGACCGCTCGCAGCCGGTGAGGCTCGATCGCGTAGGCCACTACGGCGGTGTCAGAGTTTACATAGAATTCAAGACGTCGAAAAAATCTCGCTCAAACCCCTTACTTAGGGGTATTTAGGGAAGTTAGACTGATTATGAGGTTCTTTTTCAATTTTGGGCTATTTTGTGTGGTAACGGTGCGGTAAGGTCATATGCCCACCGCAAACTATCGCCAATATTTCCATTTAAAAATGGAGAACAGCAAGAAAGTTCGAATTCGTGAAAAAAATCTTAAAAGAATGATTTTTTTCCAAATGGCCACTTTCTCCATGTGACCTTCACTTGTGAGGCGTGATTGATTCAGTGATCTCCTGTCCGTGCTGGGCAACTCGTGTTAGTGCATGCAACCCCTTCTCCCCGATTCCTGACTTCTGAATACTGTGTGGTGTATTTCCTTGTCTCCATGTTACTATATAAGATTGTTTATAGTACGCTTTATCATTGCACTGTGGCAAAAACAGTACCTTGTGTGGTACTCATGACACTCATTGATCATCACATGAAGTTACTTTTAAGGACATGAGGACTCCATCCGCTTCTATTTTCCGAGAGTTATGTTTCACAATTGTTCTGTTTATGACGCCAAGACAACATTAAGATAATCTGATGTTTTGGCAAAAAAAAATCAAAAAACAATGAAAAAAGGGAAAAAATTGATGCCCGACTTCCACTTTCTGCTCGTCTGTTTCCTTCATCACGTTGAAGACGACTTCCGAGTCCTGTTTTGTTGGCACAAAACTTGAGAGAGTCGTGATGCACGTTTGAAGAACAAATTCAGGATAAGAATTCCCGAATTTGTTCAGTGGTACAAGTTCTTGAAGGATTTCCACTGCCACTCCTTGTACCAAGGCTACCTTCATACACTCCCAACACATGATGAAGTTAATGATGGCTGTTCTTGTTCTAGGGAAATCGCCGTAAAAAAATCATAATTCTGGATCATTAAGAGCATTTTTGTACCATTGTCCCGCGTGTACCCAGTCAAAAAAGGTTTTGTAAAAATAATACATTATGAAGGACACATTTTTCTCGATTTTTACGAAAGGTTTGGTTCTGAGGCCGAAACTTTTTCTATTTTCGGTTTTTCGTTTTCGGAGTTTTTGCACCTTTGTAAATGAATTTCATAACGGAAAACTCTGTTTGTCAGATATTTATTGAATTTTATCCCTCACTCATAGATGAAGGAGAGGCGGACCATCTACGATTCTGTGCACTCTGCGAGAAGTCTTTGCGTTAGTAGGGCAGTAGGGCATGTTTTTGTGGGCTCAGAATCGCTGATAACCACGGATTCTTATCAATATTCAAAAGTAGTTATGTTTAGATGCGAATGTACATAGTGAAGTGCAGGGAAGTCTTTTTCTGCTTCTGTACCCCTTCGCTACGCTATGGAACTCCTTCTATCGTCTTTGAGAGAAAATGCATATCTGCATAAACAGCTGTCTTTAGACAGAACTAATTCCTCATTAGACTTGAGACCTTGATAGTAATTTCAGGTCAGCAAACTTTCTCCCATAGGTCTCGCGGTATTTTCCATTCATGACCTCTATGCTTCTTCTATCTAATAACATTTACCGACCATGAGTGGAGCGCTAGAAACGCTCATAACTCCGATTAGAGAAATGATCTGCAGCTGTCATGAGAAAATACGAATTTTTCATCTAGACTTGGCTCTGGAAACATAGTTTCCATTTAGAAAGGACATTTTGCTTAACTATTCTATTCTAGCCAATGATAGATGTAGCTTGTAGCTATAGCTAAAGTACTGTGCTTCTCTGAGCCGAATTCCGGTCCGCAAATGCGTCTCGACACGCTTTGCAGCCGCACGCGCTCGAGTCAGTCGGGTTTCCAGCGCCAAAGCCAACTCGATGTGGCTTTCTTATACAGTTTTCTCCAATTTTTCTCAGTTTCCAGTTTCGAAAACCCACCTAGAGTCAGCAGATCGGCGGCTGCGGCGCTGGAAGCTCTTCTGAATCGGGAGCTTGCGGCCGCAAAGCGTGTCGAGACGCATTTGCAGACCGGAATTCGGCCCAGATAAGCACAGTATGTTTAACATTTGAATGAGTGATCAACTGTCTATGGTTATTTGAACTACGAGCTGATTATTCGCTGGCTCTAGTTATAGTGGTATGAATCATACATAACTAGTAGCGCTCCGACCTTTCCACTCTCGTTAAAATCTATCAAAGCCCGAAAACAAATACCACTTATTCCTCGAAGACCAGAATAACTCGCAGGAATCAGGAGCAAAACAGAGACAAGTATCACTGAAAAATCGTCACAAAGAACCTTCTGTGTCAAGGAAATGCAGAATGGAGCCACCTTCAGTCGGCCACGCGTTGTGTAGTCTGATGAGCTTCTTGTATACGTAGTACGTACGTGTGCGTGTAACAACGTCACTGAAGTTTGATATTTTCCTAAAATGTCTTTATACCATCGCATGAAGCAACCCCGTGTATTGATTTTTATCTTGCAATATTTTTGAAAGTTACATCACATGCTTTGTCAGCAATATTCTGTTGGAGCTGCAGTTCGTATCAGTTTGGAAATCCCGCTGAGCCAGCAGTTTACAATATCAAAGAACCCATCCGATAATGGGAACGACTTTAATAGCGACCTAACCCGATAGGGTGTTTGTCTGTGGGAGAATCCTTGTCAACATCTAGAGATAACCAGTTCATTAAACGCCATAAATATTGGAAAAACTGACTGTGTTATCGCTAACCATAGCCTGCCTCCTCTCTCCTGCCCACAATCGGAAGACAGTTTATTCTGATGTTTCCCTGTGAGGTCTCTTCGTATGCGAGATTCATTTGGCTACCAGTACTTCCCTGAACTTGTTAGATAGTAATATACACACACCTTTTCCGTTGCTTCTCCGCTCATTTATTCCGTGTTCTCCCGGTCGGCTTCCTAAGTTTTATTGCATTTGTCTTTTTCTCGGTGCTTAATAAACACTTAGCGCGCACACAAAGAGGTGGCGACTCTCGAAAAACTCCCATGTTCTCTGAAAATTTTCTCGCCGTAATAAAGACCCATATTTTCGGAGACCATGTCATCCCCACTCAAACTGAATAGTGTGGACGATGCCTTGAAGGAATCCCTCAAGGGTGCCACCTACGACGAAGTGCAGAGAATTCTCTACGGCAAACAATATCCGTGGGTCCATTTTTTTAAGAGGCGTTCTTCTCAGAAAATTTCAGCACCATGTCATAGCATAACTTAACATGACATATTATAACATAACATAACATAACATAACATAACATAACATAACATAACATAACATAACATAACTTAACATAACTTAACATAACCTAACATCACATAACATAACATAACATAACATAACATAACATAACATAACATAGCATAGTATAACATAACACAACATAACATAACATAACATAAAATAACATAACATAACACAACATAACATAAAATAACATAACATAATATCACATAACATTACATAACACAACATTACATAACACAACATAACATAAAATAACATAACATAATATCACATAACATTACATAACACAACATAACATAAAATAACATAACATTACATAACACAACATAACATAAAATAACATAACATAATATCACATAATATAACATAACACAACATAACATAAAATAACATAACATAACATAACATAACATAACATAATATAAACATAACATAACATAACATAACATAACATAACATAACATAACATAATATAACATAATATAACATAACATAACATAACTTATAACATAACATAACATAACATAACATATAATATAACATAAAATAATATAACATAATATAACATAACATATAATTAACACATAATAACATAAAATAACATAACATAATATAAATATAACATAACATAATATAACATAACATAACATAACATAACACAACATAACATAAAATAACATAACATAATGTAACATAACATAACATAACATAACATAACATAACACAACATAACATAAAATAACATAACATAATGTAACACAACATAACATAACATAACATAACACAACATAACATAAAATAACATAACATAATATAACATTACATAACATAACATAACACAACATAGCATAAAATAACATAACATAATATCACATAACATTACATAACACAACATAACATAACACAACATAACATAAAATAACATTACATTACATAACACAACATAACATAACACAATATAACATAAAATAACATAACATAATATCACATAATATAACATAACATAACATAACACAACATAACATAAAGATAATATAACATAACATAACATAATATAACATAACATAACATAACATAACATAACATAACATAAATACCATAAATAACATATAACATAACATAATATAACATAACATAACATAACATAACATAACATAACATATATAACATAACATAATATAACATAATATAACATAACATAACATAACATAATATAATATAACATAACATAACATAACACAATATAACATAAAATAACATAACATAATATAATATAACATAACATAACATAACATAACATAATATAACATAACATAATATAATATAAATATAACATAACATAACATAATATAACATAACATAACATAACATAACATAACATAACATAACATAACATAACATAACATAACATAACATAACACAACATAACATAAAATAACATAACATAATGTAACACAACATAACATAACATAACATAACACAACATAACATAAAATAACATAACATAATGTAACACAACATAACATAACATAACATAACACAACATAACATAAAAACATAACATAATATAACATTACATAACATAACATAACACAATATAACATAAAATAACATCACATAATATCACATAACATTACATAACACAACATAACATAACACAACATAACATAATATATGACATAACATTACATAACACAACATAACATAACACAACATAACATAAGAATAATATAACATAATATAACATAATAATATAACATAACTATAACATAACATATAATATAACATAACATAACATAACATAACATAACATAACATAATATAACATAACATAACATAAACATAACATAACATAACATAACATAACATAACATAACATAACATAACATAACATAACATAACATAACATAACATAACACAACATAATATAAAATAATATAACATAATGTAACATAACATAACATAAATATAACATAACATAACATAACATAACATAACATAACATAACATAACATAATATAACATAACATAACATAACATAATATAATATAACATAACATAACATAACATAACATAATATAACATAACATAACATAACATATAATATAACATAACATAACATAACATAACATAATATAACATAACATAATATAACATAACATTATATAACATAACATAACATAACATAAATATAACATAACATAAATATAATATAACATAACATAATATAACATATAACATAACATAACATAACATAACATAACATAACATAAAATAATATAACATAATATAACATTACATAACACAACATAACATGAAATAACATAACATAACATAATATAAACATAACATAACATAACATAACACAATATAACATAAAATAACATAACATAACATAATATAACATAACATAACATAACACAACATAACATAAAATAACATAACATAATGTAACATAACATAACATAACATAACATAACATAACATAAAATAACATAACATAATATAACATTACATAACACAACATAACATAACATAACATAGCATAACATAACATAACATAACATAACATAACATAACATAACATAACACAACATAACGTAACATAACATAACATAACATAACATAACATAACATAACGTAACAACATAACACAACATAACATATCATAGCATATCGTACAGAACATATTGTATAATGGAATATTATAGCAACGTCACCTTGTAAGCATAATATCATAGCATGTCATACTACATACGCTGGCGATTCTCGACCCTGAGCCGCACCGAACAGGGCTCCAAGCCGTCGAACAAATCGGATCGTTCTCTCGATCTCATGGCCACTACTGCTGCCTTACGTGCGAACTGGAGGAGCCCGGATAGCAATCCTAGCAGTCCGGAAAGCAACAGCAGTGGCGCGAACAGTAGCAGAAGCTGACTTGCAGATTTGTTGAACAAACCAAAGTGTCAGGCATGTCGGAGCCGAAAATCGCCCGAGTAACAATACATCGACATAGCCAGGCTTAACATTACATTACATCACATAGCATCGTTGCATTATATAAAATAGTATATCAAAAAATAGCATGCCATCACAGAAACAACGAGCAGAATTCTGTTTTGAGCAAGCTCACTTTTTAGGGAATTACAACTGCCGAAGGAAGCGCTAGATCTTGCGGCCACAAATGGATTCGATCTAAAGGGCTACCAGATACAGGCTCAAGAAGAGGAGCTGCGAGCTCCAAGAAAGGTAACCAAGGTCATGACACAATCGACTTTCTTCTCTAATTTTTAGCATCAATAATCACAAAAATACTAGGTGAGAGTGGCTGCTATCCAATTTTCCATTGTGCTTCCCACAAGTGCGCCAGTAGAAGACCAAAGAAGAGAGATTCATCGTAAAGCAGCCAGAATGATCGACGCCGCTGTCCTCGCTGGTGCCAACATTATCTGTTTCCATGAGCTATGGAGTGAGTTAGTCTTTCTGTTTGATAATTATACGTGTAGAACACATATGATTGGAAATGGACTTTTGCAGCAATGCCATTTGCGTTCTGCACACGAGAACGACTGCCATGGACCCAGTTTGCAGAATCGGCTGAGCACGGTCCCACCACAAAGTTCTTGTCACAGGTTAGGATTAGAGCGCATTTTTCCGTACTACATGTGTTCCTGAGAGTTCGCGATGCTCTGTTAAATTGTTTTAATGACACCTTCAGACAATTTTGGGGAGGTTTAAATATTATGTGAATATATGTACAGCCTTCGGGAGCTATGGAATGAAAACGTATCTTACCGACTCCAATTTTCCACTTCAATGGAAAATTTTTATGACCCCCCTTCTCCTCCCTTTTTGTCGCGTAGCAACCCCGCTTGACCCTGCTCTGATCTGTAAATAAGCCCTGTCCTTACCTATCCTAATTTACGGGCCATGGGTGACAATAAGCTCTGGTAGAAGGTTGCTTAAAGACTAACGTTTAGAACTTTTGAGGGCTGAGTTTGTGGTAGAGATACTTTCTGTGTAGGGATGACGATGGGGTTTTAGCCCTGGTCAAAGTCAGCTTTAAAGGCAGTGTTAACACAAGGTGCTGAGTTGATCGCAAAACGCTTGGCTCCGGGCAAATTTGAACCAGCATATTCCCTTTCCGTGGGAGAAAAAAATCGTGTGAGACCTAAAGACACAGTCCAAGCTCGTGGGTAAAATTTGATATTATGGTCCGGACGCTGTGAGTAGCGACCCTTCCAAACGCGGAATCTCAACTCTTCACAATAAGCGAGAAAAATCGAGCACCCACTCTCTCCGCCCCCCTCGGAGCTTTCGGTCTCAGTAGGAAGGAGAAGCGAAGTGGAATCTAATGAGAAACTATGTTCTTCCTTTTGTTATCGGCCTAGCTTTATAATGTGGTTTGCTCCGGGCGCGATAAGTACGAATGACGAGGAAAAACAGGACCGTGACAACTCGTCCACGAAGTTCTCACAGTCTGAATTCTCAATCGTTGAGGGGCCATAACTCCGTTCGTAGTGGGTTCTGAGAGATTCTGGAGACACCGTTGTGGTCAGACTGACAACTCTCCAAGATAAGCTTTTAAACTGGAAAACGATTGTGATGTTGGACTGTGCCTTTAAGCTCTGGTACATCCCTAATGACCTGTTGATTTCGATTACCATCAGCAGCGGATCGATGTGCCCCGGTAAAATATATCTAGTTATAAGGAGGTTTCGACGAAAAAGCCACCGCTCCGCGCTGTGATAACCGAGAACATGAATTCATTGGGAATGAAACAGAGTCTAACTAGGGCATCCTCCTGACAGGTCTACGACTGTTATATAGTCTACGACAGTATTCCTCTTTCATCTCGTTATGCGGGTGAAAAGATGATTGCTTCGTTGAAGATTCACCGAGCAGTTAAGTGAGAGCAGCGCAGGGGCTTCGGTGGTGCAGTGCGATAAGGCGCTCCTCCAGAAAGAAAATATGCTGGTTCAATCTCGCCCGGAGCCGAGCAATTTGCAATCAACTCCTCACCTTGTGTAAGCATATTATAACGTGCACTGCGACGTTAAACTGAAGTTACGGCAAAAAACCATCCAAAAAAATCTAGGGGCAATTATCACGATGAAAACCGTGTTCTAGTTTTTGATGTTTTTGAGAAGACAAGTTCCAAGGGTGGAGTATAAAAGAGAAAAGTCCACATAAACTTCTCAAATATCCTTCCATATAATAATTGGAGAAAAAACTGTTCAAAAAAAACTCTTGAATATTTATTTGTGCCTGTTCGCGTATATTGCTCACTGCGGACAAAACATCGAACCATACGTCGGATTCTTTTTCGCTTGGGAATTCTTGGGTAAGTGACATTATTTTCTGTTTCGTGTACCCTAAAAACTCTTCAAAAATAACAGGGCTAAATTCTTTTCCTTGGATATTAAAAATTATCGGGATAAAGGGTTTTCCAAATTCGGTTACCGTTACTTTGATGAGACGAACACCAACTGTTCCGACACTGAGCAGGATAACTCTTATAGGACGTGAGGGGGGGGGGGGAGGGGGGTGACCTAATGGGTCGGCTGGCCCACGAAGCTTTCACGCGCTTCCCAACCGTTTTTCAACGCATTTCCATTCTTACTCATCCTAGAAGGACCCGAAGCTAACGTTTCCGCCAGAAGACGGCCAACTTTTTCATCGTGAACACCGCCTTTAATATATAGTTCTGTATCAGTTTATTGTATTCGCCCGGCTAGAAATAATGGAGAAAAGCTATATATCGCCGATTATGTGCTGCTACAGATTGCTGCGAAATACGGAGTTGTGATTGTGTCATCGATTCTGGAGCGTGACGAGGACAAGGATGACGTGATATGGAATGCTGCAGTTGTCATCTCGCATACTGGTAAAGTCATCGGGAAAAGCCGCAAAAATCACATACCTAGAATCGGAGACTTCTCTGAGGTGATGCTCAAGATTACTTCAGTAATACTCTGGTACATCTCACGAGCATTTCCACTCATTGCAGGCAACCTACTACATGGAATCGACCATGGGACATCCTGTCTTTGAGACTGCTTACGGTTTGAATTTTTTTTGTTAAACAGAAACTATCTCAAACTCTGAGAGTTTTGATCGAGAAATAGCCGCGAAATAGTCGAGAAACAATGCTTTCAAGGTAAGTATACGACGTATCTCAGACGCATGATTCAGATGTCAACACATCCGCCGGTTCAACTACCCAAGTTGGACCTTGCTAAGCCTCTGGATGCTCCACCAGACTGCTGGTGACCCCGGATGGCGGCTCGGCGAGCCGGCGGCGGCTGTGTTTTGGCTACTTTTGGATACTTCTCGTTATTCCTCGGCTATCTTATTTCTTTTACGTTTTGTGAGAAGCCATGAAATAGCCCACCAGCAGCCGCTGCGGAACGTGGTGGGCTATTCTGCCGCTAATCCTCGGCCAAACCCTTAGAGAATCCACTTAGCCGATTCGTGTGGTCGAAAAATCGCCCAAGTTTAGGGTGCAAAGCCCAAATTAAATTAGGTTCGAGCTCTAAACATAAAGCTGACGTCCATCTGTCACTTCTTGAGACTACAGTAAATAGCGGCACTTCCTGTGGATTTTCATGTTCTCAAATTTGGCCAAAACTCCACCAGAGAGTTTTTATAGAGTGGATGTTGTGAATCCGATACATCAAATATGGATAAATCGGTCCAGTTCTTGAAGTCAGGGACCAATTTTTTGCGAAAGATGAAGATTCTTGCAGGCAAAGTTGCTATTAACGTCTGCTATGGTCGGCATCATCCCCAGAACTGGATGATGTACGCCCTGAATGGAGCTGAAATAATTTTCAATCCCTGTGCTGAAGTGGTCGAAAATTTGAGGTACTTAAGAAGAGTTGGAGGTATCTCACAAGAACTTACACTAACTAAAGATATTGCACACATTTCAGTGAGCCAATGTGGGCGTTTGAAGCCAGGAGTGCCGCAATCGCCAATCATTGCTTCACGGTACCCATCAACAGGGTGGGAACGGAGTCATTTCCAAATGAATTCACTTCTGGAGATGCTCGTCCTGGTTTGTTTCATGCAACTATATAGGGCCCATCTGAAGGTTATCAAACGTTAAAGGTCATTTTCAGCTCACAAAGAAATCGGCATGTTCTATGGCAGCGCCTATGTGGCTGCTCCGGATGGAAGTCGGACTCCGGTTAGATTTGCTTCCGATGCAATAAAAAAAACCAAGAATTCATAGTATAAAATCACGTCGCTGTCTCTAAGGGTCTGTCGAGAACTCGAGACGGGGTGCTCATTGCTGAAATCGATCTGAACCTCTGTAGGCAATCCAAGGACCACCTATGCTTCAGAGTAAATTTATTGTTTCGTGGGAAACATTTCTGCTAATAAATAAGATTTGATTCAGATGACGCAGAGATTGGGCGAGTACGCGAAGAGCTTTGCAGCAGCGGCAGATGTGCACTACAAGCCAGACATTCGTCGGGAAAATTGAACATATTTAGAGGATTATATTTAGCGATCATCGTAATAAAGGTTTTTCTGTGTAGGGTTAAATATGCTATAGTTCTCTGGGCCAAATTCCGGTCCGCATCTGCGGACTACGGCTATTTCCTCATGCGACAGGTGTTAAACGTGGTGGGACCACTTGGTCCCGGCACGATTTACCTTTTCCCCAACACAGTTACCACGGGTCGCATGATGCAACAGCCGCAGTCCGCAATTGCGGACCGAAATTTGGCTCGGAGAGCGATAGCGACTATGGCGATCGCGGCTCAATGACTGCGCTGCGGAGGCAGTCGCAGAAACTACGAATCCGGTTTTTCGCTCGCTCTTACCCGGTTTAAGAAGAGAATCGTGTCGCGTCGTAGCTGGGTGTTCACAGTGTATATCCGATTCGACGCGAAAATGATGATCGATCCGAGTTCTCCGAGAGTTTTGGTCGAGAAATAGCCGCGAAAGGCCTGCTAGCCGCGTAATAGCCGCTAAATAGCCGCCAAATAATGCTCGTCGCGAAATAGCCGAGAAATATCCGCTAAATAATTCTCGTCGCAAAATAGCCGCCAAATAACAGTCGCCGCGAAATAGCCGAAAAATGATGCTCTCCAGACAGATTTACGGAACATTCCAGATGCATAATTCAGATGTCAGCACCTCCGTCGGTTTAATAACCCAAGTTTGAGGTACGTGGACCTCGACCAGCCTCTGGAGGCCCCGCCCAACGGCTGGCGGCCCCAGGTGGTGGCTCGGCGAGCCGGCGACGGTTTGTCTTGGTTAATTTTGTTTACTTATGAGTATTTCTCGGTTATATCTCGGCTATTTCTCGGCTACTTCTGGTCCGTTTCATGAGAAGCCCAGAAATAGCCACTGAATAGCCGGGAAATAGCCCACCAGGAGCCGCTGCGGAGCCTGGTGGGCTATTTCCCGGCTATTTCGCGGCCAAAACTCTCATAGTTGATCGCGTCGCATTGCATTTCATTGCAAAGCTACGCGATTGTCTTCACGCGAAGGCAACCTCTATGCTGTTTTTTTTTGTTCAGGGTTTTTCGAACCTTTTTGATCTGAATCTCGCAAAGAAAACAATAAAAAGAGCAAATTTAGGACCACTCGCACTCAAACAAACACGAAAATTGCTTGTTCACGCGAAATTTCGACGCGATTTTCGCGTCGCACTGACATGTACCATCGCGTCGCCCCGCGAAAACTCTGAACACCGCCTTAGGCGGCTAGCTTCGTAATTGAATGCTGCTAGGTATGCTCTACTCAATCATCTCTGTTCTGGAGATTGTCTACCTTTTTTGGAATCGAAAAAAAAAATTAATAAGCTTTTTCTCAAAAAAAATGATCTGTAACTCGCAAAATACTTATCATTATCTGAAAGATATGTACATACCTCGCAGGGCATACCCATAAAGTTTGGTGCCTAGGAGTCTCCACATAAAAAGGGAAGAGCGAAGAAATCAAAATCGAAAAATGGTAGAATTCACCCAATTGAAAAATTACCGCAAACTTGGTTGGGTGTCATCATCTATGTAGTTCTCGAAGGAGTCAAAAAATCGGCCGACTATGAGTAATTCGGCGCTTCGCTAGACGCCTACCTCGACGGAACAATTAATTAAAATGGGGATTCGAAAGCGATCGTTTACTCTGAGAGTTTTGGCCGCGAAATAGCCGGGAAATAGCCCACCAGGCTCCGCAGCAGCTCCTGTAGGCTATTTCCCGGCTATTTCGCGGCTATTTCTCGGCTTCTCACGGAATGGACAAGAAGTAGCCGAGAAATAGCCGAGATATAACCGAGAACTCGGAAGTAAACAAAATTAATCAAGACGCAACTGTCGCCGGCTCGCCGAGCCGCCATCTGTGGCCACCAGCGCATAAGCGGGGCTTCCAGAGGCTGAACGAGGTCCAAGTACCTAAAAACTTGGGTAATTGAACCGACGAAGGTACTGACATCCGAATCATGCCTCTGGAGTGCTCCGTATGTCTACCGGAAGAGCATTATTTCGCGGCTATTTCTCGTCCAAAACTCTCAGAGTAATGGGGAGGATTATTAAATTTCGGATAGAGGAAGAATAATGCTCTCTTCTGATATACTACACTTTGCCAAACAAAACAGCAGATAGCGAAAAAATTAAGCGAAAAAGCGTGGGCATTTATTCCCTAAAGCCGGAATCGTACGTCCAGCAACTAGGGACGGGGAGCAATATTTACCATTTGTATCGACCCGAAGTCGACACGACTTAAGCCCAGTTCATACTTCTCGCGACAAGAGACGCGACATAGTGTCTGTCATACATATCGACCGAAAATCGATACGGATGATATGCATTGTCGCTGTCGCGCGCCGCGGGAAGTATGACCCAGGCCTAACCCTATAGAAGTAACGAAAATTAAAGACGACAAAAACACTGTATTAAGAACGAGCCATAAAGGTACGCCTTCCTCTAGAAGATTTTGCCGCGAGTCATCTGCGTCTCTCCCGCGCCTGCCACCCGGATTTCTAGCGCGCCTTCCCCGCGACTAACCCGCATTCCCCCGGGACTGCTCCGCGTCTCCCCGCTACTACACCACCTGACGACGCCGAGCAGGAGAAGTCATGGAGCAGTCGAGGGGGGGGGTGGCAGAGAAAATTCTCAGAGTAGTAGTAGCCGTTCGCCTCCTCCTATCGCTACACGGCGCGAGAAGATGTGGACCTCCTTGTGGTGGAGCTCGGTTCGGAGCGAAGACGATGTCGCAAAGGGAGCGACAAAAACAACGGAGCCGCACCTGTACTGTTGTATACCTCGTACTTACAAACCATATCCTGATGCTATTTAGTCCTACATGATTCAAGGAATGACTATGATTATCTGCGCAATGCGTGTTGCAACAGCGGTTGTCGGCAACTGAGGATGTGAATTTCAACAAACGAAAATCTAGGATGAACAACTCAGACACTCGTAGTTGTGTTCCACCAGACCGCTGTCGTTTGTGCTTGCCTCGATGCAAACGCCAGGTTTCTCGGGTGAAATAGAAGATGTTCCAGAGACTATCAGACATGAAAGAAGGCGCTGAAGAGCGATGTCTCGGGCTAAATAGCCGTCACACCGGATTAGCGAGTTCGGCCTTTATACGGCAGCGGTCCGGCGGGACACAACTACAAGTCTTGCCGACGTTGGATTAGCGCGCTCTACGGCCAATGCCGCGCCGCCTCTGCGCTCAACGTTTCAAAATTTGCGTATCCAACATTTTAAATCATAGCAGCCGTCCTCCGCATTCTTATTCTCTCTTTTGGTTTCTGTCTTTCAACTGTGGAGATAGAGACCTAACTACACATTGTCGTCGGCTTCTGTGATGACGAAGAAGAAGGTCAGTCAATTTTTCTTTTTTCTCTCCCTCATGGTTTTTAATTCCGAATGTTTAAGGTGCGCTCATCTCCGGAATCTGTGCGATCCCGCACTAAAGCCACAAAGAGGTGCGTCTATTCATATAAGAAATAATTTCTTATTGTGATACCATTTCTGGGCAGTACTCCACTTTTCGGAGAAAATATTCTTCAAAACATTATGCAGTGGGGTTGTTCGAGGTGCTGGGTGCGGTACTTATGGGGGTGCGGGAAGGGTGGTACGCCGCGCGCGGCGAGGACAAGCGACGCGTGTAGCGTCGCGGCGTACCACCTTCGATTCATTAATGAACCGTGGAGTCAACACAAACAAAATTACTGCATTACAGTTTAAGAACCGTCCTTGGTCGCTAGGACATCGAATCTCATTGTTAATATCCCAGAAATATGGCACTCTTAGTGGTCTCTATTAGAACTTACCATTCTCACAGAAATCAGGCGCAAAAGAAGTCATTCTTAAGTTACCGATAGACACTCGCTTCTATGAACCTCATTCAAGTTAACTTCTTTCTCTGAACCTATCTATGAGTGTTTCCAAACATCTCGCTGAAGGGAAATGACTCAATGAACGCTTGCTGGTACGCCGCGACACTCAACGCTAGCTCCCAGCCGCGCGCGGCGTACCACCTGGCCGCCGCCCGTACTTATGGTTTCGGGCAACCGGAAAGGGATAGCTGCGGACACCTCAGCAGACTGCTCTGCGTCGTGTGCGCCCACGAGAAATGTGGTGATCGATCGCACGCGCGACAGGCGCGCCGCCTGCTGAGTGCTCCGCAGCTATACCTTTCGCGGTTACACCCACCATACCAATTTTTCGGTTTTGGGAGTATCATTTTGGTTACGGTACCTATACCGCACTCAGCCAACGTCTTGGATTCGGCTAAACCTTGACCCTCGAGCGAGGATCGAGCTCTCGGCCGTGACTGGCGACGGTAGCGCCTCTTTGTACTGCGCTATCAGGGTCATGCCTGGCTTTGCCGCGACACAACCGTTGGTTAGGCCTAGTACATATTAACCGCGACAGTGCATTTGAACCATGTCGACTTTCTGTCGATATCTATCCAAGCACGGCACGATGTCGCGTCGCCCGTCGCGGGAAGTATGCACTAGGCCTCTAAATTTTTTTGGCCCAAAATGGAAGATTTGATTTTGAGATCGTGCGGATTTTGGCCCAGGAATGAAGATTAGGGTGGGGGTCGTCAAATTTCCTGAAAACTTCCGTCATCAAGGGGAGGGTCGTAGCTGTGCTGAGGTTCGACACAAGGAACCGCTGGACCCTGTTGACACCCTTAGAGGTATATATAGGGTTTTCCTAGCGAACGTGGAAACCACTCACAGTTTCTGTGTGTTATCATAACGAAGACATTAGTTATTGATTTTTTGGTTTTGGCTAACTTTGTAGAAAACAGGAAAGAGAAAGGTCAAAACGAAAAATTCCGCACACTTTTGAAGGTCGTCTTCACGAATCCAGCATCTTTTTTTCATCTAGAGAGATTATGGTAGGTTTATTGTCGTTCAGCTACCAGCACCCACCGTAATTTTTGGAGAAGGGCAACGGATTTGTGATCAGCACTCTAAAACTGCATTTAAACGCAGTGCAGATTCAATGAAATCGGAAACTTCGAGCAAATCGATTAATATATTTAACAATTACTGTGCTTATCTGGGCCAAATTCCGGTCCGCAATTGCGTCTCGACACGCTTTGGGGCCGCACGCGCTCGAGTCAGTCGGGTTTCCAGCGCCAAAGCCGACTCGGTGTGGCTTTTTTATACATTTTTCTCCAATTTTTCTTAGTTTCCCGTTTCCAAAACCCATCTAGAGTCAGCAGATCGGCGGCTGCGGCGCTGGAAGCTCTTCTGATTCGGGAGCGTGCGGCCGCAAAGCGTGTTGAGACGCAGTCGCGGACCGAAATTTGGCCCAGATAAGCACAGTATTACATGTGCGTCAGCACATGTGAAAAACAAAACAAAAACCAGGAATGGAAAAACATTAAAACATAACCAACAGCAAGCAAAAAGAAAACTAGGCCCTACTAGAGCAAATGAACGGTTCCTGTTGCAAATACAGGTCAACCTGCCTTTAAAAAATACTGCAAGAACTAGGCACCAAGAGCCTTTTACTGAAGTGCAGATATTCCAATCCCCCTCGAATTGTGAAAAAATTTCGCCTTAAGCGAGTTCGAGTCAGAGAGATGCTGAGTTTGAACCCCTAACCTCTAGTATTAGAATATCTCAAGGAGAAGAATTCAGATAGTTTAAGCCCCACCAGACCATTCAACATTTTGAAAATTAAGAATAAATCATTATGCGTATTCAGCACTCCGAGGAGTGGAATAGTGCCGAGTTCTTCTTACATGGATCCATCATCTCAGTTCAAAAAAGTCCATTCAAGATCGCGCCTTAACTGTTTGACAGCAAGTTTGGTCTGCTTGCAATTATGTATACCAATCCAATTTGACGAATTGGTGCTATCGCAGCAGGGGGGGGGCAGTTGGCCACAGGGTCAAGCGGGGCGCTGCGTAATTTTTCAAAATCGGAGCGACCCCCCTCCCCACAATCAATTTTTCCAAAATCAAAATTCTTGCGAGGCGCGATTTATTTATGAAATCGGATTATACGGTTTTTCAGATATTCTGGTCGTTCGGAAAACCAAAACAATCGATATATTTGATAACTAAATCTGTCGGACGCCGAAAATTCGTTCAGTAGTCGGGCTGAAGCGTCTAAAACTTGAGAAATGCTACGATTCTTCTTCTTGGTTACCAAAAATATTTAGAATTTTGAGATGTCTTCACCAAATTTTCATTTCTGGTCGGTTCTGCTTCAAAATTTTTGCGATCCCCCTAATATTCATTTTCGGGTCAAAGTCTTTGCCAACCCCCCGCCCCCTGGCCCTCGTTGCGAAATTTCGCAGCCTCGCTTGACCCTGGGTGGCCATCGCGTTTGGCTTCGACCATTTTTCTGCGTCGCTGCTCCTTTAGAACACCAACCCAGGGTTTTCCTCTGTCGTTCAAAATCGGGAGACTCATTGCGGCGCAGAAAAACGGGGGTGGCTAAAAGCCTACACTTAATCGGGCGGCAAAAGTCGTACCCCAATGAGTGGGAATAAAGGGCAGGGACGGAGTACAAAACGTTTTTTAGCAGCCGGGATTCTGTGTTACCGTAACCCCATTCGCCGTGGAGCGCGTTATGATATCATCGAGCGCCAGCGTCGCACCTAAGTGGTATTTTAGACTGAGATCAGCCACGGGGAGTGTTTTTGTTTTGAAACTGAGGGTATTTATCATCTACATTGTATTCTTAGGTATTTATAGCGCATTTCAGTATTTTTCTTGCTTGTATCCCTTCACTTAAGAAGCTGTGTTCTTTTGAATTGCTTGCTGGCCCACCGTTTCTTATTTTCTTGGGGTCCATCTCGTCAGCAACTGATTGTTGGGCCCAAGATAAATGACAGGTGTCGATGTTGAGATGAAAAATTGATATTGCTTAGCAGTAACGGTAGGCACGATACCGGACTAATTCAAACGATGATTACCTTACCAAAAATGTGAATGCGTGCAGCACTAGAAAAACGAGCTTGCTGAAAATCTTTCACAGTCATGGTTTCTATTGCAGACCAAACTTTTTTATCAAACAAAGGTTCAGATATGGTACAATTTTTTTTTACAATTTCTTTCATGTCGTATGTGTGAATTCCTCAAGGAAAATTCTCGCTGGCAGCCATTACATCGAAACACGTCGGTAGGATTAGCTTCGCCTCTCCTTCGAATACAAGCTCTGCTTTCTTTCAATTTCTGCACCTCACTTTTAGTGTATCCGTGCTTACTGAATAAATGGTCGTATAGCCTCTTCACTTCCAGACCGCAAAGGAAGCATTCGGCCATCTCTCTAAATAAGCAAATACTGGTCATTGAATAGTGCACCGCAGGAGTGAAGTTGCGATCGAATTCCCCATCTGAGCGACACATATAAAGACCTCGACTGATGTGAAAATTGTGATGTTGAACCGTGGATTTAGGAAATGGAACGATTCAGATAGAAAAAATAAGAGAAAGGCATATGCAGCAATTCAAAAGAACATAGCTTTTTAAGTGAAGGGATGCAAGCAAGAAAAACACTGAAATGCGCTATAAATACCTAAGAATACAATGTAGAGGATAAATACCCTCAGTTTCAAAACAAAAACACTCCCCGTGGCTGATCTCAGTCTAAAATACCACTTAGGTGCGACGCTGGCGCTCGATGATATCATAACGCGCTCCACGGCGAATGGGGTTACGGTAACACAGAATCCCGGCTGCTAAAAAACGTTTTGTGGACGGAGTTGCGTAGCCGCCCCCATACTTCAACGTGGTGCCGCTCGACTATGCAGAAGCCTTAAGTGCCCCCGCCGCCCCCCCCCCCCTGCGGCGATATACTTCTCCCGATTTTGGAAGGTTCAAAGGTGGGCGAAAACCCCTGGTTGGTGTTCTGACTATTCGGCGGCACGGGAAAACGGGCGAAGCAAGTGCGATGGCCTGGAGCTCCCCCCCCCCCTCTTTTGCGATAGAATTCCTGAACCTGTCGGTGAAACGCATAAGCAGGGTTGGTGTGAACGGGACCTTCACTTCCGCCACCTCCTCAGTTGCCGATCTCGCTTCACTTTATACTGTGAATCCATTTAGATCCCGTTCGCCGTCTCCTCTTCCGACCAAATTGAACGTCTTTGGTGGGTAGGTTTATTTTTAAATTTGAAAAGATGAGCAGTGTCTTATCGATTCCACCTACTGTGACAGATTACGGACTGCGAAGAAGGGAATCTGTGGCGGGAACGTACGGGAGCATGCTAGCCAGTCAACATTACTGTCGTTCTCTGGGCCAAATTCCGGTCCGCATTTGCGGACTACAGCTATTGGATCATGCGACATGTGAGAATCGTGGTGAGACCACTTGGTCCTGGCACGATTCACCTTTTTCCCAGCACGATTATCACGTGCCGCATGATGAGACAGCCGTAGTCCGCAATCACGGGCCGGAATTTGGCTCAGAGAACGATATTACATATCTTGTGATCATATACCGTGCCGTAAAAAGGCATTACATATTCAAAACATCAAAATTGCACAAGTTGTCTAACGAACTGTAGGGCGGGTAAGCGAGATCTCAATTTAGAACTTACAAGGTTACTCGGGGCTAGGGGTGGAATGTATTTTGGAGAAGCAAGAAGCGTGGAGAGTTCTTTCGGAGTCTCGACCAACCGTATTACCATTTAGCCACCTTTTCTACCAAATCCGACGTCTAGGTAAATAAGATACATTGTCGTTCTCTGAGCCAAATTCCGGTCTGCAATTGCGGACTACGGCTGCTGCATTACGCAACACGATGATAATGGTGCTGGGAGAAAGGTGAATCGTGCCGGGACCAAGTGATTCTAACAAGATTATCATGTGCCACATGATGCAACAGCCGTAGTCCGCAAATGCAGACCTGAATTTGGCCCCGAAAACGACAGTACTCGTGATTGGCCTCTTTTCAGCTCCTCTTTCGTCGCTCGCATCGGACCATGAAGCACTCGCGTCAGCCGCTATTAGTTATGTGGGCTGGAAAACCGTGGATTCCCTATTGCCACCATGCTTACAGGTTTTTAACCCGTTTTTCTCAATGCCCTTTGCGGGACATCTGTTCCTATTCCCAGGGCCGGTCACGAGAAGACATAGTTCAACTAATCTCCGACGAGCTGGATGGAATGTCGAAAAGACGCATTACCCGCATATTACAAGGTATTTTCGGCCTTAAACTTCCCATAAGTCTTTTTTGGTCCGTTTCAGACGGTAAACGCGTTCCGCTGTGATATTTTCTGTTCCCCTGCTAAATTTTGACGATTTTTTCCCTAAGGCGGCGTAGATTCCATGTCCCATAGCCGAGTTGCAGGGTCGAACGGACCATTTCGTCAGAGCCCATCAGAGTTTAAATTCTCTTCTGTGACCCAAATCTGAGAAAAGTCGGTGAGCTCCCAGGGCTCACAGTTCCCAAAAAATGCGAAAGTTCGCCCGCAATTGTTGATTTCTATGCACAGGTGGTTGAGCCGTATAGAAATCTCAAATATCGAGTGAAATCGATTCCGCGTGACGCCATCTTCGGGTTTCACAGGTCTGAAAGGCAAGTGCTGTTAATGATAGCATACCCGTTACAAAATGCTAACAATATTGTTGCAGAAATCGGGTGTTTAAAGACAGTTTTCGCGATGAAAAAAGTTGTGGAACAAACCATGGATATCAGTTTGATTCGCAAATGGCTGAAAGACCACGAGGTTTACGCGGCATGAAACGAGCTATAAAAAGACGTATTAGGATCCCAGGTTTACAATTCGTGCACGCGTGCACAACCCCGCCCAAAAAGATCGCTGACTCATGCTGAGCAGTCAAAAATCATTGACGTTCACAGCCAGAAATAGATGCAAATTTAACAAACAAAAACAGCTGAAAAATAGAAACAAGCCCTTCGTTCAATGTTTAACTAGACGAGAACAGCAATATCCGAGAATGTCCTACCGAAAGCTATTGTTCATTGATTGAATTTCAATTTCAAGCCAGCTGATGTTCTTGATATTAAAGATCATCAATGCCGATGGTGTGGAGTGGGCTCGTCCACCATGGAAAGACAGGAAAGTTCAAGCTTGAAATTAGACCCAAAATAGGTCCCACTACTCAATCCAGAAAAGGGTTGTGAGCAGAAAAGAAGACAAGCATATTTTATCGCGACCTTTGCCTTCAATTCCATTGAGAACGGAAAAACTGGGAAAAACTAACAAGGGAAGGATCAATACACGCCGTGGCTATCCCAAATGAAATTTGTGTTTCTAGGTTCAATTTTCGACGTAGACTTGTAATTCTTATTTTTTTTTGCAGCTGCAAAGCGTTTCTCTGAACGGAGTTGTATGCGTTTTTAGCGCTTCACTCGTAGAGTATCATAACGTGTAATTCATGAGTCTTCGTCTCCTCTGAAATACACCGATGTGGTTGCTACACCAGGGATGATCGTTCTACACCAGATGACTATGGGATGATTCCTGGTGTAGAAATCGGTGCATCTCAGGAGGCGACGAAGACTCATGGATTATACGTTATGATGCGTCTACGAGTGAAGCTCTAAGGTCGCATATAACTCCGTTCAGAGAAACGTTTCGCAGCTACAATGTAAAAATTCGAATTCTACGTCGAAAATTGAACATAGGAACGCATACTTAATTCGGAAAGGCCACGGCGGTTAATGATGCTTTCCCGAAATGTAAAGGAAATTAATTGTTTGGTTGTGTATTCAACTGAAGAGGGACGAGTAGCACCGCGGCATATACGCAAGGTTGAAGTAGCGAAGCTAACATGATCGTACAACCTGTATCAGAACGCTCACGTCCTTGTAAGAGTTAAACACGAGCAAAAGTTGTCGCATTTGAGCAGTCAATTTGAAGGTGTTCGTATCGAGAAGCGGGGTTTGGCAAAAAACGGGCGGGTGGTAGTCGTAATGTTCTCCAGCCGCAGGAGAGGCGGGGAAACAGGGGATGAGCGGCGCGTGTGATTTGACGAACGGGGGGAGGAGCGACGCGCGTGATAGGATGGAACACGTACGGGGCGTTGGGGGGGGTCGCGAAAATTTTGGCCCGAAAATGAAAATTTGGTGAAGATATCACAAAAAGTCGATATTTGTGGTTTCCAAAGGGAAAGATCGTAGCGCTGCTCAGGTTTAGACGCTTGGGCCCGACTACTGAACGAATTTTCGGCCCCTGATAGTTTTATGATCAAAAATAAACTGCCCAGAAATCGTGCCTTGGGGAGGGATCGCAAAAATTCTGATTCTTGGGAAAGAATTTTGATGGTGGGGGACGCTCTGATTTCGGAAAATCACACAACACCCTGCTTGACCCTGTGCACGTCATTGCAAAGATCGATTTTTTTCGCGTAGATGGGTTACTCTGGTTAATACACGCGTCTATTAGGTTATTTTCCCCCTCAAGGTGCTTCAGCTTGCTATCTTTGGACTACGCTAGTACGGTTTCCTTTGTTAGCACATTTTGAATAAGCGGCCATTGACGCGACTACCCACTAATCAAATTCGAATCAATGTGATGTACAATTGTTCAAGGTGAAAGGGCAGTGTCGAGTAGCTCCTCGTCAGACGTTTCTGGCGATGAAGAACATGATTTTGATAGGAGTGATGGAGAGTGCGATAGGCTTTCTGAAGGTTCGTACCTTCATTGTTAGTCCTGTTGCCTGTATAGTGTACTGGTATGTTCAGCATCGTCAAGGGTATCTGAGCGAACATCTGCGCGTTCGTCTACTCCAGAGCCAGTTGAAGAGAATTCTTCGTCTTCTGCTTCGGATGTAGGTTTTTTCACTAACGGAATCCTGGTTTTATAGTCGTAGGTATTGGACACAGCGCCAATATTCTGTATTTAAAGCTTATTAAATGGCTGGATTTTCTCTAAAAAGGAAGTGGGTTTAGACATGACTAGCAACTGAGAACATCTATGAAAACAAACTTATTCACTAAGAAACTCAAATCTGCTGCTCAAAAATTTGTACTACTATTATGATCTTTCTATCCAGTTTTAGACAGTCTTCGGCCACAGGTTTGAGTTTCTGAACGAATGAAATTGTTTCGCTGGTGATTTCTGTTGATAGCTAAGCTTTCTACTCATATTTTTCGCTTTTTTTGGGATTCCTTGATGTGTTTAACAAACTTCGGGAACGAATTGCTGACGCTGTGAAACCATTCAAAACGCTGTTTAAATGGGTGGTCGGTGAAGGCTTACCGCCAGGTGTAGGGTCCAGCAGGGTCGTGTAAAGCGTGACATGAATGGTTTCGGGCATCGTAAGAGTTATGGTCCAGAAATGCGGATTTCGAGGAGAATCGCCAAATTTCTAGAGGAGAAGTCATTTTTCCAAACAAAGGATCCGTGAAATTTCCCCACTTTTTGGTTACGGAGGGGGTCGTAGCTCTTCTAGGTCCGCCACAAACGCCCACTCGACCCCTCAGGGTCAGGCGGGGCGTTGCGTAGTTTTTCGAGATTGGAGCAACTCCCTGAGGCGCGATTTTTGAGCTGTTTAGATTTGATTAACGAAACTGTCAGGCGCCGAAAATTCGTTCAGTAGTCGAGCTCAAGCGTCTAAAATCTGGGTAATGCTACGACCCTTTCCCTTGGTGACTAAAATTGTCGAGAATTTTTGGGATATCTTCACCAAATTCTCATTTCTGGCCCGAAATTTTTGTGATCCCCCTAACCTTCATTTTCGAACCAAATTTTATGCGACACCCCCCCCTACTCCCCTTTGCGAAATTTTGCAACCCTGCTTGACCCTGCGATCCTTTTTTGAAACATTCAGCGCTCATCTTTAGGCTAAATGTGATATACTGTGTTTATCTGGGTCAAATTCCGGTCCGCAATTGCGTCCCGACACGCTTTGCGGCCGCACGCGCTCAAGTCAATCGAGTTTCCAGCTACAAAGCCGACTCGATGTGGCTTTTTTATACAGTTTTCTTCAATTTTGTTAAGTTTCCAAATTCTAAAACCCACCTAGGGTCAACAGATCGGCAGCTGCGGCGCTGGAAACTCTTCCGACTCGAAAGTGCGCGGCCGCAAAGCGTGTCGAGACGCAATTGCGGACCGGAATTTGGTCCAGATAAGCACAGTACTGCTCGGAAGCGCAAATTATTTCTTATCGAATGCTTCCTACCGCTTCGAGAAAAGCTGACGGTTCTTGAATTATACGCTGGAATTCGTTTTTAGTGTTCAGAAATGAGCATCTTAGTGCTGCTATTTATTCTGAGGTAAGGCCCTAAGGTTGTCAAAGTTGATAGGGCATTCGAGCCATATAAGGACTAGGTATTAATTAGCGTTTGCAGAACACATAACGTCGGCGTGGATCCGGAAGAGACTTTGCGTTCACTGTTGAAGGTTGGCGCAAACTCGGTGCCATATGCGATAACATAGGTGGACCGAATTGCGCCAACCTTCAACAGTGAACGCGAAGCCTCTTCCGAATCCACGCCAACGTTAGACACATCGTGATTACTGATTTTTTTTTTGTGATTTAGCAAATTTCAGTCATTCCTCCCACAACAAACCAGTTTTGGCCCCGAAACGTGGGCGAAAATGGGCGAGTTCCTTTTCAGTAGTTTTTCATGACTGTTGTCGCTCATTTGATCGGATTTTTGTAATTTTTATATTTTTCAAAAAAAAGATTTTTAAAAAGCAGAGTGGGAGCTCTTCCATTGCACTTAACTAGATAGCTTCGCTGCCGGAAATGGTGTGAAAAGGAAGAAATGGTTGAAATGGGAAATCCGCAAAAAAATTAGTAAATACTTTCTCTCTAAATTTTGCGTGCACGCTCTTATCTAGCCCTTCACATACCGTCACATACCTTAAAAACTTTGCCGGCTTCGGTGGCCTGCCTCAAAGTAAAGAGAAGCGCTCAAAGATGGTCAGTGCTGAAGATCCTGACTGTGGCTCAGCATATAATTCGAGAACTTTCATTTTTTTCTCGGAGTGAAGAGAAGCATTAGATAGAAAATAATTTGGGCCTTTGAAGAGTGTGTCAGAGTTCATCGAAAGACCAGCACTGAAATTTTACAAAATGACGGAAACGTTTTCCGTCATCTTGTAAATTTTGCTATCTTTTAAAGGCTGTTGCAAGTGAATCGGAGGAAGAGACGTACTCTGACGTGGAGCTCATTGAAGGATTGGATGGGGAGAGTAGCATTCTTCCAGATGTCAATGAATGAATTTGCATTTATGTGTGTAGTAAGCTGGCTAGTACAGTCAACACGGATCGCACTAACACTTCTATGCGTTCTATATTATGTTTGGCGCCAGGTCGGTGCGCATGTGTTATAGCAGAGGCGGACCGAGTTCGCGCCAACGCATAATAAGGAGCGCAAAGTATGTGCTGTCCGCACTGATTGTATCGAAGAGACGGTTACAAGATTTTTCCTAGTTTAGGTGGTTCTTGTCTTTTTTTTCTCACTTCCTATGTTATATTTGTAAGTGACGCTTCTAAGTCATTGAAAATGAACACGTAATGTCTTGAGATGACTCACTCAAACGATATTCATGTTGTTGTGCGTGCCCGTCCTTATGTTGCTTCTTGGTTCTCCTAGTACGTGTCCCATCCAACCCCTTCCTCCCCTCCCTCACAAGAAGCCGCTAATTGGTGGTTGGCTTGGATGACCTTCTCCCACACCCCCTAGCTCTGAAAGTCCGTGCACCAAAAGTGGGATTCCAAGCGAAGAATGAAAGGAGTATATCAGGGTGCGCCCCAAAACGAATCTGCTTTCTGATGTCAACACTTGAGATTTACTGTAGGTTAAGGTGAATATAGTGTCATTTACCTGGCGTCAAACATTGATTTTTCAAAAACCAGCTAATGAACCTTAATTCCGTGTTCGCCAACCCAGATAACCCACTGAGAGGCTTCGAACCGAATCTGAGTTTCTTGGTAAAACTACGGTATACCCACCGTAATCGATACGAAAATCGATAAATGGACGTCAAATTTGTCAACATCCATCGTAACCGCACACAAAATTTTTTAGCCATATCTATTGAAATGGGGGATAAGTTTGTAGCGCTTCTGTCGCTGAATTTTGCTGAAAAGAGAAGTGTTTTTAGTGGTAAACGCATCTGCGGAAACGAGACTGGTATTGTTAGCATCTCTTGTGGCTCAATAGTGAAACTGCGCAGTATCCCGCCTCGAGCTGCAGGTTCTCAGAAGTTCAAGCTTCGAAAAAAGGGCGAGGGTGGCCGTCAGACATGTTTTGGGTGTTTCAAGAAATCATCTCGGATTTTGCTCAAAACTTGTATGTAGGGGTAGTTTACGGTGTTGAACACGAATCTAGAGCCCATTTGTCGAAATTATATGGTGCACTGTAGGTTACGGTAGGTACCATGTCATTTAAGGGGCAAAACCCACCTTTGTATTTTGACAGTCGACAAACGGACGTTAAATTCGTATTCACCACCCCGAATAGGCCCCGTATACAAATTCTGAGTGAAATCTGACGCTTCGCCCAAACTACCGTATATCTACCGTAATCAGTCGAAACTCGATAAACGGTTTCCTGTGGATATTCATGAAACAACGGGAACCTTCCGGGAGGGTTGAAAGTCCGTCCGCCCCATACAACGTAGCGTTCCGGAAATCGTCAAAAGACACATTTTGTCCTCAATTTCTCCCAAGATGGGAGGCTAAACGAGTTTAGTCGAAAACTGGAAAATCGACAGATACGCACCAGATTCGTGATTAGAACCCCAAATAACCCACCTGGGAGAATTTTAGGTCAAATATGGAACTTTTTTTCTAAAGCGCTCTCAGAACCCTAATTGGTAGAAGTAAACGCTCAATCGAAAATCCGTACAAGTCCAAAAGCTATCAGTCTGCACAAAGTTTGGAAAATGTGCTTTTATCCAAACGTTGCTCAGGGTCCGTATGCACATCTCTCCCAGCGCGTCCCCGTCCCCGCGAAGGCCATCCATGATTGGTCAATTTCGTCTCATGACCAATCACAGAGTGGCTTCGCGGGGCCGGTGACGTGCTGGGAAAGATGTGCATACGGCCCCAGAGGGGTTGTTTTGGGCGCTGAATACAATTACGAGGTCCGTTTCCGGATTTTCGAAAGTTTACTGCGCGTTCCAAAGGTACAAAAAGCATAAAAAACGACCGTTTTGGGCTTATTAACTTCTCGGAACCAGCGGCTCGGGACGGTTTACTGCTCAGATTCACTATAGATGCTCAAGAGATACTATCTTTACAACTCGCTTCCGCATATCCGGCATACGCTTCGTATACTTCCATTGTAAGAAGATTCCAAACCTCTAGTCGGACATCCTGAAACACTCATTAAGTCCAGTCGCAGCACCATTATCAAGTGGACAAGGCGCTTCACCAACAGGGAGTGGATACGTCCACTTCATGACAACGCAGGCGCGCTTATTAAAGGCACAGTCCAACTTCAGAACTTTATTTGTGTTTTTCTGGCTGTCTTGGGGAAGGTCCTACGCTGATTCCAATCAGGGGTGTGCGGAAATTTTTTGAAAATTTTCAGAAAACAGAAAATCGAGTTTGTCAGAAAACAGAAATCAGAAAACAGAAAGGCCAAAACGGCCAGAAAACAGAAAACAGAAATCAGAAAACAGAAAATTTTCACAAAAAATACTCATTGCATTTAAACTTTTTTTTTCAAGAGAAAAGAGTGTAATTCTGAACATCTCTCCTTTACATGTAATACAATATCTACGAGACTGAACAAATAATTAATAATACATTGATATTAGCGATGGCACGTCAATGACAGGTGGATCACCTTTGAAGGCACTCACTCTGAGAGTTTTAGCCGAGAAATAGTCCACCAGGCTCCATAGCGGTTCTTGATGTGTTATTTCTCGAATGTTTCTTGATTGTTTCTCGATTATTAGGCGGCTAAGATCATGTTGTTCACGGAATAGTCTAGAAGTAGCCCAGCAATAACCGAGAAATAACCAAGACGTGACAGGCACACCAACACGCGACGCGCTCTTTCCCGGCTCGCCGAGCAGCCGCCTTGGCCTCCTGCAGCTCGGCGGGGCCCAAGTACCGTAAACTTGAGTAATTGAACCGACCGCGGTGTTGATATCCAAATCATGCCTCGGGAATGCCTTGTGTACAGTTCAACTCCGCATTGCCTTTCAGTCCGCAAAGTACACGCCGATTGCGGAAGCGTGCTGCGACGCGGTTGCGAGTATTCTCAGACAGGGATTTAAGGTCACCCGGGCGGTTTTTGCCTTTGGTGCCCATGTGATCCCACATCCCTGTCTGAGGATACTCGCAACAGCGCCGCAGCACGCTTTCGTAATCAGCGTGCATTTTGAGGACTGAACGGCAATGCGGAGTTGAACTGTACATCCCTTGGAGAGCATTATTTGACGTCCCTTTTGCGGCGAACATTTTTTTTTGGGGGGGGGGGTTATTTCTAGGCTATTACGCGGCACCCAGCAACTTCCCGACCATTTTCCGGCTATCACGCAGAAAGCAGGCATTTCTTGGCTATTTATTGTCTATTGATCGGGTGAATTTCCCAGAGAACGCCAGTACGTCAGCACAGTAGGGGTTGCATCCCTCGTGGTCAGCAGCTGCCGCTGACAGCTAACAGCAGTATTGGTCATTGATATCGAGGGGTTCAACCCCAGCAAGTGTTAGAATCATATACCGCTGTCAGCAGGCTGCAACTGCCGCGCAATATCAGTAGAAAAATGAGAAGTCAGATGTTTGATATCGTTACCGAGCATGTGAAATCTCATTTTTCTATTGATAATCCGCGGCATTTGCCGCTCCGCAAAAGTATGAAAACGGTGTAACAGCAAGGCGAAAGACTGCAAAACAAACATACAGAGAAATGTATTTAATTGCGGGCAAGCTGACAACCAGCAATGTTTTGTTCCTGAGCTGTCCAACAGTCCTGGTTTTTCTTGATTTTTGCTGACTTTTTTTCTGATTTTTGCAAGTTTTTCAGAAAACAGAAAACAGAAAACAGAAAGGTCAAAATGGCCAGAAAACAGAAATCAGAAAACAGAAAACAGAAATTTCCGCACACCCCTGATTCCAATGATGTCTCTAGAATCGTACAAAACCCCCTAGGAACGGAGTTATGGCCCCTCAAAATTTGGGCTGCCAAAGCATGGTGGACGAGTTGTCCGAGGCTTGTAACTTCCGTGATTTGCATCGATGTGAACGAGCGGACCTGAATGGATAGAGAGGCTAAGAATGAAGGGAAGCACGGGGATATTGATAGAAAATCGTTGCTCATCTCGCTTCTGTTCGGCTCGAAAGTTCGAAAAAGGGGCGTGCCAAAGTGGCTTCTCGAGGTGGGCGCCCCAGGGT
This sequence comes from Aplectana chamaeleonis, assembly GCA_029168955.1. Taxonomy (NCBI): domain Eukaryota; kingdom Metazoa; phylum Nematoda; class Chromadorea; order Rhabditida; family Cosmocercidae; genus Aplectana; species Aplectana chamaeleonis. The sequence goes on from JAPDOI010000233.1 coordinate 383,227, forward strand.
GGCTTCCTCCTATATCTCGCTTATTCGGAGGAGTTGAGAGCTCGCACTTGGCAGGTGTTATATATGGCGGGTTTACTTCATAATTATGTGCAAATGTCAAAATTCGTCCCTGAGCTTGGACTGTGCCTTTAAGGAGTGTTTCTATTCTCATTTTAAAGGCACAGTGCAAGCTCAGGGATAAAATCTTACATTCCAACATAATTTTGATGTAGACCCACCCCATATAACAGCTGCCAAGTGCGAGCTGTAATTTCCTATTAATAGGGGATATATAGGGGGAAGCCACTCTGGGCGCCCACATCAGGAAGCCACTTTGGCACGCCCCTTTTACGATCCTTCGAGCTCAACAGTGGCTAGATTAGCAATAGTCTCCGATCAATAGCCCCGTTCTTCCCTTCATTCTCAGCCTCTCTTTTTATCCAGGTTGGCTCGCATACATCGGCTGCAAATGACGAAATTTACAAGCCTCGGAGAACACGTCCACCATGCTTCCGCGGCTCAATTTTTGAGCGGCCCTTACTCTGTCCACGGGGGTCTTGTAAGATTCCAAGAACATCATTGGAATCATCTCGGGACCCTAATCGAGGTAGGCAGGAAAAGAGAAAAACTATTCTGAGTTTAGACTGTGCCTTTAATGAGCTAACAATTAACTTTTATTCAATGCATAGCTTATTGGATGAAATAATTTTTTTTGTTAGTTAAACAGAGAAGAAAAAGACAGGTCATCTAGTCAATCCAGTATATTCATACACATAAGTTATAAGTGGATATATATTACTCCATCCCCAATTTAATATCTCCCATTCAACCAATTCGGCATTCTAAGAATGAGACAAACAAATTACTCATTCTATGAAGAGACAAAAAAAGCGCTCCCTCCCGGCTGTCCAAGTGTCCCCCCTCCACCCTCGACTTTGCCATAAAGATTGTTCCTCATCTCTGATCTTTCGGCCACATCTACAGGTGATATTGAGGAAACTTCGAAAACAAAGCAATAAAAATAGAGCACGTCTGCCAGCTAGCTTCTGTTGTCTGGCGGTAAAACCTCTCCTAAAAGCTGACGATAGTCGGAAACTGGGAAGAGAGCCTAGTGATCCACATCCATCAGTTAGTATAATCATAAACGAAAGCTAGAGATAAAGATGGTACTCGATACCGCCATCATCAGTGTTGTCTTCGAAATTCTATAGAAGATCTTCGATTGATGATGTTATCAATTCCTCAATCAATTTATTTCTGTTTTGAGTATTGGGTGGCCTCTCCTCGCTGTCTAGGATAGTACCGAAATATCATTACTGATCGTTGGCTATCCATACTGTGTGATGAGTAGACTTTTCGAATCTGGTGACGATTCACACCCATCAACAGTCAGTACTCATCGCCTCATTTTATGGAATGAGCGCGAAAATCTGTATTATTGATCGATAGTGATCGATAATATGATGCCTTTAATTTCAAGTTTTTGGTAGAAGCTAGATACGGTCATTTCCAAATTTCTGGTCAAAAATGAGCTCTGGCTCAAGGCAGGGTAAGGCGTAGCGGTGTGATCGGCCCTTGAGAAGTGCGGCCCCCTCTCCTCAAGCTTTGGATCCGGTGCGGCCCCCATCCTCCCATCAAGGTTGTGACTTTGACCCTTTGCGTGAGCCAATTTTGGTGATCTCTTCCGGAAAATGCTTCCAAACTATTTTTCAGCGGAAACGGATGTTATAGGTCAAGTCACACTGGCCGTAATCGGCTAAAAATTGTCGGATCGACCTGGGACTCGGCCGACAGCTCTCTTTAATGAACCTCTCCAAAATACATAAACGCTACAGCAGCCCGATCCAGAGAAATTGTTTTTTCGCCCTCCGGCCGAGTAGGTCCAGACAGCGGTTTTCCGATTTTCAGCGCCCCCAATGACACACTCATAATCGACTGCTTGGCTGCTGGAAGGACTAAAAAGGTAGATTATTCTTTTGGCGATATAATTAAGCTTGGAAAACTGATCTAGAAGCATTTTTATGGTTTTTTTTTGTAAAATTGCGGCAGTTCGCCGTTTTTGCAAAAAAATTGCTTGGTACGGAAGGAGGAAAATTTTTGGCATAGGGCCGTATGCACATCTCTCCCCGCGCGTCCCCGTCCCCGCAAAGGCCATCCATGATTGGTCAATTTCGCCTGATGACCAATCACAGAGTGGCTTCGCGGGGACGGGGACGCGTGGGGAGAGATGTGCATACGCCCCATGATGTCGGACCGGGAGCCTGCCCCCCCCCCATACCCGGCGCCTAAGGCTGCGGCCTCTCCTCTGTGATCGTCACACTGCACGCCTGAGCCTGGCTCAAAGGAGGTGGCTCTGCAAGCACCCATCATCTACCAGCACTCATTACCGCACTTTGCGCAATATGCTTAAAAGTCTTTCTATAATATGAAAAAAGAGTCGCGTTCGTCCGTCTGTCAGTCTGTAAATGCAGAATTACAAGGGAACCACAATAAGTCATAGTGACCATTCCAAATGAAATGTACCTTTCTAGAACCATTTTCTGACGAAAAGTCCGAAATGCCCATCGCAGCTGCCTAGGCCCATTCTGAAAAAAGGTATAGGCATTTTTTCTCTGATTTTCGTACCTATTGTACCCTGCAAAAAGCGCATTATTTTCACGAGAATCCGCAAACGGACCTCATCGTAATCAGCGCCCAAAACTACCCCACTAAGCAAAGTTTGGTTGAAGAAACATTTTCCAAATTTCGCGAAGACTAAAAGCGTTTGGACTTGTACGGATTTTCGGTTGGGCTTTTATTTATACCAATTAGAGGGCTCTCGAAGCGTTTCAGAAAAATATTCCAGATTTGACTAAAAATTCGCTCTGGGGTTTATTTGGGGTGCTGATCACGAATCTGATGTTCATTTATCGATTTACCAAAATTTTCGACTGTATTCGTTCACAGATTCCCATCGGAGGAGAATTTGATGGTTAATCGCGACTTTTTACGATTTCCGGAATGTGGCGACAGATGTGGCTCAAATCGTTCTTCTGGGGGTAATTCGGATTGCTCAACACGAATCTGAAGTCAGTTTATCGATTTTTGACAGCTTGCGGTAGATTACGGTGGGTATACGGTAGTTTTGTCAAAGGCTCAGATTTGTCTCAAAGTTTCTATGTGGGGGTTATTTGGGGTGCTGAATACGAATTCGGTGTCCATTTGTCGATTATCGGAATATTGAGGTAGGTTTTGCCTCCTAAATGGCTTGTTACCTACCGTAACCTACAGTGAACCTTAAAATTTCCACAAGCGAACCCCAGATTCGTGTTCAGCACCCCAGATTACCCCTACATACATGTTTTCAGCAAAGTCCGGAGAAAAATTTAAAAACTCCCTATAAATTTCATGGGCTTCGCGGCATCCATACATTGCCGCGAAGCTTTAAAAACGCTCATGACTTCTTTCAGAGTGAGTCTAGGCAGCTGCGATGGGCATATTCGGACTTTTAGTCCGAAAATGGTTCTAGAAAAGTGCATTTCATTTGGAATGGTCACTATCAGGGGTGTGCGGCAATTGCCGTTTGCCGTTTGCCGGCCATTTTTGGGGTTTGCCGTTGCCGGTTGCCAAAATTTCCGTCTAAAACGGCAAATTTTCGGCAAAAATTCGTTAAATAAACAGGATTTGCGCTCACCGCAGTTTCTGGGTTGGACAGCGATTCGGAGCTGCTACAAATAATTATTTTGACTGGCTCCAGCTTCTAGTTCCAGCTCAATCAATGTATGATTGTACCCGTTCAATCGCTAACTGATGAAAACATCTCGATTGGGATATCAGAGGAGTTCGTTCGATTTCTAAATTGTTTGGGAGCCCCAAATATCTTTTTTTTAATCATCAAATTCCTAGCCCCTTAAACATACCAAAATTACAAAGAACCTTTTTTCCGAGGCATACCGATTACTGCAAGTTGTAAGATAACAAAACCGAGTGATATCAAAGTTGTAGCGCAAAGGCAGCCTTGTTGAGACATATGAACCAGTTGAGAACTCGTATATATAGGCCCGCTTATCGTCGATTGGTTGGCTGATGGGGGGATAGAAAATAATCGGGATAGAAAATTTATCAGTTCTGCTAACACTTTGCTTTTTAAAAGTTGAACAATATTCACGGCGGTAATTAAAGGCGGTGTTCAATAATATAATTGATTTCGAGATCATTAGCTGAAATTGAGGGTTGACTCAATGACAGAGCTGGGTTTGTTATGGAATAGTGTAAAAATGAAACTACGAAAAATCTTTGAAGGCAACGATTGAAACCGCATTCAAATTTTTGCCAGAAATCGAAGGATTCTAGGCCCATTGCAACAACAGTGTGGAAAAGCGGCTCAAAACGAGCAACCAGTAACAATATACAGGCCCGAAACTTGAACGTGGTGTAGTCGCGCCACCCTTTTCCTCGGTAGCCACAGGGGAGGTGAGTGGGGCGGGTAAATCATATTCAAGTTTCGGGACAGTATAGATCGATTTGTTGCTTGTTTTTAGCCGACATTGTTGCTGTTATTGGCCTTGTGCCGGCTTGTAGGCCAAATACACAGAAAGGGAAGAACTCAAGAGCAGTCCAGCTGGCTAAACGCACTGCACGCGGCGCTCCAGCGACGAAGTGAGCGCAGCGGACTCCCGTCGCGCGCGTTGTACCAGTCGAACAGTCATTAGGTGCCCCTCGTTCTGTGCATTTGATCAACATGCCTCTCGGGGCTTTTGATTCGACAATTCAAAGGCCGCGAGCACTGCATTCAACTACATTAGTCTTACTCCACTCCTGTAGCCTCACAAGGGTAACCATTCAATCGTAGTTTGAAGTGAGCGAAATTGAGATCCCTGAGCCTACTACATGTTACTAACAGTAAAATAAGTGGCAGATACAATACCAGCGCTAATTTTTTTCAAAAAGCCGCAAAAGTTGCGAAATCGCGACTTTTTTGAGTAAATTAGTGCGGGGTATTGTATTGCATGGAATACGACATGGCTAACAAGAAAGGGTTGCCTACATCAGATGGAGTTTCGGGATGCACTTTTAATACAAATGTCCTGGGGGGAGGACAGTGTTCCCGTATCCCACACTCACAATCTGCTAAATGCCTCAGGCAATCCCTGAAAAGGTTTAAACTCAAACAAGGCCAGAACGGCTCGGCCGAAGTGAGCTGGTTTAACGATTGAATTACCTTTAGGTATGTTCAGAATAGATCAGGGTTTGGGCAACAATGCATGATTCCTTATCTCAACAGAATCAATGTACCAAAATTTTTTACATCTATTCTGAACATACCTAAAGGTAATTCAATCATTGAGTCAGCTCTACTTGACCCTAGAACATATTAAAGTTGCATCCCGAAGCTCCAACTTAAGTTGGCAACCCTCCCTTGTAAGTAAATGTTGGTGTATTGTAGCACAAAATCGCTTTTGCCGTTTGCCGTTTGCCGGTCATTTTGGGGTTTGCCGTTGCCGTTTGCCGAGATTTTAAATTTCTTTGCCGCACACCCCTGGTCACTGACTTATTGTGGTTCCCTTGTTATAAGGGTTACGCCCGAATCCATGCAGAAGGGGTGTGTAGAACGTCCTGAAAAGTGGATAAATTTTCAGAAGACGTCAGCGGGACGTCAAGGAATGTAGACAGTGGCTCAGATGAAGTCAGAATGACATCGTGGAAAGTGGATAGGATTCCAAATGACGTCAGCAGGACGCCGCAGAAACTGTGTGTGACCCAAGTGGAAGTGTGCAGGACGTCGTAGAATGTGAGCGGGGCTTTAGATGACGTCATCAGAGCATCGCAGAAAGCTATTGTTGCATCATGTGGAGGTCGCGCTGCTCCGATATATATATATATATATATATATATATATATATATATATATATATATATATATATATATATATATATATATATATATATATATATATATATATATATATATATAAAGTAAATACCTAATATGGAGCGTGCGTCGGGTCATGAAATGCGAGCAGCGCCTAATGCAGAGCGTGCGCCGCCATGTATAAAGTGAGTAGGGCTCCACGTAAAGCGTGAGGAGAGTGAATTGCGATGCATGTGGAGCGTGCTCCGCTTCGTGAACTGTGAGTGACGCTTCATGTGGAGCGTATTCCGCTTTGTAAAACAAGAGTGACGCTTCATTTGGAGCGTGCGCCGCGTTGCAGAGAGTGAGAAGTGCGCGAAGTGAAACATACTCCGTGTCGCAAAAAGTGAAGCGTTAGTGTGAAGAATGCACTGCTACAGTTGACCGCAATGTTAAAAGGACATGGTGCGGTTGCGGACTCGCACTAAAACTACGGTAGAATATGGCACTTCGCCAGATTTCGTCACCGATCGGCGCCACAGCTGATATTCTCGTGAGCAGAGACACGATGGTTGGCGCCGATCGGTGACAAAATCTGGCAAAGCGCCAGATTCTACCGTAATTTAGTGCGAGTCCGCAACCGCACCATGTCCTTTTAACATTGCGGCCAACTGTACGTGGAAAATAGGAGAGCGCGACATCATGAAAAGTGGATAGGACTCAAAAATGAGTGTATTTAACGCCGCGGCATGTGATGTAACACACTGTTTCGCAACAGCAGATTGAATTCACTGTAAACGGGTTAAAGGCCCTAATCTACGGAATTCGCCGCTCCCGATCGATTCTGTCATGTGTCCTTGTGTAAAATGGAGCGAGTTTTTCCATTTTCACCGCAGAATATAATGAGGAGGGAAAAATTCTGCATCGAATGTATACAGTCGGCATGAATCCTAGTGATACTTCGCGCTCCCTATTGAAGGCTGGCGCACACTCGGTGCCATATGCTATAGCATAACATCGGCGTGGATCGCGAAGAGACTTTGCGTTCACTGTTGAAGGTTGGCGCAAACTCGGTGCACTTATGTTATAGCATATGGCACCGAGTTAGCGCCAACGTTTAACAGTGAACCCGAAGTCTCTTCACGATCCATGCCGACGTTAGGTGCACCGAGTTTGCGCCAGCTTTCAATGGGGAACGCAAAGTATCACTAGGACGCTTGCCGACTGTATATGTAAAGGCAATTCAATATTCCTGGCCAGCAATGAGCGCTTTATCTAGATGGGAAATGTTATAACAAGATCGTCAACGCCGTCTGAAAAAAAACAGTAGATTAACGCTTGTCTGTTTTAAATGGTCTGAAAAGTTCTCCCATTTTCTTAACTCTCTGAAAACCTTCCCAAACCATTTGTTAGCAGTTTTATCAACTTTTACGCTCTATCGAATGCAATGAGGGTTACCATTCTATAGTCCTTAGAACATCGACTTTTTAATGGCGGGGTTGCGAACTGGCCAGTCAAAGCCAAATCTGGTACCACCATTTCGCAGATAATTTCACCGAAAGACATTTATGCTTGCTTCATTCAGACGTTTTTTTCTCTTGACATTTTGACTAATGAGTGCCCAAGATTGTGGCTTGTTATGATTATTTCCCGAATACTTACGATTATTCCCCCGAATCCTCGACATCAAATTGCTAACAGTTTGCACGAAACTTTGTAAAGTTTTAAAGAACGGCAAGGTTTCATTAAACTTTTTGTTCTTGTGTATGCTGCATGAGGTCTGCTCGATCATACTTGGAATGCAATTTCGATGTTTGAAAAAATTCCTGGGAGCCCTCAAGCGTTTACTCAATTGAAATTGAATATGGCCACCGTACTGGACTCTTGCGCTTATTTCACGTATACTTTGATACTTTTCATCTCTAGAAAGCTGACACGCTCATATAACGCCTCTTGCAGAAATTAGCTAAGGAGTGTAAGAGCTAGTATGCTCAAAAGAGTCTTGTCATCGCATACTGTAACTCGAAAACTAGCCATCTGCACCTCACATACATATTTTCACAAATCAGAAGACCGGGTAAAACATACTGAACCTATATAGTTTATATTCGAGGTAGCAGCCCCAATAAGTGATACTTAAACGTCGCTTCATTACAATATTCACTCATTCGTGATGGGCTGTTACAGACAGCAGTTTTGAAGGTGTTCACGATGAATATCATGTTCGAGTTCGAGTCGCAATTAGAGTTGTTTGGTCATGAGCTATTGATTAGTGGCGAAACAGGGAAGAAAAGCGCTCAGAGTAAGCTAAAACATTTGTTTCTAACGCACGTACAAGTTCGGGGCGCGAACGAGCTTACGCGCCTTGCTAGTTTCCGCAAGCGCGCGCCAATGGTGAAATGTGCGGGAATCGATCAAGCTCGACGGGGCGGAGTTGCTTGGCAGTTGGCCATCGAAAACGTCCGCGGCGCCACAAGCTAGTCAGAGCGGGGGCGGGGCGGTCATAGCAGGCGTACTGGGCTAACGAAATCCTCACTTCGCGGCGGTTTTTAGCGATTTCTGGTCCGTTTCCGCTGCTTTGTTCGACCCTATCCCCCGCGGAATCTGCCAGCGTGGTGTTTCATACGGAAACTCGAATACGAAAATTATAGTGAACGGGGGAGCTTTGAGGCGGGCGTGAAGCTTCCAGAGGGTTTATTCAGTGGGGTCCCGCCACACATACATAATGTTCTTATGGGTGGCGGCATGCACGTACGCGGCGGGTTAGGTTGGGGTTAGGCAGGGTTTGGGGCGTCGGCGCGTTTGATCATTGCTGTGCGAGTGCTGGAGATAATCAATAGTTGGGGTCTCAACGGGGTTTCGGCTGCCCCAACCCCCTACGTAGGGTTTGCGAGGGAACGATTTCTCAGTGCTAGCCTAACCCCCTTTTAGCCCTCGCGCTGCTATCATCAAACGCGCCGACTCTCCAATCCCTGCCTAACCCCAACCTAACCCGCCGCGTACGTGCATGCCGTCCCGGTAGAGAATTATAGTCTGTTACAGCTGTTGCAGCACGCAGCTGGAAGATAATAGTATCGGAACTCCATAAACCTAACTTGATTCACCGTGGCCTGCACTATTTCTCTTGCAATGCGTGTCGCAGAAGCGGCTTTCCACTACTGCATATCGGAGTTTCTTTCTGTTATGGACACTGAATTCGTTCATCTCAATCGCATCGCGATTCGCGTACTCCAAGATCCAAAATGCGATGCTGAAGCGATTCTCCAAAGTGCGGCATTCAGTAGTGCGACGTTGCGAAGGCGCCGCATGCAGCTGGCGCGACACAGTATGAGCTTCATGACGCCATTGTTCCGCTATTGACGCTCAGAGAATAAATGACGGTGGAAAACGATATTATCTGAAGACGAGGCTGTTCGGGAAGATGTGTATAGCACTGACATAGTAGCTAAACCAGACATAGTTGGATGGGAATAGGCCGGCACTTTGTGGGCCACAGGCAAGTATTCCCATGCGTCAGGCGAATTTCTCGCGGAAGACACACATAGCATTTCATGTTACTCAGATAATGGGGCGTACAGGTTGCGGACAAGTTGCGTACAGGCCGCGAGATGAGCGACGTCTACAACTACATTGCGCGCGCGGTCGGGCGGCTAGTGTGCCTCACCCGTGATAGGCACGGCACCAGCGCGCGGTCAGTGAGGGCCTGTTGATCGAATCCACAGCTCAAAATTTGTGGCTGCCCCCTCATCACTGCGGCGCGCCTTACAGCGGGGATCCACGCCGCCGTGAGCTGTGGATTCGATCAACAATCCGTCAGTGCGAATCAGTTTCACAAGGCTTGACCGTGGTTTGTACGTAATTATCCATAGAAACTTGCAAGTGGTCAGCCCAGCCTTGTCGACGAAGTGCAGTACTTCCTGTGCGCTGTTAGTACGCAAATAAGCGCGTTGGGTACAAGATGGATTTTCGCCTGCGGTCGGTATGAAACGAGTTGTTTTGCTCTCTGTTGGGCCGCTCCATTGTCTGAGTACCAGATAGTGGCCTCTGAGATAGTAACCTGTCGCTCACCTGTTGATAACAGGGATTGCCTGAGGTTTTAATTATACTCGACGTGAGGAAAGCATCCCGCGTGAACGTTTCCTGGGTGCGCCCGAAGAGGCACTCTGATATGGGAGGGGCCTGAGAGCGCATGGCGCGCGCATCTACTCACGGATGAGTTCCTTTCGCAGCGTTTCTGATTATCCTTGGGTATTCCTGGAATTATTAGCTACCCTCATTCGATTTCGTCTCTACCACAGGATTACTGTTTCTCCTATTCGTTTCTCTTATCCACGAGAAGGTCTCCGCGAGATGGCGCGTGCGCCATGCGCTCTAGGGCCCCGCCCACATCAGAGTGCCTCTTTTCCCTCCCCCGAATTGTGCCGATGTTTTGCTCTCTAATCACACATGTTTTGCAAGTCGCATCTTTTATTAACTTCCTCCGATTGCTGCAGCTAATTTCCTCCTTCCTGTAGTGTTTTTACAACTTTGCCTCTGAAAAGTATCAGCTGGTGCAATTTGGCAAACACCCATCCGGATAGGTCCCGCCACGACGCAGTTTAGGATGTGGCGGCCGCTATAGCAACTCGACACGGCGTTTTTTGTATACAACCGTTTCCCTTAAAGGCACAGTGCAACCTCAGAATCGTTGTCCAGTTTTTTGCTTGTTTCAGAGGGAATTTCGGGCTGATCACAGTGGTGTCCCCGGAACCGCTCAGAACCCCATTACGAACGGATTTTTAGCCCTTCAAAGGCCGTGAATCCGGAAGGTGAGAAAATTGTGGACGAGTTGTCTGGGGCCTGTTATTCCTCGTCGTTCTCAGTCAATGTGTCGGAGCAGATCACAATATGGAGTCAGACCGATAGCTAATTGAATAACGTGGAGAGATCCAAATCCATGGCGCGCCCCGTCCCTCTTCAAAACGGAAACCCTGAAAAGCGCGGAGCGAGTGGGTGCTGATTTGGGAGGCGGAGGGGATGGGTGCTCGATTTTTTTCGCTCATTCTGAAGAGTTGAGATTCCGCGTCTGGTAGTATTGCTACACACAGCGGCCGCATCATAATGTCAAATTTCACCCATAAGTTTGGATTGTGTCTGTAAGAGTGTCTCAGCACGGTGAAGGGGCCTTAAAGGCAGTGTTCATGATTAAAGTCGTTTTTCGGTTTTTCCGCCTATCTTGAAAACGGTGGCATGCTGATTTCAATGATGTCCTTGGAATCGCACAAGACCCCCTGGAAACGGAGTTATGGCCCCTAAAAATTCAGCTAGGGAAGCATTGTGGACGAGTTGTCCGAGGCTTGTAACTTCCGTCTCTTGCAGCTGATGTAAGCGAGTTGACCTGAGTAAAGAGAAAAATTGAGAATAAAGGGGAGAACGGGGCTATTGATCGGAAACCTTCGCTCATCTCTTAATCTCGAGCATCCATTTGTTCACGTCGGTGGGCGTGGAAAGTGCATCTGGGGTGTAACGAGCTGACGGGTGTCCAACTCTGGGGCCGTAGGGGACCGTTCCAAGCTCATTTTTCTTAGTTTTTTCTACGTTAGGGTTGCGCTAGGCCCTGCAGCTACCGAACTCCACCAAAAAATCAGACATGGTTTTTATCGTGGACACTGCCTTTGATTCGCTGGAGTATAACAAACGGGACGTAGCCCAAGCTATTTCGACCAAAAAAAACGCGCAAGATTTGCTAGCAGGGCGTCCAGAGTACAGTCTATTACATCATAGTTAGTTCTCCAAATTAGCGCCTAATTGTACATGTACACATAGGCATCTAGCCAAACTTAGTCTGGTGAATTTAAATTCAAATTTTAATTGTGGGAGCGCGGCTGCTTATCGCCGTTATCGATCGAAACCGGCTACCCTATTCGTCTATAATATTCATATCACCGTAGTTAGCAGTTAATACGGAAACGCCGTCATCGTTTTCAGGTTATTGCCTCTTTCCGAGAGCTAACACAACGTTTATACATACCTAAATATCTGCCTTGTCAGCTGTACATGTGTTCGTACTAGGACCATTGTAAAAGCACTTTGCGCATGAGATAAGGCCAGACGCGTGTACATATAAGGCCATTCCAGTGGTAGACGATTGAATACTGGAAGTTCCTTGTTTAGCAGTGTTTGTTTATCTAGACTTCGGGTGAGCTGTCGTATAATCTGCCTCTGCAGTAAAACATTTCGCAATAAATAATTGTCGTTTTATTACCTCCACTCTCACTACTTTCTAAACATATACTGCACGGAAAGCGTAATGATAGCGGGAAAGAATGCAGAAAAGGCAAAGCAGGAAATTAAGTCGGGTCTTCTTGGAAAAGGTGTTTATGATAAGCTGATTCTGTCACGATTCAGAGGTTTTTCTTTTTCACAAATCGAGTTAAAAAATATTCTTTAGAATAGGCCAATTTTTTTCAAAAATCTTTTTCCAATGTTATACATTCCCATTCCTTGAGTTTTTATTTTTACGCAGGCGTACTTCTTTGTCAATTTAAGAAATCTTCCAGGAGCTATGGTATATAATGCTCTCGCAGCCAACCGTGGACTCCTTCTGGGAAAAGGCAGCGATTCTTCGTCGATCATTCTTCTGTCCTTCTAATCCCCAATCCTTACATGCCGTCTTTGCTTTGGGTAAGAGTTGAACAGGAATTGTAAATCCAACCCTTCCTGTACTTATCGCAGTCGCAGCGAGCGCGGACCGCTCATGAAAGAATTATGCTCCAGGTGAAAAACAAAACGAAAGGGCGTACAAGACAGGGAAGTGAACCTAATTCGACTGGACACGGACACCTACGCTCCAGTGATTTGTTTAGCGGTTCTCTCCTTTTTGTGTGCATGTTTCAAAAATCTCTGACAAACGTGACCGTATATGAATACTCCAGCCAGAATGATTGAGGTGCTGTCATCCTTCTATGGATGTCTGTCTTATTGTAAGTGGACTGAATCTGACGGAAATTACGGTGATTCTGTGGAACTATGGAGATTGTAAGCTTTGGGGCATTTTTTAGGAGCTGCGCTTTCACGTCAGCAGCGATTCTGGCAGTGGGGGGGGGTCTGATTCGGCCATGGCACGCTTTGGATTCGACTGCAATGTAGTTTGCAGTTAGTTTGCACGGCAATCGCCACGATGCTCCCTATAGGACACGTTGCTGTGCGCCTATCGGCCGCACAGCACGCATATAAGGGGTTCCATCCCATAGAGATAGCGGCTGGCCTCTCAGGCACTATAACAAGAGTGGTTCAAAATTCTGAGATTCAGCTAGCGCTACGAGGGATGAGAGCAGATCGATCGCGGCGGGCGAGAAGTCAAGGAAAAGTCTGCAAAGGCAAGAGGTTCACCCGTCCATTCCCGAATGGTGTAGAAAGCGAAATCTGCTCTTCGTCCCCCCAATCCGATCCTCGAAGACATTTTCCGCTTATACTGTGCTTCTCAAGGTGACCCCGAGTTACTTTTGGGGGGAGCACATTCAGCCTGGCGCTTTGGATGGAAAATCCAAGTATTCATTGAGCTGCAAACGATCTGACGATGAACTGTCCAGTCAGTTTTTCCTCGGAGAAAGTTAAAAGGTTCATCGCCCGTATTAGAAGACGAGCCCAAAAAGGTGTTTTTGGCAATCGTAGGAGATAACGTTTTTCGCCATAGTTTAACTCCAATCGTGCTGCCAGTTGGAAGCAATCTGTTTTCTGCGGGGGATGCTCGCGGAATCGCTTCTGGATGGCCTTGTCGCCATATGTGGTGCGGATGGAATGAGCTCTATAAAAAACTCGATAATGACCCTGAACAAGTGTAATGAAAACACTCCCTTGGCAGTCATAGGTTTTAGAAAATAGTACTAAAAAACTATCTGGCTGTAACATAAGTTCTGGCCATTTCCTGTAAAACCAATTTTCAGCTAGACTGAGTTCTTCTTGCAAGGTTCAATTTTTTAAAGTTCATTTTGAAATTTTTGAAGTTTTTTTTTCGCTCGAAAAAGTTGTTGAGAGAGCGACGCTACTAGGGACTTACGGCTCCCAATAGAACGCTCGTGTCGTTGTAAGCGTCAAAAACAAGTCAAAACCACCGTATCCAAGCCATTTTGAACCACAGAAGCATGCATTTCGTTCACAGTTTCCACCCCTTAGCACAAAGTCGTCCAATTCGATTGCTCGAATACGGTCACGCTAACTGCTTTTCGATGCTACCATTGCAGTAGGCGCATTAGTACGGGCCGTAAGAGTCTACCGGCTATCTCAACCTTTTTGTCGTTAGCTTCGCTACTTTAATGAAGCGGAGTGGCTGCGGTGTAACTCGTCCACTTTCACTCCATAACTATAACGATCCGTTATTCTTGCATTTACTCCCAGATTTCGTCGGTTTTTACTAATTTCTGGTGCTAACTACGCTAAACTCAAAAGTGAAGACTGCGATTCGCCTTCTGTCTATGTAATTGGACCGTAGATTGTTTCCAGGCCAACTTCAGTTCAACTTGCTGAGACCACGGAAAAGTTTCAGGCTGTGACACTTTGAATTATCGGTCTCACTGCGCCACAACTCTTTCTCTCTTTTGACAACTTTTTGTTGACTTGTTAAGTGGTTTTTTCACTGTCATGGAGAAGGCACTTCAAAGTTCGCATACTCAATCAACTCGCAAACATGGACTCTGCCCGAGTCTCAGTTACTTTCGCTTTTTCGTTAAGTGCTCGAGTTCATATGAAATACGTAGTCTAATGGATCCTGCATTCTGTGCGATCACTCAAATATTTCTCTGAAATTCTCTGTTGTTGGCAAGACAGGGGTCCAGTATTTCAGTGCCAAAGGTCCGAGTCAACAGCTCTCCTCGCTGAGGCTCCTCCTTGTCTACTTGACGCGTCACTTTGTCAGATATTTCGTTAATTAAAGAGAAATTTCTTTTAGTCAGGCAAGTTCGATAGATGCTGTTGACACGGGCACAGCGCAGTCTACTCTTGCACGTTTAAGTTGTACCTTACGATGTCGATTATCTGTTTGGATTTTCTGTTCTTTAACACATGAAGGCAGTGTTAATGATAAGAGGCATCCTCTGTTTTTTTTCAAGAGGAATAGGATTCCCTGGGGGCAGACCCAAGATTGGGGCGAGCCTGAAAAGATTAAATAAGAAATGGGTTAACGCGGTCGAACGTCTCCTAATCCCCACTCGAAAGCGAAAATCTATTTTTTGTCACGCAGGTAAGAGAGAAACCAGAGAAAGCACCGCACCTAGCCAAGAAGGATGAAGGAAACGCCGTAGACCACCACTTGAGAGGTTAGAAGGCGAGTCTTACGTATGGCCTGAACTCCCGGGGTATACACAGGCCTTCTCCCCGGTTAATTTGCGGGTTTGGAGCCTGTATAAAAAAATGTCTCTGGGGATTTTCGCGCCGCGGTGTCAGTCTCTCGGGCTATTATCTCGACCTTGATATCAGAGTTGTCGCCATTGTGGGCAGTGACCCGATGCCCCCCCCCTCCAAGCAATGTGGCTTCCCGCGGCCTCTCCTTACCATCCAGGCGTTCTTTGATCCTGACATGCAGGGTTCACACAAGCGTGTCTAGTACAGACGCGGCCATAAAGACGATTCCGGAGCAGACGAGTTTTGAGGTTGTTTGGAGGGATGTCAACCAAGATCACGGAGTTATCCTGCCCCATTCTTTTTAATCATTTTCTGATCGAAGCGCTGAGCTCGTCAGAAATGAACGGCGTTTTGAAGGGAATTTCACCTTCTAATGGGCTGAGGGACAACGCACTGAGTTCGTTGGCTTCGTAATGCGTTTGTTTCTTGAATAGATGGTCTGCAGAGCTCCAGCGACCGGGTAATGGACGCCGGGAGTCAGCGTTGATGCGGCTACAGGGGGCTGCAAAGTTCTAGTCGCGGCATTGCTCGCAGCGACGAACAGAGCTGGGTGATGCAATATCGATCACATTCGGCGACGAGAGCGACCGACGCAGCGTGTAGGGCGACGAGGGGCACCGCAGAGTGTTTTGACGCCGCGACGGCCCGGCGTCACTTCCAGCGAGCGGCAACTGATGCGGCGACGATAATGTTTGGAAATATTTTTGTCGCCGCGTCGAGGCTGACGCTCGGCAACCAGTCGCCGGTCGGTGCAACTCTGCAGACCCCTTACGAAAATGTTTTCAAAAGTTATTGTCGCAGCGTTGGTTGCCGTTCACTGGCAGAGACGCAGGCCCGCCGCGGCCTCCAAATACTGCTGTCCCGCCTCATCGCATCGATCGCCGCCGTCGCCCAATCCAGTCGATATTGCATCCAACAGCATTGCTTGTTGCAAGGCCGCGGCTTCCACTCTGCATACCCCTATGCGCAGTGCTTCGTGCTGGAAAAGAAATGCTCAACTGTGCGAGTAGCTCGGCCGACACTGGCGCGAAATGATTTAGAATTTTGGCATGGAATGCAGATACATATGTCTAGAACTCTTCGAATGCGAATGCTCTTAAGAACAGTGCGATCGCTGACTACATTCGAATGACCACGTTTTGCGGAGTGCAAAGGTATTCGAAAAAAGTGTTAGACTATACTTGAATAAAAATAAGCGTGGCCGAGTGGTTTCTGACCTATGTCAATCTTATTGTTTCGTCATTTACCTAGATCTCAATTCTAATCGAGCACGCGGAATCCCGCGGGAAATACCGCCCCCATTCATACGGGGCTGGACATTCTCGCCTAATCTTCTGCTCAATCCGTCTACGCAGTTGGCTCATTCATAAAGCACCCTTGCACATTCTTTGTTCCTGATAATACGCTTACAGAGTTTCTCCTTCAATTCGGTGTGAACTTCTCAAGTGCTAGCAAGTCTGATTGCCCGTGGAGTCCTGCTATTCTTCTGCCTCCAACTTTCAGTCCCCTCAGATGACCCTCAGCTCCTTTTGTTCCACCATCATCTGGTCGACGAAGAAGTCTCTTCTGCTAACAAAAGCAGTAATGTTTTATTCACAAATGAGGCGTTGCTGAGCGACCTACATTCGGAATTTTCTCTCATTTTTCAACAAAGATGTTATTTTCTTGTGGAACTTTGACGCACTCTTTAGGTAGCTTCTCCTACGGAACCGGCTCACCAATCCTTACAATTTGTAGATAGATTTATTCTAGAGGGTAGAGATTCTCACACGTAGAGTGATTTGACTGCTCCAACTTACTGCTTAGAGTATTCAAAATGGAGTCTCGATAATTGAGAAAATTTATGGGAGCATTTTCATATCTATCCTTAAACTTTTTTCGACTTTATTCATGCAGAACTGAACTTCGCCCCTCTCCCCGCCATACCCCACCCACTCATGTCTTACATTCAATAGAGCGTTGTCCAAACTCTTTCCAGAACAATAGTGCGTGTTTCCATAGGCAGAAGAAGCGTATCGCCGAACGCTTGTGAGGTCGCAATCACACCGCGCTCTCCCAGGCATAAGATCTGACCAAAACTTTCAATGTTCATGTTTCACAGTCCATGAGTTGCACAAACTCTGGATTTGGGGTACAAAGGACCAGAGCATTCATTGAAGACAGTGTTCACGATGAAGAACCTGCCCATTTTTGGCAAAAATGTAAGCTTCGGATGTTTCTAATGGCAGTGTTCACGATAAGAATCGTTTTTCTGCTTTTCCGCCTATAGTGAAGACGGTCACATGCTGATTCCAATGATGGTTTTGGAATCGTACAAGATCTTCTAGGAACGGAGTTGTGGTCCCTCGAAAATTGAGCTAGGAAAGCATGGTGGACGAGTTGTCCGAGGCTTGTAACTTCCGTCTTTTGCAGCCGATGTATGCGGGCTGACTTGAGTAAAGAGAGAAGTTGAGAATGAAAGGAAGAACTGGGCTATTGATGGGAAACCATCGCTCATCTCACAATCTCGAGCATTCATTTCTTCACGTTGGTAGGCGTGGAAAGTGCATCTGGGGTGTGACGAGCTGATGAGTGTGCAACTTTGGGGTCGTAGGGGACTGTTCCGAGCTTATCTTTCTTAGTTTTTATTTAAACGTTAGGGTTTCGCTAGGCCCCGCAGCTGCCGATCTCCACCAAAAAATTAGACATTGTTTTTATCGTGGACATTGCCTTTAAGAAAAGTAAGAACGACAGTACAACAAAAAACGGCCAGAAAGTTATTGAAAATCTTGTGGAACAGCCAAATCTTTGAATCACCCCGCCCGCTTCATGTAACAGTTGTCCTGCGTTTGGTTCACCAGATTAACAGTGGCCGATTTTTCGAATATTTTTTTTTATCGCGAAGGATTCTAACGTCCAAGCATGTACATTGGCTCATCTTATTTTTTATTAGTTTTTGGTATAAGAAACAGAAATCAAAGTCACTCACCTAAAAAATTTTAAGCAAAACCATTTCCAACGTCAGACTTGACGCTTTGTCTGTAGTCTTCCGAAACACACGAAGAGACGCCATTAAATATTTCTAAGATGTCTTTAAACAGTTTTTCTCCCCTATTTAAGCGTTCGGTGGGGCTTTTCTCTATTGTTCCCTACCTTGAGGACTCATATATGTATATACCTACTCAAGAGAGACATTGTAAGGCAGTGTTCACGTGAAAAACCGTTATTTCGATTTAGATGTTTTTCACGAGGCAAGTCCACGAAGCATAGGATATCAGGGGGGAATCCCCACAAACTCTCAAAGATCGGGGAATAAATTGTTGGGAAAAACTTTTCATATATTCAGTCACCCCTCTTCGGTGTGTTTTGGGAGACTTCAGACAAAACGTCAAACCTAACGTCGGCGATGGTTTTGGGCTTCAAAATTCTGTGGAACTTTGTTTTCTGTTTCTCGTACCGAGAACCCTTTGAAAATAAGATGAGCCAGTATACATGCTGGAATGTTGGAATCTTTGAAGAGTTTTCGTAAACTTGGTAAGCGTTCCTCTGGTGACACGATTGCAAGACAACTGTTATATGACGTGGGCGGGGTTATCCAATGGGTCGGCCGATCCACGAGACATTCACCCACCTACCTGACTGTTTTTCGTCCTGCTTACGCTGTTACATACTCTTGTTAGAGAGACCCAAAGCTTACGTTTTTGCCGAAAAACTATCCATTTTTTTGCAACATGAACACTGCCTTTATGTTGTCCTGCATTCGGACTCTTTTTCCCAACAACTTTTGCCCAATAGTTTTACCTGAGCAGAATAGCTCATGGAACGCGAAAGTGAAGTCTGAACAAAACCTCTCGCTAAGCTTGTTCGGTTTCGGCTGTACATTTTACTGCCAACACTAATATGTTTGACACGGGTTCTTACACAAAAACGGCTGCCTATAATTTTTCACTGCCATGAGCGCCCAGATGATTGCTCTCACCAGCAACATCGCTTTGTCATAGTGGCTCTGTGACGTAACACCTACCTGATTGAACCCACATTCGACGATTAACTCTATGGAAGACATATGTCCCCATGAATGGACATATGGCCCCATTGCATATCCTCTGTAAAAAATGGAAATTCCCATCATTCATGGCGCTTGCGGCGCCTGCGATGCTGCTACCTCCGTCTGCCTTTAGGGGTCTGCACAGTTGAAGACGCTTCGCTGTTCGCAGCTACTAGCAACGCTGGGGATGCGGTATCTATCTAAATCCGCCAAATCAGCCGACGCGTGTTTGACGCCGCGACGACCGTGCGTCGCTGCCAGCGAGCGGCAACCGACGGCGTGATTATTATGTTCAAAATCGTTATTGTCGCAGCGTCAAGGCTGACGCTAAGCGAACGCTCGGCGGCCGCTGTAACTCTACAGACCTCTTTTATTTTGCTGTCTCTAACCTCCGCTTCGCACCCGCACGCGCCGGGATTAGGGGGGATTTGATTTTTTATAGTCTATATCCTCTGTTTTTGAAAGAAGTTCAAGGGTCTGCAGAGTTGCTCCGACCGGCGACTGGTCGCCGAGCATCAGCCTCTACGCGGCGAAATAAATGTTTCCAAACATTGTCGTCGACGCGTCGGTTGCTGCTCGCTGGCTGTAGGGGTATGCAGAGTTGAAGTCGCGGCGTTGCTAATATCGATTACATTCGGCGACGAGGGGCATCGCAGAGTGTTTTGACGCTGCGACGACCCTGCGTACACTGCCAGCAAGCGGCAACGGACGCGGCGACGATAATGTTTGGAGACATTTTTTCAAGGCTGAAGCTGGGCGACTAGTCACCGGTCGGTGCAACTCTGCAGACCCCTTGTGACACAGGGTCGTCGCGGCGTCAGAACAATCTGTGGTGCCCCCTCTTCGCCCATCACGCCGCATCGGTCGTCATCGTCGCCGAATGTTATCGATGTTGCATCACCCAGCGCTGTTCGTCGCTACGAGCAGCGCCGCGAACTTAACTTTGCGGGCTATATTAGTTGATAGATTCATCGCGTGAGTGTCGAAGAGAGAGTGACTCTTGTCCGGTTGCTAAAGCAGCTTCGGCTCCCCTTCGCTTGCCACCAGGGCGACTTCGGTGTCATCACGAGAGGGTGAGAGACGTGGGATTCGTTAATCTTTGGATGATCACGTGCGGGTCACGTGATCACTGGGTATAAACGGCGGCTCGTTTCGCGCAGACGGGCAGTTGGACTTTCGAGGCTACTCTTGAGAGGTGACTTTGAGTCTTCTTCTATGGGACAGTTTTTGGCGGCCGAGGTGATCCTCCGTGGCCCGAGGTGGGGAAGGTTTCCTATTCGGGGACCATACCGTAGACGGTGTCCTTGTTGCGGCTGGTGACAGGACTAACCTCCTGGCGTACAGGTACCCTATCTTCTTGAAACACTTCATCTTCTTGAAAAAAGAATGGAACAACGAAAAATCAACAGTTGTAGAACTTTTGAAAATTGCCCGGACAGCAACCATGGTGGGATGTGCAACCGGTAATCGCTTGGAGCGGAACCGCGGTCGTCCGGAGAGTAGCCACCGTCTCCCGATTAGATAGCTGATTTTCGCTTGGAGCGGAGAGACAGCTTCGATTGCGTTGTTCTTCAGGCACGCTCCTAGCGGCGGTCCGTCTGATGAGGTGTCTTATGAAGAGCTTTTGGCCGTATGCGTTGCTGGAGAACTGGTCCGCGCCAAACATTTCACTCTGCGAAAATCCCTCACCAACCTTAGGTTTTCGTCCCAATTCAGAAGCAGGATCTTCCAAGGACCCGAAAAGTGATCTTGCGCACAAATTTGAATTTTCATCTCGAGCTTAATGCTGCTTCAAAAGTCACTGCAGGGTCGAATTCATGCGTAATCGGCCATATAATGCTCCAAATCGCTTTTTAGTCTTGTTGCAAGCGTATTGTGGTCAAAACTAGCCCCACAAAGAGTTTTCGGCACAAATCTCCCCCATCTAGTCGTATTCAATGTCTGATCTTGTGAATTAAGCCGGAAAGTTTTCTAATCACTAACGTGTAGGTTTCAAACTTCAAGGGGAGCAGCACACTTCCCTTGCTATTCTTCCAATTCTTTTAGTCATCAAATGCTAATCGAATATCAGAGAATCGGACGATCTGATAAACGAAAGTTTTGAAAAACGCATAACTCGAATCGAACCAATACCTGGTAAATAAAAAATCGGTGCTGTCCGAATTGAGCCATTATCCAAGGGTCAACGATCCGGATAATTTCGGATGAAAGCGGATAAACTCCGTATAAGTGTAGAAAACCGGTAAGAAAACGACAAACTTCGACAGCTACCTTTTCAGTACTTTATCCACACTGTGAAATTCTAAAGTGACAAGGTTTTCAGGTCGGTGATATTTCCTTGAATGCCTGGTTTCTTTATTACTGCTCTTACACTGCTCTTTTTCTAACACTGTCCTAAATTATCCGAATTTATTCGACCGGATATTCGATTCAACGAAAAATGGCATCAATCGTTATCCGGAAATTTTTAAAAGGGCATTATCCGAATCGAACCGTTATCCGAAGAATCACTCTCGAATAACTGGTATAGGATCGATCCGTGACCACTCATTGCACCCACGTTCACATAGGCAAGGCCTTGAGAAGCACCGTCACCTCACTTGAGACCTCTCAATAAAAGATGTATTTCCGTCATGAAGAAGCTGCGAGAGACTTTTTTCTAGGCGATGTTAACTTCAATTAGGGAACGAGAGGCCATTTAATGAGAAGTTCTTAGTGCAAAGATGTCACTTACATAGCACTCTCTTCCCATGACAAAAACACTCATTTCATTCTAGTATGCATTTTCATTCCCCTCTTTTTCTAATCTGAGAACAAAAGGTCATTAATAGAAAGTGGCCATTATGAAAGAAATGCAATTTTATAAATTCAATTTTCGACTAGTATTTCGAGATTTACCTTGGTAGCTGCGCTCCGTCTCTCCAAATGGAGTTAAAGGCGTTTATTGGTGGCTTACCATAGTAAACTGTCATTATGTCCACTGTAACTTATTTTAATAAACTCTGTCCGAATGAGATTGTCCGCCTACGTGGTCGGCGGGCGTGTCGAGCGGCTGACGCGAAGGAATCTTTTGCGAAGGCAGCTGAAATGTTAGAATCTTTCGCGGCAAAGGTTGTTCGAAAATTTGACTACTGTTCCTCTGGTGAAACGAACGCAAGACAACTGTTATAGGACGTGGGCGGGGTGATCCAATTTGTCGGCTGATTAACGAGATTTTCAGGCACTTCCTGACTGTTTTTCGCCGTACTTCCGTTCCTGCTATTTTTAGAGAGACCCAAAGCTTACGTTTTCGGCCAAAAAAACAGCAACTTTTTTTGTCCTGAACATTGTCTTTAAGGCGTCTAACACGAATATGAAGTTCTTTATCAGTTTTTGAGCTATGTTATTGGGTTACGTTAGGGTAACGGCATTCCTAAACCGCAGCCTATGGCAGGATACATTCAAAGGCAGTGGTAGCGATAGAATATCCCTATCTACTCTACTTTTCTGAACTCTTTTCTGAATTCTGAGCAGTCGCACCTATACGAAAAACTTGCGAGAAAGTCCTAATTTGCGTCAAATTATCTGCTCTAAGTTTCCAGTTTTTTTTTAATGGTGGACGAGCCCACTCCACATTCGGCATCGATGATCTCCTGTATAAAGAGCATCAGCCGCCTAGCAATTGAATTTAATCAATGAACAATGGCCTTCAGACTGGACTGCTCGACTGTTCCTGCCCTCACGTAATGAAAACAAAAGTTTCCAGCGCAGCAGCCGCCGACCTGTTGACTTTAGGTGGGTTTTAGAAACTGAAAAGAAAACTAATTTGGTTGAAATTCGTATAAAAAAGTCATATCGAGTCGGGTTTGGCGCTGGAAACTGGACTGACTCAAGCGCGTGCGGCCGCAAAGCGTGTCGAGACGCAATTGCGGACCGGAGTTAGGCGCAGGTAAGCACAGTACACACATTAGACTCCGATCCTTTTGGGCGGAGCTGTGCACGTGTGCAAGAGTTATCAACTTAAGAACTTCAATACCTCTAATTATAGGCCGTTTCTTGCCGCGTAACCTTCATGGTCTTCTAGCCGTTTAGGAACCAATCGGATTTAATGGTTTTCTCAACAACTTTTTTCATTGCAACCACTGCCTTTAAGGTATTACGCTCTTGATTTTCGTAATCATCAGCTTGCATCTGAAATTTGGGGGAAGACAGGATGTTTTTAAAGTTTTCCCGACTTTTTCATGAGTTTTTGTCAAGTGCTTCGAAAGAAAAGGTAGTATGTTAACGAAAAGAGCTTTCGTCTGATACTGGGGAAGATTCAAAAGAAAAGATTTCAGCTCATCCCCAATGCTAACAATGGTGAGAATCAATTACTGCCTTCCTGTTACCAATGTACATACATACATAGGACGCACGTGTTTTGAACTTGCAAGTTTTTGATTAGCCAGCGTGCACTCCCCGTAATTTGCGATATTTCCGAAAAGTCTACGGATGAGCAGAAATCGCAGTGGAAGAAGTCTGTAAGAACCACAGCTTAGCTCTGAGCATTTCTGAAGAGCTCTTGATTCAAATTACCACCAGCAGCGAGCGACCGCATTCTTGTCTGCGCATCGTAATAAGCCGTTATACATACTTGTCCTTGGCCCACCGCTCATAAGGGAAGGATCATTACAAGCCGTGGCCATTCTAAATGATATATGCATTACTAGGACCAGTTTTTGACGTAGAATTTGCATTTTTACTCTGTAGCTGCGAATCTTTCCTCTGAACGGAGTTATGAGCATTTTCAGCGCTTCACTCGTATAATCCATGAGTCTTTTTCGCATTCTGAGATACACTGATGTGACTTCTACTCCAGTAATCACCTCATAGTGTGTTATAGCGCCGAAATATGTTGCTACGTTGAATGAGGCTGCGCGCCGTCATATATGAAGTCGACGCCCCTGCAGTCGTGACCGGTTGTCGTAGTGGAAGTGGGTGCTGCACTACAAAAAAAGGTCACAGGTTTGAGTCCATGCTGCTCCTAAAATTTTTGCACACTTGTAAAATACTCGTTTCCATCACTGAAAGTGTAGAAGATTGAAACCTTTTTTTAGGGGAGTATAAAGCGTTTCAGTCGATAATGTCTTATCCCCGCGGCTGGTGTTTTACTGTGAAAATGATTGGGCTTGCAAAAAATTTATAGCTACGAGCACATGTGGTTATTGTGAACAAAATGTTCGAAGCAAAGGATTTTCTCACAATGAGAACAGCGAATGAAGTGAACATTCGAACAACCATCAAAATCACACAGGCCTACCAATTGAGGAGGGAAACAGTACTGAACGGGAGTTTCAAACTGTCCTGGATGGTTTTCATGATACCCTTCCGCATACCATGAATTAGCGAGAAAGTTCTTAAATCTTGGAGCACAAAATTGAAAGTACACAAGGCCTCCAAAAAATATGGCTGATCTGACGCGAATGCCAAAAACCCATAATTTCTCAAAAAAAGCTCTTTTTTTTCGAGAACTACTGCAGGTTGTAGTAGCCAAAATACCATATTTCTATCGTAACATACAATAATTGAGAAGAGTATCAACAAAGAACGTCATATTCGTGTTCAGCGCCCCAAACAACCCACCTATACGATGTTTGGGCAGAAAAAAATTTTTTCACCTTCGTTGCCTCACGCAGGTGGCAGGCAACTCAATCCACTTCGGGGGGTCCGAAGTCGAAAACAAAAATTTGCTCTGAAATTGCCCAGGGGGGTTATTTGGGGTGCTGATCACGAATATGAGATTCGTTTTTGGTTGTTAGGAAGATTTCTGTAGGTTACGGCAGGTACATACAATGCCATTTTTCTATAGAAAAGAATATAAAAATGCTCATAACTCCGTTCAGAGGAACGATTCGCAGCTTACAGAGTAAAAATTCAAGTTCTACGTCAAAAACTGGTCCTAGTAATGCATATATATTTTAGAATGGCCACGGCTTATAATGATCCTTCCCTTGTCAGTCACAAACCCCAAGATGAAATACCGCAAGTTGTGGTTGATCAAGAAAATTTGGTTGATTTTAATAGCTTCCGTGGTAGTGCCTCATAGAATGCATAGGTAATGCGTTATTTAATGGAGGTCGTTTCCTCGTTCAGAAATCAGCGCAGCTGCGAAGGCCACAAGCAATAGAACTGCGCGACTGAGTCGTTTACCTGCTTGGATGGATTCAATTTCACCAATAGAACGGTAATGTGGTAATTTAATGTGCTAGTTACGTTAAGGTTATGAGCATAGTTATCCACTCTTTAGCCTAAGGTACCGCTCCGATCAAGCATGTGTGAACCTAAACGAGCCATTAAACTAAGCTTCAGATAGATCTCGTATGTATCAGAATAGTTTTAGACACTTTCTCAACTTGTACCAAGTTTTTAAGTTCCAGGGTAACCTTCTATTCTGTTCTTGCGCACTCGGGTGCAGGGTTCAGCACGTGGTTGCGATAAAACCCCAAAATATTGAGACCCCTTACTTCCCAGATCTGGAGCTTACTACCCACTCCTCACCTGCTTGGTTCGGTTTTGATCCGCTAACCTACTTATGGTACTGAGCGCAGGCACTCTGATTCCTAATCACCGGAAATTAGCAGGAGTTTTTTCTTGGTTACCAATCAAAAAATGGACTCGTCTTTGGCTTCTATGGAATTATCATTTTTTGAAATTTTTTGCGTTAAGGTTTGTCAATACCCACCGCGAGCCATGAAGGCCAAAAAGTTACCTCCAGAATCATTTCTTTGACGTTTCTGGACCCCCTCCGCATCTGGTGAAGTACAGAAGACTGCTCACGAAAAAGTCCAAAGCCACCTTCATAGCTCCGTTTGGGAAGGAAATCGAGCCACGCGAGATCGCGTTAAAAAAAGGCTCTCTGAAGCCAATAGCAACTATACATCTCCGCTAATTTTTGATTTAAGATCCCCATCTTCAAGCTAGAGTAGTTTTTTCAGCTCTGTATCGAATCGGATGCATGCCATGCCAGCAGCGGCGAAGTGTGGTCGACGCGGGTTTGGCCACCTAAGACCATCACCCTTGTGATCTATGCCGAATACATAGAGAGTAAACTGTCGCCAGCCGAAGTGCATCCAATCACGGCCCATTACTCCTCCCCCTTTCCACCCGCTCGAACCCCGGTTCAGCCACTTACAAGGGAAGTGTTTAGAGTGGTAAACGCATCTGCGAAAACGACTAGTATCGTTAGTATTTCTTCTGGTTCAATAGTAAAAATGCGCGGGATCCCGCCCCGAGCTGCAGGTTCGAACAAGTTATGGGCATTTTTTAAGCCTCGCGAAAAGGCAAGACCCATCAGGCATTCTTTTTGCGAGTTTCAAAAATTTTGCTCGGATTTAGCTCAAAACTTGTAAGTAGGGGTAATCTAGGGTGGTGAACATGAATCTGGAGTCCATTTGTCGAAGTTTCGAGGTTTACCGTAGGTAACGGCAGGTAACATGTCATTTAGAGGGCAAAAGTCACCTTAGTATTTTGAAAATCGACAAACGGACGTCAAATTCGTATTCTCCACCCCGATTAACCCCCGTATACAAATTTTGAGTAAAATCTGAGATTTTGACCAAACTACCGTACACCCACCGTAAACTACCGTAATTAGCAAAAAATCGATAAACAGACTCCAGATTCGTGTTCAGACTCCAGACTCCAAATAACCCCAGAGGCACAATTTGAGCAATATCTACCCTACCGTAGCAGTCCGAAAATCTCGAAAGTGGCGTTTTTCCCTCGAATTTTTCCCGGTTGGGAAGCTTTGAACGAAATTAGCCGAAAATTTTGGAAAATCGACTAATAAATTACAGATTCGTGATCAGCGCCCAAAAAAACCTCCCTGGGAGAATTTCACGTCAAATCTGGAACATTCTTCTAGAACGCTTCCAGAGCCCTCTAATCGGAATAAATATTCGCCCAACCGAAAATTCGTACAAGTCCAAAACGTTATCAATCTGGACAAAGTATGGAAAATGCGCATTCACCCAAATTTTGCTCAGGGGGGGGGGGGAAGTTTTGGGCGCTGAACACATTTATGGGGTCCGTTTCCGAATTTTCGAAAGATTAATGCCCTATTGGGAGCGTACAAAAAGCACAAAACACGACCTTTTCAAGCTTGTCACTTCTTGCAACCTGCAGCTCGGGGCTGGATACTGCGCAGGTTCACTATTGAGCCACTAGAGATACTAACGATACTAGTCGTTTTGGCAGATGCGTTTACCACTCTAGACACTTCCCTTGTTAGCACCATAACCCTTGTGCTCTATGCCAAAGACATAGAGACTACGCGGCGCATATCCAGACAAGTAGAGACCCAGGATGCATGGGCGTACAAATATACGATGAACGATTTCGCGTCGACTTCTTCTTCTTGACTTTACCTATTCTGCTTCCCATCTAAGCTCCTGGTTTACCAAAAATTCGGATATTTCCTGAAGAGTCCGCCTATTTTCACCCTTACATACTTCGAAAGAATGATGGCAGATACACATTTTCCATAGGTAACTTCTCTGGATGAGGAAGTTATGGTTCTCTCAGATGTACATACTGTGCGCTTAATTACGTGCAGTGCTATGCTAGAACACCTCAACATTCGGGATTCATGACGTGCCTAATTAGTGACCTCATCAACGATTCAATTTATGCGTCAAACGCTCGTCATGGAGCGAAGTTCAAAGGTGCCAGCCCAGCATTGGTGTTGTATCAGAGATCTTCCTTTCCCTTAATTTCAAATTAAACGAGTTGGAATCATCCTCTCCAATAAAATAATGTTCTTCGGTGACTAGAGTGCTCGAGGCGGCGACAATGACCACCTGCCGCAAATATGTGATTGAATTGCAAATAACTTGTGTGCATTCATAACGCTTGTCACATAATGCCATGAGACTACTAGTATAGAGTAGTAGTAATAGCCGTCGGCACAAATGTCGTTTGGAGCGCTGCACTTAACGACTTCATTAACGTAGGTTAGTGACAGCAGCAGTGCTTGGCATTGACAGGTCCCGTTGCAGTTGTTGTTTTCACTTCCTCATCGATGAGCATGGGGAAATCTTTTCTTCATCTTCGTCTTCGAGCTATACAATGTCGTACATTATTCACACTTATAGCAGCAGCGCCAACCAACCACCAGACGCCACTCGGCAACAATAATCCTCTCGAACGGATTCCGTCAGCAGATTCATGGTTAGATCTGAAAATTTAGCTTCCTGGACAAGTAACGATTTGGTGATAGTGAAAAAAAAACTTCAAAAATATCTCGAAATATCTTAAAAATAATTTGGCTTGAAATAACCTGGAAAAATAAAAAAGCTAGGAAATTAAGTGAGAAAATCAACAATGCGATTTGGTGGCAGACCATATCACAAGCTTCTCCGTTAAAATTATCAAAACGAAATCAAGCGCGCATCGGAAACATTGAGCCATTTTGAAAGCTGTAATAAGGGAATCAGCATAGGTCAAGCCAGGTGAACTCCATTCCATATCGTGCTTGATTTCGTTTTGATAAGTTTAACGGAGAAGCTTGTGAAATGATCGACCACCATATCACATTTTTGATTACTTCACTTCATTTCCTAGCTTTTTTAATTTTCCAGGTTGTTTCACGCTAAATTATTTTTAAGATATTTCAAGATATTTTTGAAGTCTTTTTTTCACTATCACCAAATCGTTACTTTTCCCAGGAAGCTAAATTTTCAGAAATTTCACATATTTTTCCCGAAGGTTCCCTTTCTGACTTCAATTTTGCTCAACGATTTCCATTTTGGAATGATGAAGCATCTAACAGACGATATTGTCGTATGAGTACAATTTTTGAAACTTATCAGTATTTGAGAGATTGCTTGTGGAGCTCTAGAAACCCGTATCACCTGAATCTTCCATTGATCAACGACACGGTGGAGCTGGCGCCATTAGCACCTATATTCATCTCTATTGGGTGCTTCGATTGGTCAGGAAATCCTGCTTACTAAGGAACACGAAGTCTCATATACACTACCACTCGTAAGAATCAGTCGCGTATACGATTCACGCCTCTGGCATCTTTTTTTTTCAATGACCAACTTTGAAACCATTGTTGGTCAGATGTGAAAAGTTGCCTATAGGGCAGCATACCCACTCGAAGTCGGTATCGTTTTTATGACGCAAGCCGAGTTGTTGGGGGTGGTACCATGGGAAACTAAGGAAAAACACATAAAAACTGGATGCACAAAAGCGGGCCGGTTTTGTTTTGAGTAAGGCCGGGATCATACTTCCCACGACCAGCGACATAGCAGGCATATCGATTTTCGGTCAATAGTGAAGGTAAACATTGCGTCCCGTCGCTCGTTGCTGGAAGTATGATTCCGGCCTAAAAGCGGACGAGTTGCATTGCAGCATGCCAGCTCGGTTCAGCTAGCAGCAGAGTGGTTGTGGCAGCGAATTTAATCGACTTTTATTGCCTGAACTAGAACGCTCACGTCGTTGGAAGCGTCAAAATCTAGGCTACGAGGCCGTATTCAAACCATCAATCTGGACGAGTTCGTACAGTACATATTGGGGGTGGAGACTGCAAAGCGAATGGGCGGAGAATGCGAATTTTTTGATTGGATGTGGGGCAAACGCAGAAGATTCGACTTGTTTTCGACGTTTCCAACGCCGTGAGAGTTCTATTTGTAGCCGTGCGAACCCAGTGCCGTCGTTATCTCAAAATCTTTTTCGTACGTATATGCTTCCTTCAAAAATCAGGTGGCTAGGGTTGTGTAACAATATTATCCTAGCTTGAGTTTAGAGGTTAACAGAAAAGTTAGAAGGATGATCATCAGGTCGTTGTACAGTACACGTAGCGCTTTGCAACCGCATACTGTTTTAGTATACTGTATGACGCACAAAAAAGTTTATCTCGGTTTTTTATCTAAACCTAAATTCTAGCAATCATTGAACCATTAGATGGCACTTCAAAATACAATCCTAGACAATCTTATAGATCCGGAAAAACTCAAATTGAAGGGAGTTGTTGACAAAGGACGGTTTACACGCGGAAACTTGCTCTGCCCAAATGCTACAGGCGGTATTGTGTATTGACAGTACTGTCGCAATAGTTCTAGTTTCGAAGGTACCTGCTTCTGAAGGCACAGTTCACCCTCGGATATTATTTTTATGATGTTCATATAACTGTGTAGTATACCCTTCCTGTATAGAACGTGCCAAATTCGTGATCTGAATTTTTCTGAATGGGTGAGATATAGGCGACAGACACTGGGTCCGACCCCTTGATCACTAACACGAACCAAGCCCTTTCTCTCGATTTTCAAGTTTAATGGCGGCTAGATAGATAGATGATTTTCTAACGCGTATTCAAGTTTCACTCCCTTTCCGGTCTGTCTCTTCAACCTGACTTGCGACTGCGAATGGAGAGAATTATGTATCTACAGCCTTAAGATGACTTGTACAACAAATTTCGCCCTCAAAATATAGGCGTATTCAAAGGCAGTGTTCACGATAAAAGACCGTATTATAGTTTCCGATGTTTTTGCGTAGAAAAGTCCACTAGGAAAAGGTTAATAGAGAAAAGTCACCACAAAACACTCAGGTACCGGAAAAAAAACTGTTTAAAGAAAATTCTGAAAAAAATTTTATGCCTGTTTGTGTGTCTCGCGAGACTGCATACAACGCATCGAACCTGAAGTCGAGGAAATGCTTTTGCGCTTCAAAATTCTTAGGCAAGTGGCTTTGCTTTCTGATTCTTGTACCGAAAGTTTTTTTGAAACAAGAGGAGTCATTGTACGTGCTGAAATCTTAGAATCACTCGCGATCAAGAACATTCGAAAATTCGGTGCCTGTTCTTACGAGCAAACGAACGTAGGACAACTGTTATAGAACGTGGGCGGGCTGGCCTAATGGAGCGGCTGGCCCACGAGATTTTCACCTAGTTCCCGACCGTTTTTCGTCGCAATGCCATTCTTACTCTTCTGAGAAGGACTCAAAGTTTACATTTCAGCCAAAAAAAACGGACAGCTTTTTTATTGTGAAGTCTGCCTTTAAGAACCCATAACTCGGTTTGTAGGGGGCCTTGAATGATGTCAGAGATACAACTGTGATTAACGTGTGATTATCTTCAAGATAAGCATGAAATCCGGAAAATAGTTTTTTTTGGGTGTTCCTTGCCCTTTAGCAAAAAAGTAAAGGATACTTATCACCCGGAAACCCGATATTGGAGTCTACATATGTACATGCCCAAATAGGGTGTAGAATAGATTTGCACTGGATTCGCTGATAATACATATGTTACGTTACAGATTTGTTTCCGGGATTGATTGACGCGCCACCCCATTGCTCTACCTAAAGGCACAGGACACCCAAAAAATTAATTCTCAGATTTCATGCTTATCTTGGAGCGAGTCACACGCTGATCACAGTGGTATCTCTGAAATCATCCAAAACCCCCTTTGAACAGAGTTATGGCTCTTCGAAGATGCCTAGATTTTGAGGGTAAAAAATTGGTGGACGAGTTGTCTCAGACCTGTATTTCTCTTCATTCGCAATCCTTGCGCGAGAAAAAACCAGGATAAGGAGAGAGTCCGGTAATGGACTGAAGAACGACGACTTGTGCGAATTCATCCATCCATCGAGCCGCTATCGAATTCGTAAATCTGGGAGGGGGCCGGGCCTGTGGTGGTGAGCGAAGGGGGTCGGGCCTGTGGTGGTCGCTCATATCTCGCTTATTGGGAGGAAATGAGATCTGGCATTTGGCACATGTTATATAGGAGGGGTCTTCTACACAACTACATGAAAATCTCAAAATTCATATCTGAGGGTGTACTGTGCCTTTAATTTCGGAATCACTTCGTTATCGTCTTAGCCGATTCCGTGATTTTTTCTGTGTACATTCTCTAGGTGGATTGTTCTTTGAGTGGAGCTCACTAATTCATCAAGCAGGTGCTAGGTAACCTTTTTGTCGTTCAATTAGCACCTAATTCGAGGAAGAAGACGCTCGCCGTCGTTGTCCGCCTATGCAGTGCACACATGCGTCGTAGGTAGCAAACATGATGAACTTAGCTTCCGACTTTCTCCAAACTTTGAATATCTAATATTTATGCCACCCACTGTCATAGTACACACTCTTTAATATAGCTCGTTGAACAACCCAAAACTCTGTCTTTTCGAAGCAGCACGGCAGATGTGGAGATTCACCACCCACACAATCTGTGGGCGATTCACGGTCCGACGAGTCCACCCCCGCGCTGCAACTAGGATAAACTCGCAAGCAATATCGTAGCTCCAGTTTGACATGGTGACGTTGATGGGCGTGGTCCTGCCTTGGAGCTCGCTTTTTTGTCCCTTCTTCACTGTCACACTCAGATCTGAACTCATTCAACTAAGTACGTTCATGTATACGATTTGAGGTTTTTTCAAACTTTAAGCGATTACTAGGTACATAAATTCGGTCGGTCTCATGCCTGCTCACCGAAAAGTGGTGTTTACACTGTCTAGGGACTCGTCCTATCGGTTTGGTTTTCAGTTACTCGGTCATTTTATGTTCTAACAACCGAGAAGACGAATAATTATCTAAATATTGGAAATTCCCCATGCTCAAGGGAGCCCAGCTTCGCATAGCCAAATTGTCGCCGTTTCGAGCGCAAGTGGTGCAACTGCGCCCTCAATCGTAGTTAACCCTTACTAATTCTCAATAATTTCGTCCTTCTAACCCTCAATTTGTGCCATCCTTCTTACTTGGGACGCCTTCTTATCATCATATCAACTCTAGGATGAGAGTCATAAAGGCTGTGGTTGTGCACACTACATAGAACGCTGTCTTCGTAGAATCAAGAGTAGTGAATGGACGGGACTGTGGCGGTAGCACGTTGCTCGCGATCGAAACCCCGCTAAATGTTGATGTATGCGAATGCCACACGGCCGGCCGCAATGATGGCGTCTGGTCCATTCTCTAGACTAACGTTGGCTTGAGGCCCTTACGTCAAGAGTTTACGTTATCCGCGCGTTATCTGACCATTTCTGAAAGGCATCGTTCAAGCTCGAAAAAATTGTTGAGATAACGAGGTTTTTGTGGCAGTATATCTTCAAGTAGAACGCTCACGCTGTTGGACGCGTCCAAAATGAGTCAAAACTACAATATTGAAGCCAAATCGAATGAAAATCCCCCCCCAAAATCCGCTTTGCTGTATCCCTCCCCCTCCCCCCAAATCAGACTCGTCCAGATTAATCGTTGGAATGCGATCACTTTGACTTTTTTTCAAGCTTATAACGACGTGAATGTTCTAGTACAGGCTGTTGAATTCTATTAGCTTTGCTATCGCAACGAATTCATGCATCTCTAGCTCCTCTATCTGAACCTAGAGGTCATGCTGCGATGCAACTCTTCCACTATTACTCCATGAAGACACTGTCTAGCCTTGAAAGCGTTTTCAGTTCTTTTGCTTGTCTTGGAGAGAATTTCGTGCTGATGACCATGATTCCTCTAGAACTGCGTAGAACCTACAACGAGCGGAGTTGTGACGTTTTGAAGACTGTGGATTTGAACGCTGAAAAATTATGCACGAGTTGTTTCAGTTTTTCCTCGTCGTTCGCTTCCACCGCAACACAGCGGATCGAATTATGAAGCTAGACCGATAAGAAATAGAAGAACATAGATTTTGATCGAAGTCAATTACTCGTTTCCCCCGTATTGAGACCGAAAACCCTGAAATGGGTGGGGCGAATGGGTGCCGATTTCGGGGGCGGGGGGATTTTCCTTGGTTACTCCGTAGAGTTGAGATTCCGCGTTCAACAAGGTGCTACACAGAGGTAGGACCATAATATAAAATTTTGTTTGCGAATTTGTGTCTTTAACAAAACCAACACGTTATTCCTCGATATGCATCCAGTTTTAGTCGATTTTTTTCCGTTAGTTTCCCTTATTACCAGCTCTAATCTTCCGATTCATGTCACAAAAGCGATACTGTGCTTTTCTGGGTCAAATTCCGGTCCGCAATTGCGTCTCGACACGCTTTGCCGCCGCACCCGCTCGAGTCAGTCGACTTCTCAGCGCCAAAGCCGACTCGGTATGGCTTTTTTATACAGCTTTCTTTTGTTCAGTTTCCAGTTTCTAAAACCCACCTAGCGTCAACAGATCGGCGGCTGCGGCGCTGAAAACTCTTCCGAATCGAAAGCGCGCGGCCGCAAAGCGTGTCGAGACGCAACTGCGGACCGGAATTTGGCCCGGAGAAGCACAGCACCACTTTTGAGCATGCCGCCCTCAAGATAGTAAAGCTAACAGACTCGTAAGGACTGTGCTATAACCCCAAGACCCTCAAGACCCCATCAACCATGCTATCTCAACCCCTTTTGCGTATGCTGCCTTTAACCACAACCTGCCCGTCACTCAAGAGGTTTTAGATTTCCCCTTCTGTGGTTCTAGCTTGGCATGGCATATTTATCTGCATCATTAGCCGAAACATGCGGAAAACAATTTGCTACAAACATGATGCGTAATCTACGTCAGAAAATCCCTCAGGCGCGACCGTTTTCCTACCTTCAATTCATTCAGTAGTGAATAACACACACTATCTAAATCGTTTGGCACTCCGAGAGACGGCAGGGTGACGCGGAAATACGTACCAGTTAGAGGCGGTGCAGAAGCCAGAATATGAAATGGCTCGTTGAGTTTAGCACTTAGGAGACCGCGCGTTCCACGGCTAGCCCCCGTAGCGGACCGGCGCGCTCCACGGCCAATCACTTTAGTGAGTTTTTAAACTGATTTTTTATTATGATTGCCTATGTTAAAAAGAGATATATGGCGCTCAATATCTTCATACCAGTTATGGAAGTTGAATTAAGCACAGATATAAAAGCAATAATTAGAAGGAATCCGTTTTTCCTGAAGTAAAACGAAAAAAAACCGAGTTTTTGCCGTGGGTGCGCAGTGTGGACACGCGGTCCATTAAGTGTTAGTATGATCATGCTTGTGATGTTTAAATTAAGAGTGATGGCGCGAAATAAAATTTCCTGGCTAGATCATTTTGAATTTCGAATTTTCTTCGCAAGTTTCTCCACAGAAGGGATATTCCCACACAAAAACACTAAAAATTTAGATTTCTGGTGTCCTTTTTCCGCCAATAACAATTTTTTGGTATTGAATGTATCAGCAAAAGCTAATTGCTCGTTCTCCTTAGAATTCCTGCCGGGGTAGACAAGCTGCCTATGATGATGAACGAGTCTTCGAGGCTGGCGACCCCATAAATAATAAGGTTGAGAGCAAATTAGATGACTACGTTTTTGACACGGTGTCGGATCGGTTACGCTCGATCATTAGGCAGCCGTTAAAAGAGCCGTTAAAAAACATCTTGGGAAATGAGGTTTCTGAAGTTACAATAATCGAACCGTTTGAATTTCCCTGAAATCATTTGATGTGTCAGTGGAAGAATCTCTGTAAGATGGCTGTTTTCTTTTCATTTGTTGTAGACTTCTGGAGCTCTAACCTAATAAATCCTCACCCCAGCTCCAATCAAGAGCATTTGCTTCTTTTCATGCTAATTTTTATCATTGTGAATTCTCATGAGCGCTGCTTTCTAGTAGGAGATGGGCCCCCAAGTTCCTTTTCGGCCGTAGGACAGACGTCCTTCATAACGCCCCTTCGTCACGCTCTCATTCATGATGCTATACCCATACAGACCCGCTCATCAGCCCGTTGTCCGTTGGATTTCCGCACTCACCTCCTTCGTGGTACGGATTTTTTTCTAAAGATTTGTTGTTCCTGAGGAGGAATGAGATCGTTGAGTTTTTTCCCTGCTGTTACGGGAGTGGCATACATATAATGCATCTATGTATGTTTAAGAGATGATTTTTCGTTGTATTAATTGGGAAGAATTGTCAGAAATACGAAGTGTAAAGACCATCCGGTTCACACTTGTACATAGTCTGCAATTGCACACGGCACACTCTGCATAAGTGGCGAGTGGCTCCTCTGAGAGTTTTAACCGAGAAATAGCCGCGAAATGCCTGCTTGCCGCGTAATAGCCGCTAAATAGCCTCCAAATAATGATCGCCGCGAAATAGCCGTCAAATAATGCTCGCCGCGAAATAGCCGAGAAATAATGCTCTTCAGGTAGATATACGGAGCATTGTAGAGCCATGATTTAGATGTCAGCACCTCCTTCGGTTCAATTACCCGAGTTTGAGGTTCTTGAACCTCGTTCAGCCTCTGGAGGCCCCGCCCAACCGCTGGCGGCCCTAGATGGTGGCTCGGAGAGCCGGCGACGGTTGCGTCTTGGTTAATTTTGTTTACTTCCTAATATTTCTGGGTTATATCTCGGCTATTTCTCGGCTACTTCTTGTCCCTTCCGTAAGAGGCCGAGAAATAGCCGCGAAATAGCCCACTAGGAGCCACTGCGGAGCCTGGTGGGCTATTTCCCGGCTATATCGCGGCCGAAACTCTCAGAGTCATTGGCATGAGGCGTCGCTGTTGCCGCACACGGTCGAGTGGTCGTTTCTTCCGAGGGCTACCAAACCTGTGATTCCTGTGGGGTAGGTACATTGGTGAGATCTGCGGCATTTTAAAGAGATTTACATCTCGCAGAGTTGCTGCTCTTCTTATTATGAAATTTTGATATCCAAAAACATGAGAACATACTTTTCGATCAAAGTTTGGAGGAAAAGAGTTTGGCGGCTTGTTATAGCTCATTCGAGAGGTACATGTGTGCTCTACAAGTAATTGCAATAAGATTTAGTGATGAAATTCATGTTTATCGATTTTCGAGTCCATATAGTGAGGCCACCTTTTTACCCCCCACTTAACGATGCGAAAATCTATGAAAGTGAATCAGTTGAAAAAAAACAACAACAACGTTTTCTTATAGAGCAAGATATTTCCTTCCAGATCAGATTTTACTTGTACCCAAATATGCGAATTTCGATACGCAATGTCAAGTTGAAAAAAAGCGCTTTTTTCAAAACCTGAGAAAAACATGGAGGGAGAAGTTTCAAGGTCATCATTAAAATGGTTAAAGGCAGTGTTCACGATAAAAATGTGTTTTAGTTTGCACTAGGAATGGGTAGTGGAGCGGCACATTGTAACGTTGACGTCGAGAGAACGCATGAAAACGAGCCAGGAAGAGCCCTGAAAGAGCCCGAAGTTGCCCATTTTGAGTGCAAGGCAAACCCGAAAAGGGCATTGCCCGCCCACCGACGTGAACGAATGGAAGCTTGAAATCGTGAGATGAGCTATGGTTTCCGATCAAAAGCCCCGTTCTTACCTTCACCCTCAACTTCTCTCTTTACTCAGGTCAGCTCGCATACATCGGCTGCAAATGACGGAAGTTACAAGCCTCGGAAAACTCGTCCACCATGTTTTTCTAGCTCAATTTCTGAGGGACCATAATTCCGTACCCAGCAGGTCTTCTACGATTTCAGAGACATTATTTGAATCAGCATGAGGCCGGTTTCAAGATAGGCGAGAGAACAGAAAAACGATTTCTATTGTTAACACTGCCTTTGAAAAGAAGCGTTGCACAGAAATTAAGTGTTTTTGTTTGACTCAAAAACGAGAGCAACTCTAGTTCCTTCCAGCTATTCAGATTGGCTCTTGAAGACACAGTCCAACCTCGGGGGAAAATTTGATATTATACATAGCAACACTGCCAAGCGCGAGATCTCAATTTGCTCAATTAAGTGAGAGACTACAGAGAAAAAGTCGGCCCCTTCCTACACTACCCCAAAAGCCTAACCGCACACACCGCCCCGGAAAAAAGGAACCAAAAGCACTGTTACTGTGCATTTTGTCTTCGAGCATCGCCACACGGCCCAATTTTTCCGTTTGCAAAGATTTTGGTTCCATATTCTCTGAGAGTTTTGGCCGCGAAATAGCCGAGAAATAGCCCACCAGGCTGCGCAGCGGCTCCTGGTGGGCTATTTCGGGGCTACTTTTCGGCTTTCCACGGAACGGACAAGAAGTAGCCGAGAAATAGCCGAGATATAACCGAGAAATACTCAGAAGTAAACAATATTAACCAAGACGCAACCGTCGCCGGCTCGTCGCCGAGCCACCATCTGGGGCAGCCAGCGCTTGGGCGGGGCCTCCAGAGGCTGACAAGTACCTCAAACTTGGGTAATTGAATCGACGGAGGTGCTGACTTCTGAATCATGCCTCTGGAATGCTCCGTATATCTACCGGGAGAGCATTATTTTTCGGCTACTTTGCGGAGAGCATTATTTCGCGGCGAGCATTATTTGGCGGTTATTTAGCGGCCATTACCCGGAAAGCAGGCATTCCGCGGCTATTTTGCGGCTATTTCTCGGTCAAAACTCTCAGAGTTCAGGGCGAAACCTTGATTATGCGTTTAGGGTATTGAGAGAGGGGCCGACGTTTTCCTGTGGTTTCTCACTTATTTGATCGAATTGAGATCTCGCGCTTGGCAGGGATGCTATACACGGTGGGGGGACTATAATATCAAATTTTACTCCTGAGGTTGAACTGTGCGTTTAAGTATATTCATCTACGCCTGCATTCGAAGTAGTTTTTTTTTCTTATAATGCTCGAAGGGCTCTCACTCTTCAACCGCTACATTTTTGTCTTTAGGTTGATGGAAGAGCGCTTCACCCTCCTAGTGTTTTTTGTGGGGTCTTCCGATGAGATTGTCACCATAGCAGTAACATTTCCTTCCTCATTCCTCACAAATTCATGAATGACAGCATGCAGAAGAGATGACGGCGTCGTGTCCCCCTTCCCTCCCTCCGTTTGCCCTGCGCGGCCCCATTCAGAAGCAGTCAGCCGACAAATACCGATTCAGCTCGGCTATTTCTGAATACGCTAGCTAGGAGTGGGGAACTTTGCCCTGAAGTACTTCCCCTTGTCTATTTATTTATTACTTCTTGCTCACCCACCTTTTGCCTTCATTCTGGAAAAAAACTTCGGTATGAAACTAGTTAGGGGGGGGTGGCACTCAGGAGTCAGTTGGAGAATGTAGGATACCGCTTTCAGAAGTCGAAGTATCTATTTCCAGGAAGTCTTCACGAAAACAATTGCTGATAACGCTATCAGGCTATACAGTGCGTTCGGAAATGATAGGGACACCCCTGAAAACCACAGTTTTTATGTTTAAATTGCGTGCGGCGTTCGGTATTGCTCATCAATGAATTCAGCAAGGTAAATAACCTATGTTCACTTGTTTCTATTATAACAATAGCATAATAATGTAAAATTTTATTTTAAATTATCACATTATTCGTCGTTCGGAAATGATCGGGACACTATCAAAAAACAAAAATTATCCAACAAGGATCAACACATACATGAAATCTAGTATGATATCGCACCTCCAGAGTCGGAAATCAATTCAAAAATTCTATTCGGCGTAGAAGTGATCAAATTGGATATCACATTTTTATCCAAATTTCCCCAGGCTTCGAGTACAGCGGCCTTTAGCTCGTATACGGTCCCATACTGCTTGTTATTCGCGTAAATCTGGCGCACAATTATGCCCCAGATATTCTCTATCGGGTTGCAGTCAGGACTACACGCGGGCCATTCCTTCACGCGAACTCGGTTTTGTTGAAGCCACGCCTTTGTGGATCTGGAGACATGGACCGCAGCGTTATCTTGCTGGAAAATGTAGCGTTGAAGCCTGTTTCCAGTGAAGAACGGCAGAAGATGCGCACGCAATGTTTCTTGATACTCCTTCGAATCCATCCGACACGAAGTGAAGGCGATTTCCAAAACACCTTCGCTGCAGAATGCTCCCCAACACATCAGCGAACCGCCTCCGGAATTTCTTCGACTAAATACCATCGGATTCTTGCGAAGATCTCTCCAGTAGCATCGAGCACCGTCAGGTCCATCAAGGTTAAACTCCTTTTCGTCGGAGAAAATTACCTGGAACATGTCGCCTTTATCTTTTTAAATTTTATCGGGTTTTTAGAGAATTCCATACCTCTGACCAGTCTGTTGCCATGTTGTTCATTGCAAACCGGAGTCGAGCTAATTTGTGGGCTTCTGAGAGTGATGGAGCCTTCTTCATCACTCGACGGACGATGTTTTTGTCTGCGTTTACGACGCTCCAAACAGTAGTCTTCGACACATTGAGCGTTAACTGAGCCCTCATTTGGTTGAAAGACAGACTACTGTTTGAGCAGAGTCGGCTGATCCTCCGTGCATCCCTACCGCTGACCTTTCTTGGGCGTCCAGGACTCTTCGCCAAGCCGTAGGAGTAGGATCTCGTAGGAACTGGCTGATGCAGTTGGGGGAACGTCCGAGCTGGGAGGCAATTAGACGTTGGCTCACCCCGGCAGCGTTGAGGGCACGTATTTGGGCTTGTTCGGAAACAGTAAGCGATGTACCACGGCCCATGATTGGAATAAAGATGTTGGGTATCCTCGTGTTGCGTTCATATAGTGAACTTGTTACGGGAAAATTTGTTCGAAGTGAAAAATTCCATTTTTTGCAAGGTGTCCCTATCATTTCCGAACGGTGAAATTTTCTAAATGTAAAGGGAAAATCTTATGAAATTAGGCACGGTTTCAAGGAAGTTGCGAACAGAGATTTTTTATCACCCTGAATTCATTGATGAACAGTATTCATCACCATTCCCAGAAATTTTTTGAAAATCTCATTTTTTAGAGGTTTCCCTATCATTTCCGAACGCACTGTATATGAGCACAATACTTCATTTTCATGGATGAATTATTCCATTTTCTCGAATGCCCCTCCCCTAACTAGTTTCAAGCCGGAACTTCTTTATCTATGAACACAAATCTGCATACTGTCAGACTCAGCACCAAATCGCCAAAGCGCTAATGTTCACGCTAGTTTTATGTTTGCTTACGAGTGGATTTTCCGTCAAGGAATGGCTAACGCAGAAGCTCTTGTTTTCTTACAGGACGCGTCTGAAGCGAGTTAAATGGTGACGGAGGTAACCTTTTCATGCAGTCTCCGCTGTTGTTAGACAGCCAGCCCAAGGAATTGTTGTCCAGTCCGCAATTGCGTCTCGACATGCTTTGCGGCATCACGCGCCGGAGTCGGTCGAGTTTTTTGTGCCAACGCCGACTCGATGGTTTTTTTTAGTTTTCTCCAATTTTTCTTAGGTTC
This sequence comes from Aplectana chamaeleonis, assembly GCA_029168955.1. NCBI lineage: Eukaryota > Metazoa > Nematoda > Chromadorea > Rhabditida > Cosmocercidae > Aplectana > Aplectana chamaeleonis. Next base: position 424,495 of record JAPDOI010000233.1, read on the forward strand.
CAGTATCTAAAACCCACCTGGAGTCAACAGATCGGCGGCTGCGGTACTGCAGATGCGCCGAGCCTGTCGTTGCCACTGTCGCTGTCGCTGTGTAGCGCACTGCGACAGCGTCGAATTTAAAGGGCGCGAGCTCCGTGACAGGCGGTCGCTGTCGCTGTGCAGAGCGACGCAACCCCGTGTCGCGAAAGTATACAATTTGCCTTATCGTCGCGACACCGTGCAATGTGTCTTTGCGGGACCTACCCGGTTGGAAACTTGCCAAGTTATACCGCCTGATTATTATTTGGAGGTAAACTCGCCAAAACATTGCAGGAATGGCATAAAGAGCACTGCAATGATAAGAGGAATAAGTTAATAAAGGATTTCTGCATTGCCACCACTTTCTGCGTCTACAATATTGTGTCGTCAACGACACAATATTGCAGACGCAGGAAGTGGTGGCAATGGCATCGCGGGACGTTTTCAGTTCGCTAGTGTATAACTAGGGCCTTACTAGCACCATAGAGAACATTAATCAACAGCAGCCGAGCCATATAGCTTTTTTTCCCGGAAACATGACGTGAAATTCAGAACGCGAGATTCGAGTCAGCTCAGTGTGGCAATGACAGATTAATTCATTTTTAAAGTTCCCACAAGGTCGTGCATGATTTGGGAAGCTTTTCAGTGTAGTTTCTCACGACACAAGTACGATACGTGAGAAAGCACTCTGAGCAAATGAAAATACACGAAATAGGTTGCTGAAATGAGGATTTGATATTATTGTCACTGCTGTGCATAATTGTGCTAGCGCTCTTGAAGCACAGAAAATTTCACACTAGCTCTGTATGCCTAGTCGGGAACAAATATCCTCTGGTTCCGAGCAAGATTTACTCTGTTCCCTCGCGCGCTTGTGCGGAGCGAAGGTAGAGTCAGCGAGAGATTGTGGGGAGGAGGAGGTGCATCGTACGCGCGCCGACGCACGCGAAGAACGGAAATAAATCAAACTCGAAAACAGAGGATACAAATTTTCATGGCTTCATCTATCGAATCCTGGGCTGGGCTTTTACTCTTCACTTATCCGGTATTACGACGACGTAGTGTGCAGAAGTGCAATTTTTGCGTGCTATTCCTTGACATAGTACTCTCTATGCAGACGAGTCTGAATAACACTTAATATCCAGTGAATGCAGACTGTGATTATGCTACGTCCTTACAGGACCCTCTCTCACTAGAGGCTAGTCTTCAACGACAGTGGACTGAACATGATTCTTCTGTACACCAAATCACTCAGCGCCTGTACTGGATCTGCAAATCAGCCTATTCTCTCGTAAAGCGCTGGCAATGACACAATTTTACAGAATTAATCTAAATGCCCGCTATGGTCCTATGTACTCAGATGATCTCAATCGCCGACCGCATGTCTATAGAATGCCATCCATGGATCATTGCGTCGCACACCGAAGCCACGAGTTTTACCGCGAAAGACCGGCATGTCGCCTCGAAAGCTAAACCTTCCGCTAATTCACTCACGTCTTATGATGTTTTAGCGTCACACTTGATAGCTAGGAGTGGGAGCCGTGAGTGTTATTTACCCGTAGTGTTTGTATATCTTTCGGTTAGTACCTACGTAACTAGTCTTATGAAACAAACACGATTCGGTTTACGCGATGCTCTGCAGACTCCAGCCATTCGTCGAAGATAAGTCTCTTGGGAGTCTGTATATTGCCGTTCGTACCAGCTCATCTATGACTCAAAACAATCATTTTTCACTGAGATTCCAGTCATTAAATGCATTGTATCGTCAATCACTCGTTGAGAGGTAGCCGCGCCGCTGCTATGATAGCTTTATCATAGAAGTCGAGCGGTTGTTTCTGATGAAACACAATCGTAGAAATGGAGAGACCAACGCTCCGCTTTCAAGGTAGCGTGATAAGAATCCCAACGCGGCTGCCTGGAGGTAAGATACAAACCATACTGGGGAGTTAAGGTTCTTGTTAGATTCTAATTCAAACGTCTATGTCATGTTCTTGCACCTTCACAAATTCGGTTTACACTCGAAGTCTTTGAAGCAGTCCCTCTTTTGTTTATTTTCAACCACCATTCGCATAAACCATGAGCCTTGACTTTGACTGAAAACAATAGTCCATCGCTTGTTTCCCAACCATAAAATGTCTGTTGCCGCAAAAGCGCGATGCTATCAGGGCGCGGTCGGTCCCGCGGCGAAAGCCGAACCACTGTCGAGCCACCTGTGTCGGACTGGGTCAGGCGGCGCAGTCTGGGTCATCAGTCCTCGCCTCTGCCGCGACCGAGCGTAGTCGACCATCCTGCAGCTCCGTGTTGCAACTTTCCTCTCGACGTGGTGTGGCTCGCTTCGGGCGTGTGACCTTTAAAACATTACTTCCTCACCAGTGATACAATTGGCTCGCGAGGAGCATCTTCGACGCACAGGTCTTTGGCTGTGACCCGGATTATTGATCATGATGATTATTCTAGTGGTGCTTCACCTCTTTGTCATATTTGTTCCGTATCTCTCCACTCCTTGCTCCAGGTTCTCATCATATATTTGTAGCATGAAATAATCTGATGCTCGTGCTCTGTCGTGCATCAAGAAGGTTTCAGTTCTTTCGCAGTACTTATATTACAGTCGGGATGTGTATTGATTTGTCCAGTTAAGCCCAGATGGTGGTTCTCACTTCCCGAATGTGGTATTATCGCATCATCGTTATTACAGTATGTTGCTTGCCAGAGTAGGGAGTACACGTTGTACTTATCTGGGCTTATCTGGCACAGTACTGTGCTTATCTGGGCCAATTTCCGGTCCGCATTTGCGTCTCGACACGTTTTGTGGCCGCACGCGCTGGAGTCATTCGAGTTTCCAGCGCCACAGCCGACTCGATGTGGCTTTTTTATACAGTTTTCTCCAATTCGGTTCACTTTCTAGTTTCTAAAACCCACCTAGAGTCAACAGATCGGCGGCTGCGGCGTGGAAACTCTTCCGACTCGAATGCGCGCGGCCGCGAAGGGTGTCGAGACGCAGTTGCGGACCGGAATTCGGCTCTGAGAAGCACAGTATAATCCTCGTTGTTCGTCCACTGGCCAGTTTTCTGCGGGACTAACGTCGGGCCCGGAGTAACAACCACCGACTCGCAACATCTGTGATAGGTTCAGACATTGCAAGTCGGATTCCCACCCTTGCAATCAGGGCACTTTAGGCTCCCGTCATAGTCGGCCTGAAGCGCGATTCAGCCATCTCGAGCTTTTTGCAGTAATCCTAGACCGTCCTGAGCCGTACCTAGTCGCATTATCTATTTGTCGTTCATCACGGCAAACTTCGGCTTACTGCGGACGGCTCACGCCGGCCACAACGCAAGAATTTCCCACCTCACTATCAGTGAGGACTGCATCGAATACGTCTACGACCGGGACGGGATGGCCTTAGCTAGATCAGTCCATTCCATGAGCCGGCCACATCGGGGGGGGGGGGTGCTCAATTTGAGTGAGCAGTGACGGCTACTGATGGATCAAGGGTGCTCAAGCCGGCCACATCGGGTTTATTTTCACACCCGAATTGCGTGATGTAGATGCTTATCGACTGGGATGGCCACAGCCGATCGCCTGACTATGACGAGGGCTTAAGAAGGCGAATCAATTTATCTGAACAGAATGTTCACTGACCACGGCTGCACTTATCCATAGAATAGCGCAGACAGGATGTAAGACGTAAATATGTTTTACTTAAGCTCAATGGCCTGTTGTGATTCGGAATGAACTCCAAGAAGGAAGTAGCGTTAGTTCAGCGCGACATCTAACATGAACTTCAAAGGAACAACTTCCTCGCATTTGTCGCAGCTGCATTGTTGGGATAATTGGCTTTCTTATATTGTCGGGTTATATGTAAATATACATATGGACACTGAATAGATCAGCAGTCACATGTCTACCTACATATTACTTACTGACATTCTTATGATTAGCGCTCTCTTCATGATAAGATTACCATGGCTGCGTTGTTTTGTGTGGGGGGAGTAATTGAAAGAGTAATGGACTAGATTGCACCTATTATTGGAAGACGTCTAGTCTAGGCGTGTACAATCACAGTATCAAATTGGGTCCACCAGTTGCAATACAGACTATCCATTAGTCGGCTGTTTTGGGGGTGCCATAAGTGAAAAGAAGAAAACCTCTTATAACAGAAACCTAAAATGAGGTAATTTTCTTTCAAAACTTGAAATAAAAAAGCCTACATGAGCGTCGAGTCTGAGCGAGTCTTCGAGTACCTGCGATCCTGTAACAAGACAATCTGGAAACCAAGTTCAGCTGTTGAGCATAATGAATAGTAATTGAACTCATTCAGAAAAAGTCCAACACGTAAAAAAAAACTGAAGAAACCCAAGAAAAACTGTTCTGAGCAGCTGACCTAGCGAAGAGAAAAAAATCGTAAGAATTCATGCATACGGCGTGTGCAGCGAGCGTGCGTTCCCGAATTGAGAAAACTTAATCTAGCCTAAAGATGGAAGGTTCCCCCTCATTTCGGAGTAGAATTTATTTCTGTTTTTGGCGTGCGTCTGCGCACGTACGCTGCATCTCCTTCTCCCCATTCTTTCTCGCTGTCTTTCCCTTCGCTCCGCACAGGCGCGCGAAGCAGCAGAGTGAATTTGGCATTGAAATAGAGGATACGTACCAGGGCTGTGTGTTCTAACGTTAACGTGTCAACGCATTAACGGGTTAACGCTTTTTTTGAAAAATGAAAGATTAGACTTAACAACAGAGTCCTAAATGCACGCTAATCCAGTTCCTTGATTGTACTGGAGTTATGGCACAGATTGACCTGCTTCAATGATAGACTTCAAAACAGGCGCCGTGCGCGTCGATTCTGCTTGCGGCGGTCTTTTTCTGGCTCCATTCTTGGCTTATAACATTCAACATCTATGAAGAATCATTTCCAAGGTTCATGTGATTGATTGATTTTGATGTCAACGAAATGTCAAATTACCGCTTTGGTGCATTATTTTTCGAAAATTAATGATTAGCACTCAACGAAACTTTCCATTAATGCTCAACCCTGTTACGTACAGTCCTTACGCACAAAGCAGTTTCGGATTAGCAGATTTACCCCTAGCTTAGCTGTAAACTGATCTTCGAAGTGTTTTTGCACGAACTACGTTTTCTACTGTGGCAGATTATCCCAGTCAAATGTCGAGTCTTTTTGTGGCTCTTCTATTTTGAGCGGAGGGGCTTAGTGTCTACAGCTGATGTCGCCTATTAATGGCAGCGTTCGCGCGGAAAATCTCATTTGATTTTTGCTTTTCATTTCAATTTTTGAACAGTTGGCGAAACTTGAGACCCAAATGTTACGTATTCCTAATACAACAGCCCCAAGGCAACTGCTCTGTTATCTTAAAAAGCGTTTTGACTGTCGCTCATCTAGAATCGCCGCGACGATTTTGTGAATTTCAAAAATTATGACTCCTTATTTCGACAAATCATCGCGTAGAAGAATTAATCACCTTAAAAGTTTGAAGGCAGGGTCTGCGATAAAAACGGTTATTGTACTTTCCCCATGAGAAGATAGATCTGGCCATCACAAAAGTGAAAACAACTCAAAAGTTGTAGAAAAAACGTTCAGGGACAGGTTATGGTTCGGTGTCCGTCAGCCCCCAATTATCAAGATTTCTATGAATGTCTGTTTTAACAACTTTTATTTTGCTTCTGAGGTAATTTCTAAGCACTTCTGGAGACTACTGACTACTTTAGCAGCAAAATAAAAGGCGTGTAAACGAGCAATAATGGAAATATCGTTAATTAGGAGGCCGGTTGACACCTGTAATTAGCGATCATACCTTGTTTCTGAGCGTTTTTCCGGCGAATGTCCGGGTTTTTCACTAATATTTACTTTTGTGGTGACCAAGTCTTCATTCTAATGAAGTAAGCTAAAAAAACGTTTCTATCGCGAACCCTGCCTTCGAGTCAAGGTAGTAGCTTAGGCTTAAAGGCATTGTCCACGATAAAACTCGTTCTCGAGTTACAACCAGAAAACGAAGGTCTAGAGTCTGAATGTTTTATCAGTGGAGAAAGAATCATGAAAAACGCTGCGAAACATCCAAAATCAGCTCTTTTTCTAGAGAGACACATTTCAACGGTGGATCAGTTGCGCGTACATGGGCCTCGTCAGAAAAATGAAAACATACTACATGTAATATGGAAGGCCTGAATTAATATACATGTCATATAAATTGGCCAATATATAATACTTGCAAATTATCTCGACCGATGTATGTTACATGTAATATAAGTGTATGTTACATGTAATATAAGTGTAGGTTACGTGCGATATAAAGGTAATATACTTGAATGTCTCAAGTATCTTACACTTTTTATTACATGTAACATGTTTTCATTTGTCTGGGTCAAGTAGACAGCGTGCGAAAGTGCGCCCCAATGCTAAAACTCAGCCGCGCTCGCGCTCCAATGCTAATGTAGAAGCGGACCAAACTGTTCCTCGGAAAACTCTACCGCGAGCGGAAGAGCTAGCGCGAGCGGACTCCGGAGCCGTATGGAGCTCTTTCGGGCTCGTTTTCGTTCGTTCCTTCGACCACAGTGCTCCAATGAGACAATAAACTTTCGATTTCCGGCCATAAACCGAGGGCGAAGCTTATCGTGGACACTGCCTTTAGAGGCAGTGGTCGCGATCAAATATGCTTGTCGTCTTTTTCTCTCCAAATCCTTTCCTGGGTCCCGAGTAGTAGGACCTATAAGAAAAAATCGCGAAAAAACCACTGTTTTGGGCCGAATTTGAAACCTGAACTTTCTTGCCTTTTGATGGTGGACGAGCCCTCTCCACATCATAGGCATCGATGACCTCTTATATTAAGAACATCGGCTAGCTTGAAATTGAATGTCAATCAATGGACCTTCGAATTTATGTACACATCTAGTCAAAAACATTGACTGAAGTGATGCTTTCATTATTCAACTGTTTTTATTCGTTAAATTTGCGTTTATTTCGTCCTCTGAATGTCGATGATTTTTGACTGCTCGCCATGAGACTGCGATCTGTTTCGTCATCGCTGTGCACGTGTGCACGAACTAGCTTCTTTGGGCCCTAGAAACTCTATTTGTGGACCGTTTTTTACCGCGCTACCTTCATAGTTTTTCAGCTGTTTTTGATTTAAGCTGATTTTTGTAGTTTTTTCGATAACGTTTTTCATCGTGACCACTGCCTTTAAAGGCACGCTCTGAGCAGTCTGAGCTCAGGGACGTATAACGCGTGCCAATGGCGAGCTCACAAATCCTGACAATAAGCGAGATGCGTATAGGAGGAAGCCACCCCGGGGCGCCCACATCAGGAAGCCAACTTGGCACGCATTTTTTACGATCTTCCGAGCTCAACAGTTTCGAAATGAGCGATGGTTTCCGTTCGATATCCCCGTTCTTCCCTTCATTCTCGGCCTCTATCCATTCAGGCCCGCTCGCATACATCTGTTGCAAATGACGAAAATTACATCGTTCGGACAGCTCGTCCACCATGCTTCGGCAGCTCAATTTTTTAGGGGCCTTTGCTCCGTTCCTAGGGGGTCTTTTGGAATCAGCTTGGGGCCGTTTTCAAGATAGGCAGAGAAGCAAAAAAACGATTATGAGGTTGGACTGTGCCTTCAACTAATCTGCCTTCGTCATTTTCAGCAAGCCCTCCTAAAGTCCTTTATGCCCTCCTAAATAATCTGCTATACGACCAAAGCAGCCGATACGGCATTAAGCTGTTCATTTCATTGTTGTTTTGATCGAAGAAGGGAAGGGGAGGGACAGCAGAGACTGGGCTGTAATACCTGAGACGAGGCAAACACTCTCCACAGGTAAACAAATCGACAATTTACCGACGAATTTGCGTACCTCATATTAATTTCCTTGATATATGTCTATGCATTATATTTATGACATGGGGGAAGGGCTGCAGACATCTGACTCTTACAATGGGGTGTTTGCTTGGGTGGAGAATCTGCTCACATACGTAAGCTCTGTGGCATTTTTAGTCATCTCTTGATTTCGATATTCGCCTGCAGCCTGCAGTTTCTTGTCTAAATTTTGTTCTCAGCTGCTATCAGTACCCTCTGTTGGTGCCATAATCAAACATCAGGTGCCGTGGACGCAAATGTAGTTCACGAGGCCAGTATCACCGGTGACCTGACATGTCTATCATAAATATCGACCAAAAATCGAAATGCCTGATATGCACTGTCGTGGTCGTCCGTACGGAAAGTATGAACCCGACTTTACCCAAATGAATCTAGCATTAGCAGCGTAGCTCTCGAACTTTGAAAGTCGCTTTCTGCCCAAGGCTCGCCCAAGGGATAGTCCGAACTGTAAAACTCGAGCCAGAGCTTCGTTAGCCATAATCCGAAGGATTTCGTTAGTGAACTGTCATTAATTTTCCAAAAGTTTTTGTCGTGTCATTAAAGGCCTAGTCCATTCTCAGGGGTGATTTTTGCTATTACAGTCTGGCCGCGGTGTATCCGCTGTACCGCGTTAGATCCTCCACGTTAAAGAATATTTGAAAGTTCGGCAACTGCTCCTATAGCGAAACGTTAGCCGGACAACTGTTGTATGACGTGGGCTGCTCAGAAAAATGAAAACAAGTTACTTGTAACATAAAAGGCCTAAAACAAGTTACTTGTAACATATTTGAGCCGATGTAAGTTACTTGTGACTTATCTCAGGTCATTTAAGTTACATGTAACATATCGGTGGGATACTGCGTGCGGTGCGCCTCCGTTATGTTACATGTAACTGAAAGGCAGTGTTCGCGATAAAAATCGCTTCTCTGTTTTTTTTTGCCTATCTTGTAAATGGTCCCATTCTGATTCCAATGATGCTTCTGGAATCGTACAAGACCTTTTGGGAATGGAGTTATAGTCCCTCAAAAATTGAGCTAGGGAAGCATGGTGGACGAGTTGTCCGAGGCTTGTAACTTCCGTCTTTTGCGGCCAATGTATGCGAGCTGAACTGAGTAAAGAGAGAAGTTAAGAATGAAGGGGAGAACGGGGTTTATGATCGGAAACCATCGCTCAACTCACGATTTCGAGTGTTCCTTTGCTCACGTAGAGGGGCGGAAAGGGGCGGGGCTTGCCCACAATGGCGGGGTTCGCCCACTTTTCAAAGCCGTTTTGCGGCTCCTGGGTAGCTTTTCGTCCAGTTCCTTCGACGCTTTTCTACTTCTGAAAGCCACGAGAAGCGTTTGTGATGGGAAATTCGAGGATGACGTTTATCGCGAACAAAGCCTTTAAATGGCATGAGATAAGTTGCAAGTAACTTACATCAGCTTAGATATGTTACAAGTAACTTGCTTTCAGTTTCTGAGAATTTCTTGCGTGCAGTGCGCCTCCGACATGTTACATGTAACTTAAATGGCACAATATAAGTCGCAAGTAACTTAAATTGGTCAAGAAGTTAATTCCAAGGTCGATGTACGACGCACTCGCGGTGTCAGGCTTACGACTGGCTGTGCAATTGGTTCAATTACCCAAGTTTGAGGTACTTGACGCCACACCAGCAAGGAAGGCCCAGCACAGCATTTTTTGCGTAGTGTGTGGTCTGAAACACGCGCTCTGTGTCGTGTGTCTCTGCGTCACGTGATGGCCACCCATAGTGAAAATTCAAATGTAAGTTACATGTAACATAAGTGTAACTTACTTGTAATGTAAATTTAAGTTACATGTAATATAAATGTATGTTACATGTAATATAAATGTAAGTTACTTGAAACATTCAAGCAAGTTATATTTATATTACAAGTAACTTGTTTTGACTTTTCAGAGTATGTACTTCCGTTCTTACTCTCTTTAGAAGAACCTGAAGCGTACTTTCCCCCTTTAACCTCTACCTCGTGGTCTTACCCACTCAAAAATTTCATCGGGAACTAGAACTTGATTTTCATCGTGAACACTGCCTTTAGAGCATCATAGGTTCACTGCTCTATGTGCCCTCGGCAAAAAGTTGTGTGTTTTCTGTCAGGGATTCCTGTTAGGATCATACAATGACAGTTGGTCTGTGGTGTTTGTAACTTTCTGGTGTTTTTATATGCATGTCACACTGGTCGACAACAGAAGTCGCTAACGCCTTTTCATCTTGACGACATCTAACCATAAGAGATTGAGAATGAGAGTGAGGGGCTCTATACTGCTGCCGCACTAGTTGGCGACTCACCTCTATTCTAGGTATTAGAGCGTAAACAATATCAACTCCCAATCGTTTTGGCCTTGTTCGATGTTTCATGTATATCGAGTATAATACGTATGCGATGTTTTCCACTCTAATGGAAATCCATTGGCACGCCCTCGTCTTCTAACAATAAGACTGCCATCTTTATGCGCTGTTTGCCAGGATTTCTTCCCAACCCGACATTTTTATTTCTTTGTTTGGAGCATGAGCAACTTTTTCAGATCAATGGAGAGCTCTTCGGCTTCTTCATTGTTTCCTTCGAACATGCGCCCATTCCAGCAGATATCCCTATGCTTTATTATCATGATGTTTTACTTCCTTTTCCATGCTTGTTTCTCAAGGATATTTCTAACTACATATCTGACGAGAAACGTCTTTTTAACGTTGTCCAACCGGTGGAGATTGAAGTTGCTATAGAGGATGTTATGTTCGTGTCTTTAGTTCAAAAAAAAGTTGCCTAGGACTGGGCTCAAGCGTAGATCGAAATAGGTTTCGTGGTCCTCTATGAAAACTAGAGCCGAGATCATGCTTACTGCGGCGAGCAACACGACGCTCATGTTTACCATCAATATAGATCAAAAGTCCATACCGTAGCTGTCGCTGGTCGCGTGAAGTATGATTTCGTCCTGAGGGAGAAAGAACAACGAATAAACGCCAGGTTGCGGGCGTTAGTCTTGTGGGATCAGCCCGCCCACGTCATGGAACAGTTGTCCGTCGAGAGGAAGAGCGGCCAGAGTTTGTCCTTCCATCTCGACTGCCTTTAGATTCCGAACATTCACACGAGGGATGAGCGCAATGAAAACTTTGAAGTTCGAAATACGAAACAAAATAATATTCCGAAAATAAGGAATTGGAACAAAATCTGAATTTTGGAAATCGGGGCTGGAAACTCGGAAAAGGGGAATTCCAAGGCCAAGAAAGTGCGGAAATCGTAGTTTCACTCCACGAAACACACACACAACAGGCGGAATTGAATGCTATTATGTTTTCATACAGTTTTCTCTGAAATCTTAGAATTTATAATTTTTGTGTCTCACGTCATGAACCCCAGTTTGGGAAATTGAATTCGTTAAAGTTTTAATGAGATAGGTTCGTCTTTTTCGAACCTAGTTGCTTCATTGTATAAACCCTACTAGACCGCGATCAGCGTACCTGAAGGGTACCGAAGCCCCGCTCCTTGAAATTGAAAAAAATCATATCTCACACGCCGTGCAATCGTGAAGAGTCAGCCTCACTTTCTTCCCTATAACTTTTCAATCATCTGAATCGAATCAGTTTTTCAATCCATATCACACAACCCTCTCAACATTCAGCGTATACGATTGATTGTGTCTACTTTGCATGCATTGCTTGAAAGCGGGACGCTATTCAAAGGCAGTGTTCACGTTATGAATCCGTATTCTAGTTTTCGATATATTTGTGTAGGCAAGATCACGAAGAAGAGGTTAATAGGAGAAAGTCTCGACGAAGTTCTCAAAGTCCGGGAAATACTGATTAAAGACATTTTTAAAATAAATTATTACGCCTATCCGGGGCACTGCGGACAAAGCGTCAGACCTAACGTCGGGAATCGTTTTGCGCTTCTAAATTCTTGGGTAAGTGGTTTTGTTTTCCATTTCTTGTACGGAAAACTTTTTAAAAATATATTGTACCAAGGCACATGCTTGGATGTTAGAATCTTTCGCGATAAATAATATTCGAAAATTCGGCAACGGTTCCTTTGGCGAAATTAGCGCAGGACAACTGTTCTGTGGCATGGGCAGCTTAGAAAAACCAAAACAAGTTACTTGTAATATAAATGTAATTTACTTGAATGTCTCAAGTAACTTACATTTATATAACATGTAACATACATTCATATTACATGTAACTTGAATTTATATTACATGTAAGTTACACTTATGTCACGTGTAACTTACATTCGAATTTTCACTATGGGTGGCCATCACGTGACGCAGACGACACGCGACTCAGAGGCCGCGTCCCAGATCACGTACTACGCAAAAAAATGGTGTGCGGGGCCTTCCCTGCTGGTGGGGGGTCAAGTACCTCGAACTTGGGTAATTGAACCAACAGGAACGCCAGTCTTGAGCCTGACCCCGCGAGTGCGTCGTACATCCCCCTTGGGAATATCTTCTGAGCCGATTCAAGTTACTTGCGACTTATATTGTGCCATTTAAGTTACATGTAACATATCGGAGGCGCAGTTTATGAATTGTCTTCTAAGAAATCGAAAACAAGCTACTTGTAACATATCTAAGCTGATGTAACTTACTTGCGACTTATCTCAAGTCATTTAAGTTACATGTAACATATCGGAGGTCCACCCCACGCAGTATCCCGCCGATATGTTACATGTAACTTAAAGGCATCGTCCACGATGAAAACCCAATTCGGGTTTATGCGTTCATTCGGACTAGTGGGCCATGACAATGTCACTCAGAAAGTTTGGAGTTACAAAACCGTCTCTGATTGAAGATTCGCTTACCTCAAATTGGCTTCCTGGGTTTGGGGGGCCGGCCTTGGGGTCGATCCGTTGTTACAAGGAACAAAGCTCCTGGTTTGCTGACGGCGGGCGTGCCTTGACGCGTCGTAGGGCGCAATACACACGCCAGTCAATTTCGAATTCGGCATCGATCGAAAGCAGCCGGCAGCACTGGACGCAGCAGGTGGGTAGCCCATTTTAATTCAGCTGAAGTCGTAGTTGAGCGGCATCCTCGGTGAATTGCTTCCAACGCTGCGCCAAGGAACGAAGCGTAAAACTGTTCCTCGCATTCTCTGCGCAACTATCCCAAGTTGATGCCGGCGCGAAATTCAAATTTGCTATGAACTTTCTATAAATGGGTTTTTCTCAAAAAGTTGACGTTTTTGAGGGGGCGTTTTGCTACCGTTAGTCACTATAGGGATAGTACAACACGAAAACATCAAAAACCCAAATATGGTTTTCATCGTGTACGATGCCTTTAAATGACCTGAGATAAGGCACAAGTAACTTACATCGGCTCAGATATGTTACAAGTAACTTGCTTTCCCAACGTTTTTTATCCTGCTTCCCTCCGTACTGTCCTTAGAGGGACCCAAAGATCACGTCTCTGCCTAAAAACAGCAACGTTTTCGTCGTAGACGCTGCCTTTAAATCCCTTCATAGTTTCTCGATAAAGCGGATAGGTTCATCTGTGTCTTATCTGGTTGATAACCACTTAACACACACCGATTCTGAACGCATGGGTGTGCAGAAACTGTATTTTTAGGCTGACTCGGTGTGCAAAACAATAATGTCGACAGGGAGGGCTACGGAAGAGGGCGCAGACGGACTCTAGGGTGTAGTTTTTGAATGACTTGCCGCCACCTGTTTGATTTTCCTATATGACACTTTGTGAGAAGCCCCAAGGCCTATGAGTATTATGAAGCCCCTGCAGTCCGCTTTTCATAGTTTCGCCCACGTCAGAAGAAGTCTGTCGGGAGTCTTAGCATGCGTACTCAAAGAAATCCTCCGTATTCTCTGGAAGGCAGATCCTCAATCTGTTCCCTCTCTCCGTCATTTATCTACTTCCCCTTTGTTGTCTGTGCTTTGAACGCCTCTGCCCGCCTACAGTGTTCTCTACGTATTACTCTCCCTAAGTCTTGGTGAGCTTCTTCCCCTCTATATTCTTTCCTACAGAATGAAAAATTATAATTGATGCGTGAAAGTCGGGAAATCTTAGCCTATTCTCTTCTTATATGAGTTTTAAAAAATTCCAGTTTCCCATAAGTTCATTGTTTTCGGCCAGATTAGTAACTATTCTGCCCTACTGCGTCAGATGGTCTATCAAAGGGGGGGGGGAGAGTGTGGCCTTACGACCACGCCCTTTTAGGAAACCCAAGTTGTCAGCAGTTTTTCATGCATAAATAGATGATTGATGTTCCCGCCTCTCATGACGTCTAGAAACAATACGTCTAGTCCGTTCACCAAGTTTACTTTTTCATAATCCGCTCTGTTTTCCCCAATAAGGGTTTCGCCGAAGTCCCTTATTGTTTTTTATCTTCTTTAGTTTCTATTATTTCAATAATTCATGCTGCGAAGCCAATGACATAAAATCTTTTATATGATGTCTCATCAGAATTGGCTACCCTCTATTTTGAAGGCAAATTTGGTTTGTTCCTTCGCTTGCGTGGGCGCAGCGAGGGAGAGACAGCAAGAAAGTTTGATGGTGATGGAGGCACAGCACACGCACGCCATAGACAGCGGTAAATTTCACTCCGAAGTTGAGGATACTACCTAGCCAGTCGCTGGACCATTTATGTATTTCGAAGTGTTACTCGTGATTAAAGGCAGCATACGAAAGTTTTTGAGGTAACGCCGTTAATAGGTTAGTACGGCTCTACCAGAAGGCTACCGTCGTCGAAAGCGTCAAACACAAGCCAGAATGACTATATTTGAGTTATTGTACGTCAACAAAGCGTAGGTAGGATCTTCACCCGGTTCTCTCACACACCACGCCCCCTATAGGAGCACATTTACATTGATTGCTTGTATACGGCGATTTCTGCTTGTTTTCGAAGCTTCCAGCGGCTTTACCGTTCTAGCAAAGCCTAATGAGACGCGGTCGTCGCGAAGGCTCTTTCCAGACCTGCATATCGATTAAAATATTTTTTCGACTATTTTTAAGACGCCTACTGAATCATACCTCAGCCAGCAGTCGTACAAAGGTTAACCCTAGGAATGCGTCCGCGATTGTTTGGCCGTTCAACACGCCCGCCGATCGCGCGGGCGGACAGTCTCATCCGGACAGACTTTGCAGCTAAGCCTTTGATTCATGCCTTGAGAAATTTATAGCGTTTTCGAGCAAAACTTTCGGGTTTTAGCGAACGTTCTTAAAATTCGGAATTTTCAGCTTGATCGAATGAGAGGGCGGTAACAGGCCGCTCCCTCGCCGACCTATAGTCACTCATCAGTAGGGTTAGTAAATGCAGGTACCCACGATTCAATAAAAGGATAAAGTTCTCGGTGTTCATACATCCGACTGGGGATGAATCACACATTTGACTTCCATCGTAGAGGCTTTTGAATGTGTATTGGGCCTATACTTCGCATTGCGGAGGCTAGTTGACGCTCAAGCCAGTGTTGTTATCCTTCCAGAGAAGTCTGGTACCAAGTTACCTACCCCGGATGGATGAAGGCTTAGTTGGCATTGGGCGAGGGTCGATCACTCGACCATGTGCGTACCAGCGTCGCCTCTTTCCACTGCCCTACACGCGCCCACGAATCAGTATAACAATGTATCCTCCCCAATGTCAGTTAGCCTCGTAATTTTTCCGTGCACTACATAGCAGCGCACACATCTTTTCGAGCCAGTGAGCCGTGTTTAATTAGGCACGTATTCGACACAATGTGCGGGTTCATTACGAATATCATAAAAACATCTCTGCAGAAACTTAGAAATCACTCAGCGATATTAATTCACAGAATCTAATATGTTTTTGCTAACTTTTTGCGGATTCCCTGCAGTCTTTCTCCCGATGCCTCCACAAATCTTTGTGAATCTCAGTATAGATGAGCATCACTCGTCACCTCCTTCACACTGTGACTGGGATTTGTCATAGAGGGCAACCTAAGCCGGTGGGCTGTTAAGGAGAGTATTATTTAAAAGACTGAAGAGAAGGGGAGCAAAATGGAAAATTAGCGAGTAAAAACAGCAAAAAGTGACCCTGATGTGAAGCCTATCTCGCCTAAAAATTTGCCCGTTTTTTGGAAAAAACATAAGCTTAGGGTTTCTCTAAGAAAATTAGAAAAGGAACTACGATGGAAAACGGCCAGGAAGTGGGAGAGGATCTATTGGGCCAGCCAACCTATTAGATGACCCCATCCACGTCATATTATAGTTGTCCTGCGTTCGTTTTACCTCAGGAACAGTTGCCGAACTTTTGAAAAAATTTTATCGTGAAAGATTCTAGCATCCAAGCATGTGTACGTGCCCATGTTATTTTTGAAGAGTTTTCGGTACAAGAAATAGAAATCAGAGCCACTACCTAAGATTTTTTAAAGGCAGTGTTCACAATGAAAATCGTTTTCCTGTTTTCCCGCCTATCTTGAAAACGGCCCCATGCTGATTCCAAAAATGTCTCTGAAATCGTACAAGACCTTCTGGGAACGGATTTATGGTCCCTCAAAGATTGAGCTATGGAAACATGGTGGACGAGTTGTCCGAGGCTTGTAACTTCCGTTTTTTGCAGCCGATCTATGCGAGCTGACCTGAGTAAAGAGAGAAGCTGAGAATGAAGGGAAGAACGGGGCTAATGAGTGGAAATCATCGCTCATCTCACAATCTCGTACATTCATTTGTTCACGTCGGTGGGCGTGTGATGCGCTTTTGGGGTTTTGAATGCGCTCGAAGTTGCAACTCCGGGCTCTTTTGAGGCTCTTCCTGGCTCGTTTTCATGCGTTCTTTCGACGTTAACGTTACAGAGTGTCCCTCCACTACCCAATCCTAGTGGAATTTCGAAAACTTTTTTCATCGTGAACACTGCCTTTAAGCGTAAAACCATTTTTGGCTTTGGGTTTGACGCTTTGTCTGCAGTCTCCGAAAACACACCGAACAGGCGTTTGTCTCTTCTTCCAAGAGTTTTCTTTGAAGAGTTTTTCTGCGGTATTCAAGAGTTCTGCAGAGACTTTTCCCTATTAACCTCTACTTCGAAAACTCACCTACTCGAACACATCAAGAACTGAAATACGATTTCTTTACTGTAAACGCTGCGTTTAAAGCCACAGTCCAACCTCAAGGGTAGTTTTTAATATTATGGTTCGACCGCCGTGTATAGCAAGCCTGCCAACCGCGAAATCTCAATTTGCTCGAACAAGCTAGAAAAAGTTAGGAAAAAGTCCGCCACGCCCCCATGAAAGAAAAAATAGGTTACGCCCACCGACAAGCTTCCGACCTCAATAGGAAAAAGGAGCGCTGTTGATTTCCATTCGGAATCTATGTTCTTCCTTTTTTTATTTTCTGGCTTCATATTGTGGCCTGCTTCAGAACGATCGCTGCGAATATCGAGAAAATGCATGCTCGAGACGAACTTCTCGCCGTTCGAATTGAAAATGTTTGAGGAGCCATAACCCCGTTCGTAGTGAGATCTGAGCGATTTTGAAGACATGATTGTGATCAGCGTGAAATTCACTCCAAGACAAGCAGAAAGACGAAAAATTGATTTTGAGGTTCGACTGTGCCTTTAGGGTTGAATCGACTGATCTGTGTTGATAAAGTAGGGTTAGAGATCAATGCTTGCGTTGATTTGGCAATGCATGTTTGGATCCTATCACTAAATGAATATCTAGTTCACCGATATCGCTACAGCAACGCATAAATAACTAAAAACCGCGGTAATTTTGTTAGATTTTGCGAGTTAGTGCGAGTCCACCAGATATGCACCGTCAAGAAGTTTACATGGCCTTTCTACTCAGACAATGGGGTGGACCAACCGCGGACATGTTCCGTACTGACCGCGTACTGGTTGCGTACCGACGGCGGGATGGGCGACGTTTGGAACGCAATTCGACCGCGGTCGGTACGCAGTGCCACGCGGTCAGTACGCAAATGCCCGCGTTCGGTACGGAATACATTTTTGCACGCGGTCAGTACGATAGCGGCACGCGGTCGGCACGAGACGCGATTTTTCGCTCGCGGTCGGTCCACCGCATTGTCTGAGTAGGCATTCCTGGTGATCAATAATCAAAACAGATCCATCCATATTCTCTCCCTGCTATATGGCAGATAATCTTTGAGATGATCATAAAACCGCCTCCAGAGTGCCCCTCCAAAGTCCAGCTGGTACCTTATCATGGTGGAGGACTCGGGATAGGGAATCTTTCTTCTAGAAGGACTTCTGCGAACACCAGCTCTGGCGACGCGCTGTCTTAGAAGGGTTAGCATCCCAAAGGCGCGCGTGAACGTCAAACTTGCTCAAACACGTACAAGGAGGGTCCGGAGCGGCACAGAAGGAAGTAAGAGCTCTACGTGCACTGGAACAAACGACAACCGGAAGGGACCTGCAGAACAAAACTGCCGCAGGAAATGGAGTGCACAGGACAAGGATCAGCGGACGAGGCATCAACACTGTCTACGGATTTGCACCTACAATTGCAGAACCGTCAACACTGAAGCTGATCTGCAATGCTCATGGAGGTCAGCCAGAGAATCCGCTACGACGTGCTGGCTCTCCAAGAAACCAAAGTCAAAGCGGAAAGTACCAGAAGGACAACTGACAGGGGCCTGATCATACTTGGAGCCAAGGTTGACAATAAAAACATCGGAGGAGTGGGATTCATTGTCCACCGCAACCTCGAACCCACGATTGACTCCCACGAAATTATAAGCCCCAGGCTAGCTGTTCTGCGGATCAAGGTCAATGCGGTGACAACCATGGCGATCATAAACGGATTCGCTCCGACTTTAGCTGCATCTGAAAGCGACAAGGATGAGTTCTATGTTGACCTCGAGAAGATCATCAAGCAAGAGAAGGCCTACCTTAAGATCGTCTGTGGTGACTTCAACGCCGTCATCAACGAACCTCAGCCGTCTACAGCTAGAGTGGGATCGTACGGACTTGGAACGACCAACGAAAACGGAGAGCGTCTGATGGACCTACTAGAAGCCTGTAATCTGTTTCACGGTAACAGCTTCTTCCAGAAAAATCCAGCCTCACGATGGACATGGTCAGGCCCGAACGGAGTGACTTACTCTGAATTGGATCACATCCTGGTTAATCGACGCTGATGTCTCTTCGATGTCGGTGTAGTGAAACCCTTCAATACCGGAAGCGACCATCGTCTTGTCCGAGCGAAGATCTCTCTCCGCGAGAAGGTTAAGCGAAAGGATGGTCATCGCCCAGCATCGACACAACTGCCCTATTATGATGCCGATCTGCTACAAGCCGCTGCTGCTGGATACCAGTGGAGCGAGAGTAACGATCTTATGGAGGACTACCAGCCCCTTGTGGAGTGCCTTGACCATTATGCTTCGGCATCAATGATCCCGCCCGTCCCCAGCTCTTCAGGACGCATAAGCGACGATGTCCAAAAGGCTTCTGAAGCAGCGTGCTGAAATTCACCAGGATCCGTCTTCCAGCATTCTCAACAGGGCAATCATAAACAAATCCTGCAGAGTCGCTGTTAAGGCATCAATTCGCGCATAGAAGGACAGCAAACTGAAGGAGACTGCAGAGAAAAGGGCCAGTTTAAGAAGATGCCGGAAGACCTTCGTTGACTCTCAAGCTGTAACCACTGTCATGAAGGACTCCAGCGGAACACAGCACACGTCCCGTCAAAAGATTGAAGAGATCGTCGTGGACTTTTACACAGACCTGTACCGATCATCAACACCCATTCCTAGAATTCCCACACCGAATCAAGGCCAGGCTCCGGAGATATTTCTTTCTGAAGTTCAACATGCTATTAGACAGATGAAGCCCAAGACAGCCTCAGGACCTGATCAAGTTTCCGGAGACTTTCTGAAGACCGACAACGAAATCATCGTTCAAAAGCTAACCGCTCGCTTCAATCGCTATCTGGCAGAACAAAGGATCCCGGAGCAGCGGAAATCGTCAAGAACGGCGTTGATCTTCAAGAAAGGTGAACGAGATGAGGTCAAGAACTACAGGCCAATTGCTCTTCTGTCCCAGCCGTACAAGCTATTCACAAAGATTTTGCTGAACAGATTGGAAAGCACGTTGGATGAGCTCCAGCCCGTGGAACAGGCCGGTTTTCGTCGCGGATACTGCTGTATGGATCATATCCACACGGTGACTCAACTAATTGAAAGGACACGAGAGTACAAGCAACCGCTCCTAATATGCTTCATCGATTATTTCAAAGCATTTGTCAGTGTCGAACTGAACGCAGTTTGGAACGCTCTGCTCCGTGCCGGCGTGGACCCAATCTACATCAACATGCTAGAGGAGTGCAACATGGGCACATCTACGAAGATCAAGATGTTCCACAAGAAGCTGACGGCGCAGATTGGGAAAGGAGTCCGCCAAGGTGACACCATCCCACCAAAGTTGTTCACTGCTGCTCTCCATCACTCCATGATTGATCTAGATCGGAACGACAGGGGAATTCTCATAGACGGCAGGAAACTCTCAAACCTCCGCTTCGCCTATGACATCGTTTTGGTCAGCAGCAGTCAAACCGAACTTCAGCAGATGGCGGACGAACTGGACGCAGCTGGCCGCAGAATCGGGTTGACGATGAATCGCAGCAAGACAGAAGTCATGAGGAACAGATGGGCAGACCCAGCACCGATTACAGTGGACGGAGTTTCCCTTTCTGATATGGAGAAGTACGTCTACCTCGGGCGCCTCGTGACCATAGACAACGATTTGAGGGCCGAAGTCAGTCGAAGAAGAAGCGCTGCATGGGCTGCGATGTTTAACATAAGGGAAGCAGCTCACCTTGTCTCCGACAAAAAAATCCGCGCGCATCTGTTTGACTCCACCGTCCTCCCCGCCATGTGCTACGGAGCTGAAACCTGGGCTTTCAACAAGTCCTCTGCAATTCTGATGAAACGAACGCAACGAGCCCTCGAACGGACGCTGTTGGGAGGAGCCGTCGAGAGCAAAGAAACCAGCACATCCACAGCACCGACCTCTGCCAACAGTCAGGGATTCGGGACGCTGTCTTCTACATGGCAGCCACAAAACATCGATGGGCCGGTCATGTTATAAGAAGAACCGATGACCGCTGGATAAATCGTGTAACCCTCTGGTACCCGCGGGACATCAAGCGAACACTTGGTCGTCCCCCAATAAGATGGAGCGATGCCTTCAAACATTTGAACACACCTAACCCGAACTGGTTACAGATCGCGCAAAATCGAACGAGATGGAAGATGGCAGCTCCACAGAACAACCAAAACGAACGTGTGCCTCGAAGCAATCAGAGACGTGTGCCCGCCGCTGAGACGATCGCCGGCTGACACCGTGCAATCAAGTATCAAGTAAGTAAGTATAAAACCGCCTAAACTCCGTCGAACTCTGAATGACAAGTAATGTGAAGGATTACGAAGCCTGCACTCCACTTCGACGAGCAAGATGCGAGTTTTTCTCCCCCTGCTTTCGTATTGAAGTGAGCTCTGAAGCGGCAAGAGGACAATCTTTTCTAGAAAGGAGGATTGGTTTCTTTTTTTCAGAATTGCTCTCTACAACCAGCTTTTTTCGGGGCTTTGGGTAGATATGTTTGGCCGTACAGTTCTGAGCCATCCTGATCTGATGAGCTTTGCTATCTGGTCATTTCTGGAGAACAGTGTATGCGCTACCAAACAGATATTCGTAGATGTCCTGAAAAAGGACCTGCTGAAAGCCTAGAACGAAATCAGAGTCAATACACTAGCGTACATTGTGGGTAACTCCATGAACAGTTTGAAGGCTCCCAGACATGCGAAATATGGACATCTGACAAGGGAAGGGTTTAGAGTGGTAAACGCATCTGCCAAAGCGACTAGTATCGTCAGTATCTCTAGTGGTTCAGTAGTAAAACTGCGCAGTATCCAGCCCCGAGCTGCAGGTTCCAAGAAGTTACAAGCTTAAATAGGTCATCTTTTGTGCTTTTTGTACCCACCAAAAAGGGCATTAATCTTTCGAAAATTCGGAAACGGATCCCATAAATGTGTTCAGCGCCCAAAACTACCCCCCTGAGCAAAATTTGGGTGAAGGCGCATTTTCCATACTTAGTCCAGACTGACAGCGTTTCGGACTTAAGGATTTTCGGTTGGGCGAATTCCTACCGATTAGAGGGCTCTGAAAGCGTTTAAAAAATGTTCCAGGGGCGGCATGCATGAACGCAGCGAACGGTGTAGGGAGCCGCTCCGCGTGCCATGCGCGCAGCGTCGAGCAACGGGGCGGCCCCGAATTTCGTGGCGTGTGTTGATGTGCCTGATTTTCGGGGCCGCCCCGTTGCTCGACGCTGCGCGCATGGCACGCGGAGCGGCTCCCTGACACCGTTCGCTGCGTTCATGCATGCCGCCCCAGATTTGACTTGAAATTCTTCCAGGGGGGTTTTGGGAACGCTGATCGCGAATCTGTGGTTTATCAGTCAAATTTCCGAAGTTTTCGGCTAATTTCGTTCAAAGCTTCTTAGACGGGGGAAATTCCGAGGGAAAAACGCCACTTTCGAGATTTTCGGAGTGCTACGGTAGATATTGTTCAAATTGTTCATCTGGGGGTTATTTGGAGTGCTCAACACGAAGCTGGAGTTCGTTTATCGATTTTTAGCAAATTACAGTAGTTTTCGGTGGGTATACGGTAGTTTGGTCAAAATCTCAGGTTTTACTCAAAAATTGTATACGGGGTTATTCGGGGTGGAGAATACGAATTTAACGTCCGTTTGCCGATTTTCAGATTACTAAAGTGGCTTTTGCCGCCTAAATGACATGTTACCAACCGTAACCTACAGTAAACCTCGCAACTTCGACAAATGGACTCCAGATTCGTGTTCACCACCCTAGATTACCCCTACATACAAGTTTTGGGCTAAATCCGAGAAATTTTTTTCGAATTTCGCAAAAAAATGCCTGATGGGTAGGTAGGTACCCTTGCCTTTTCGCAGAGCTTGAAAAGTGCTCATAACTAGTTCGAACCTGCAGCTCGGGGCGGAATACCGCGAATTTTTACTATTGAGCCAGAAGAGATACTAACGATACTAGATGCGTTTACCACTCTAAACACTTCCCTTGTGAGAACTTCCTAGTAGATAGACTTTTTGTATAGCTCTCTCAATTCGCTTGGAAAGAAGTTTGCTAGGTTTAGTTGAAATCTTGCGCAGATATTGCCTAAGTAGTCGAAGCGGAAACCTAATTGCCACCCTCTATTGTATTTCTAACATAGCATTTATGCTGAGAAAAACAGATTTTCATCCTGTTGTGAGCAGCTCAACATGTTGGCGTCAGAGGATTACTTGAGTAGCGTCAATGTGCCTGGTTTCTGGTCCTTCCAACATCGAACATACATACTCTGTCCAAAAACAGAAATTCCCATCATACTACTCGCGTGCGTGTGCGCTCGTTCCCCTCGTAGCTCCTCCGCTCTATCGTTGCCTCTAACCTCCGCTTCCCTCACGCACGCAAAGAAACTCATGGGACTTTGATTATCATACAGCCTACGCGTTGCGTATAAAAAAATGGCAGTATCCTAGAATTAGGACATTTCGAATCATACGTGCGTTCCGGCAAGATCCCGATCTGCAAATGTATGCATATTGTTCAATGGAGGAAAAAAATTGCCGGATGTGTCACTGCGGTCAGGAAACGTTGATTTTCGGCACTGATTTCGTCTAGACTAACATCCATTCACAGTAATCAGACTTCTCTATCCCGAAAAGTTCACATGATGACGTGTGGGTCATCCCTCGAGCTGAAAATTTCTTGCGCACAAAAGCTCTTCGTCGCGACTGAAACATACATTCTTGAGTCATGCTGGGTTATTCTGATTAAAAATGAATTATTTTCAAGCAAATTTCAAGTCAACTAGTCTCAACCGAAGTCGCTAATATTTGGGACTGAATCAATTTCAACGGGTCGGAAAGCTCACTATTCACTTTGATTTCGAGATTTCATTTGACTTAATAAAAATTACAATACCCAACCTAAGCCTGGTGGAAAATGCGAAAAAACCGCTCTTTTACGACTTTCGGTCATAACTTGCTCCAAAGTCGACGTTTTTTGAACTTGAAGACATATTTGGAATTAGCATCGAGCATTCCTTCTTTTTGATCTGCGCTCGGCTTATTCTCATACAAAGCATATAGGGCAGCCACAATCAGTCGAGTGTGTGAGAAGCGGGACAAAGTAAAAGGCTGGAATGAGCGACTGTAATAAGTCAAATGTAATCAAAGTTTTTATTTCAGTTTTACAATTTGGAGTTTTCAAGTTTTTTTTGTTTATTTAGTTCTATTTCAACTCTGGGTATTAATAATAAACAACTCATTTATTTACTTTTACCGTAATGTTAAAAGGACATGGTGCGGTTGCGGTCACACACTAAAACTACGGTGGAAGACGCCTAATTTCATTATCGATCGACAGCACAGCTGATTTTCTCTTTAAGGTACGGTTTTTCTTGTTTGTTTCGGCATTATTTTTGTTTCTAACTGTTTAAATATTGCGAATAGGGGCTATTCTTAGTGCGTGAAGGAAATTAGCCGTTTGTTCCGGC
This sequence comes from Aplectana chamaeleonis, assembly GCA_029168955.1. Classification (NCBI taxonomy): domain Eukaryota; kingdom Metazoa; phylum Nematoda; class Chromadorea; order Rhabditida; family Cosmocercidae; genus Aplectana; species Aplectana chamaeleonis. The sequence continues at coordinate 448,864 of JAPDOI010000233.1, forward strand.
TCCGATTTTTTTTTCAAAATTCTGTTTCGAAATCGAAAAAACATTGGCAAATTCCTCTCGCACGCCAAGAAAAGCCCCTATTCATATTATTATAAGAGTCAGAAACAGAAGTAATGCCGAAGTAAACAAGAAAAAAAGAAAAACGGTAACTCATCCCCAAAATCAACTGTGCTGTCGATCGATAATGAAATTAGTTTAAGTATGTGACCGCAACCGCACCATGTCCTTCTAAAATTGCGGTGAACTGTATGTAGTTGATATTTTCGATTCTTGTTTATTTTGTTTTTTTTTTGTTTTATGTTTTTGAATTATTTTATTTACCTATGTATACACGAATTTTCCCTATAAGTTGGTATATTCATCTTTTTCCCTCTGTTTCATAATATTATTGTTTCATTCGAAACACGGTTTCGTGAACAATGTAAATTCAATGGTTGGATATGAATAGTTCTAGCTACATACAAATTTGAAGGAATAATTTATAACGATAATAATAACATGAAGATAACATAAATACACAACTTTGATTAAAAATTCATATAAGAAAGATTGAGTGAATAAAATTCGAAAAATTTAGAGATGAAGTATAATTAAATGGCAAAATTCGGAAATGCAAAACAAAATCGAAAATCGAACGTGTGTAGATTTTGAAATAAGGAAATCAATCAGACTAGAGAAGACACAGTCGCGCACTGCAGCATCTCAAATTTTCCCACTTCTCACCCACTCGATTGATTGTATTAATCCTGCGTGCCTTGCCTGAGAAGAAGCCATACGTTGATCAAAAAGAAGGAGTGGCACTCTGAGGAGTGTTCGTTGAATGATCTGAAGGCTTCTTGTTAGAAACGTTTATACTGAAGCGAGATATGATCAAAAGACGAGAAAAGCATTTCTCGGTTTTTTTATACCCTGTACAAAACATAGGGTCTTTATTGTTAATCATGAGATTATCAAAAGATTTGCGCTTTTTCTGCTACCCATTAAGACTCATTTCCATGCTCAGTATTGCTGAATAGGGTTCCCGGAAATTTCTTCTCACGAACTTCTACCTACCGTCTCTTCAAAGGGGAAGAACTTTCTTTTGTTTTTTTTTATGAACTCTACAGAACGTGAGCTTTCTAGAGGATTCTGGATTTGATTCTGTACATTCTCAATCTAATCCTTTTTCCACAAACACTTCTCAAATATGATTTCAAGACAGCAGCATCAAAGAGCATATTTGTCATACCTGATGTGAGCACAGTATTAATTCCTCCGAGTGCACTCCCCTGCACTTCTCTCCGGCTTGTTCCCTTATCTTCTGCAACTTTCATTCACAAAAGGTATTTAAAATTCATACCCTCCAGGTTCCATATGTAAGTGCACTTTGCTACTTGAAGAAATTATTGCGAGTAGATGAAGTCTATCCTCCGAAAAGAAACGATATTCCCAGACATCGTGCATGCGTGTGCTCGCGATGCTGCTTCTCCGCCTTCCCTACGGTCCCTCGCTGTTTCTGGACTTTGCACACGCACGCAGAAGGGCCGTGTAAATTTTGTTTTTTCACAGCCTCCATACAAAGTCGATTCTTGATTTGGAGAAAAGATTCAACAAAGGGTTACACACTTAATCTAAGTAGATATCTGCGGTGGTAGGATTTATGTTTTCGCGCACCTTGGCCTGCTTCATGAACTAAAATTGTGATAGGTTAGTGGAGATATGGGCTTTCATGGCATGTCAACTAGAGTAGTTTGTTAAAATTACGATAGATACAACATCAAGAAACGATCTGGCTAGGACTGTTATTCGTTGGCATCTTTTAGGGCGGGATCATACTTTCCGCGACCAACGACAGTGCATACCAGGTACTGTGCTTATCTGGGCCAAATTCCGCTCCGCAATTGCGTCTCGACACGCTTTGCGGCCACACGCTCCCGAGTCAGAAGAGCTTCCAGCGCCGCAGCCGCCGATCTGTTGACTCTAGGTGGGTTTGGAATCTGGAAACTGAGAAAAATTGGAGAAGATTGTAAAAAAAACCACATCGAGTCGGCTTTGGCGCTGGAAACCCGACTGACTCGAGCGCGTGCGGGCGCAAAGCGTGTCGAGACGCAATTGTGGACCGGAATTTGACCCAGCTAAGCACAGTAAATCGATTTTCGGTCGATATTGATGGTAAGCATTGCGTCGCGTCGCTCTTCGCTGAAAGTATTTTTCCGGCCTCAGATTTCAGGTATTCTATTATGTTGACATAGACTGTATGCGAATCCTAGAATAAATCTTCATGAAAATTTTATTTTTGCTATTCCGCTAAAGTGTAAACAACATACCTTACTTCTGCTCTAACCCCGCCGAAACTGGTACCAAAAACACATTTCGCGGAAAGTGCTTCTTCTTGCCTCAGTGGAAGAAAAAAGCGGGACAGGGGCTCTCTACACAAAGAGGGAGCAGTTGTTCCGCCTTTCGCGGCTCTAATTCCATTCGGGACCACTTCACTCGCGTTGGGTGACGCGACGTTTCGAACTGCGAAAGCGGGACAACTCATGCCTTGGTGTGTAGAGAGCCCATGTCCCAGAAAAGCGGCTAGTGGACATGATCAAAACAATTTTGAAATTTTTTGAACGAACATGTTTAACCCATTCACGACCACGCCTAATTTTGGGTGGCTGCACGTTCGGACCGCGTGCAATATTGCGTCACCGTATACAGTGTCCCACCGGTGGGCCACTTTTGCTCGAATGGCACGCCACCAAAAAATCGATTTTGGTTTTTTTTGTTTATTCTACGACTGTCGACGTCAAAATCATGATGCCAAAGTTTCAGCTTCCATAACTCTTTCCCTCCAGAGAAATTGCCTCCTAAATTTTCGACTGTGTAGATAAGACCATCCACAAAATCACGAAAGTTCGTTGAATTCTAGCGGTTTGGAATATTAATTATCGTAGATTACCTTGATAGACATTCCTCTGTTCTTCAATTGGCAGGAAATGCTTAGTGAAATGATTTTTTTTTCAGATTTGCACTAATTTTGCTTTAGCTACTCCCTTGCTCTTGCGGTCTATCGCATTCCGGCGCGAGTTTTTTTTTTTGTAGTAAACATTTTTAGCATTCTTTTTGACATCTAGACGTAGAAAATACTCCTCAATTTTAATATTGACTTTTAATGCTGATGGAAATGACTTTTTTTTAGATCTTCGCCATTTTTTCTCGGCCACCCCCTCAACCCTCCGGTTCGGCGCCTTCTAGGAAGAGATTTTTCGTGAAAAGCATATGTGTTTTTTGCATTCAAACGTATAAAATAGTTCTATTGTTACAAATTGACTAGGAATGATTAGTGTAATTACCGTTTTATAAGTTTTCACTCGTTTTCTGCTCTGGCACGTCACCATTTTTCTCGTCCGCTCCTCTGCAAGGTAGTTTTCACCGATGTTTGAGCCCCGGCCTACGATGGTACACCAACCGTAACCAAGCAGGACTTTCAAAAAAGGCTCTAATGATCTCAACATTAGTGACCTTTGCATAAAATAAATGAGGTGAACAAAATACGGGCGAAAGAAAAGCCGATTCTCTACGCCGGAATGGTGCGCAGTATCAGTAATCATACTTCTATGATATTTATAAATAGTGCTATACGGTCTTACCACTCTAAGAAGTAAGGATTGTTTCCCGAGTAATGGAAAAAAGGTAAAATTCTTCATTAAGTGCTTGTAAAAATGCGATCTGTACTCATAATGGCGGTTTTCGACCTTGCTGCATTCGAAGGGTCAGATATATTGTAGTGGTGAAGCTGCCAGCGGACCACGAACTTTGTAGTCGACTATAGAATAGGTAAATACATTGACCATAAATAGGTTTAGAAATTCCTTCACGTAGTGGAGAAAACGATTTTCGAAAAGAGTGTCCCGCCAGTGGGACACGCGGTCCGAAGTGGTAGTCAACGCGTGTCCCACCGGTGGGACACGCGGTCGTGAATGGGTTAAAAAAATGTTTAAAAAAAGCAGGAAAATCGAACGTTCTCGAGAAAAAAATTGGCTGCTCCAGTTCATAATATCTATAACTTAAAGGCGTTACGAACAACATTGGAGGCAGTTGAACCTAGCATCCAAGCTTGACATACTTGACTCAATCGGCTGGTTTCCGCCTGATGTGACCATTCTGCATCTTCACAAAGGTCTGGCGTCCTAGTAGTCATCTCTGCCATTTTTAACCTCCAACTTCGAATTGAAACAGATTACGTAACTGTTGATCTTGGAAAAAGAGGAAAGGCCCAACGTGCTACACATGTTCATAGTTCATAGTGGATTCGCAAACTAGAGCTGCACTAGCAGGTTCACTCATCTAAAGGGCATCCGAGTCATCTCCCTATGCACTTCTAGGCTCGTAGTCCCTCATTGAAATCTCCGGAGACGTTTTATTCTCACATCTTCTATTCTCATAGTCCCTCATTCATACATATCCATCATAGAAGCAGAGGAGAAAATCTAGAAAAATCTAGAATGTGGCTTACAATAAAACCAGTGCAGAAGTTATGCATCAGTCAGAGCAGGTGAAGAGGAGCATGATTGAAATCAAGAAAAATGTGGATAGATTTCAAGCTTCCTCAGAGTTGACTATGGACAACTTCCGAAAAACGACTAGGTAACCTGAAATGATAAAAATATGTAGGTACAAATTTCAGAGCGTGCTTGAACCTCTCTCTGTAAAGACATTTATCGTAACTCACCATGGTAAATCACCTTTGCGAGGGAAGTCATAGAAGTCCATCGATTCTGAAAATCGGCACCGGAAGTCTCGATTATGTCATTTGCATAAGAGTCATGTTGAGTGCTGTCTCGGGTAATGGGAAGCGTTACGCACATGAAATCGGTCTCCTTTCGGCGTAATTCCAGTACTGCATCATGGCTCTGGTCCCTATTCCGACGGCATCCACATGACCTTTACCCAATCTGATCTGTGCTGTACATTGGAAGTGTCTAGAGCGTTAAACGCATCTGCGAAAACGAGTTGCATAGTGAGTATGTATCTCTTAGGCATCTAAAGAAAACTAGGCAGTCTCCCGTCCCGAGCTGATGATTCCAAAAAATCATGAGCATTTCACAAGCTTCGCAAAGAGGGAAGGGCTTTTTTCCATTAGGTGATTGTTAGGGTAGTTTCAAAAAAAATTTATTTGATTCAAAACTTGTACGTTGTGTGTTATTTAGAGTTGCTGAGAATGATTCTGTTGTCGGTTTGTCAAAATCCTGAGGTTTACTGTAGGTTAAGACGGGAGCCCTGCCATTTGGGAGAAAAACCTTCATAATTATTACGAAAATCGACAAATGGTCATCAAATTCGTATTCGCCACCCCCAAACAACCCAGCAGAGGAATCTCGAGCTAATCCTAAAACTTTGACAGTACTACCGTATGTTTACTACGTAACCTACTGTGATCTGTCAAAAGTCGATAAGCTGACCTCAGCTTCGTATTAGGCATTCCAAATAACTTCTAGGCAAAATGTGAGCCACATCTATCGTAGCATTCCTTTGGAAATCGTCAAAAATCGCATTTCTTCCTCGAAATTCTTCCCTATGGAAAACGTTCAACAAATCGAAAGTGTTCACAATTTGGAATTTGCCCTTTTTATGGCAAAAACTTAGGCTTTGGGTTTCCCTAAGAGGAGGAGTAACGGAAGTACGAGGAAAAACGGCCAGGAAGTGGGTGAAAACTTTGCTAAACGGCTAGGCCATCGGATCACTCCGCCCACGTCATATAACAGTTGTCTTGCGTTCGTTTCACCAAAGGAACAGCTGCCAAATTTTCAAATATTCTTTATCGCTAAAGGTTCCAATAGACCAGCATTTGCATTGGCACATCTTCTTTTAAAGAGTTAACGGTACAAGGAAGAGAAAACAAAGAAGCTACCTACTCAAAAAATTCGAAGCTCAAAACCGTTTGCGACGTTTGGTTTGACATTTTGTTCGCAGTGCACAAAATACACTAACTGGCGTAAATAAATACTTAATGGTTTTTTCAACAGCTTTTGTCTCATATTCCAGAATTTCATAGAAACTTTTCCCTGTTATTCACCGCTTCGTGAACTTGCCTACAAAATACTCAAAAACAGAAAATTAGAATACGGTTTTCTATCATGAACGCTGCCTTTGAGTCAAATCTGGCGAACGCTCAACCAACAATGGGTTTGAGTGTAGAACGCTTTCACTCTCTTCAAATTTATGAAAAATTTGATTTCGCACTAACCTAAAGGCAGTGGTCACGATGAAAAACGTTATCGACAAAACTACAAAAATCAGCTTACATCGAAAGCAGCTGAAAAACTATGAAGGTAGCGCGGTGAGAAACGGGCTAGAATGGGAGTTTCTGGGGCCCAAAGATGCCACTTAGTGCACACGTGCACAGCGCCGCTCAAAAAGCTCGCAGTCTCATGCAGAGCAGTCAAAAATCATCGGCATTCAGAGGAAGAAATTAATGCAAGTTTGCCTAATAAAAACAATTGAACAATGAAAGCAAGCACTTCAGTCTATGTTTTTGACTAGATGAGTCAATGTTCATTGAATAAAATTCAACTTTAAGCCAGCTGATGTTCTTAATATTAGAGATCATCGATGGCGATGATGTGGAGTGGGCTCGTCCACCATCAAAAGACAAAAAAGTTCAGGCTTCAAATTTGGCCCTAGACAGCGATTTTCTCGCAATTTTTCTATAGCTGCTACTACTCCCAACCCAGAATAGGGTTTAGAGAGAAAAAGAAGACGAGCATATTACATCGTGACCACTGCCTTTAAAGGCAGTGTTCACGATAAAAGTCGTTTTTCTGTTTTTCCGCCTACCTTAAAAACGGCCCCATGCTGATTCTAATGATGTCTCTGAAATAGTACAAAACCTTCTGGGAACCGAGTTATGGTCCCTCAAAAATTGAGCTAAGGAAACATGGTAGACGAGTTGTCCGAGGTTTGTAACTTCCGTCTTTTGCAGCCAATGTATGCGAGCTGACCTGAGTAAGGAGAGAAGTTGAGAATGAAGGAAAGAACGGGGCTTCTGATCGGGAACCATCGCTCATCTCACGATCTTGAGTGTTCCATTGTTCACGTCGAGTGGCGGAAAGGGGCCGGACTTGCCCAAAGCGGGGGGGTTTGCCCTTTTTTTAAGCCGTTTGCGGCTCTTGGGTAGCTTTTCGTCCCTTTTTTTGGACGCTGTTGTGCTTCTGAGAGCCACGAGAATTGTTCTTCATGACAAATTCAAGAATGGAGATTATCGTGAACAGTGCCTTCAAGCCACGAGGAAGATGCGTTTGACGTTCTAGACACTTTGCTTGATAAGGAGAATTCCGAATCAGACACCAAAATGCCTATTAGCCCTACTTACTATAAGAATATGAACGTTTTCCTTGGACTATGTAGTTCTTGTCAAGATCAATTCCTCACGCGATGTGGGAAAAGTGTTCTCATCCTCATTTCTCGCCAATGTAATTAGCGTGATTCATTGATCCCGTTTTCTCATGAGGCCAATTTCCTCTCAATCTTATCAGGTGTCCCAATCTGTTTCAGGTATAACATGAATGGTGTCGAGCTGGCCCTGCTTGCTACATGCACTGTCCTCCTTCTAGCAGCTTCCAATGCTTCACCAGTCAGTGAACAAAGTGAGTGTTGTGTTTCGGCAACTTTAACTACTCTTCTGGAGCTACATCTAATGAGAAACATGCGGAACAATCCGAACGATACAGATTCGATCCCCGTTAAAGGCAGTGTTCACGATAAAAACGATTTTTGAGTTCTCACCGGAAATCGAATGTCCCGGGGTCCGTTGCAACAATAATGGCGAAAGAAGGGCTAGTTATGAGCTACAGATAACTTCATACTGCGCCCAAACTTGTATGCGCTATGCGCTGCCCGCCCACTTCCTTGTTAGCCGTTGAGGGAAAAGGGCGGGGCGGGCATATCACAAGCAAGTTTGAGGGCCGTACAGGACCATTTATGACTCGTTTTTAGCCGTTCTTTAGCCGTTGTCCTCAGAATGGACCCCAATACAATCGATTTTCGGTGAAAACTCGATGACAGTTTTTATTGTGAACACTGCATTTGAAGGCAGGGTTTGCTATAAAAATGGTGTGATGCTATCCACATGAGAAGCTAGATCTGCCCATCTCAAAAGTGAAATTAGGTGAAAATTTGCAGAAAAAACGCGCGAGAACAAGTTATGGCTTGACACCCCCGCCCTCATTTTTCGAGACCTCTATAAATGCCTGTTCTGCCATCTTATATTTGCATCTTAAAGGCAGTGTTCACGATAAGAATCGTTTTTCTGTTTTTCCAGCTATCTTGAAGACGGTCCCATGCTGATTCCAATTATGTTTTTAGAATCGTACAAGACCTTCTAGGAACGGAGTTGTGGTCCCTCAAAAATTGAGCTAGGGAAGCATGGTGGACGAGTTGTCCGAAGCTTGTAACTTCCGTCTTTTGCGGCCGATGTATGCGAGCTGACCTGAGTAAAGAGAGAAGTCGGGAATCAAGGGAAAAAAGGGGCTATTGATTGGAAACCATCGCTCATCTCACAATCTCGAGCATTCATTTATTCACGTCGGTAAGCGTGGAAAGTGCATCTAGGTGTGACGAGCTGACGGGTGTCCAACTTTGGGACCGTAGGGAACCGTTCCAAGCTCATTTTTCTTAGTTTTTTCAACGTTGCGGTTGCTCTAGGCCCAGCAGCTGCCGATCTCCACCAAAAAATCAGACATTTTTTTATCGTGGACACTGCCTTTAAGTAATTTCTGAGCACTTCTAGGAATCACTGAATACTCTAAGGGCAAAATGAAAAAAACGGTTAAGCAAGCATCCATGTAAATCTCTTTACTTTGGGGGCGGAGGCGTGCGGACTTCTGTTATCAGATTTCCTTCCTTGTTTTTTTGCTTTTTCACACAAATTTTCACTTTTTTTCTCTAATTTTCACCTTTGCGATGACCAAATTTACATTCTCGTCAAAAAATCATTATTATCGCGAAACCTTTGATCACGGTGTATTGATCAGCAACGCTAACGAGAAACAAACATTTTTGGTTCCAAAGCCAATAGAATGCTGCGCTACACTATGCTGCGCTGTATGAATGTGTATTTTTTATTTTTATTTTGTTTTTTTTAATACTGAAAAAATGAAATTTTTTTCAACAATTTTTGATTTTCAGATGGTTTATCTTCACCAGTAGTCTGAATTCTGAACAGAAATTTTCACTTTTAAGCTTCCCGTTTTAGAAAATTCGTGGCCGATTTTTGCACTTTTTTTAGCATATGGTATATTCCCGGTTCAGAGATTGTAAACTTCTGGGGAACGCAATGACTAGATACCAATTTGGTATTCGCTCAGAATTCCAAATTTTCTCCGAAATTTGTTAGAAAGAATTTCGAACGAACAAATTTAGGAAAAAATTCGAAAAATCGGATTTCGAACGAACGAAAATTGAAAAAATAATCGTTCGACGAAATTTCAAACGAACGAAACTTGAAAAAATTTTGTTCGGCGAATTTTAACGCGAACGAAAAAAATTTCGAAAAATCTTTCAACAATTTTTCGAAAGTTTCGTTCGTGTACAACTATAATGCCAAACCAAGGATGAGCGGAATAAGTGTAAGGAAATCCGCAATCCACGTTGTGGATTTCTACACAAAAATAGCGTTTGAATTGGATTCCGAAACCGAAACGCTCAAGAATGCGGAATCTGGAACGCAAAACGCAGAAAAAATATCGGAAATGTGGATTGACTTCCTCTGCCCTATTTGATTTTTATTTGGAGAAAGGTTTATCTTAGCTATGCCCCAAATGCGGGGTTGTGTACTGTGCTTCTCTGGGCCGAATTCCAGTCCGCAATTGCGTCTCGACACTCTTTGCGGCCGCACGCGCTCGAGTCAGTCGAGTTTCCAGCGCCAAAGCCGACTCTATGTGGCTTTTTTATTCAGTTCGCTCCAATTTTGTTTAGTTTCCAGTTTCCAAAACCCACCAAGAGTCACCAGATCGGCGCCTGCAAAACTCTTCCAACTTGAAAGCGCGCGGCCGCAAAGCGTGTCGAGACGCGATTGCGGACCGGAATTTGGCCCAGGGAAGCACAGTAGAAAACGTTCATTGCAACACTACTGCTCTGGAATCTTACAGTATACTTCCGGCGTGAGCAAATCGTACTCCTTCCGTCTCACATGGAACATCTCTTTGCCTCTGGGTAAGGGGACTAGGAATCAAATCGAATGATCCGACTGGTTTTCGAATATTTTTGGTATTCAAAAGTTTTACCTTTCCGGATTTATATGATGCAAAATTACGCCAAGCCTCTATCCCGACTCTCGGCATCAATTCACAAGTCCCTGCATCTCTGCAGACCCCTTGAGACACATTTTGTTGGAATTATTGGGGTCAAGAATCTATGATAGGGCGCTTGTGGCGCAATGGCACGAGGCGCCACCGTTGCCCACGTGGTGGAGTGATGCATCATTTACCAAAGCGAAACAGGCCTACTAATCCCCCGAGGTCGCTAATTTCCAACCAGACGTGTTTGAGAGTAGGAGAGGGTACAATTTAAATAGTGACCAGCTTTAGGAGATTTGAAGAAAAAGCATTCAATATTTACTGTGCTTATCTGGGATAAATTCCGGTCCACCAATTGCGTCTCGACACGCTTTGCAGCCGCACGCGCTCGAGTCAGTCGGGTTTCCAGCGCCAAAGCCGACTCGATGTGACTTTTTTATTCAATTTTCTCTAATTTTTCATAGTTTCCAGTTTCCAAAACCCATCTAGAGTCAGCAGATCGGCGGCTACGGCGCTGGAAGCTCTTCTGACTCGGGAGCGTGCGGCCGCAAAGCGCATCGAGACGCAATTGCGGACCGGACTTTGACCCAGATAAGCACAGCACCTCACCATAATTGAATTGATTTTACGTCCTTTCAGGGTTGGAAGAAGTAAGTCCGGAAGAAGTTGAACGGGAGCGAGAACTCATCGACAGTCTTCGGCAAGAGCTCGCTGATTCAGGTTGATGACCAAATTCATCTTATTTTATTACAACATTCTTCACTAAGCTTCACTCTGGCGTTCGCTGGCTCTCCTGACAACGCTTATATGAATTGCAGATGACCTGCCGATGGCTAAAAGGGCACAAACGTTCGTGCGGTTCGGCAAACGAGCTCAGACATTCGTGAGGTTCGGGAAGAGGGCGCAGACGTTTGTGCGATTCGGCAGATCTGTTCCTGAACAAATGCAGCTCTGGAAATTTCATCTTCCCTACTAACACCATAACTATGTACATGCATCCACGAGAAGTCGGTCACACAGCACGCACGTGTAGCAGCTCCCTATGATCTCAGAGACGAATTTGTTCTCATTCTTACACTCAGACAAACCCACATTCCTTCATTCGTCAGAGTTTCAGTGCAACCTTTTCTTGGAATATGCAACTGTTTATCATTGATAGCGTCGTAGGTTCATTGATTTTATTCTTGCGAAGGGATACGTGAATAAAGTGTTCTTGTTTGTTTCAACACTGAGCTTACTTTTCCGAAACCCGTATCTAATTTTTACGAGAAGTTCGACGCTAAAGTCCGTACGAATGAAATAGCCTTCCCACTCGGTTGGCGTGCGTGTCGGGCTTATGGACTCGTAAGTCGATTATCTCGGATCTTAGACGAAAAATAAGTCAAATCCCAGCCAGCTGTTTGCAGCGGCTGGGATCTGACTTGCCTTCGCGACAGCCGCTTGACACGCACGCCATCCCATTGGCGGACAATCTGATTCGGACAGACTTCACGTGTGATGTGAAGTTGCCGAGCTGCAACAGCAGAGGAGTTGAAACATTGGGTGAGATTTCCTCGTTTTTCTCACATCAAAATCTGCACACCAAATTTCGGTATTTCCAGAAATAGGTATGTTATAGAGCATAAGAAGAAAATAATTCGCTCTACAACAAATCTTTTGGAAAGATCGATTTTAATTGGTTTTTTCAGATCGATAAAGGGAAGGGTCGGTTCTCTGTTTTTCATAAGGGGTTTGGAGGCCGTAGGTGGACGAAATCAATTTTGACGTGGGTGCGGAAATGTTTTTCCGACCTCTCCCCCCCAAACAAAAAAGTCGGATACGGCTCCTCTCGCTATCTTCTTCGACATCTGACAGAGCAATTTTCGGTCAAATGAAGGTGCCAAAAATTTATAAAGAGCGAAGCAGATGTGAAAGACAACATGATTTTTCTTTTGATTTAAAGTCAGTGTTCACGATGAAAAAGTGTCTGGGTAGGCGATTCCCCACAAAACTCTCAAATACCAGGGTAAAAACTGTGTAAAGAAGCCACAAAAATATTTAATTACGCCTGTTTGGTGTGTTTCGCGGAAACGCGGATTTTGAGAAATCGAGAAATGGTTGAGCGCTTCAAAATTCTTAGGCGGAAGACTTTATTTTCTGTTTCTTGTATCAAAAACTTTTTAATAATAAACTGGCTCAATGCAGATGCTGGGATGTTAGAGTCTTTTAGAATAAAGAGTATTTGAAGATTCGGCAACTGTTTCTGTGACGAAACGAACAGTGGACAACTGTTATACGACGTGGGCGAAAAGATCCGAGGAATCGGCCGGCCCACGGGATTTTCACCTTGTTCCTAGCCGTTTCTCGTCGTACTTCGGTATTCACTATTTTTAGAGGGATCCAAAGCTTACTTTTCAGCAAAAAAACCGCCATTTTTCCGTCGTGAACACGAAAATGGATTCAAATAGAGAACGAATGGATTGTTTTGTTATGGACTTAAAGTGGACGAGTTACACCGCAGCATGCTCGCTCGGTTGAATTAGCGGAGCTAGTGGTAAAGCAGTTGAGATAGTGAAGCTGATCGACTTCTACGACCCATAGTAGTAAACTCACGTCGTTGGAAGCTCCAAAATCTACTCAAAGTGACAGTAATCAAACAATCAGTAAGGACGAGTTGGTATTGTGGGGAGGAGTCTGTGAATATTATGGGCGGAGTTTTCGAGAATTTTTTTTGATGCTATGTTCTCAAATTTGGTAGTTTTGACGCGTTTTTGACACTTTCAACGGTGTAGGCGTTCTAATTGGAGCCATACGACCCCAGTAACGTAGTTATCCCAGCAACTTTTTCAAGCGTGTCTGTTGCCTTTAACTGTTGATATATAAGTTGTTTTAGTATCCCGTCAGAATACCTCCACTGCATGTAGTCTTCCTTCTTAGACGCGATAAAAAAATGTAGCGCTCTATGAACCATCAGGAGTGTTATTATTATCAGTTCTAAGGATTACTATTTCAAAAGATTTCTATTCATGCTGAAAACATGATATTAAAATTCGCAAAACGTTGTACCCTAGCAAGTGAGGATACTAGTAGAAGTTTTTGTTTTGTTTTCTTTTAGTTTATTAAATTCATACAAATCTGCGTAGTTCGCCTAAAGAAAAGCATGTAATGAGCTTTTCGAAATGAACGACATTCATGGAGTTTGAATCGATAATGCTAAAAATTAAGATTCGCCGCAAATGTTTGGCATCTACCTAGGTTTTCGTCGGCGCCCTGCCTGCAAATCGAATTTCCCGGGAATAACTGCGCAACAGAGGAGTCAGCCCTTCAGGATGCTCACTCGACTTCGTAGGCACGACTACTGCGATGTCCTACTTCTTCTGCTGGCTATTTTCCCTCAGTTTACAGAGAATAGTTCATCAAATGTGTTTTTTATTTCAATTTCGAGTTCTTTTTCTAGCAGGCCCACATATTCCTCCAAACTCAAGCTCGATTGAATACTCATGAGTGAGAGTTGTCATAGAACTCACTTTTCTTATGCCGCAGAGGTGACGGGCTAGTAGCTACATATTTCAGGTTGGAATTCCGCCTTTTCCACTATCCAAGTGTTCCGACCCTCGGGAGGGGGGAGGATATAATGGGAGAACGTTTCACATCTAAGTACATTAGAAATCATGAAAATTACCCAGGTTGCAACACTGCAGAACTAGAAAAACCGTTTTTTATTTATTGGTGGAATATATTAGAAAATTATTCTCATATATGAAGCTGGAAAAAAGGTTCAGACAACATGGAACTTAGGGCACTTGTTCCTTGATAGGTGACCAATACTTTGTCCAACCGAAGTAAAATAGTATTTTACCTAATCTATCACACTACGTCGGTCGTTTTCGATCTACTCAGACGCATTGAGTGAAATTTTAGTAAAACTCAATTTGTTTCTGTCTTTCCCACCATCCTCAATAGACCGTTTTCCGAAACTCCAGTTTGAGTTGACGTTGATCCCTGGTAAGTGCTCTCGGGAATGTTGCGTTAGCACGACATGAAGAAAAACTGCCCCGCTCGGCGCCGAACTGCCTTCCTGCAGTGATAAAAAGATAATCTTCTGATAAATGGTTGAGTAGATCATTAGAAGGCATTCAAAATGCAATTTTCCTTTCGTGTCTAAAAAAGACTTTATTCAATATACATAATTTAACTTTTTGCCCTATTTGACGATTCGGCTGATTGAAACCATCACGCAAACAAATCCACATAAATGTAATGGTGATCCGTAGATTGTGGAGGGATCGGATGCAGTCACCATCGCGAGAGAAGTTTATATGAAATTTTTAGGGGCACCGGAAAGTAGTGTCGTTTCGGCGCATGTCAATACTTCTTCTGCAGTCATATTCAAATCCGTGTCAGACGATCGAGGATGACCAACCAAAAAGTCATATCTCAGACAGTCGGGGTATAGTGCGTCGGCACAATAGCGTTAGTACTCCGGCACAAAGGGATTAGTAGCACCCGTGCTGTAGCTACTGCTAACAGCAGGAGCTGCTGCCAAGTAGCAGGAGCTCCTACTGCCTTTGCTCGAGATTACAATCCCCTTGTTTATCGTGGCACGCGTGCTATTGCCAGCCCCTCTCTACTAGCGTCTGCTGACACTCTCCTCCATTGATTTGTCTGATACGAATAAACATTTCAGCATCCTCTAGAACTACGGCGGCTGGTATATAAGGCGGCCTGTCTCGCTGAGGGGGCAAGTGGCCGTCTGACGCCGGAATTCTTTCTCCGTCTGCAGAAAAGGCTGTCGATAGCTAGGGGTTGGCAAGATATGCTGCAGTTAGCAGCAGCTCCTGCTCACAACGAGGGGTAGTATTCGATGTCTGCCCTGGGACAGTAGCAATCCCCCCGGAAGGTGGCAATTACCGGCTGTCACTGCGTGGTGACTGCCCAGATAAAAACAGCCCACTTCCCGCTTGCCAAGTCGGGCTAGTCGACTTCGCGCGGCGCCAATTTCTAGGGCGTGGCACAGCGCCCCTTTTCCCGCGGAGAGAGAGGTTTTACCGTCTTCCTGCGGAGTGTCGGCGGGCAGCTCCTGGGGGTCATCGATCACTCACTCATCGATTCCCACATTGGAATCATCATTGCACCACATACTAGAGTGGAGCCAATGAACAATTGCTGAGCAGAGAACGCTGTGTTGAGACTCTTCCCGAAACCCGCGCTGTGTGCGACGCTGGTCTTCGGCAGGTGAACCACTGACCGTTAATGGCATCTGTGGATGGGAAAACTGCAAGAACCAGTGAGCGTAGGAAGCTTCCTCGTAGAAGCTCACTCGTTACTTGTCAAGAGCAGTTGAAGATGAAATTACCAGAAGCGGTTTTTTTTAAATTTTGTTTTAACAGATCTTTACCTAAAGGGTGATTTTGAAATGTGCCGCAAACTGCTTCAGGATTGTCTTCTGTCAGTCATCAGATTAGCAGCCGTAAGGCGGTGGCAGAAGGGCCGTAGAGTGCTTGTTCATCGTGTTCGGGCAGTCAACGAAACAGCGCTGCTGACTGCCCGCGACCGATCTATTTGCCTTCGGCGGGAGGGGTTACGGGACGTCGGCTAGTGGTACCGCGGGAAGTGTGATGTCTCTATCTGAGTGTGTCAATCCCGTCTCGGCTATCAATATGAACGGGCCGTCATAGAAATGCACAGGCGGCGCTCAAGTCAATGACTCAGATAGAGACATCATACTTCCCGCGGTACCACTGGCCTACGTCCCGTAACCCCTCCAGCAGAAGGCCAATAGATCGGTCACGGTTTGTTTAGAAGCAGAGCCGTTCCCCGAAGCTCCATACTCGCACTGATCCTCCCGCCAGTAGCCAGCGATCCGCCCTCCACTAGCCAGCGATCCTCCCGCCAATAGCCAGCGATCTGCCCTCGATGCCACATGTGGGTTATTCCGGTGGTTCCCACCACGGTATCCGTGTGCGGGACCACCACCCCCCCCCTAGCCGTGGGGACCATCCCCTCAGCTGCCAAAAATTATCCTTTGGCCTCTGAGTGATCCTTCAGAGGTGACTTGAAGTCACCATTCAGGATCGGCCTCGAAATGCCGAGGGAGCAGTCAGTGCGATGGAGCGCCTTTTATACCCTTCGGTTTGTTTACTCTGAGCATGATACTGATACCAGAAAAGAACTCGTCAATGACTGACAAGTTTAGCCGTGTAAAATTTGAGCGGGCGGATCGCTGGCTATCGAAGCCCTGACGGTTGGATTGCTGGCAGGTTGCAGGCGGATCGCTGCATCTCATAGCTCAGCGGGCGAATCGCTGGCTATCAAAGCCCTTGCGGGCGGATCGCCGCTTTAGAGCTTTGGAGCGAGATCTTTCCGCTTGCGTGATCAACTTTCCCAGGTGCCGCTATCCGCCCGCCAAAACGCAGCGATCCGCACGGCGAGCCCACGATGGGCAGCGATCCGCCCGCATCTTGCTGGCGAACTGCCCGGAGAGGCCTCGATTGCCAGCGGTGAGTCCGCACCTACTGTCTGAGCAAATACCGCAAACTTGGTTTTTTACCTTTCCCACCCACCCTCCGTCCCAATATTCTCAAGCCTAACTCAGGGAGTCCTCGTGTTTTCAGGCCGAGTTTTGGGTTCCGACTCTAAGGCAGGGAGAAAATACGGTTCTTCTACGTGATCGTGGCAGCATTTACCTCAAGGCAGCTAGAACTAGATTATCTAGCTCAATCAAACCCGGCCAGAATTCGGCCGAGTTTAGCAAAACTGACACAAATAATGACGAACTTTCGACAAAACTTGGATAAACATACGGCGAAAACCTTGCCGGCAATGATCCCTCGACACAGTGGGGTGGCTCCCGCGAGCACATTGCTTCACAAGTCTAAGGATTATAGCTGCTATTTGCAATTGAAGTGTTCTTGGAACGCATCCCTGATGTAACTGTTATCTAGGAACCCTTGAAATTTGAGCATAGTTTCGTTCAAGGCTCCGGCTGCCACGTGGAGCCGAGGGGCAAGGGGACAACCACGAGCCCGCAACATCCCCGTCCACCTTCGGTGGACTTGCGGGCCTCTACGGGATGTTGCGGGCTCGTGGTTGTCCCCTTGCCCCTCGGCTCCACGTGGCTATCGGTGGAGCATTTGAGGAGCTACATCCCAACCCACCCACCGTCCCAAATATCACAATCCTAACCAAAGCACTCCTCGTATCTGTGGCGGGTTTGCATTCGTGCTCAACATCACTTAATTACATGAGCGTTCATCGTATGAGGGACGGGTGTGCAATTGCTGTTAAACATTAGCCTGCCTTCCTATCAAATGGTCGCAATTAGTCATCTTTAAACGATGCAAAACTACTGACACGCCTAGGATTTGAACCTGTGAACTTAATAGCTTAACCCTATCGACATACCACTATGCTATACCACTCATGTTTGGTGTGCGACAATCACTAGATGATATCCCTTCTCAATAAAGAGACCATTAAAAAAACCTCATTTTTTTATGGTCAAAGAGCTACACTCAATTTATTCGAACCTCCGTCGTGTTGATCCAAAGTGAGACTCATAGCACTAAGCCACCCGTCCCGTGTCTACCTGCGCTCAACTGGCATACACAAACTTTATCATTACATGCCTAGCTCAACAAGTCCTCGTATGTGGGACGGGATTTTGTATTCTACGTGATTACACCGCCTTTGATTTTGCTTTAGCGTTTTAAAGCCTTTTTAATCACCCTGATATCACATGGGATCATTCACGAATAGTAGACCACATGAATTTACAATCGATAACAGCATTAACAAACTTAGCTTGCTTCTTTGTTTTTTTTTGTCAATTTGAGCACCAATGATAAACTGGCACATAGTGTTGGAAACATAAAGACTGTTCACAGAAGGGGCAGCTGATGAAGGACAACGAAATATGGATGTGTGATAAGGTAAGCGTTTTATTGTTAGTGGTAAAAGCATCTGCGAAAACGACTAGTATTGTTAGTATCTCTTGTGGCTCAATAGTAGAAGTGCGCAGTATCTGGCTCCGAGCAGCAGGTTCCGAGAAGTTATGAGCGTTTTTCAAGCTTCGCGAAAAGGTAGTCATCAGGAATTTTTTTGAGTGTTTCAAAAAATTTTCTCGAATATTGCTCAAAACGTGTGTAAGGGTAATGTAGGGTGGTGAACACGAATTTGGAGTTTATCTGTCGATTTTCCAAAGTTTTCGACTAAATTCGTTCAAAAGCTCCGATCGGGGGAAAAATTGAGGGCAAAATGTGACTTCTGACGATTTCCGGAGCGCTACGATAAAAATGGCTCAAAATGTCTCTCTAGTTGTTTGGAGTGCTAAACAAGAATCTGGAGTCCGTTTATCGATTTTTTACAGATTACGGTAGATTACGGTGGGTATACGGTAGTTTGACGAAAGTCTCAGATTTCACTTAAAATTTGTGTACGGGGGTTATTCGGGGTGGTGAACACGAATTTAACGTCCGTTTGTCGATTTTCACAGTATTAAGATGGGTGTCGCCCCTTTAACGACATGGAACCTACCGTAACCTACAGCAAACCTCAGAATTTCGAGAAACGGACTTCAGATTTGTGTTCACCACCCTAGATTACTCCTACATACAAGTTTTGAGCAATATTCGAGAAAATTTTTTGAAACACCCAAAAAAAAAATCCTGATGGGTACCCTTACCTTTTCGCGAAGCCTGAAAAACGCTCATAACTTCTTGGAACCTGCTGCTCGGAGCCAGATACTGCGCACTTCTACTATTGAGCTACAAGAGATACTAACAATACTAGTCGTTTTCGCAGATGCTTTTACCACTAACAATAAAACGCTTACCTTATCACACATCCATATTTCGTTGTCCTTCATCAGCTGCCCCTTCTGTGAATAGTCTTTATGTTTCCAACACTATGTGCCATTTTATCATTGGTGCTCAAATTGACAAAAAATTAAAGCAGTAAGCTAAGTTTGTTATCGCTGTTATCGATTGTAAACTCATGTGGTCTACTATTCGTGAATGATCCCATGTGATATCAGGGTGATTAAAAAGGCTTTAAAACGCTAAAGCAAAATCAAAGGCGGTGTAATCACGTAGAATACAAAATCCCGTCCACATACGTGTACTTGTTGAGCTAGGCATGTAATGATAAAGTTTGTGTATGCCAGTTGAGCGCAGGTAGACACGGGACGGGTGGCTTAGTGCTATGAGTCTCACTTTGGATCAACACGACGGAGGTTCGAATAAAGAGAGTGTAGCTCTTTGACCAGCAAAAATTGAGGTTTTTTCTAATGGTCTCTTTATTGAGAAGGGATATCATCTAGTGATTGTCGCACGCCCAACATGAGTGGTATAGCATAGTGGTATATCGATAGGGTTGTGCTATTAAGTTCACAGGCTCAAATCTTCGGCGTGTCAGTAGTTTTGCATCGTTTAAAGATGACTAATGGCGATCATTTGATAGGAAGGTAGGCTAATGTTTAACAGCAATTGCACACCCGTCCCTCATACGATGAACGCTCATGTAATGAAGTGATGTTGAGCACGAATGCAAACCCGCCTCAGATACGAGGAGTGCTTTGGTTAGGGTTAAGATATTTGGGACGGTGGGTTGCGTGGGATGTAGCTCCTCAAACACTCCACCGATGGGCAGGGGGACCGAGGGGCAAGGGGACAACCACGAGCCCGCAACATCCCGTGGAGGCCCGCCCGTCCACTCTCGGTGGACTAGCGGGCTCGTGGTTGTCCCCTTGCCTCTCGGCTCCACGTGACAGCCGGAGCCTTGAACGAAACTATGCTCAAATTTTTACAGGAATTTTCGGTAAAGGGCAAATTTTTAGCTCTTTTCGACAAATTTAGTAGCAAAAATCAACTCTAATTTGGCGAAGTTCGGGTGGAAATTCTTTTACTTCTCGAATTTTTTTTTCGAGTACGACGGGAAATTTTTGCTAAACTTTGATCATATTCCCGTTTAAGGCTCCAGCTGCCATGAACCGACCACCGACCTGCGGTAGTCGTCCGTGGTGGTCACCGCCGTCCGTGGTGCGTCCTCTGAACAGAATATGGTCCCTACCGTGTCACCAGCGGACTCCAAACGGAACATAACCTCTACAGGGCCATCCACGGCCTCTGAACGGGACATAACCTCTACCAAGCCGCTCGAGGGCTTTAAATGGGCTAGAGTATCTACCGGTTCACCCGCGGCTTCTTAGTGGAAAACAGCCTCTACCGGGCCGTACGCGGCGCGGCCTATAATAGAATGTTACCTCTACTCAACCACCCGCGGGTTCAAAACGGAATGCAGCCTTCGCCGGACCATCCGCGGCCTCTAGACGAAATATAACACCTGCAAAGCGACCCGCGGTTTTTAATTGGAGTTTTTTTTTCTGTTCCATAGTTGCGCGCGCTCTCTCACTCTGGCCGCGACGCGACTGCTCGCGGCGGTGCCGCCATTTTTCACGCAAAGGTTTGAAAGAATGCAGATATCAAAGTTTTCTGACCCCACGCTGGAGAAGCGAGGCACTACAGCGGCATCGCGTTGCGGCAGCGCGGCAATCTGGTCGATTGTTGAATCCAGTGCCGTATTTATCAATCTATTGTCAAGTGCCTGGCGTTTTCGTACTCATTGGACTCGTCGTCACCCAGCAGGTAGCTGAAGCTCTCTTCTCCAAAAAGGATTCCCATACTGCTGTCGTTCTTCTCTTGGAAAAATGTAGGTTGGTTGGAGTGCCAATCGATATTCGTCGGGTGAGGTAGATGGTAGATGGAGAAGTCCTCCATTTGAATCAGATTTTTCTGAAAATGTGATGAGCTAGAGATACAGCTATCCAAGTTGATGTACGGAGCAGCTACGAATCGCCAACCTTGAAAAAATGTATCATGCGAAACACGCCTGTGGGCAAAGGCTGTAAAACCGCGAAATTCTCATGGTTTCCACGCGTGCTGATGCGGAGCGGCGGTTAGAGACAGTGAGAGAGCGCATGACAGGCAGAGGGAACAGAATCACACAGTTTTTTTTCAGTTTTCTACAATTTATGCTAATTCTTCCATCTCGGAAATCTTTTGTTGCACTTTGCATTGATTTTTTGATAAACTTCAAAAATTGGATCAGATTTCACAATATTTGTGCTGATTCGAGGAAGTTTGAACGAAATTCTAGAAGTTCAGGGTGAACCTAGGTGAAATTTTCGGCCACATTTTTTTTTCAAACATGGAGTTTCTTCGGCTGAGCGTATAATTAATTTTGGTTTGAGATCGGTTTTCGGCAAAGTTCGGCTAACTTTACTTCAAAATCCAGAAATATGGATCTCCATTTCGAATTTCAGACCCTGTTTGCTATGTTCTGGACTAATTTTGCTGCAAACTACTGTGCCGTTTGAATGACGAATGTTCATGCCTCTGCCTTAGGTGGCTTAGTGGTGTATGCAGGTAATTTTCTTCGTAGAGGTGCAAGTTCAAATCTAGAGAGTGTAGCTACTTGGCTACTGAGGAGATTTTTTCTGAATGGTTGCTTAGCCGTGAAGGGTTAGCAGGGAATCCATTGTGAACAGACAGATGTGTACAGCATGGCTGAGTGGTGTTTGCAATGGACTGTGACACCAACGTCTAGGGTTCGAATCCCACCCATGCTATGAGTTTTGCACTGCTTGAAGAATAACGATGTACAATAGTGCTGTTGACGTGCTAATGCTAAACAGCAATCGCAAACCCGTTCCGCATACGAGGACCTGTTGAGTTAGTCATGTAATGATAATGTTTGTGTATGCCAGTTGAGCGCAAGTAGACACGGGACGGGTGGCTCAGTGCTATGAGTCTCACTTTGAGTCTAAGCGACGGGGGTTCGATTCCGAAGACCAACCGTATTGTACTGTGCCATAAATGCACAGGTTCAAATCCTGGGCATGGCTGTAGTTTTGCATCGTTTAAAGATGACTAATGGCGACAATTCGATAGGGGAGGGAGGCTAGTGTTGAACAGCATTCGCTAACCCGTCCCTCATACGATGGCTGCTTGAGTTATGAAGTAATGTTGAATAGGAATGCACACCCGCGTGATGTACGAAGACTGCCAGAGTTAGAGTTTGGATAATTCGGACGGAGGGTGGGTGGGAAAGGAAAAGAAAAAAAACCCCAGTGAAGAACCAGGGGTCAACTGGCCCGCCGCACAACCCAGGGTCCGGGAAACATGGCACGAAGGGCAGTGACCAGCTCACCCATCCACCTCAAGCCAGTGGTCGCCACGTGGCAGCCAGAGCCTTGGACGAAACTATGCTCAAATTTCAAGAGTTCCTACATACCAGTTGCATCAGGGATGCGCCCCAAGAACACTTCAATGGCAATTAGCAGCTATAACCTCTAGCCGTTGGAAGCGAATTCGCTCACAGAAGCTCTCCCACTGTGCCGAGGGATCATTCTCGGCAAGGTTTCCGCCGTGCCCCCTCCTTTTGCAATGCTTTGGTGAAATTTCAAGCTTTCGAAGGTATATTTTGAGTCATATTTCGTCTAAATTTGGTGAAACTGGTCAAATTTCAGGTCAAACTGGTCAAATTTTTTTCATTTTCAGTAGCCAGCGATCCTCCCGCGGATAACGGTATAGAGCTTCAGGGAACCGATCGGCTCCTAACCTTAAAACATGCCTGTCGAAGTGACAAAATATGTTTACCTGCAATTGCCTGTCTTAACACGTTTGATCGAAACGTATGATTTGTTTAGGAGCAGAGCCGTTCCCGAAGCTCCATACTCGCATTGATCCTCCCGCCAGTAGCCAGCGATCCGCCCGCCAATAGCCTGCGATCTGCCCTCGATGCCACATGTGGGTTATTCCGGTTGTCCCCACCACGGTCTCCGTGTGCAGGACCCCCTAGCCGTGGGGACCATCCCCTCAGCTGCCAAAAATTATCCTTTGGCCTCTGAGTGATCCTTCAGAGGTGACTTGAAGTCACCAGCGGATCGTTGCATCTCATAGCTCAGCGGGCTAATCGCTGGCTATCAAAGCCCTTGCGGGCGGATCGCCGCTTTAGAGCTTTGGAGGGAGATCCGCCCGCTTGCGTGATCAACTTTCCCAGGTGCCGCTATCCGCCCGCCAAAACGCAGCGATCCGCCCGCGGAGACAACGAGAGGCAGCGATCCTCCCGGCGAGCCCACGATGGGCAGCGATCTGCCCGCAACTTGCTGGCGGGATGCCCGGAGAGGCCTCGATTGCCAGCGGTGAGTCCGCACCTACTGTCTGAGCAAGTACCGCAAACTTGGTTTTTTACCTTTCCCACCCACCCTCCGTCCCAATATTCTCAAGCCTAACTCAGGGAGTCCTCGTATTTTCAGGGCGAGTTTTGGGTTCCGACTCTAAGGCAGGGAGAAAATACGGTTCTTCTACGTGATAGTGGCAGCATTTACCTCAAGGCAGCTAGAACTAGATTATCTAGTTCAATCAAACCCGGCCAGAATTCGGCCGAGTTTAGCAAAACTGACACAAATAATGACGAACTTTCGACAAAACTTGGATAAAGATACGGCGAAAACCTTGCCGGCAATGATCCCTCGACACAGTGGGGTGGCTCCCGCGAGCACATTGCTTCCCAAGTCTAAGGATTATTGCTGCTATTCGCAATTGAAGTGTTCTTGGAACGCATCCCTAATGTAATTGGTATCTAGGAACCATTGAAATTTGCGCATAGTTTCGTTCAAGGCTCCGGCAGCCACGTGGAGCCGAGGGGCAAGGGGACAACCACGAGCCCGCAACATCCCCGTCCACCTTCGGTGGACTTGCGGGCCTCTACGGGATGTTGCGGGCTCGTGGTTGTCCCCTTGCCCCTCGGTCCCCTTGCCCATCGGTGGAGCATTTGAGGAGCTACGGCGAAAACCTTGCCGACAATGATCCCTCGACACAGTGGGGTGGCTCCCGCGAGCACATTGCTTCCCAAGTCTAAGGATTATTGCTGCTATTCGCAATTGAAGTGTTCTTGGAACGCATCCCTAATGTAATTGGTATCTAGGAACCATTGAAATTTGCGCATAGTTTCGTTCAAGGCTCCGGCAGCCACGTGGAGCCGAGGGGCAAGGGGACAACCACGAGCCCGCAACATCCCCGTCCACCTTCGGTGGACTTGCGGGCCTCTACGGGATGTTGCGGGCTCGTGGTTGTCCCCTTGCCCCTCGGTCCCCTTGCCCATCGGTGGAGCATTTGAGGAGCTACATCCCACTCCACCCACCGTCCCAAATATCTTAACCCTAACCAAAGCACTCCTCGTATCTAAGGCGGGTTTGCGTTCGTACTTAACATCACTCCATTACATGAGCGTTCATCGTATGAGGGACGGGTGTGCAATTGCTGTTAAACATTAGCCTACCTTCCTATCAAATGGTCGCCATTAGTCATCTTTGAACGATGCAAAACTACTGACAGGCCGAGGATTTGAACCTGTGAACTTTATAGCACAACCCTATCGACATACCACTATGCTATACCACTCATGTTGGGTATGCGACAATCACTAGATGATATCCCTTCTCAATAAAGAGACCATTAAAAAAACCTCATTTTTTTCTGGTCAAAGAGCTACACTCTCTTTATTCGAACCTCCGTCGTGTTGATCCAAAGTGAGACTCATAGCACTAAGCCACCCGTCCCGTGTCTACCTGCGCTCAACTGGCATACACAAACTTCATCATTACATGCCTAGCTCAACAAGTACTCGTATGTGGGACGGGATTTTGTAGTCTACGTGAATACACCGCCTTTGATTTTGTTTTAGCGTTTTAAAGCCTTTTTAATCACCCTGATATCACATGGGATCATTCACGAATAGTAGACCACATGAGTTTACAATCGATAACAGCGATAACAAACTTAGCTTGCTTCTTTGTTTTTTTTGTCAATTTGAGCACCAATGATAAAATGGCACATAGTGTTGGAAACATAAAGACTATTCACAGAAGGGGCAGCTGATGAAGGACAACGAAATATGGATGTGTGACAAGGTAAGCGTTTTATTGTTAGTGGTAAAAGCATCTGCGAAAACGACTAGTATTGTTAGTATCTCTTGTGGCTCAATAGTAGAAGTGCGCAGTATCTGGCTCCGAGCAGCAGGTTCCGAGAAGTTATGAGCGTTTTTCAAGCTTCGCGAAAAGGTACCCATCAGGAATTTTTTTGGGTGTTTCAAAAAATTTTCTCGAATATTGCTCAAAACTTGTGTGTAAGGGTAATCTAGGGTGGTGAACACGAATTTAGAGTTTATCTGCCGATTTTCCAAAGTTTTCGACTAAATTCGTTCAAAAGCTCCGATCGGGGGAAAAATTGAGGGCAAAATGTGACTTTTGACGATTTCCGGAACGCTACGATAAGAATGGCTCAAAATGTCTCTCTAGGAGTTGTTTGGAGTGCTAAACAAGAATCTGGAGTCCGTTTATCGATTTTTTACAGATTACGGTAGATTACGGTGGGTATACGGTAGTTTGATGAAAGTCTCAGATTTGACTTAAAATTTGTGTACGGGGGTTATTCGGGGTGGTGAACACGAATTTAACGTCCGTTTGTCGATTTTCACAGTACTAAGATGGGTGTCGCATCTTTAATGACATGGGACCTACCGTAACCTACAGCAAACCTCAGAGATTCGAGAAACGGACTTCAGATTTGTGTTCACCACCCTAGATTACTCCTACATACAAGTTTTGAGCAATATTCGAGAAAATTTTTTGAACCACCCAAAAAAAATCCTCATGGGTACCCTTACGTTTTCGCGAAGCTTGAAAAACGCTCATAACCCGTCCCTCATACGATGGCTGCTTGAGTTATGAAGCAATGTTGATTAGGAATGCACACCCACGTGATGTACGAAGACTGCCAGAGTTAGGCGCCGGATAATTCGGACGGAGGGTGCGTGGGAAAGGTAAAGAAAAAAAACCCTTTAAATATATAGTAAAGATTCTCAGAAAGCTATGCATTTCAAAGTTCGCCAGGAGCAAGCGGACTTTTTGTTCAAATGTCGTAAAGTTAAATTTCGCCATGCTTCTCGGACAAAATAGCCAATGACTGCATGAATGAGCGCGACATGGTGAGGCCGCCGGAGACCACTTGAACGTTGTCCACTGATTGAACTAGAAACTATCAGGCAACTATGCATCCTCTGTCATCGTGCTGCCGCTAATATGTAGTAATGTGGGTGACTGCGCGATTAAAAGATGTACTTTGCCCAGTACTTCAACATTTCTTGAGCGACTAGATTAATTTCAGGATCACGATGATGGTCATACCAGTTAGCCAACACAAGCTAATAAAAATTCGGAGAATCAACAGAAGGAAGCTGACGCGACTCGCACTGTACTGTTCCTTTGGAGCATGCATAAGCAGCATCGCCAGTAAGTTTTTGGAGGTTCTCCTACATAATACATATTAAAAGATAAGTAAAGTCTGTGCGAATGGGACTGTCCGCCCACACGGTCGGTGTTCGTGCCAAGCGGCTTCGAATACATTTCTGCACAAAGCCTGCAAGGGCTGCAAACTGCTGCCTGGAATATTATCTACTATTCGCTTACCATTACAGCTAATCTGTTTAAGCCCTGAAAAGAGGTATGGCTCAAGGGGTCTGCAGAGTTCAAGTTGCGGCGTTGCTCGCAGCGACGAACAATGCTGAGTGATGCAATATCGATCACTTTCGGCGACGGGGGCGACCGACGCGGCGTGAAGGGCGACGAGGGGGGATCACAGAGTGTTTTGACGCCACGACGGCCCCAACGTGCGGCGATCGACGCCGCTTCAATAATGTTCGAAAACATTTTTGTCGCCGTCGACTAGTGAAAGTCCTGCGTCAAATCCGACATTTGCGTATCGCAATTGCGGACAAGACAACAGTTAGCCGTCGGCAATTTCACACGAACGCTTATTTTTCAATTTTTTCTACTCTGTTTTCGTCCATCTAGTGCATACTTCTTCCTTAAATGATCCAAGCTCAGTTGAGGCACCAATAGAAGATTTTTGGCCTAATATTTCGGAGCGGGGAAACAGAAAAAACGCATTCATTTCGAATTTTCGCTTACCTAGGTGTGAAACCCTTCGTAGGGAACGTTTCGCATACACATGAGACTTCATTAAATCTCCGGGACAGCCACCACACCTCACCCATTATATGATTGCAAATTTCTCTGCCCGCCCCACAATTATGCGTGACATTTTCCTGAAGCGAACATTTTTTCTGAACTTCATTTTGGAATATGAGCGTCTACTCTGATGACACGTGAATTACGAGACCATAACGTCGTGTAAGTCATCAATTCCACACGGGCGTGAGCCACCACACCTCACCCGGAATAACCACCGACACCAAAATCGACGCCGGTAAACTCTGGTATCCACCTTCATCGGTTGCGGCGACAAGATTGGCTCGCGCCCCCAGTCTGACGCTCGGCGACCGGTCGCAGGTCGCTGGAACTCTGCAGACCCCTTTAGGCCCCCCCTACACGCACGCTGACGGCTTGAGCGGACACTTATTCGACGAGACGTTAAACTTAGTGTGCTATTTTAGAAGCTCTTTCATTTAATCGTTAGATAGCGGATATGCTGATTTTTCTATACTTTGACGGATAATTTTCGAAGCAATCTTTCGGTCTGAATGATTATTTGAGTTTAACAGAGAAGGGGGAAGTGAGAAAAGCAAATTTCGAAAACTAGGAATCCGACCGAAATTCTGAGAGAAGGTTGAAATTTTCTGAAATCAGGGTTTTGGGGAGGTCAAAGTGGATGAACCTTGTTGAATGATCAACATTCAGAGGCAGTGCTGACGATGGAAGGCTGTTCGTCTTTAGCAGAATCGTAAGCTTTAGGTCCCTCTGAGCCGAGTAAGAACGGAATTAGGACGAGAAACGGCCAGCAAGAGGGTGAAAATCTTGTGGACCAGCCGACCCATTGGATCACCGCGCCCACGTCATACAACAGTTCTCCTATGTTCGTTTCACCACAAAAACAAATGCCGTATAGTTGTACAGGAACGAAATTTTCGAAAGATTTTCCAAAATTTTTTTCGTTCGTTTGCGTTCGTTCGAAAATTCGTCGAACGAAATATTTTCAGATTCCGTTCGCTCGAAATTTCGTCGAACGAATTTTTTTCAAATTTCGTTCGTTCGAAATCCGATTTTTGGAATTTTTTTCGAAATTCGTTCGTTCGAAATACTTCCGAACAAATTTCGAGAAAAAATCAATATTTCGATTAGTTTCGAATTTCGTTCGTTCGACCTCCGAAATTTCGAAAGTTTTTCGAAATTCGTTCGTTCGAAATTTTTTCAATTTTCGTTCGTTCGAAGTTGTTTCGAACAAAATTTTTTTCATTTTTCGAACGTATTTCGAAAAATGAACGAAAGTATTTCGAACGAAAAAAATTTGATTTTCGTTCGTTCGACATTTTTTTTTCGAAATTGTACAACTATAAAATGCCGAATTTTTGAATATTCTTTGTCGCGAAAGATTCCAACATCCGAGCGTGTGCATTGGCCATCAGATGTTTGAAGAGTTCTTGGTACAAGAAACAGAAAACTAAGGCAATGACCTATGCATCCTGGAGCGCGAAACCATTTCCGACGTTAGGTATGACGTTTTGTCTGCAGTCTCCCGAAGCACACCAGACAGGCGTAATAGAAATTCTCAGAAGCTTCTCTGAACAGTTCTTCCCTGATATTTGAGAGTCCTGTGGGCAGAAATCGACGCGAAAGCACTGGTAGCCGCAAAATCGACGCGAATCCTCTGCAAGGTGTCTGCCGCGAATTCACCGCGGAAGTGCCGCGATCACACCGCCATCATTTGAATGAGAGCGCTCTGGTGTCGCAGCAGATATGACTCAGTCGATAAGGTGGCGGAATAGAAAACGATGGTAGAGGGTTGAAAGGAATCTAATCTTGGTACGCGTTGGTGAAGTCGCGGCGTAATCCCGGCAGTAGTCCTCCACTGCCGCATTTTGCCATCTCGCTTTCCATGCAGAATCCTTGTATTGCCGTTTTTCCGCGCGGTCAAAGCACTGGGATAATGGCGTAATAGAAAGTAGTCTTGAGTATACCGCGAGTCCGCCTGGAATCCGGGCTCCGGTTCGGCAACAACGCAGCACTTTTCCGACTGGTTCTCGGTGAAATTCAGGCAATTTTTGTCAGAATACCGATTACAGGCAGTACGACGAACAGCTGGCTATATACCTCGGAAGTCTTGAAGTACTATGTTCTCCCCAACAACACTCAAGGATTCGACGACTCACAGAACGATCCCGTCTTTTTCAAAAACGCCTCTTTTGGACCATGGAAGTTCTGCTGGCTGGACCGTGGGTTTGACGTATTCAGATTTGATCTGCACTTAAATTCTTGAGAATGTGAAGAGCCTTAGCCAGTTTTACTTATGTGGATTTCAATGCAACAAATTCTATCAACGATTTCATTGATGATCTAAAAAACGAGAAATTTTGAATCGAAAACTTGTTTTGAAATGCAAGACAGGCTTATTAGGGTTTCAGAGCTGTAATTCTGTATAGTGCCGTGATAATCACTTTTTTATCGTTATAGCAATGACCGAGTTTCACTGCAATAGTGTCCAGTTCCTCATAGATGAAGATCCTAGCGATGTGACTACGTCTGTCCAACGTGAGTTAAATAGAGAGAATTTGGGTAGTTACTCTTCACTGGGTGCAACAGAAGACACTGCCCACCTCTGTTTGACTGCTGGTCAGGCAAATATAGAGCGAAAGGTGGGGAGACATCCACAAAATGGGTTAAAGGCAGTGTTCACGATAACAAATGTGTTTCAGTTTCCATTAAAAATGGGAAGTGGAGAGGCACACTGTAACGTTAACGTCGAAAGAAAACATGAAAACGAGCCAGGAAGAGCCCCAGAAGAGCCCGAAGTTGCCACTTTGAGCGCACGGCAAACCCCAAAAGCGCAATGCCCGCCCACCGACGTGAACAAATAAATGCTCGAAATCATGGGATGAGCGATGGTTTCCGATCAAAAGCCCCGTTCTTCCCTTCATTCTCAACTTCTCTCTTTATTCAGGTCAGCTCGCATACATCGGCTGCAAAAGACGGAGGTTACAAGCCTCGGACAACTCGTCCACCATGTTTCCATAGCTCAATCTTTGAGGGACCATACCTGCGTTCACAGAAGGTCTTGTACCATTCCAGAGATATCATTGGACTAAGCAAGGGACCGTTTTCAAGATGGGTGAAAAAACTGAAAATGATTTTCATTGTAAACATTACCTTTAAGTAAACGGACGAAATTCGCCGCGAGCAAGTCGCGAACATACCGCGAACCTCCTGTTTGTCGCGAATCTACCGACCTGCCACGTACCTGGAAACCACGGCGGACACCTCGTCTCTGCTATCCTCAGTTTTGAGCTTTGAGGAACCCAGTCTCTGCCGTGAATCTGTACGCAATGGGGTCACGATAGGAGTCAGTTTTCTAGTTTTCGATGTTTTTGAGTACGTAAGTCCACGAAGCAGGGGTTAATAGGGGAAGTCCCCTCTGACTCTTCAATACCGGAGAAGAACTGTTAAAAAACCCTGAAACATTTAATTACACCTGTTTGATATGTTTCGGAAGACTGCAGACAAAGCGTCAAACCTGACGTCGAAAATGGTTTTGCGTTCAAATTTTCGATTCTGTTTTCTGTTTCTTCTACCGAAAACTCTAAAAATAAGATGTGCCAAAGCACATGCTGGGATGTTAGAACCTTTCCCGATAAAGAATATTCAAAAATTCGGTGCCTGTTCCTTCGCCGAAAAACTGTTATGTGACGTGGGCGGGGTTATTCAGTGGGTTGGCTGGTCCACGAGATTTTCCCCCACTTCCTGCCCGTTTTTCGTCGTATTTCCGTTCTCACTTTATTTGGAGGTACCCAACGCTTACATTTTTGCCAAAAAAACGGTCAACTTCTCATCAAGAACACTGCTTTCAAAGTCAACTTAGTCGATTGTAGGACTTAAAAGCAGTGTTC
Organism: Aplectana chamaeleonis; assembly: GCA_029168955.1. Classification (NCBI taxonomy): domain Eukaryota; kingdom Metazoa; phylum Nematoda; class Chromadorea; order Rhabditida; family Cosmocercidae; genus Aplectana; species Aplectana chamaeleonis. The sequence continues at coordinate 480,063 of JAPDOI010000233.1, forward strand.
ACAATGGAAAAGTTGCCTTTTTTTGGTTCAAACGTAAGGTTTGGGTCCCTCTGAGAAGAACAAGAACGTGAAATACGACGAAAAAGGGCCAGGAAGTGAGTTGGGTGAAAATCTGTTGGGCCAGCCTACCCATTGGATCATCCACGTCATATAGCAGTTGTCCTGCGTTCGTTTCACCAGAGGAAGACTTGCCTAATATTTTTAGTATTCTTTATCGCGAAAGATTCCAACATTCAAGCATGTGCATAGACCTATATTATTTTGAGAGAGTTGTCGGTACAAGAAACAGAAAACGAAGCCACTTACCTAAGAATTCTGGAGCTCAGAACCATTCCCGTTTAGTTTGACGCTTTGTCTGCAGTCTCTCGAAACACACCATACAGGCGTAATTGAATATTTCAGAAGTTCCTTTGAACAGATTTTCTCCGGTAGAGTTCTGTGAGTACCCTTTCTTATCAAACTCTACTTCGCTGGCTTACCTTCTCAAAAACGGCGAATAGTAGAATACGGTTTTTTAACGTGAGCGTCGCCTTTAACAAAAGAAAGTGCAATGTGACTTTGTTTCAGAGTCGGTTCGTCGCGCTTTCATCTTCATGATGATAGGAGCCTCGCTGGACGTAGTCGGATTGATTCTTGCCATCATATGCACACTGCTACCGAACCCATATGCCTCTCTATTTGCCTCTACTATTGTTCACATTAATGCAGGTACTGCATTAACACAAGTTAAAGCCATGGAACACCTTAATCTTCAACGCTGAAAACTATGAGTACAATATTCATGAGTAGCTTCACTGAAAACGAGCTCCGAGATTCACCGCAAACCAGAATCCTAACGAGAATTTGACGCGAAATGAGCGCAAGCCGCAAAAATGACGCAAACTCATCGCTATTTCACAGCGAGAATGGAATCAATTTGCCGGAAAACTGCCAAGATGCGACTTTCGCGGAAATACCGGTGAATTGCCTGAAAGTCAGCCATCATTGCAGGAAGGGCGCCCTTGTGCAGCAGCAGAAGTGGCTCAGTCGATAACGCGGCGGACTATAAAGCGGCAAGGGTCCATGGTTCGAATCTTGCTAAACAGTGGCAGCAATCGTAGCCGGTTCCCGGCAAAATTTCATCATTGCCAAAACGGCAATGGGATCTCGGCGAAATCCAGGCAGATTCTACCCCGAGTCTGTCGCTTCGATTCGGTACCGAGGCGGCAGGTTCTCAACAGGATCTCAGTAGAATCCAGGTGTTTCTTCCCAGAGCTACAGCACTGTCAACTCCTAGCTCATTTCGTGCGCCGCTGAGTTGTTTTCAGTGAACTACATGAAGCTTTTCAAATATGGTGACACGATTTCAAATCTCATCCCGTCAACATACTGTGCTTCTCTGGGCCCAATTCCGGTCCGCAATTGCGTCTCGACACGCTTTGCGGCCGCGCGCATTTGAGACGGAAGTTTCCAGCGCTGGAGCCGCCGATCTGTTGACTGTAGGTGGGTTTTAGAAACTGGAAAATAAACAAAATTGGAGAAAACTGTATAAAAAAATCATACCGTGTCGGCTTTGGCGCTGGAAACTCGACTGACGCCAGCGCGCGCGGCCGCAAAGCGTGTCAAGACGCAATTGCGGACCGAAATTCGGCCCAGATAAGCCAGTACAATACCCGCACTAAGTTTTGTAAAAACGGGGAGCATCTGGCGAACTTGGCAAAAAATGTTCTATGCATTCAACTCTTTTGAACGAAGACTTTTTTGGATTCTGAAAACGCTATCATATTCACAGATCAAATTGCTACCTAATCATGTGACATGTGGGCCAAAGTTCTCCAAAATCGCTCTGTTTTTTAGAGGAAATAATATTTGCAACAGTTTATCAAAAAAGTCGCGCGCGGCGAAGTGCGGCGAAACTTTGAGTAGTATTTGTACAAATATTTGAAAAGCAATCGGTATGCTTCCTTCGTAGATGAGGTGCAGGTGAGAGAATGGCAAGGTTTGTGTTGGTTGAATTTTCGAAATCCTTCAATTAAGAGTCTGGGGTTTTCGCAACAAAACTCCGACTTTTCAAGTAGTTCTAGAGCGTTTTCAATGACCTACCAAAATAACATGAGGACAGGTTGCTGAATTTCAGCGCACGCACAGTTTCGTGATTTTTTGCATTCCCTGAAGACACGGGCGGTAGGTATAGTTGTACACGAACGAAATTTTCGAAAAAAAATTCGTTCATTCGAAATTTCGTCGAACGAATTTTTTTCAAATTTCGTCCGTTCGAAATTTTTTCGAAATTCGTTCGTTCGGAAAACTTTCGAACAAATTTCGAAAAAAGTTCGAAATTTTCGACGAATTTCGAAAACAATCGAAATTTCGATTAGTTTCGAATTTCGTTCGTTCGACCTCCGAAATTTCAAGTTTTTCGAAATTCGGTCGTTCGTGAGTTTTCCCAACGAAATTTTTTCAATTTTCGTTCGTTCGAAATTTTTTCGAAATTGCACAACCATAACGGGCGGCTACCTTAGTGGTCAAGAGAGGGAGAATATTCCTCATCGAATTTTGTACGTCACATTAACTTTCATAAAATTCGGTAATCGATCGATCTTTGAGAAAAGTTGGTAATATGCGTACAGGTCGATAGAAAACCTTCAGTGGCCCTTATGCTCCAAGTTTTACGCCTGTACGTCGTCAGGTAAACGAAGAAAAGTGCCACGATTTCAGCTATCTTGAACACAGACCTAGCCCAAACATGGATTTCGGCAATTCGTCCTCGCGTTTATTCAATAGAAAGTCCAAGGACTCCAGCTATGACACGTTTTCAAGCAGACACCCTCTGCTTCAATATTATCCCATTAGAGCAGTTCTTCACGGTCACATGGGGGGACGAGCAACAATTATATACCAAAGCCGACTCAATGACGAGTTTTACAGTGAAAAAACGGGGACCGTTCAGGCTTTCGCTCACCATTTGTTTCAAAAAGCATTCTGAGCTCCGAAAATGTGTGCAGTTGGAGAAAGTGGTTGGATGAAAAGAACAGAATATACTGGGTGATCAGCGACGCACATAACGTCGGCATGGATCGTGAAGAGACTTTGCGTTCACTGTTGAAGGTTGGCGCAAACTCGGTGCCACATGCTATAACATGGGTGCACCGAGCTTGCGCCAACCTTCAACAGTAAACGCGAAGTCTCTTCACGATCCACGCCGATCATATGTAGGCGTGATAAGGCTAGAAAGTTTTGTTACTATGTTTAAAAATCACCCTGTATAGCAGATTTTCAGGGATAGCGAACTTCCTCTGCGTTATCGTGTTCATGTCCGCCGTCTCGAAGGAAGTCGGGAATAAAATTCATCCGGCCAGCGAAATGGATGATCCTCTGTTTCATTTCGAATACGGATTTTCCTTCATCCTGCTTAAAGTAGGTAGCTTCTTCCTTCCCTTTTTCTAAAATTTATTGATTACATCATTTGGATTCTTGCACTCAGAGCTCCTTCCTCCTCACCGAGTTGGCAGCACTGTTCTCAATCGTTGTATATATGGCGAAACGTGACGAACGAACATTCAATCGATACAAGATCAGAAGTCTACTGAACTTTAACACGGTAAATGGTTCAAACTTAGTCGTGATGTAAGACCAGCTTTTGATATTCATCAGTTTTACAGAGGTCAATGAGCGAGGACAAGTCGGATTCTGAATTGATTCAGGAGAGCTCCCACCATCCACCGACGCGTTTCAATCGAGGACGGCGTGCAGGGTCAGCTGCCGCCATAGCTCGTAGCTCGCAAGTTTTCTCTGTTCTCACGAGATTCGCGGAGCGCACAGACCCATCAAAATGAGGGTCTACGACTAAATTGGAGATAGTAACGGAAATAAAAAGAAAACAACTGGAAGACGATGCTCGCTGGTACTCTACACATTTAGAATATGCAGTCCAGTGTTGTCTGACGATCGTGCTTCAATTTCGGCAACCGGTTCGCCATTGTCCAAGCAACATGACAATGGAGCCAATGGTGTACCACAAGGCCCGGGATTATTATTTCTTCCAGGGTTCTTCGCGGTTAGTTTTTGTACATTATGCGTCCACAATGTATTTCAAGATTTTAGCTATGCCCCCTCCACCCCCCCCACCTCTCACACCCTCGATGTTTCTCGCCCTCTGTTGACCCCGCCACCAACGGCCGAGGGTTGATGTCTCAATGCACAAAAAATGGAGTTGACCTGTGTTTTCAGTTCAAATTCCAATCGGGACCACTTCGCTTGAATGGGTTGTCGTGAAGTTTTGAATTGGAAAGGACGGGTCAACTCTTCCGATTCCGTGCATTGAGGCCACAACCCAACAACCTAGTCGTACCAGGTTGATGCGTACGCACAAATCAGGTGGAAAGTGAAGTGCAGAATACGCACCTGATGAATCCGTCTGCGTCTGTCCGTAGCCCACCCGGCCGATATTCACCTCTCACACACTAGCCCAGTCGAAAAAGGTGCACCCCTTTGGAGACGTTCCAAGACCGGATTCATCATTGCGATAACCCTGGGTCTCCGATTTGGGTTGTGACTCGATACTTCGTTACTGATCTCGGAGAGTGACCCGTGGTCACTCTCTGGAAGACTTCGCCAAGGAGAAATATGTCCGCAGGGATAGATATGGTGAAGACTGTGTTGCAGAAGCAACCATGCGGTTGGTCGCACCTGGAATCGCCTTTCTGGTATGGATCAGAACAGCCTTTTTCCTCCGACCTAAGCAAGAAATCCTGTGGTTTATGCAGGTCGGGTAGCAAGAATTTCCACATATTTCCACCATCTGGAGCTAAAAATTCCAGTGTTTGGTGAAATATCTGCGTCTGCTGTCGTTATCGGAGCCAAATTCCGGCCCGCCTTTGCGAGCAACGGCTGTTGCATCACGCAACAGGTTGATAATCGTGCTGGGATCCATTGGTCCCGGAACGATTCACCTTTCAATATTACGTGTCGCGTGATGCGAGAGCCGTTGTCCTCAAATACGGACCAGAATTTGGCTCCGAGAGCGACAGTTAGTCTGGATGTCACCGAAACCCTAGGAAAGAGTGGAGCTTTGGGATGATACACCACACCTGATATGAAGATTAGAGACGGACTAAGGAAAATACCCTGACCTCTATCGGTGCAGAATTCTAGGGTCAGCATAATGGTTGGAGTGAAAGTTTCCCGCCCCTTGACTTTGACGATTTTTAAACCTTTCAGCGTTAGTACTTCGGCCAAATGTGATATGCCGATAGGAAGCACAAACTCTTTTCTATCTAACGTTGCCTTCCGATGATTGGGCCAAAGCGTGCTCATTTGAGAAATATATGCAATAATTGAGTGGTAATCTCCATTAGTGAGCATCTTCGAGTGTATTTTCTATTTACTTTGAGGTAAACCATCAAACCCGCTAGAGTTGACAGGATATATTTGAGTCACATTAGCTAGTTGATAGTTTGCGGAAAACTTCGACAGGGCGTAAATATTTCACTTTTAACGGATTTTGTGATACTGAAGCTGTCTTTTCTTGCCCATTCGAGAAGTTTCGACCTGAAAGCTTCAAAGTTATGAATAAAGGGCAAGTCCCACCCCACTAGTATTTTCTTTTCCTATTATCGATCTTTTTTTTTTTCGATAAATCGATTTTCGCCATTTTTATCGCTCTTCGAGAAAAAAAACGAGAAAAAATACTATTGAGTGGGGACTTGACCACTATATTTAACTTTGAAGGCTTAACTCCCCGGATGGGCCAGAAAATACCAAAGCTGCGAATTCACAAAATCCGCTGAAAACCAATAATTACGCTCCGTCAAAACTTTCCGCAAACGTTATCTAGTTCTAAGCTGGCTTAAATGTGCTGTTAACTCTGACAGCCTTGATGGTTCAGCTCAAAGTAATAGGAAGCACTCAAAGATGCTTAGTACTGGATTACCATTGAATTATAGCATATATTTCGCTAATGAGCAGGCTTTGGCCCAAGTGGAACGCAGAGTTAAGAGAGAAAATGTGTTTTCGACCAGTATATGGCCCTCGGCCAAAGGACCACCGCTGAAAAGTCCAAAAATCGTCAAATTCAAGTGGCGCGAAACTTTCGCGCCAAACTATGAGTTTTTACTTTTAGGTAGGGAAGTGACCGCAGATATTTTTCATTAAAGGTTCGGAGCAGGCAATGGGTGGACACGGTGACGCGACTTTTCACCTTATAAATCACGCATTTTAGACTGCTCAAAGCAACGGCTACCGAAGCAGAACAGAGAGTGCTGCAAACGACGACGTAAATGTTTGATGGATGTCACACAACCCCAGCATCGAAGCATTTCCTGTACTACATACTACATGTGCTCAATACAATAAATGTACTCCAGTAACACCAACCTTTCATGGCAACCAACAACAATAACAAGTCAACAACAAGTTACACCTTAACAGCATATCTTCTTTGAGGGAAAGCTATCTGCTTCTTCTTTTCTTTGGAGGTCTTAAGGCTTGCCTCGTGCGTCGTTAGCCTGCGGCGGATAGCACGCGTCTTCTTCTTACGCAGATCGATGGGCTTGTATTTAGACGTCTGAAGATGAAAAATAAATATGCGAGCCCCATGATAATCACGCGCATCGAAAGTCGATTCCGGCTATGTGTTTAGTAGGAGCAAAAATAGCCTAGCAAGGACCACCCACAAGGTTTGGGGTACCAAAATAGCGTCCCCATAAATATATAGCCGACTAAACATGGCAGTAGGATGCTATGTGGTATGGGGGGGGCACTGCGGCATGTTGCACATGGCCACGCCCATTTCACTGTGCCGCACTAAATTTGAGCACCTACTGTGCTTCTCTGGGCCAAATTCCGGTCCGCAATTGCGTCTACATACGCTTCGCGGACGCACGCGCTCGAGTCAGTCGAGTTTCCAGCGCCAAAGCCAACTCGATATGGCTTTTTTATTCAGTTTTTTTTTTCCAATTTTATTTAGTTTCCAGTTTCTAAAACCCACCTAGATTCAACAGATCGACGGCTGCGGCACTGAAAACTCTTCCGACTCGAAAGCGCGCGGCCGCAAAGCGTGCCGAGACGCAATTGCGGACCGGAATTTGGCCCAGAGAAGCACAGTACCCGGGGTTTCCCTCCTCTGCCAAATCAGGAGAGCCATTTCGGCACGAAAAAATGGGCGTGACCAGGTGCGATACAACAGTGCCCCCCAAGCCACATAGCACCAGCAGTAGGGTCCGGAAAAAAGCACATCGCAATTAGGTATACTTCCAAAGATGTTCTCAAATTTGAGTTTGTAGTTGCAACCCATGTAACCCACACAGAAAAATTGTTAACCAGATCTGAAGATCTGAGACTTGGCCAACAAACCGCATCCCCAACGTAAGTTATTCTAATCTGTGGACGTGATGAAACCCTAACTTCTCCGTTTTTCGGATAATTCGATCCCGCCAGGTCTCGGGAACGTCATAGCCCGGTGTTTCACCAACCCAAACCTCCCAACAAACGGGGAATCCCTTCCCCTTCGGAAATCTAGAGAGTAAAAGGCTCTGGGGCTTTATATCTCACTCGAAGTCGGATTAGTATCGGGTATATCGTGCGTAATACGAAGAACCCACCGCATACAACTTTCGGAGCTCCTGCTTCTGAGTCTGATGTATGATCGTCTGAATGCGAGCAATATTCTTCGTAATAACCCTGATCTTACACAGTTTGGCTGGTGCGCCACCGGTGACCTTTGCAACCTGAAGGGCAAGAACACTTAAAAACAGAGAAAGGCGAAGGAATGAGCACACGTCAGAGTCAGGAATAGCAACATATAGACCTTTTGATCTTGGTAAAGCCGCGACCCCCCCCCCTTGGTGAACAAAACTTTCAGGATGCGGGAAGGGTGGCAGTACGCCGCTCGGCGAGGACACGCGACGCGAGCTGCGTCGCGACGTACCACCTTCGATTCATTGTTGTGTCGTGGAGTCAACATAAGTAGGGTGACTGCACTCTAGTTTAAGAAGCGTCTATGGATGCTAGGATATCCTATCTTATCACATATAACCCAAAAATGAAAAATTCTTAGTGATCCTAATTGGATAATGTTCTCACACGTTCTGTTCCGCTCTTGATTCTGACGCCAGAGGGGAAGATGTCGAAGAGTGGGCTGAGGAGTGTGACCTGGTTATCCTCAATGATGACCAGCCCACTCGTCTCCCTGCCAACGGCCGACCTTCTAGCCCAGATATCTCTCTTGTGTCATCCAATCTTTCTAATGCTTGCACGTGGTCCACATCCACAACTCTCTCCAGTGATCACATTCCCGTCTTTGTCTATATTGATCTCTCTGACTCTCTTGCCCCTTACTCTGGTTTTCGTCATCGTACTTATCTTAATTTAGGCCTAGCAGACTGGACCCTGTTCAAAGATGTTGCACTCCGCCATGCGGTCGACTACCCATGGAATGGTGATGTTCATCAGAAAGAGGGCCATCTAACAAGTGCCATCCGCAAGGCCATGAAAGCAGCAATTCCTGAGGATCGTGTCAAGACCTTTTTTCCAAATGTCAGCAGGGAAATACTGCAGAAGATAAGAACCAGAGATGAGAAGAGAGCCGCAGACCATCTAGACCCGGAGATTGCTGTGCTGGATAATGAGATCAAGCAGAATCTGGATAAGAGCAAGGAGGAATGCTGGGAGAAGTTCACTGAAAAGCTGAATTTCAAGGCGGACGGAACTACGACGTGGAAAGTCTTGAGGAAAATTTCCGGAAAGTCCGCTCCCCCGATGAGCTCCGCTATTGAGTTCGAGCAGAACATCTTCAAATCAGGGAAAGCGGCTGCTTACGCACTCGGCAAGAACTTTTTCATCACACGCACCAAGCGAGGCGTGCAAAACAGAGTCACGGTTAGAGAGCTGAGCCGGTTGCCGCTCATGAACGCTTCTGAGGCCTTTACTCTCACACAAGTTGAGGAGGCTATCAAAGAAATGCGGAATTCGAAGGCTATCGGACCTGACGGTATCTCCCCAGCCATCCTGAAGAAGCTTCCCACGGAACTTCTACCGATGCTTGCAGATATCATTAACACTTCTTTCCGGGCCTGCACTCTACCCCAAGCTTGGAAGACAGCCAATGTGATACCGTTGCCAAAGCCAGGCAAGTCCCAAAGCACGGCGAAAGGCTTTCGACCAATAAGCCTGTTATCGCCCGTCGCTAAATTAGCTGAAAAGTTGATCGTGACGGACCAAGCTGATCAAAATGAGCGACAGCAGCATCAGCATGGGTTCAGGAAACTTCACTCTACTACTACTGCTCTATTGGAGATCGTGAGCTTTGCGGTCGTTGGGTTCAACATGAGAAAGCCCCTGAGAACGGTGGCCGTCGCCCTCGACCTGAGCAAAGCGTTTGACTCTGTTAACTTGGGACTGCTGTCCGAGAAACTGCTCAAGTCGTCGCTACCATCATGGCAGAAGCGATGGATTGCAGCTTTCACAAAAGGCCGCCGGGCTAAGGTTCTGTTCCAGAATCACGTATCCGATAGCATTCCAATAGCAGCCGGTGTTCCGCAAGGCGGAGTGTTGTCCCCTGCCCTATTTAGCCTGTATCTTGAGGACATCCCCGAGCCTCCCAATGATGTAAAGATTGTTATGTATGCCGACGACATCACCATCATGTGCCAGGACCGTGACCTGCAAATAGCCGCTAACAAGATCAGCGCCTATCTCGTCGAGTTGAAGCTCTTCCTCGATGAAATGATGCTCACAGTCTCTGCTGCAAAATCCTCTGTTTCAGTGTTCACAACAAACACCAAGGAACACAGTGCCCATCCAGATGTCAAATGGGATGGTAACCTGTTGCCAGCAGCCAAATTCCCCAAGCTGCTTGGCCTTATTCTTGACCCGTCACTGAAGTTCCAAAAAACGCGGAACAGAAACAAACAGTCGTCAAGGCTAGGCTTAATATCTTGAGAGCTCTCAGAGGAACATCATGGGGAAGCAGCCGAGAGACAATATTGAGAACCTACAGAGCAATACTTCAGCCGGCTCTGGAATATGCGGCACCAGTGTGGCAGCACCTGGTGTCTGACAGCTCCTGGAATAAGCTGCAGCGTGTACAGAATGCTGCGCTTAGAATTGCTACCGGTTGTGCAAGGAGCTCCCCAATAGAACATCTTCACGCGGAGGCCTGCATATTGCCGGTCAAGGAGCATTGTGAACTCCAGGCACAGCAAGATGTATATTAATGTTCTGAGACAGCCGAATCATCCAACAAAGAGAATCATGAAGCCCATAAGAGAGAGGTCGATTAGGACGCCGTTCGCCGATGCTCCTCGTAAAGTTGATGCACAGAGATGGGCCGACTCCAACATGGAAAGGCTTCGTCTTCTGCGTGAGGAGCACACCCAGTTTGTTCGAGGATATCTAACGAAGGCGGCTATGAACCCTATCTTAGGAGCAGTGCCGCCTCGGGTTTGCGAGTCCGAGTCTCAACTCGGCAGACGAGCCAGATGTGCTCTTGCCTCGCTGCGCTGTGGTCACTCTATACTGCTAATGTCTTACGTCAACAAGATCGACAGCAGCCGACCAGACGCATGCCCGGACTGTGGTGCTCCCGGACACGACACGGCGCACTTGTTCATGTGCCCGAAGAGACCTACCTCCTTGACCACAATGGACCTTTGGACGAATCCTGTCAAGGCCGCCCAGTTCCTCAACCTATGACAGAAACCACTTCGAGGCTGCAGAAGAAGAAGAAGAAGGATAATACCATATTCACAAGAACCAGGCGGCAAAACAGAATCGCTCTCAAATTACTGTTTGACGTTCGCTTCTAATAACCTCATTTCTGTTAACTTCTTGCACTTATCCTATCACATGAGTAGCAGGCGACTTCCCGAACATCCCGTTCCACGGAAATTACATAATAGACGAATGCTGGTACGCCGCGACGCGACGAACAACGCATGCTCCTCGCCGTTTACCATCTGGACGCCGCCCAAACTTTCGATATAGGACGGGCGGGAGTTTTTACGAAACCCTTCCCCTGTGGGTAAGTACTTAATCCAAAAATTTCACGACCTCCCGCCTCAAGTTCATCAGTTCTCAAATTCGGCGAGACTTCATACGACCCCCTCTGCCCCCGTTATGTCCGGTAGCACCCCGCTGGACCCTCTGAGCTAAAGATAACGTTTTCAAGAATTTTGATGTTCATTTCTTAGCCATCGTATCCACAGCGTCGTGTTACCAGTCTACCATCAAGCCATGGCAGAAGCGGTGGATAACTGCCTTCACTAAAGGACGTCGGGCAAATGTGCTATTCCAGGGACATGTTTCCAATATCATCCCCATCGCCGCTGGTGTCCCTCAAGGAGGAGTTTTATCGCCTGCACTTTTCAGTTTAAATCTAGAAGATCTGCCCGTTCCCCCTCAAGACATCAAGGTCGTTGCATACGCGGATGATATTACTATCCTGTGCCGAGATCGCGACATTAAGGTGGCCACCAGTAAGATCAATGACTACTTGATCGATTTGAAATGTTTCTTCGATCGCAAAATGCTCACAGTCTCTGCCTCCAAATCGTCCGTCACCGTCTTTTCCACTGGTAATGCAGAGCACAGTGCCCATCCTATGGTGAAATGGGACGAAACTCAATTGCAGGCCACCCGATTCCCCAAGCTGCTTGGACTCGTGTTGGAACCTTCGTTGAAGTTTCATAAGAACACTGAGCAGAAGCAAGCCACAGTGAAAACAAGACTCAACGTCCTCCGTGCTCTCGGTGGAACGTCCTGGGGATGCAATAAAGAAACGATCCTGACCACGTATAAGGCTATTGTGCAACCCGCCTTGGAGTATGCTGCGCCAGTCTGGCAGCACATCGTGTCGGAAACCTCTTGGTCCAAGCTGCAGCGCGTTCAAAATTGTGCTCTGCAAATTGCAACAGGCTGTTCTAAAAGCTCTCCAATAGAGCACTTACATGCCGAAGCTCGCATATTGCCAGTTAGAGACCACTGCCAACTCCAGGCGCAACAAATGTACATTAACATCGTGAAGCAGCCGAATCATCCTTCGCGAAGAGTACTAAACCCGGTGAGAGAGAGATGTATCAGAAAGCCTTTCGCTGATGCTCCGTCGAAAGTAGATGTGCAGAGATGGACCGAAGCACAACAAGAACGCCTCCGTCTCTTGCGCGCGGAGCATACCCGATTCGTGAAGGAACACTTGAGCAGAGTTGCCATAAACCCCATCCTGGGAGTCGCACCTCCAAAGGTCTCCGAGACAGAGATGGAACTTGGCAGGCGTGCCAGGTGCACCCTTGCATCGTTACGCTGTGGACACTCCCCCATGCTTATGTCATACTTGCATAGGATTGACAACAGCAAACATGACGAGTGTCCTGATTGCGGTAGTCAAGGGCATACTACTGCGCACCTGTTCAATTGCCCGAAAAGACCGACTACATTGACGACAATGGATCTGTGGACGAACCCAGTGCTAGTGGCCGAGTTTCTGAACCTATGACAGAACCCCTCTCTGTGGCTGCAAAGAAGAAGAAGAAGAAGCGTCGTGTTCCAAGGGGGAAGATGTGCATACGGCCCCTTTGATGAAATCAATAACAAATCGCTATGTACTTTGCCATAGCGGTATTAGCTTCGTACAAGGTCCAACCGAGGAAACGTACCCTGAGGGAAGCCAATTCCGAGCTCTGCTCTGTGAGCAACTTGATGAGATCCTCTCTCTTCTTTCCACGGAGTTCCTGGATCTTCAGCTTCGTCATGTTTTACCTGAATGAAATAGCGCTTATAACGAACTAGCCATGCGACAACTGCTGGTTTAGTTGGTGAAATCGTCATCATAAACAGATTGAGAAAAATTTCCGAGTTTCGTTATCCCTAACAATGGAAGAAAATCACTGATCAGCTATGTGTTGAACACGATTATACTAAATTCGGAGCGTAATTTATTGCGTTCATCGCACGCGCGAGCGCGCATATGCTACATCGCCTTCTCCCCGCACTTTCTCGCTAACTCTCCGCATAAGCAAGCCGACGAAACAATGTAGATTTGGCTCCGGCTCTGTTTATTTCTGAGAGCTGTACTATGTGTTCCCTATTTCGGAGCCAAATTTACTCTGTTCTTTTGCCTGCATGCGCGAAAAGGAGGAAAACCCAGCAACAAAATGTCGGGTGAAGAAGAGGCAGCATACGCACACAGACGCACGCGATGAACGCAATGAATTCAACTCTAAAATGCAAGGCGCGTAACGTTTAGGCCGGAGTGTTAGTGCACAGTCAGGTCAGGGCAGAGAAAAGGTGGAAAACTAGTTACAACATGACAATTAACGATGTTTTGCATTTTTCAGTTCCAGATTAAATTTCCGCCACATCTGAAGCTCTTCGCGCTTTCATTTTGTTTGCGGACAAACAATAGGGATTTCTTCCTCGTGGTCCCAAGGAACGCCCGCCACCCGAGACAAAAATTTTTGCATAGCAAGGTCTGCCCATGAGCCTGTCGATCACGAATCTGACCGTCATTTCTTTCAATTTTGAAGGAAAGGCTGTTCTCGTAATTGGCACCCAGCCTATAACGTCTGAAGATTTTTTTCCTGGGAGAATCAGCCATAACTCAAAAGCCCTTAATATCGCTGGCGTTTAACCAGAATCCATTCGATCCCAATATTTCTCGTGGATCATGATTTCTGGCAGAACGTTGGTTATCGAAAGGCTTTATCCTAGTGACGAGGCTGATGATGAAGTGCACACGCATTTGGACGAGATTAGGCGCAGACGACAAGTATGTCTGAGCTGGGAGTGAGATTTAGCCGATAATGACTCGCTGTCGGGTTGTGCTGGTAGGGGCTTTCATAGTGGCGTCGCTGCGAAACTCGCGTCGCCGCTTCACGAAGCGAGAAGTGCTCGTAATCTCCCACCGCTCCTACATACTCCCCGACAGCGTGTTTCGACGCGGCGCCACTCTGGAAGCCCCTAAGGCCTCTTTCAGAGTTCGATCGCCATGCGACGCGATGGGATGATAACCATGAGCATTGATCGAGATCGCGTCGCACGTCGATTCGTATCCAGAACATGCCATCGCGTCGCTGGCGATCGAACTCTGAAAAAGCCCTAACGAAGCTGGTTGTCACTTAGCTAAAGCCATGCCGCGCTACGGCAGCTAGTGTAGGGCTTTCAGATCAGGCGAGCTGATTGCGGCGATCGCCACATCGCGCGGAGGAAATGACCCCGATCAATTTTGTCGCTCGCGTCGTGTGTGACCGATTCTGAGTCATCCAAAGACAATGGTCACTTCTCCTCGCTCTGAGACGCGAGTTTCGCAGCGACGCCACTCTAAATCCCCTATTATAACCTCGATGCGGTACTGGTGGCGGTAGGAGTAAAGAGGCGAATCTGATCTCCGAGTTTGCGCTAGTATAACAGACGGCTAAGCATGGAGAACGGCATACGTCTACAAAACGTCAAGACCATGTAGAGCTGCGAAAATAATTGGGAATGTAGGGCAACTACGGAGCTTCTTGGTTGCCCTTTATTCCCTATCATTGTCGCAACACGATGAACTCTGCATGCGCCCTAGAATTTCGCAGAATTGTCGAAATTGAGGTCCAAAACCTGGCATAAACTTTCGGTCATCAATCAATAGATGGATTCAGATTTGTGATCAGCTCAAAAGCAATAAGGCACGGTGTTTTAGCGATCATAAGTTTCCTGTACTTGATGTTTAGAAACTTTCTAAGCTCTGAGCTTCGTATGCAAAAACAGCGAAAGGGAAAACGCAACAGCAGACAACTTAAAGAGAAACGAGAGCGAAACAAATTTAACGAGTTTGAGCGGAAAGAACTGCGAAAATTCGAAACGGCCGCAGCCGCCGCAAACCACCCACGCGTCGCGGCTCGCAATGGAGCGCGCAAACCCACACTCATATTCGGCAGTGCTACAAATCGATCTGTCGGATAAGTAACCAGTAATAACAGAGCCCTTTTCTGGGTACGTGGCGAAAAGCCCCCTCCCCTGCTGCGGTAGCATCCCGAATTGCTTCGATAAGCTTGAAGATCCAATGTTATTCAACGCACCTTCTTTAGGAGCTTTTGACCGTTCCTGCTTCTGCTTTCTGAAGTTTTCGCGCTGCGATCACATGAAAAATTGAATCAGAAATAAGCAGTGACAAGAGAACTACTTTTAGTCAGCCTGGCCACTTCGGATGAAATATACTTTAGTAGAACTATTTGGGACGTAGGATTTGAGTATGCTTCTCACAGCTGTCTGAAACCACGTTGTAAAAAAAGTAGTAGGCGTTCTTCAAAGCCTCCCGGTAAGGTTAGGATACCCATCAGAGCACTTTTTTTCGGATTCTGCTCAAGACTTGCATGTAGGGGTAACCCAGGACGCTGAGCACGAACGTGGAGCCCACTTGTCGAAATTCTGAGGTTTACCGTAAGTTAAGGTATGTAGTTGCCATGCCATGGAGGGGGCGAACCCTAACGTAATTATTTGAAATTCGACAAATGAATATCAAGTTTGTATTCAGCTTTTCGAAAAAAAAATCCGCATAATAATTTTGAGTCAAATCTGAGACTTCACCCAAACTATCGAATACCCACCGTTATCCAGCGTAATCTGTCGAAAATCGATTATCCCATTCACGACCACGCCTAATTTTGGGTGGCTGCACGTTCGGACCGCGTGCAATATTGCGTCACCGTATAACGTGTCCCACCGGTGGGACACGCTGGCATGAATAGCGTCGCACGGGTAATTCCTTTTTCTCCATTGTGTCTATACTGTAGCTAGCCACGATGGTCGGACAGTATCGAAGTTTGAGCTTCTGAGACGCTTACGTTGTAGAGAAACAGATACTCAAAACCTAAACGGGGTCAACTGAGCTGCAACGCTTCCAGAAAAGTTATGAGTTTCAAACGATAGGTTTCCACTAAGCAACCTAAAAGATAGCAATAGAAGGAAAAAGAAAATCATAAGGTGCTTCTAAAGTTAATTTACAGCCGTTTTTTCCTCTACTTCAGCCCACCTGATTTTAGAAAAGTCTAGATATGTTGTTGCATTTGACCTACTGATGAACCACAGGGTTTTTATTTAAGTCTTGGTTGGGTCAAGGCATTTATCATATGTAGGTTCGAAAGAAGTACCTTGTGGCGAAAAAATCGATTCTTGAAAAGGGTGTCCCACCGGTGGGACACGTGGTCCAAAGTGGTAGTCAACGCGTGTCCCACCGGTGGGACACGTGGTCGTGAATGGGTTAACGAACCTCATATTCGTGTTGAACACTCTAGGTACCCCCCCCCCTATGAAAGATTTTGAACCACACCTTGCATTTCGGAACTCGGTGAAAGTCGCGGTTTAGCTTAAACATTTCACTGATGGGAGGCATTGAACGATATTGGTTGAGTACTTTAAAACCGCCAAATAAACCTCAGATTCGTGATCGGCAGCCCAAAGAATCCCCATAGCGGAGTTTCGAGTCAAAATTGAAACATTTTTTTCCAAACACTCCAGAACTCCCTAATTGATATAAGGCTCGAAAACAGTCCTACAAATCCAAAAAGGCTATTACTCTATGCTAAGTTCGAAACATGGCCGTTCACCCAAACTTCATCTGGCAACGTTATCTTGGGAGCTGAACATTGTGAGGTCCATTTCCAGCTTTTCGAATTATTATCTGCGTTTTGGGAGGTGCACTGGGTACGAAAGTCAGGGGAAAACCTTCTTAGTGGCTTTTGGCAGCTGAGAATGGCTTAGATGGACCCTACGTTCAAAACATGGTTTTAGGAAAGAGCATTTCATTTGAAATGCCAAGCTGATTAACCGTCATTTTGTTATGAGTAATTGATGAGTATAAATTACCATTGACGCCAAAATATGTAGATACCTACTGAGATGAATCAACAGCGCTGTAATATGGGTTTGATTTCTGTTGACACTTCAAAATGGTTGAAATCCTTGCTGACACACACCTATTGACTTCAGAATCAAAGTTGGCAATTTTTGTTCTCATTATTGCTGAATCGTCAGCTATAATTTTCCACGATAGCACCTGTAGAGTCTTTTTAATCGATTTAGTCTGGTGAATAGACGCGGCTACGACGGTAGATCGCCGCGCACGATCGAAACCCCGTAGGGTGGCGATGCCGTTACCTCCGCATGGCGATCTTCCTGGTCTATGCGTCAGACTAAATCTCTTACGGGAACCATAAGTATAATTTTTTCTTATTTTTTGCTGCATTGAGGATCAGATCTAGGCCTCCATTGAGAAAAAATACTAATTTTTTCTATCCCGGCTCTGCCTTTAACCGGATGAGGAGAACGTCTCTCCCGCTTCTCTAATTCACAGAAGTATTTTTTGTGCTGGAAAGGATTTGACTCAATTCATACTTTTAAACGTACCGATAGGCGATAAGGAGCATGAAATAGCACAAATGAGGGTATCAAGATCTATTTTTGACAAGACAAACGTTAGAACATCAAAAGGAAATTTAAAAAAAGTCTCTTGGAAGAAAGCATGGAAATCAGTAGTGTGGGAATGCTCACAAAGGTGGTCACTGTGAGTCGTAATAGGGTTCATTCTTGCAATTCAGGCGAGAAACAGGTCGAGTTAGCCAAAAAAAGTTA
The DNA here is from genome assembly GCA_029168955.1 of Aplectana chamaeleonis. Lineage (NCBI taxonomy): Eukaryota > Metazoa > Nematoda > Chromadorea > Rhabditida > Cosmocercidae > Aplectana > Aplectana chamaeleonis. The sequence continues at coordinate 497,646 of JAPDOI010000233.1, forward strand.
CTTACGTTTGATCGGTAAAAATTTCGGTAAATTTCGAGATTTTTCAGGTAAATCGGTGAATAAAAGTTCACCGAAAAATACCGGTAAATCCGAAAAATCCGTAAAATGGTAAACGGTAAATACACACCCCCTCGGCACGAATCGCACTGATACTTTGCGTTCCTTTGCATTGACGCAAACACAGTGCACTTCTGTTATAACCTATGCGCACTGAGTTTGCGTCAAAGCGCTGTTAGAGAAGCAAATTATTGGCACAATCCATACAGACTGTAAGCTTTGGCTGATGCTCTCAAAATATATCGCCGTCGCCGCAAGCCTGCTTTCGATTTTCACAAGCCTAAGTGTGTCATAAACCGGCTAGCTGATCAGTCGAAGCTATGGCAGCTGAAGAATATTACAAGAAAATCACTGCTTATTCTTGATTAATTACCAACATTAGAGCTTTTCACGTTTTGAAATTGTTATGCTTTCCGTGAGCGAGACTATCAGCGACCATAGTCGTTTACACTTCCGCGGCCGAGCTAGGTGCAATTCTTTAACACTGATCGTACCGCGCGTCATCAACATCACAGAATTGGACTTCGCCACGCTGCTCGGCAGAAGTATAAAAGACCCTATAGAAGGGATCATCTACTGAAATCAGACAAGTTTTGCTCCCAGCGTGCAGGATTGGTCACATCAAACGCTATAGATGGAAGAGTGAGATTATTTCCGAGTCATCCGATTTCCAGTGTAAGGGGTAGGTCAATTCCAGATAGGCCGGGTAGCGCATATTTGAAAATCAGTAGAAGGGTCACCGATACACGCTCCCTGGGCAAGTCCACACGACATATATTCCAAATTCCTCTTAACTACGCAACTAAGCATTTTCATTCCTTCCTAATTTTCGAGATGGATCTGTGGGAACGTATGAAGATTGAGGAGTTTTTTTTCTATTCAAAAATATTTGCCTTAGAAGCACAAGACACCCAAAAAACTATTTTTAACATTTATTTATTTATTTATTGAGTACGCCACATAAGGTCAGCGCAATAAACATACATAAAGATAACCTACAGAGATCCTGAACCGGATCAGAGCGAAAACGAATACTATTCTTCCAACGCGGACCTAGAAGCACAAAAGCCTTTTCCCTGCATCGCGTTTGAAGCACCGAAAAACAGAAGGTACAGGCACCGGCGTAACATCGAGGTTAAGAGAAATGAAAGCTGATCCGGTTCTACAAGTTAAAGAACAGGCTCTGAGATTGCCTTTTGGCGCTAAATATGAAATCTTAATCTTGCTTCCTCTAGTCCTTGAACGACTCAGCCTATAAAATCTTGAAATCTTGGTTTTCGCAATGCCAGCTAGTAACTTAAACACCATACAAACATCGTTCAATCGTCGGCGAGATTCTAAAGTGGGAAGTTTCAACTCTCTATTCCTTACACCAGCACTCGGTATTCTGTCATAGGCCAGGGCTTGAGATCGAACATATGTTTTCCGTGTGAAATTGTTCTGGATTTTCTCAAGCTGCAGAATATCCTTTCTTTTATGAGGTGAAAAGACAGTCGCTCCACTTTCCAAAATTGGCCTGACGTAAGTTTTGAATGCTCTCAACAGCACATTTCTGTCTCGAATGGACAACGCTTTGAAAATGAGGAAAGTCTTAGAAGAAGCTTTTCTGAACAAGTACTTGTAATGTTCGGAGAAGTCAAGTTTGCTGTTGTAGTGAAAACCCAGGTCTTTAACAGAAGATACGGGATTCAGCACATGCCCATCTAGACTGTAAGTATATACATGGCAAATCCGACATGCCCAGCCTCATGAACAAAGTCTTTTCGGGAGAAAACGGTAGATTCCACCTATGAGACCAATCAAGAATCCCTTCCAATGCACAAGCCACCATTTTCTGATCTTCGCACTCAACCTTCTTATAAATCTTGATGTCGTCAGCAAACTGTTTGCACTCAACACCACAGCGCTCCAGGAGAGAGAGATGGGCCGACTCCAACATGGAAAGGATTCGTCTTCTGCGTGAGGAGCACACCCAGTTTGTTAGAGGATATCTAACGAAGGCGGCTGTGAACCCTATCTTGGGAACAGTGCCGCCTCAGGTTTGCGAGTCTGAGTCTCAACTCGGCAGACGAGCCAGATGTGCTCTTGCCTCGCTGCGCTGTGGTCACTCTATTTTGCTCATGTCTTACGTCAACAAGATCGACAGCAGCCGACCAGACGCATGCCCGGACTGTGGTGCTCCCGGACACGACACGGCGCACTTGTTCATGTGCCCGAAGAGACCTACCTCCTTAACCACAATGGACCTTCGGACGAATCCTGTGAAGGCCGCCTAGTTCCTCAACCTATGACAAAAACCACTTTGAGGCTGCAGAAGAAGATGAATAAACCGGTGTAGGTGTGCTGATACCACTGACCTCAAACAGGCAAATCTCACTGCAAGGAATTCTCTAAGAAGGCTTCTCGTATAACTGATTGGATTCTAAGGCCTCTCCAACAACTATGCCTCGAACATTATTGTGAAACCATTAGCTGTCTACTTACGGCCGCTCTCAGAATAATGCACGCAGGTTTGGTCACTCTCGCCATCACGCTTTTCAGCTCGAACGTAAATATACTGATTTAAAATGGTTCGAAGGTGGCAGGAACCCTCAAAATTTTAGGCGCGGGCCGTCAGTGTTAGCTCAAACGGGCGCTAGCCTTTCTTCTGAGTACCTGAGCTGATTGTGACTGTTTTCTGATGGAAACAATAAAATCGCTAACAAAACAAGAATTATATTTTGACCGACCTTATCAGTACACACTATCCGGATTGGGTGCAACACTAGTTGGGTGGGGGGGGCACCAAAGATTTACCCATAGGAATGAAAAGATTCGACCACGAAAATGAAAATTTCTTCTGTTATCAGATTTGTCATAACGTTATCACTCATAATTTCTCAAAAATTCCATGAGATCAGATCGATTTCTGAAAGCAGAATCATTCATTTCTCACTTGAATTCTGAGTGCCCCCCCAACTAGTTTCGCACCCCGGATTGTTTTTTTGCAAACTTTCTAAGCTCTTTGATCATATTTGTTATTCTCCTCCCAATGAATACTCGAAGAACGACAGCAGGGTGACCTTTGCACAGCAGTCTAGCTGAGAAAAAAACTGTGAACCAGTTCTCGATCGAGGTTTTTTGGCGTTTGATAGCACAATTATTCTAATTTTTAGATACATAACTATTTCGGAGAAAAAAGTATGACGAAAACGACCATGCTGGGGTCAAATCTGTTCACAAATTGTACCATTACCGAGTCCACCAACACACGGCTCAAACAATATCGCGCTCCAATCCACCGCTCAATTTAGCGCGCGATATTCCACATTTTGAAATATTGGTTGGTGGTCCTTTTTGCGCGCACATGATTAACACTTGTATCACCTTATCTAGTTATGAATGATTTATCAAGCTCCTAAGAAGGTTCTGCAGCATTTTTTTCGAATCAGCGAAGTTTCACTTTCTTTCATTTCGTATTAAGTGTAGCAAGTCATTAAAAAGCTCAGCATTTCCTCTATTTAATTACAAGACGTTGAAGCTAGGACTTTTTCAGGCGTCTATCGTTACAGACAATCGTGGCAGGACCGTTCCGCCATCCATTGGCAGCAAGCCAAGAGAGCGAAGCGAATGCCTTAGAAAATGACTTGCGACAGCGAATACGGATGTTTGGGCCCTTTTTTTCTGTTTGTCAGCAGTTTATTAGTTCGTCAGATTTCGATAAATCGAATAGACTATAAGTATAAGGCTGCAATATGGACTATTTACCCCCCCCCCAAAAAAAAAAAAAGAAAAGTGATAACAAGCTTGTGCTCAGCGTCGAAGAATACTTTTCTGTTTCGGTCAATTTAGGGTAACAGGCGTTAGTATCCTTATTCATCGACACACAATTGCCCGTAAATCAGTGTAAGAAACTCGAATTTATGTTAGGTAGCTGCCAAGGAGAAGTTTTAGGCTAGCTGTGTCATTCTCAATCAACAGAACAGGTTTGCAAGAACCCTGGCTTTGCTTTCGCGGCGGTTCGCTGCTCTTTGCTGTGTCTTAGCTTGCTGCCAGTGGATTTTCGGGTGGTCCCGAAACGAATGTCTGTAACGGTAGACGGTGACGCCTGAAAAAGTCTTAGCTTCAACGTCTTGTTATTTAATTACGTTTTTTTTTTCGAAAAGTCCCACCTGTCCTGAAATTTAAATTTTGAAAATATTAGGAAAGTTCACGCAGCCATAATCTCTACTCGTTTTGTTCTTCATCAAGGCTGCTTTTTTCCTGAATTTCGAAGAAAAACACCGGAACCATTGAGAAACGGTAATTTTTCCCGCTCACCGTTATTAACAGACCTGAAGCCTTTTATAGATGAACTCAGGAATCACAAGAAAAAACGGAAAGAACTGAGGGAAATTGAATTTTTCTTGTTATTCCTGCGTCTTCATTGTTGTTTCTCTTCGGCGCTTTCTTCAACGGTGGGTTTTCTGCGGAACTTCTTCTGTTTCACTCGAATGGCCTAGCGTTTTCCCCGAGACAAGCACAAACAACAGCGGTCCGGCGGAACACAACTACGAGTGTCTGAGCGCAGAAGGGCAAAGGAAAATTATTCGACCTATATTTGGTGCAGAACTTTCTTAGCACCAGAGTATAAAGCCTAGCTGGATCGAATGAGACCGGGCGGAGCAAGCAGCGGTTGGTCATTGCAAAATATAATAGTGATAAGGAGATTTTGACATGATAAGCCATAAGCCTCTCTTCGACCGCTCAGGTACTCAGGGGTGCGTTCCAAGAACGTCTCCACGACACCATGGGAGGACAAACAACCTTCTCATGGACGAATATGCTTTCCATGGATGCGATTTATGACTGAAAATTGCTTCCACGTGGCCGTGGTTACGTTTCCATGGACGCGTTTTGCCATGGGAATGTTCTTGGAACGCACCCCAGGACGACGGCCGGCGAACCTTTCCCAGCTGGCCCGCGGTCTCCGTCCTCCGGCCGCCCGCTTTTGGTTCGCCGGCCAGCTTCATGTCGATGGCCCGCCGACCTTTTTCAGCTGGCTCGCTGTCCTTTTCCGTGGATGGCCCGCGCTTGGTTCGCCGGCCAGCTGTATGTCGACGGCCCGCCGACCTTTACCAGATGGCCCACGATCATTATTTGTGTTATTGTTTACCTCAGGCAAGTCATCCCGGCCCCATGACGGAGAAACGCCCCGCCTCGGTCCGCCGCAGTCTGCGGTGAGGAACCACCCTCCTCACGGATCGCGGCGACCCCCCCCAGCCGTGGGGATACCCCATCCCCTCAGCAGTCAAAAATATGCTGGCCTCCGGAGAGCGACTCGAAGTCACCTTCCACGGCCGGCATTAGAATGCCGAATGAAGACTCTAGTGAGATGAGGCGCCTTTTATACCGACTGTGCACGTGATAAGCACGTTACGACGTGATCACTCGTGATCATTATCAATTGTCTTTCCAACCGGCCGAAATGAAGATGGCGTGGCGTGTTTGGTGGTTCGCGGGCGAGCCAATATCCGCGCTGCGTGTGCGTCGCATGCAGCATGGTTCGCCGCTGGCCGGCACCCTCGAAATGTGGGGCGCCGGCCGTCGCCCTGAGTACCTGAGCGGCTCCAAATGAGGGAGCTAGGCTATATGTGAGGCCTCTTCCACGGTTCGATCGCCGCGCGACGTGGCGGGTTGATAACCACGAGGCCGGGATCATACTTCCCGCGACCAGCGACGGCGATAGTGCATGGCAGGCTTATCGATTTTCGGTCGATATTGATAGTAAACATTGCGTCGCGTCGCTCGTCGCTGGAAGTATGATCCCGGCCTGAGCGTCGACCGAGATCGCGTGGCACGTCGATCTGCATTCAAAGCATGTCATCGCGGCGATCAGCGATCGCACTCTGAAAAAGGCCTAAATATGGCCCTATTCTGTTTTTGGAGACTAGGAGATTTTTTTCAGACACCTGTATGACCTGCAGCGGCGCGGAGCGGACAATGTCTGAACCAGCCGTTTCTGGAGGTTCGTTGCTAAATGAGTGGATTCTTCTTATATCGGCTAATAATAATCACCATCCTGTGATAGATCACCATTTTTAAGCTGAATCGTGTTCCACACAGTGTTCAAGAAGAAGGACAGCACTGTCGGAAATTGTCGTACTGCCCGATTCGGTTCTCACTCCGGAATCCAGTCAACAGCAACATGGTTCCTATTGGAAAATATATAAATGACATGGAAGATAGGTCGAAATAATAGTTTTTTTTTGTTTTCTAGATGATTCGCCATGCTCTGAGAGTGTATTAACGTCACTAAACGAACGGAAACGTCATCGAGATGATAAAGATGTCATGGACATCGACGACACTGGAATCTACAGGTTTTGTTTTATCGCTTTTTCCTATTCCTCTCTATTCGCTCATTTTCTTACTTTTGGAGAATTCGGATGAAACCAGATATTCTCACATACTACCGGACGCCAGGGGCCTTCAAGTTCTGTCGGCGAATAAGCAGTGGACCGTTGATTGGTATTCTCTTCAGCATTGTTTTCGGTAGTTCTTGTGACTATCGAATTTTTGATAGTTTCAGATCACTTCCACACAAGTAATCGTGGACGACCTCTTCCCGAGAATGTATTGATAGAGATTCTATCATTTTTGAACAAAAGAGACCTATGTAACGCAATGGCAGCCTGCAAGCTGTTTTATTTGGCCGGGTCAGTTTTTACTGGGTGTTACGTAAAGACACCTCTAGTCGCCGTCGCGCGTCGTGGCTGGGACGTCGCGTTGCGGTGGAGCGCGCTCTTCACAGCTCACATTCACCGCTAGTCGCATCGTGATGAGGCCCTAGCCGCGACGGCGACTAGAGGTCTCTCTAGGGGTATGGTATACTTTTGCGACACACGGTCGCGTAGCTCTGCACAGCGACAGCGACCGCCTCCCGCCCTTTAAATCTGTCGCAGTGCACTGCACGGCGACAGTGGTAGCGACAGGCTATGGCACAGTTGCAGTATGTCAGCCCTCCGCGACACGTCGCTGCGACCCATACGCGACATCTGTTCCTACGACGGCCGTTGCGGTTGCTTCGATACGGGTCCCACCGCGATTTGTGTTAGATTGCATGTCTGTCGCTCATTACAGCGACAAAGTATACCATACACCTTACGTACCATGTTTTTACTGCATCATTCCTCTGCTAGGTTAAAATGAACGATTTTGTTGTTAGCTCTGAAAAAAATACATATTTGAAGGAATCATTTTCGAAGTTGCTATTCAACTTTTGCGAATCGCTCAAAGCGGGATCGCTTGGCAAGATTTCTAGTGCGGAAGATCAGATACCCCTCCAAAGCTCCTCAATTGCTATCTTCATATCCAAAACCGAAGAAAACGGGCGATTATAAGCGTAATTTTTTTCTCGCAACATTGTCGCAGAGGTTCACCTCAGAATCGAGGCCGAGTCGGAAGGCAGGCCACGTCAGGGTAACAATTTTACGCGATCTCAACCTTTCTTCTTTGGGCGGCCTCAGGCGGTTCTCGGCCCCGAGCCGCACCGAATAGGAATCGGAGCCGCCTGACAGTTCGGCTCGTTCTCCCAATCTCCGGGCTGCTGCTGTTGCTGTTCGGGTCAACCGGAATAGCCCGGACAGCAACAGCAGTGGCTCGGAAAGCAACAGCAGTGGCCCGGACAGCAACAGGAGCCGACCCGCAGATTGGAAAAACGAGCCGAACTGTCAGGCGGCTCGGGGCCGATAATCGCTTGAGGCTAACGTGGATAGTGGCGTCGCCTTGTTGCAAAACATTGTCTTCTCGAGCTGGAAGTGCCGAATTAGATAGCAGATGGATTTGTAGTGTTGCCATGTATAGTGGAGTTCACCAAGAGTGTCTCATTTACTTATCAAGAAGAAGCGGTCGGCTGGGGATCAATGTGCATTAATCCCATACCAGCACGATCGATACCGATTGGGCGAGAGCGGTTGTGCTGCAACGAGTTTCATGTTCATTGATCTCCAGTCGGCCGCTTCTCATTCATAAGTAAATGAGACACTCTTGGTGGACTCCACTTTAGTCAGTCAAGTCCACCTATATTTACAGGAATGGCAATCTCAGAGTTGAGTCGGTAGTGAAGGTGCAGATCACCACAGCGCTCAGGCCTAGTGCATACTTCCCGCGACAGCGACAGTGCATATCACCCATATCGATTTTCGGTCGATATGTATGACAGACACTATGTCGCGTCGCCGGTCGCGGGAAGTACAGGCTATGAAACGGCGAAATTCACATGGCTCCTACGCGTGCTGGTGCGGAGCGGAGGTTAGAGACAGTGAGAGAGCGGAGAGATGACGGAGGGCGAGGCATCGCGCGCACCGCTCGCGCCTCGAATGTGAATTACGACGTTTTATAGAGGGTATGCACTGGGCCTTAAAGCAGCAGTGTTGCAGCGGCTGAGATTCATTGTTCCTGGATGGCTATCATGCCATTTATGAATAAAGTCACCGAATTCATTCAAATCAATCTTATTCCCACCGGAGAACACCGTCATAACATTTATTTTCATCACCTCAGAGCCTTTCCCACTCCTCCAAACTGGTTGAAATCCTCCAAAGTTTGTGTACGTCTGGCTAGGCTATACCTAGCGAAAAAAGTTGCTGGTGTTTTTATGGACATCGATGGACTCAGTTGGCTCCTAGCAACATCGCATACCCATCTGCTATCTAATCCGGCATTTCCAGCCTGAGAAGACCATATTTTCCAGCAATGCCACTATCCACTATGGCCGACCAACACGGAAAGGTCAAAATCGCGTAAAGCTGTTACCCTGACTGCTTTCAGACTTGGCCCCAATCCTCTCGAGGACCTCTGCGCAATGTTGCGTGGAGAAATCGTGCTCATAATCGTCAATTTCCTTCGGTTTTGGAGATCAAGATCGCAATTAAAGAGCTCTGGATTGTTATCTTGTCTTCCAAACTGGGAAGCTTGCTGTGAGTAGGCCTCCACAATATCTCGATGGGAGAAAAGGTGGGAGCGGCTTGCGCGCGCTCAATGCTGTATTGCACAATGTCAAGTTCGCTCCGAAGAGAAGTGAGGGTACATGGTTTTATTTTCAGATCGCGATGTCGAACTTGGGAACGCGTAGATTTGTTCAATCGTACGGTCTTCAATCACTCTCTAATTTGCTTTCTCAACAGGCGACTAAAAGTTATGCGGATGGCGGATACAAATGTAAGTTTTTCTCCTGCATTGTATCGTCAATCAGTGGATGGCAATCAGCTTCATCATAAAAGCCGAGCGGTTTTTCCCGAGAAAGCACAGGGGCAGAAATGGAGAAGCGACCGCTCCGCTCCCAAGATAACGTGATAGTAGCTACATCGTGGCTTATTGAAGATAAGATACGATCCATACTATTATGTCATCCCGTTGGCGTTTTGGTTTTATCATTTCTAGTTTTTTGTAGGTGCCATAAGTTTTGTTTTCTGACGGTCTGACTATTTATTTAGGTTGAACAATGGCCGTATCGTTCCATAACTCCACTTGTCTCCTTAGAGTACCCGCTACTTCTAACCCATCTCGATTTGAGCCGGGCTGTTTTTGCGGATCGCAGTCTTCTAGTCAGAATAATGAATGGATGCATTCAGCTTCAGGTTAGTAAGAGTTGGTGGCAGGGTCTGACCGCAGTAACCGAAGCATAAAGAAAAATCGTTCGAGCACCGTACTCCAACTGAACCGTCAATTAATTTTTTCTTGTGTGACGACGCCAAATTTTACATCCCACGCGTTATGCGCCGCCTGTTTTTCAGCGTCATAGGGATATGGTATACTTCTGCGACACCGATTTGCTCCCGCTGAACGCAGCCACAACTTGTCGCAGATTTCGCGCCTTTAATACCTTTGTTATACCAAAACTTTGCGATTGCGACAGGTGGGCTCAACTGTTACGAATCGTGCCGTGACCAGGCCTACAGAAGAAAAATGCTGTCGCAGGAACAGTTTGCAGCATCTGTTGCTGTCGCTTTCTCGAATGGGTATGTTATGCCTGAAACGTGAAAACCGTGCGGTAATCGGTCGCTGTCGCGGCTCTCAGTCGCGGTGCAGTGAGCTGCGACGGGTGCCAAATCCAGCATCGTACCTGGTGTTTCTTGACCCTGAGCGACAGCGACGTCGCAGTGTTCTGCGACCGCGACAGGCCTGTCGTCGGGTTTAACAGTGGCCTTAAACCTGTCGCTGTCGTAGTGCGCTGCACAGCGACAGGCACCGGCACATCTTCAGTATGTCAGCCCTCCGCGACACCTCTCTGACTAGGGAATGATTTATCCACCACGCGGCGACTTGGACAACCATGTTGTCATTGCTGTAGGTCTTTGACAGGACATAAATGACCCGTGCTTGAAATTCTGTAAATGGCTGCGGGGATTTAAAAAATACATTTTTATTGCTTTACAAAAAGGTAAGGATAACCATCAGGAAAAAAATATAAGATTCGGCTCGCAACTTTCAACTGGTGGTTACTTGGGGAGCTGAACCCGAATCAGGGGTCTATTTGTCGCCAGACTTAGAGATGCGGTAGGTTACGTTAGGCATGATGCCTTTCAACTGGCGTTACTTACCTAAAAATCTCGAAAATCGAAAATTGGACCTCAAATTCGTGTTCAGCGTCCCAAATAGCACCCACAGGGATAAATTGAGTCAAATCTGAGACTTTGACCGAGATACCGTGTACCCACCGTTACGTACCGTAATTCAAGAAAATTCAATAAAACGACCACAGATTTGTGTTAGGCGGCCCAATGAACCCCTTCGTTTAAGTTTCGAGACGATTTCATTGCAGCATTCTCGAAATCGTCAAAATTCGCGTTTGGCAAGCAAATTTTTTCCCATTTTGAAGCATCGGACCAAATCGGACGGAATTTCTCGAATATTCAGAAATGGGTCTCAGATTCGTACAGGCCATAAAACGGCCAATGTCTCACCGTCGACTGCGTACCACGCGCTGCGCGACCGCACGTGCGTCGGAAGCAGACGGGTTTTGGCCGCCGCGCGACGTTTCGGCCGCCGCGCGGAGGTAAGCACATTTGGTCAAGTTATACCCGTTACTCGGCTTCCAATAAAATTAGATGTGGCTGGTTTCCTGAGTTGAGGCAACAAGGTAAGGGGGGGGGGCATCATGACATCTTTAGGATGGTCAGCAAAATTGATCTGGTTGGTGCACCCTTACTTTAGCGCTAAACTGAGAGAATCCCTATGACCCGGTTTAGAGAAGTCTTCAGCAGTTTCAAGAATGGATTTGAAAATGTCATCGTGAAAACAATAACCGGTATGATATTGCGGTCGCGCAGCGCGTGGTACGCAGTCGACGGTGAGACATTGGCCGTTTTATGGCCTGTAATCAGCACCCAAAACAACTCCCAGTAAAAAGTTTACAGCTCAATCGGAGACAATTTTTTGAGCACACTAAAAATTGCCATTCGTGTACACCTTTTCTCTTGGCAAAGCTACTATGAAAAAGCCCATTTTTGGGAATCTTCTGTAAATCTCTGAGGCATTCAGGGGATTTGGAAAACGGGCAATCAATGCTGTATCCCATACCTACAACTGTCAAAACATGGTTTTAAAAAGGCTCTCGGGAAATGTAAGATAAGGCCGGGATCATACTTCCCGCAACCAGCGACAGCGACAGTGCATATCGGGCATATCATATTTCGGTGGATATTGATGGTAAACGTCGCGTCGCGTCGCTCATCGCTGGAAGTATGATTCCGACCTAACGTCAGCATGGATCCTGAGGAGACTTTGCGTTCCGTATTGGAGGTCGGCGCAAACTCGGCGCACCTATGTTATAGCGTATGGCACTGAGTTTGCGCCAATCTTCAACAGTGAACGCGAAGTTTCTTCTGGATCCATGCAGACGTTAAGCCTCATTGCAACGGACGCGCGGCGTTTCCTACGGCGACCTGTGCCGTTTCTCCGTTGCGGGTTCCGCCGCGATTTGAGGTAGATTGCATGCGTTTTACTCAGGACAGCTACAGACTATACCATATCCCATAGGCCCCCTTTTCTCTGTGTTTTGTTCTCTGTGGTCTGGCCGAGCTTTCGAATGTGTTTATGCGACTCTCAAGATGGCTGTTATTGGTTTCGCCTACTCTGCTTGGGGTCTACTTCTCCGTTCGCATTTCGAGTTTCAATACCAGTAATTTTTGAGGCTTTGTCCATGGAAGGGCAAGATATGGGCGATGATGCAGTAACAATTTGTTCGGCGATTGGTCGAAATCAAGCGCTAACTCGCCTTGATCTCTCGATGACTGTCGGAATTACTGCTGTAGCTGCTCGATTAATCTGTGAAGGTTGCAGAATGTGAGGTTTACACCCATCGTATTTTGTTATAAAGCATGCTATTCTACATAATGTTCTGTTGTGCTTCTCAGCATTCAACACTTGAACCTATCATGGAGTAGCTTGGATCATGAAGCGGTTCTCACACTGTGCACATTGCTGCCCGATAGTGTTACGAGATTAAATATGTCCGGATCCTGGAATAAATCGTCTTTGGACGACGACGGTAGGTGCTGTTCAAGCGTTAAGATTTGGGGATATCTAGTTTATCTATATGTAGTTTGATCACCGTACCTTCTGTTCCAGCCGTTGAAAAACTAGTGATGAGCTGCCCGCATCTGAAGGAATTGGATCTGTCCGACAATGTCAGCATAACTGAGAAAGGACTTAATTTCATCAATTCGTTGTCCCAACTAGAATCACTGTCGCTGAATCGATGCTACGGCATTCCTCCCATGAATTTTCTGTGAGTATTTCTCTACTGGAAAAGATATTTTTTGTTCCAAGCTTCTATTTTTACTGCGGTTATGTAAAAAATTGATTTTTTGTCGGATCTGTAAGCAATAGTTATATACCATGTTCAGTCTAACAAAAAACTTTTAGGACTTGTGGTCACCTATACGCATTGAATGTTTTTGGTTGCATCACGGATTCGGGATTGGTCGCGTTGAAAAACGGTCTACTAGAGACAGAGGTACTCGTTCTCCATTGTCTGCATTTTACTCATACTCTTGAATTTAAAATGCTACGAAGTGGCTGGGCTTGCTTGGAGATAGACGTCGGTAACTAATATGACGCAAGGAACCGGTGTGAGGAATGCTGGGGTAAATTTCTGCTTTGAGCTCCGATTTCTAACTCTCTATTCGCAGTTCGGCAGGACGCTGCATGAATGAAAAGATCATTGAACGCAGCGAGGTGTTTCACTCAACGCTACTCTCCTTCTATGCAGCCACGAAGTGGATGTTATCATAGGACAATAAATCGGTAGGCCAGCGTTGATTTCGTCCTTAGGTCTTTTCTGTCATGAGTGCGAGGCATCATGACCGATACAAACCAGAGTCCGAGCTTACATTGGATTCGCTATCGTCGATCTTGCTAACGCAGGGCATTAGCAATGATGAGTGACCACAGAGCAGCCAGGCGAAGGTGCATGCGGCTCGTCTACGTGGTTTGAATCCGGTCTCGCAATGTTGAGGCGGGACTCCTGTCAGAATAGGTTACATAGTCACTTTTTCTAGGTGACCTCGAAAGACCTGGGGCGGCATGCACGTACGCGGCGGGTTAGGTTGGGGTTAGGCAGGGTTCGGAGCGTTGGCGCGTTTGATGATAGCAGCGCGAGGATTGAAAGGGGGTTAGGCTAGCCTTGAAAAATCGTTCCCTCGCAAACCCGATGTTACGTAAAGATACCTCTAGTCGCCGTCGCGAGGCGTGGCTGGGACGTCGCGTTTCAATGGAGCACGCCCTTCGCAGTACACATTCACCGCTAGTCGCATCCTGATGAAGCCCTAGCCGCGCCGCGCGACGGCGACTAGAGGTGTCTTTACGTAACATGCGCAAACCCTACGTAGGAGGGTGGGGTAGCCGAAACCCCGTTGAGACACCAACTATTGATTATCTCCAGCACTTGCACAGCAATCAGGGTTGGGCAGGCTTGCGACCGGTCGCAACGGGGGTCGTGAAAATTTGGAAATTTTTTCGAAAAATTGGAAAAATTTTTGGGGGGTCGTAAAAATTTCGGAAAAATTGGGGTTTATCTCCAAACCACTCGGTAAGGTCTCGAAATATAACATTCTTAGACCAACGTTTGATGTATAGCGCCGTGTATTGCATCGCAGCCATTTCTCTTCCCTAGGGGGGGGGGGGCTCGTAAAGACCTTGGTCACGAACATTTTTTCTTCCCAGGGGGGGGGGTTCGTAAAAATTTTGGTCACCAAGGGGGGTAGTGAAATTTTGGTCACCGGTCGCAACGGCCTGCTCAACCCTGACAGCAATGATCAAACGCGCCGACGCCCGAAACCCTGCCTAACCCCAGCCTAACCCGCCGCGTACGTGCATGCCGCCCCTGGATGTGTTGCTCACGCAAGAGCCGAAGACCTATTCGTTGTGGGTCGTTAAATATTTGCAGATTAGATTCGCTTGGAGGGTCGGCGAACAGCTTTCTTATGGCTTTCTCTGTAACAGGATCATGTGCTCTCCCAAATGGGTAATTGCGCTGTTCAGTGATATTTTTACACAGCAGCTTAGACGATTATGAATGACCATCACCAAGAAATTCTCATGGTAAACGAAATTGATGATACCCCATTGATAAAGGGTAGGGAATGAAGTCTCGGTCATAGTTGTCCGATCGGCGTAGCCAGTCCGGTCGATAATCATGAAAGACTTGAATGAGGTGGGGTGGAAAAAGCACCCGATGTAGCTGATCCGACCGATGTTCGCTTGATATAAGGTAAGAAATGAATGATATCCATGATATCGTTCCACATAATTCATACATATTGACCGCGTCAGCCACACCGGGTGTTTTTCGCAACCTCCATCGTCCATGTTTTTTTTCATACGTGTCGACCGGGCTGGCCACGGCGTTTTTTTTTCAATCAACTCTGACAGGGGCCTGAAAGAACTGGAGAGCGGCGTGTTTTCATTCACACAGTCTTTCTTCAGAGGTAAGCGGCTGAAGCTTCGAACAAACTTAGGAGTGGGGAAAAAGATTCACCGGTGACAAGGATGTCACGATATCGGGCCCAAAACATGGAAAACTCCATCGATTTCTCCGCCACAAGGAGGAATTTCCAATTTTTTAATGTTCAATGTAGTAAACTATCCTAGACTCTACTGTTCATCAGCAGCTTCCTTATAGCTTAATGTTCAAATTTTGTGAAATAGCTGGGGCTCAAGACGGAAAGAATCGTTGCAAAACCAATTTTTCGAGCGCATTACGAGTTCTTTTTTTTCTGTCTGCCATTTCTTAGCCTTATCAGAAGGAAACCTGAGTTGGAATCACGTTCTACACACCTGGAAACGTATCACTACCACCATGGACCGCACCCACCTAGACCCCGAAACATGGATTTTTCTAGTTTAAACTTTTATACCCTCTATAAAACGTCGAAATTCACATCATTTGAGGCGCGAGCGGCCCGCGCGACGCCTCAGTCTCCGTCTGCCATCCGCTCTGTCACTGTCTCTAACCTCCGCTCCGCACCAGCACGCGTAGGAATCATGCGAAATTCGCCGTTTTTCAGCCTGCTCCCACCATGACCAAACCTACGCGATTCAAAATTTGTGAGCTGTTAGCAGGATTTCGAGTCGAATTAAAAGAAGTTCCTCTGAGTGAATATCACCGGAGAAGTGGCAAAATAATATATCCGCTGGACTCAGCCGTGACTTCAGGGGTGGAATTACATGAGCGGAAATTCTGGTACAATATTTACTTCATAGATAGCTTCGCAATGAACATGAAAAACGAAAATCGATATTCAGTGGCGTGCCATTCGAGCTCGCGCGTCCCACTTGCGTCTAGCCCTTTTCCGAGTTGAGTCTCGGATTCGCAGACTGGGGGCGGTACTTCTCCTAGTATAGGATTCACCGCCGCCTTCTCAAGATGACACCGTGCGAACTTGGTGTGCTCCTCGCGCAAAAGACGGAGTCGTTCTTCTTGTGAGTCGTGCCATCTTTGCAAGTTAACCTTGCATGGAGCATCGGCAAATGGCATTCTTTTAGCTCTCTCTCTAACGGGGTTAAGCACTCTCTAGGACGGGTGGTTTGGTTGCTTAATAATATTGATTCGTAATTGTTGGGCTTGGAGCTGACAGTGCTCCTTCACAGGCAATAGACGGGCTTCGGCATGCAGATGCTCGACTGGGGAACTCTTTGCACAGCCGGTGGCAATGCGAAAAGCGGCATTTTGTACGCGTTGCTTATTAATCTAAGAAGATTCTGAAACTAGATGCTGCCAAACTGGTGCGGCGTATTCCATGGCTGGCTGAAGAATTGCCTCATACGTCATGAGTATCGTTTCCTTGCTGCTACCCCATAAGGTACCGCCTATGGCCCTGAGAACATTGAGTTTGGCTTTAACGACAGCCTGCTTCTGCTCGGTATTTTTATGAAACTTGAGCGACGGATCGAGCACAAGACCGAGCAGTTTTGGAAATCGAGCAGCAGGCAAGCGGTCTCCATCCCACTCTACCTCCGGATGAGCTCTGTGCTCGGATGGGTCCGTTGTGAGGACGGATACTGATGATTTCGATGCGGAGATCTTTAGCATCTTGTCGTCGAAGAACCTCTTCAGCGTCTTCAGGTACTCGTCTATCTTGGTGGCGGCTACCTTTATATCCCGGTCTCGACACATGATTGTTATGTCATCGGCGTACGCGACAGTCTTGATATACTGTGGTGGTCCTGGCATATCTTCGAGATACAGACTGAAGAGAGCTGGTGATAAAACACCGCCCTGGGGGACTCCAGCTGCTACAGGAATACTGTTGGAAACATGATTCTGGAACATGACTCTTGCCCGTCGACCTTTGATAAAGGCCGATATCCAGCGCTTTTGCCACGGTGGTACTGACGACTCCAAAACGTTTCTTGACAGGATTCCTAGGTTAACCGTATCGAAACCCTTGGTAAGATCCAAAGCGACAGCTACAGTTCTCAATGGCTTCGAAGCGTTGAACCCGTCGATTTCAGGAGTGGTCGTGAATGGGTGAAAGGCGTACACGTTCGCAAATGTGGTTGATATAGCGCCTGCTAGAACGCTCACGCCTTTGCAGGCGACAAAATTTTTGGAGGTGCACACTACAAACGGAAATAAATTTCACCCTGAAACAGATTATAACTTGTCCTCTACCAAATCAATACAAAGAGAACCATATTTCATTCAGTCGAGTTTTTTTAGGTCAGTACTCAATATCAACAGCTCCAAGCCTCAGATTCATTCCATAAAATTGATATTTTTTCGAGCGTGTGAGCTGCCATTAATGGATACTGTTTCGAGCTCGCAGCGATTTAACGTCTACAATATAGAAAACAATGTTGACGCGGCCCGATTTCATTCTGTAGGAGATCAGAATATTAGGTGGGCTCAAGACTGGACTTGAAAATCAAATAGAAACTCTTGCGCAGACTATGGTTCAAAATAATTGAGTTGCATCAATGCTGTTCAGGCACTTGTCTAAAAATACACCTTTTCAGGTAAATGGCGCGGTGTTCAACTATATTGCCAAGCCAACAGTTCCACCAGCCGTCACTAGTATATGGGGACAACGCACTAAAGATTTCTATTAAGCTCCTAGTCAGGTCGTGCTCCCGGCCGACATCCAGTAAATGGCCGGTTAGGCTGAATTTGGAACGGGTCGTCTTCTACATCAACTGTTTGTTGTGCAATTGTCGCCGACCTGTCACACTGCATCCTGATCTAGTCAATCGAATCAGAGGTTTACCAGCCTTAAGCCTTCCGAAGTAGCTCCGACGGCTAGGGTGGGGGGTTGAACTTGCATGCGTGCGACTGTACCACTGCAAGCGGTTGCAGTAGGAAACGACTCGATTTTTTTTCGTGTTGAGAGATTTTTTTCAGGCTCAAAGCATTGAGTTTTCATCGCTACCTCAAGCCTTTCTGGTTTTGTCCGTTGCTCTCGACCATACTGTGTGTTGGATATGTGCGAGATGCTCTTAGGGTATTGAGTTTTCCTCCATGATCTCCCCCTCTTATTTGAACTGCGCTGTGATATTTTTTAGCTAGGTTTTTTTACGCCATATTTCGCCTCCGTTCTCGTATTACACTTTTCCGTTTAGTCGCCTTTTCAGGTTTTTCAAGGGAGTGGTCTAACAAAGTTGCCGACCTCACATATTCGCACTTGTGTTCCGCCAGACCGCTGTCGTTCCAAAACTGGATTTTATGCCTTTGACAGGTACTTTGCGTTCCGTGTTGTGCGTTGGCGCAAACCTGGTTATAACATTATAACACATGCGCACCGTGTTTGCGCCATCGCGCGTGAAGGAACGCGAGGTATCAGTCCGACTGTGAATTCTCATTGGGTCATCAGAGTATCGTGCAATCTTGAGCGTAAAAATTCAAATTACGGGTGAGGATCCTAAGACCCAAAAACGTAAGTTTGTGGAAGGGATCGGAATATTTTTTGAAGTTTTTAGTTATCAAGAGGAGGACAATTAACGCCGCTAGGGCGTAGGCGCTAATCGGAAAAATTTGCAGTCGGCGCGGAGTTGTTCATCGGATATGTGTGTATACCCGGGTAGTCTGCGTCTCCGTGTGCCTATGTTTACTCCGCGCTGATGGTATGTCCTCTGCGGGAACACCGATCCTATGAACATGTCCGCGTCAACCATAGCTGTTTTAGGCGGTCAGGCAAACCTGGTAGACCACTTCGTTGTACTATCTTCATGAGTGTTTCCAAAAGTGACTCAAGTCCGCAGAACCTATCCCCTGGTTCCGAGCCAAATTTACTCTGTTTCCTCGCGCGCGCTTGTGGGGAGCGAGGGTAGAGACATCGAGAAAGTGTGGGAAGAAGGAGACGCAGCGTACGCGAGCAGGCGCACGCGATGAACTGAAATAAATTCCACTCGGAGACAGAGGATACCTGACAAAGTCAGGTGGTGGGAGACTTTTCCAGCAAGCTCATATTTTTTATTAGCCACGGGGCGAGCTATCTGGCAATGGTTTATTATCCGTCCTTGTATGAATTTGGTGCAGTATCTTCGCGCTCACATCACAAGTAGATTTGATCTCAGAAGTGTGTATCCTATCAGATAACCGGTTCATATTTTATCAATGCCCAGGAGTTGGACGTGCTCAATCTTGTATAATTCAATATTGAACTAATTTTGAGATTCTTTGTGCCCTATATGAACTACTAACCAAATACCATTCATTGTGAATAAAGACATTTTCATCAAAGCCCATCATGTGCGTCGTATTTTCGTCTGAAAGTGTAATCTATTGGGTTAAGGAATGAGTTCCCGCGTTTTTTCCTATTTCCCCTCTATTTTATAGTTATAATATATGCGCTGCCGAGATGTCGTACGTTCGTGCCGTGGCAGTGTGGAGGAAAGAAGACCACCTCCGTGCAAACCGACGTCAATCCCTCCGCGGAGAGGGTTTTTGTCATGGGAGAGGTGCTGGCTGGCCGCAGCTCTCCTGAAGATCTTACTGCAAAGAGCCGGCGTCGAGAGGAACCCAGGACCCGCGAAGAAGAAGTACCCATGTGCCACATGCGACAGAGATGTCAATTGGTATGGAACCAGCGTCCAATGTTTTGGATGCGAAAGGTGGAGTGCACTTCTCTTGTTCGGGTCTCAGCTCTGTGAGGCACCACGATTCTTCCTTTCGTTGTATTGTGTGCTCCGCCTCCAGTAACTCAAATTCCTCATCTACCAACCGCCCTCTCTATTGTACATATCAATCTCAACGGCCTTCGCGCCAAGCTTTCTGAATTATCTCTCTTTGCCCGTACTCATCACCCGGATGTTATCATGGTTCAGGAAACCAAACTCTCTCCCTCTGCTACCTCTCGACATCCAAACATCCCGGGCTATACTGCTTATCATACTCCTAGGTCATCTCAGGGAGGCGGAGTCTCTACTTTGTTCTGTCGTCTCTTCCCTCTCACATCATTCCAAACACTCCAGTGGATGGCACTCTCGAGTACATCCCCATCCATCTACCTCTAAAAACTCCACTTTCTCTTTTCAATATATACATTCCTCCTCCTACATCCTGTCCACCAACCTACAACCCTATCCCTCTACTCAAGCAGCTGTATGACTGCTCTCTATCTCCCTCAATTGTCTTTGCGGGTGACTTCAATGCTCACACGTTCTGCTCATCGCTTGACTCTGATGCTAGAGGAAATGACGTCGAAGAATGGGCGGAGGAGTGCGATCTGGTTACCCTTAACGATGACCAGCCCACTCGTCTCCTGCCTACGGCCGATCTTCCAGCCCAGACATCTCCCTTGTCTCTTCTAATCTCTCTAATGCCTGCTCTTGGTCTACATCCACAACTCTTTCCAGTGATCACATTCCGGTCTTTGTCAATATCGATCTCTCTAACTCTCTTGCTCCCTATACAGGTGTTCGTCATCGTTCTTATCTCAATTTAGGCCTTGCAGACTGGAGCCTGTTCAGGAGGTTGCACTCCGCCAAGCGGCCGAATATCCGTGGAATGGCAATGTACACCAGAAGGAGCGCCACTTCTCTGATGCCATCCGGAAGGCGATGAAAGCTGCGATCCCTGAAGGTCGTGTCAAGACCTTCTTTCCCAATGTCGCCAGGGAGACACTGCAGAAGATAAGGACAAGGGACGCAAAGAAAGCTGCTGATCATCTTGACCCAGACATTGCCGAGCTGGATAATGAGATCAGGATGGACCTTGATAGGCACAAGAAAGAATCTTGGGAAAAGTTCACTGAGAAGATGAACTTCAGGAGTGATGCTGCAGCAACGTGGAAGGCTTTGAAAAGGATCTTCGGAAAGTTCTCCTCCGCCAACAATTCCTCGATTGATTTCGACGGCGGAGTCTTTAAGTCAGGAAAGAGGCCGCAAATGCTCTTGGGAAGCATTTTTTCATAACTAAAACAAAAAGAGAGAAGCAGAATAGAATAACTGTTCGGGAACTCTGTAAATTGCCACTTATGGCTGAAGATGATGCAGTCACGCCCGCTCAGGTCGAGAAGGTTATCAAGGAAATGAGTAACTCGAAGGCAGTAGGGCCAGATGGCTTGAGCCCAGCAGTTCTAAAGAGACTGCCAAGTGAACTACTACCCCTGCTCGCTGACATCATTAATACATCGTTTCGGACCTGTACATTACCTCAAGATTGGAAAGTAGCACGTGTCATCCCATTGCCTAAGCCGGGTAAATCACCATCCACGGCAAAAGGTTACAGGCCAATCAGTCTTCTCTCACCTATTGCCAAAGTTGCGGAAAAATTGGCTGTGGAGGAGCTCTCCGAACACAATAGCAAACAAAAGCATCAACATGGTTTCCGTAAGCTACATTCCACCACTACGGCCCTGCTGGAAATTGTGAGCTATGTTTTGGACGGCTTCAATGCCATGAAACCTCAGCGAACCGTAGGTGTAGCCCTCGATCTAACGAAGGCTTTTGACACTGTAAACTTGGGCATTTTGTCGGAGAGCCTGTTAAGGTCTACCATTCCGCCCTGGCAGAAGCGGTGGATAACCGCATTCACCAAAGGACGTCGGGCAAATGTGCTATTTCAAGGGCACGTCTCCAATAGCATCCCAATCGCCGCCGGCGTACCTCAAGGAGGAGTTTTATCGCCTGCTCTTTTTAGTCTGTATATTGAAGATCTACCCGTTCCATCCCAAGACATCAAGGTCGTTGCATATGCGGATGATATTACTATACTATGCCGGGATCGCGACATAAATGTAGCTGCCAGTAAGATCAATGACTACTTGATCGAGTTGAAATGTTTTCTCGATAGCAAGATGCTTACGGTCTCTGCCGCTAAATCATCCGTCACAGTCTTTTCCACTGTTCCTGCGGAGCACAGTGCTCATCCCATGGTGAAATGGGACGAAACTCGCCTGCCGGCCGCCCGTTTCCCTAAGCTGCTCGGACTCGTGTTGGACCCTTCGCTGAGGTTTCATAAGAACACTGAGCAGAAGCAAGCTGCAGTGAAAACAAGACTTAACGTCCTACGTGCTCTCGGCGGAACGTCCTGGGGATGCAGTAAAGAAACGATCCTGACCACGTACAAGGCCATCGTACAGCCCGCCCTGGAGTATGCTGCACCAGTCTGGCAGCATATGGTGTCGGACACATCCTGGTCCAAGCTGCAGCGCATCCAAAATGGAGCATTGCGAATCGCAACAGGCTGTTCTAAAAGCTCTCCAATAGAGCACCTACATGCCGAAGCTCGCATCCTGCCAGTTAAGGACCACTGCCAACTCCACGCACAACAGCTGTACATAAACATTCTGAAGCAGCCAAATCATCCGTCGCGAAGAGTATTAGACCCCGTGAGAGAGAGAGGTATAAGAAAGCCGTTTGCTGATGCTCCCACGAAAATCAATATACAGAGATGGACTAACGCACAACAAGAACGCCTCCGTCTCTTACGTGCTGAGCATACCCAATTCGTCAAGGATCACTTATGCAAGACCGCCGTAAACTCCATTCTCGGAGTCGTGCCGCCTGAGGTCAGCGAAACCGAGATGGAACTCGGTAGGCGTGCCAGGTGCACCCTTGCCTCGTTGCGCTGCGGGCACTCCCCCATGCTTATGTCTTATTTACATAAGATCGATAGCAGCAGACCTGACGAGTGCCCGGATTGTGGTAATAAAGGGCATACTACTGCGCACCTTTTCAACTGCCCGATGAGACCGACATCGTTAACAACAGTAGATCTGTGGACGAATCCGACGCTTGTGGCTCAGTTCCTCAGTCTATGACAGGACCCTCTCTGTGGCTGCAGAAGAAGAAGAAGATAATATATGCGCACCGAGTGTGCGCACACGCATCATAATGAACGCAAAGTGTCTGTGCGGTTCGTGCCGACTGTATGCACTCGAAAGTGCATTTTGGCTCGAGCGAATTTCTGTCAAAAAAAAAAAACGGAAGTCCCTGCATCTTGAACATTGTCTTATTGTTAGGAGCTACTCATGCTCGTCAACCCGGCGGATAATGCTTGCTCCGCCATGGCAGCATAGCCTGTGCCAACTTTTTCATCATTTTCGGTATTAGTCCACCAACTATTCCTTCTTCTTCTGCAGCCTCAAAGTGGTTTTTGTCATAGGTTGAGGAGCTGGGCGGCCTTCACAGGATTCGTCCAAAGGTCCATTGTTGTTAAGGAGGTAGGTCTCTTCGGGCACATGAACAAGTGCGCCGTGTCGTGTCCGGGAGCTCCACAGTCCGGTCCGAGCATGCGTCTGGTCGGCTGCTGTCGATCTTGTTGACGTAAGACATGAGCAGAATAGAGTGACCACAGCGCAGCGAGGCAAGAGCACATCTGGCTCGCCTGCCGAGTGTAGACTCTGACTCGCTAACCCGAGGCGGCACTGCTCCCAAGATAGGGTTCACAGCCGCCTTCGTTAGATATCCTCGAACAAACTGGGTGTGCTCCTCACGCAGAAGACGAAGCCTTTCCATGTTGGAGTCGGCCCACCTTTGTGCATCAACTTTACGAGGAGCATCGGCGAACGGCGTCCTAATCGACCTCTCTCTAATGGGCTTCATGATTCTCTTTGTCGGATGATTCGGCTGTCTCAGAACATTAATATACATCTGCTGTGCCTGGAGTTCACAATGCTCCTTGACCGGAAATATGCAGGCCTCCGCGTGAAAATGTTCTATTGGGGAGCTCTTTGCACAACCGGGAACAATTCTAAGCGCAGCATTCTGTACACGCTGCAGCCTGTTCCAGGAGCTGTCTGACACCAGGGCTGCCGAGATGTCGTGCGTTCGTGCCGTGGCAGTGTTGAGGGAAGAAGATCGCCTCCGTGCAAACCGACGTCAACCCCTCCGAGAAGGGGGTTTTTGTCATGGGAGAGGTTCTGGTCGGCCGCAGCTCTCCTGAGGATATTATTTTATTACCAGCTATTCCATTCCGCGTAATGATAAATAATTCCTGAACCATCCGCTGCCACCACGACGGAGAATGCTTGTATAGATTTCGGGTACAGGCTATAAACGGCGAAATTCACATGGTTCCCACGCGTGCTGGTGCGGAGCGGAGGTTAGAGACAGTGAGAGAGCGGAGGGCATACGGAGGCTGAGGCATCGCTCGCGCCTCGAATGATGTGAATTATGACGTTTGTTAGAGGGTACTCGTCCTAGTTAAGGACAACTTATTTCCGCTCCTCCGCAGCGTCGCCGCTGAAGTATTCATGGTATGGTTGCGCCCGTGACGCGCGTAGAAGGAATTCAAACTTTGACGCCTGTCCGTGACGCGGTGGTGTTTACGAGTATCAACAATCAAGTGGAGTGTGTTACCTGAGCCGATCTAGCAGCGGCGCTGTGAGCAGCATCGGGCAACGCTGGGTGATGAATTGTTGGCGGGTACAATGTGGGTCACAGAGTGTTTTAGTACCAAAAAGGTTCACCCTAAGAGGCAGCGATCTTTGAGCAATAATGGTCGAAAATATTCCATTAACTGGAGTTGGATCGGGTTTACACTCTGATCGCGCTGTGACACTTCTCAACTCGTATCGATCTGTAGTGAAAGCACTCGAAGCTAACCGTCACGGCGGCTGGGAAGGGTGTTATCCATATATTCGTCATTCGCATAGACACAAATCCGTCAGAAATCGCAAATTTACATTTCGCTTAGCCCCATCTTCCGGAAAACTGGGGCCTCGCTCGGAACCTGTCTGAAATGAGTCGGTTGGGTTGTAATCTCTGGAACAGTCGGTCGTTTCACAGACAACTCGTCCACTGAGCTCACTTGACAGCACTGCTAAATAACTGGAACCGAGATTCGCTTTTCTTTTGAGACAGTGAAGGCTTCCGAAGGCATGTAAGATTTTTGGGTTTTCGGAAGTTTCAGCACCACGAAATCAAGGAGTTTCCCAGCGCACTCGAACGAGTTAAGTGTCGTTTATACTCCCGCCGCTGAGCGGCGCGGCTCAGTGCGTTTCTGTACTATTGATCACGCGGCGCGGCACGAGCGATATTGTAGAATTGTATTTCGCCGCTCTGCGGCAGAGGTATAAACGACGCATTACTCCCCGCAGCCGCCGCGACGGTTAGCTGCGAGTAGTGAAAACAGGCCAACGCGTCTTTCCGCGATAGAAGTGTGAACTGTACGTGTTTCTCGAATAAGATTGAATGATCCAATCAATCAATTTTTCGCTTTCATATCAGAATGATAGTTAGTACTTTGACTGCTGAGATAGTAGCATCAGTCGGACCGACGCCGCTGGAAGGCCTCTCCGAGCTGATCGCGGGAGCATGTAGGGCGAATGGCGGTCTTCTTCTTCTTCTTTGCAGCCACTGAGAGGGGTTTCGTCACAAGTTGAGAAACTGGTCGACCAGCACTGGATTCGTCCACAAGTCTATTGTAGTGAGCGTTGTTGGCTTCTTCGGACAATCAAATAGGTGTTTAGTGTCGTGGCCTTGGTTTCCACAGTCCGGGCACACGTCAGGCTGGCTATTGTCGATCCTGTGCAGGTAAGACATAAGCAATGGAGAATGTCCGCAGCGCAACGAAGCGAGGATACACCTGGCGCGCCTACCGAGCTCGGACTCGGTATCACATACCCTGGGCGGCACAACACCGAGAATAGGGTTCACGGCCGCTTTGGCGAGATGATCCTTCACGAACCGGGTGTGCTCCGTGCGTAAGAGACGAAGCCGTTCTTGATTCGAGTCGGTCCATCTCTGTACATTCGCTTTGTTCGGAGCATCGGCAAACGGCACTCTGATCGATCTCTCTCTCACGGGATTTAATAGTCTTCTCGACGGATGATTAGGTTGCTTAAGGACATTAATAAACATCTGCTAAGCCTGGAGCTGACAATGCTCTTTCACTGGCAAGATACGGGCCTCGGCGTGAAGGTGCTCAATCGGTGAGCTTTTTGCACATCCAGTGGCTATTCGTAGTGCAGCATTTTGAACTCGCTGCATCTTAGTCCAGGAACTGTCCGACACGATGTGCTGCCAGACAGGTGCAGCATACTCCAATGCAGGCTGCAGAATAGCTCGATATGTCGTCAAGATTGTCTCTCTGCTGCCACCCCAGGACGTTCCTCCTAGAGCTCTCAACACATTAAGCTTTGCCTTGATAATTGCCTGCTTCTGTTCAGCATTTTTGTAAAACTTCAGCGATGGGTCCAGAACGAGGCCCAGCAGTTTAGGAAATTGCGCTGTAGGCAAGAGGTCACCATCCCACCTGACAACAGGTTGGGCGCTGTGTTCCTTTGGGTCAGATGTGAATACCGAAACAGAAGACTTCGCCGCGGAAACTGTGAGCATCATACTATCGAGAAAGTTTTTAAGCTCGACGAGATAGTCGCTGATCTTGTTTGCGGCTACCTGTGTGTCATGATTACGGCACATGATGGTGATATCGTCGGCATACGCAACAATTTTTATATCTTCAGGAGGCTCAGGTAGGTCTTCAATATACAGGCTGAAGAGGGCAGGTGACAAAACTCCACCCTGCGGCACACCGGCTGCTACAGGTATACTATTGGAGACGTGATTCTGGAATAGCACTTTGGCCCGACGACCTTTCGTAAACGCTGCTATCCAACGCTTCTGCCACGGTTGCAGCGAGGACTTCAATAGTTTGGCGGTAAGCAAGAGGCGCACCGGGCTGATCGAAGGAAGATGCGCCGGTCGGACCAACGACGGCCATCGAAGCTTCGGTAGGGTCGCGAGAGCATACGCGAAGTTCGTCGGTTGGATCGCGGGAAGCATTTTAGCATTGTCTCCATGACCGGTTCATCCTAGGACGATGGCGGTCGATTCGCGGGGTGGGTGTTGTTCGGTCCGCCATATGCCCGTGATCCGACCGGTGCTACTGTCTGAGTGTAGCAGGCACAAAGTAATCTGACTTTATTGGCAGACTCAAGCCCCTTTCACAGTCTGCCGGACGACGCCGTCCGGCAAGTCAAAAGTGAGCCGCAGTGCGAGGGATGCTGCGGTGAACAGCCGTCAGTTCCGACTTTTCAGTGCAAAATTTAAGGCGAAAACAATCCGTTCTAACCCGTCATAACTTGATCCGGCGTCGTGTCAATGATTTCACCTCACTGAGACGTCGGTCGACCGACACCGCAGTGCGGGGTGAACTGACGCCACAGTCCTATCTTATAACATGCCGGACGGCTTCGTCCGGCCAACTGTGAAAGACCCTTTAGGTTTCGGCGGTCTCGCCCTCTCTGGAGTCTGAAAAAGGTTGAATCTATGTGTCAAATTGTTCAGTCAATCGTAGTTCTTGCCCTACAGAAATTCAAGACAGTTTTTTCCAAACAAATGGCTGGGATACATGGATCTGAGTGACACACCTTCTCAAAGTCCGCGGAACATCAGGTATTCGGTAGGGAAACGGCGGGGTACCGAGATCAAAAGACCGTGCCCCAAATCAGAATGCTAATTTGATGTAGGGCTGAGCTTCCCTCGTTATATTCATACCCTCACCCTTCCGGTTGACCATGGGGTACCTAGCATTGATCCTGGATGCCTCAAGCGCTTTTCGCGCTTTTGTTTTGGCCTCACGCGCTAGTAACTCCTTTCTCACCTTAACCTCATTGCAATTAACCCTGTGGCAACCTAGCGCAGAACTAACTCGCGACTTCTTGTTCCCATCCAAGTGGTCTTTGATCCGCACATGCAGTGGCGGGCTGCTTCGCCGAAATATTCTTGACCACAGCTCTGACATGTGATCAGCTAATTAACCCCATAAGCAATACCTCTGCCCGCTGGGCAAATGACGCGCTGCGGAGTGACGAATGCCCGGTCATATTGGTGATTTATTGGCCACCGAATATATAATATTTTCCAATCCCGCTCCTCGAAGGCATTTTCTGTCAGCGCGGCTCACATTCGGATATGATTGGCATTATGAAAGAAATTTTGTCGCTTTGAGGTACATCATGACTTCGCTGGCTTTCGTAGGCGTTCCACTTATAGATTCATCCTTTTTCAGACTTCGAAGAGAGCTAGACCGCCGAAACGTTAGTCTGCCAACAAAGTCATACTACTTCGCGCGTGCTACACTCGAAGTATCTACTATTATTCTGATGCCGAAGTTTATCGAGAGTCGAAGGTGGGGATCATATCAGAAAGACTTGAGCCGTCATTGCTTACCAGAGAACAAATCAAAGAAAGAGTTTTAATATTTGATGCCAGAGTAGAATTATCTGCATTCATGAGATCACAATTATAGTGGGGCCTACGCTAGTTATATTGCCGTGGGCCACCCAGCAGCCTGCGCTGCGTCGTGTACGCCGCAAGAAATGTACCGGCCTGTCAGCAGCAGCTGCTGCCGATAATGAGGGGTTCAACCCCAGTATGTGTTGAAAGCATACATATACCGCTGGAAGCAGCAGCTGGTGCTCACAAATAGGGGTTGCATTCCATGTCTGCCCCGGGATACAACCCCCATTAAGCTGACATACCACGAGTGTCCGAGACCCCGATGCAGATTTGACTTTGCTTTTTCCCCACTGATCAGACCTCGACTAGCGGGAGATCTGACCACAGTTGAGATCTGCAGCATCTCGTGGGATGGATCAGCTCACAACAGGTGAATAGATCACTCAGATGAACGAAGGAAAGATTGAGAAGAACAACTGTTTATTTCACTGTAACTATTACATATGTAACGCATTATTCATCGACAATGTCTGGAGGACAGTGATTACAGAAACGCGTCTTCTGATTGGACCTCCATGGCGCGCCTTCGCCAACAAGTTCATGAGTTTTCTTCCTGGACGCTGCAAACATCAACTTATGGTATTTACGAGGTATGAAGCTAATTAAGGGATGATCTCCGTTTCGTCCATCTCAATCCAACGTCATTTTTCCCTCCCTCTCATTCCAACGTCTTATTTTTGTGTTCTCACTTCAGCATGTCTAAAGTTGCTATCAGCCAAAATGGTTGAGTGGATAGAGCTACTGTCTGACAGTCGTACACTTTCAGGTTCAATCTGCGCATATTTTTTCGAAATTTCATGATTCGGTGACTAGATTAGCTTGCTTCCAAACGCTGAAGTCAATTTTCTTTCATCCTAAGTCTATGGCTGAATGCCCTGGGTGGGGTAGGGGTGGGAACGGTATCCGTTAATGGGGTGGCTAAAAGCACCGCCACCGTTTACAGCTCTATCCACTACGCCATTTTGAATTATGAGTCTTCAACGAGAAGTAACGACAGCGCTCTGGTCTTTTTCTCTATCTCAACACACATAAAAATCGCATGATTACATGGGAAGCTTATTTCCGTTCTAAAATGAATCTGGATGAAAGTCAGTTAGAAAAACACTCAGTCGTTCGAATGGTCGTGTGAGTGGGTTGAAGCATTCGTTCGTAAGTGACGGCTCAGGTTGAGATCGACTCACTGAAGAATATACCTGAATCGAGGTCTCCAAAAGCCAGCAAGAGATGGTACTGTCCGGAGGAGATTTGATGCATCTGAGTAGATAGTGAGATTCAGTTGGGGTTGAAAAGATGGAAATGAGCGCAAAGCTTCGTCAGTTAACTAACTAGTTTCCTCTCGTTCTTCTCGAGCATGGTGGCGTCAAGCATCCATTCAGCGCCACACAGTACACGACCATCTCTTTGTTCCGTGTAAGAGTCCTTCAGTAGCATCTCAGTGGCCTAAATAGTGGAGTCAAAGGATTGTTGGTGAAGATAGTACCTCATAAAAGTCTCGCATTCAGGGTCCCGATTCGTTAACGATAAACCCGTGGTTAGAGGGTGAGTATTACCCCGTACCCTTATCACTCGAGTTTCTTCTAAAGCATGGTTCCATCGTTGATGAATCTGTCTCCTATAGATATAGCTTACATACCTCGGGTAGAAGCTGGTTGGTGTCTCTGAGATTATGTGATAGATGGACTGATCCCTTCTCTTTTGCTGGAAAATGGCACTCCAGTACAGTATCGTTACCCTGATAGTAGAGTTTTCTCAACGGTCAGTGTAATTTTTGATCATTAGAGTAGCAATCAGGAGAATAGTGCACTCACTTACCATGAGGTCATCCTTCGAAATACCCAGCGCCAACCACTCGCCATTCCCTTCGATTTTTAGATCCGCCTAAAAACCACTTATTTATTTTTTGTCGTGTCCATGTACAAAGTCTGTTTCTGAATACTTTAATGTAGATAGTCTAGTCGACTATATGTATTGACTTCTTCCTACTTATCACAGAGTGCGACTGCCCAAGTCGTCGTGTATAGTTCAGCCGCCAAGCTGCGAGGCGCAGTGCACTTCTACAGGTTTGATCACGCGGTGCTCGATGATTGATATAATGGGTCCTTTATACTCCCGCCGCCGAGCGGCGCGGTGAAGTGCCATCCTGCAATATCGATCGTACCGCACCGCGTGATCAATATTACAGAAATGCACTGTGCCGCGCCGCTCCCCGGCGAGAGTATAAACGACCCCTAATGGATCACACTTTGTCGCGCCGCTGGGCGGCGGACATATAAACGACACCTGATGCTCAGTTCTACCCCTTACTTCCAATAGGCTCCTATACTTTAGTTTCAAGACTTCATGATTTCATGTTGCCGGGCAGCTTCTACTGGACCTTTCTTTTATAGTAGTAATAAGCTAGATTCTTCTCTTCTTCGATCAAACCAAAGTTTTTTCAGGCTCTTGCAGTCATTTTGAAATCTCGTTAAGCCCAGGATTTCAACCATACAATACATGGGAGTGAATTGCTTTCAGTTTTCTGACTAAAGCTGTATATTTATCCGATTCTTGGAATGAGGGCATTCTAATTTACTGGAAATTTGATTCGGCGTCAATAATGCAAAAACCGATATCCGGGAAATGGTCAACCGAGGAATTCGATTGGAAGATGCAAATTGGGAAACATCAGTTAGAAATCAGGTATCGTCCATCACTGGATGAGGAATCGCCGCGATGCTGCTTGGCGGGAAAAATTGCGCGCGGGAAAACGAAGGGAGAGTGGCTATTGATCGCGCATTTTTTCCCGCCAAGCAGCGTTGCGGCGATCCCTCATCCAGTGACTGACGATACAGTCCACGGAAACGGAAAAGGCGTTGGTGCGGTGGCGTATTTCCACTAAGCATACTATCTCAGGCGGTTATCGGCCCCGAGCCGCCTGACAGTTCGGCTCTATTTTCCAATCTGCGAGTCGGCTCCTGTTGCTGTCCGGGCCACTACTGTTGCTTTCCGGGCCACTGCTGTTGCTGTCCGGGCTATTCCGGTTGGCCTGAACAGCAACATCAGTAGCCCGGAGATTGGGAGAACGAGCCGAACTGTCAGGCGGCTCCGATTCCTATTCGGTGCGGCTCGGGGCCGAGAATCGCCTGAGTGGGTTGCGGACGCCGTGCCATAATCGACGGCAGCTTTGCAATGTTTTCCTGAGTTTTTGAGGAAAAGCACCGTAAGCTTTGAGAAACGGTAGCTACCGAGATGTCGTACGTTCGTGCCGTGGCAGTGTGGAGGAAAGAAGATCGCCTCCGTGCAAGCCGACGTCAACCCCTCCGAGAAGAGGGTTTTTGTCATGGGAGAGGTGCTGGTCGGCCGCAGCTCTCCTGAGGATTTTATTACAAAGGGCCGGCGTCGAGAGGAATCCAGGTCCAGCACGGAAGTATCCATGTGCCACCTGCGGCGAGGATGTTACCTGGCATAAAACAAGTGTCCAGTGCTTCGGATGCCAAAGGTGGGTGCACTTCTCCTGTTCGGGCCTCAGTTCTGTGAGGCATCATGACTCATCCTTTCGTTGTGTTCTATGCTCTGCCCCCAACAACTCTGATTCCTCAATTACCAACCGCCCCCTCTCCATTGTTCACATTAATCTCAACGGCCTTCGCAACAAGTTATCTGAACTCTCTCTATTCGCACGTTCTCATCACCCGGATGTTATCATGGTTCAAGAAACCAAGCTCTCTCCATCTACCACTTATCCCCAACCTAACATTCCGGGCTACACCGCCTATCACATGCCAAGGACAGCTCTTGGGGGCGGAGTGTCTACTTTCGTTCAATCTGCCTTACCTTCTCATATTATCCCTAATACTCCTAAGGACGGTACTCTCGAGTACATTCCTGTCCACCTCCCCCTCAAAACCCCTTTATCTCTATTTAACATATATATTCCTCCTATATCATCTTGTCCCCCCCTCTTATAATCCTATTCCCCTCCTTAAGCAGTTGTACGACTGCTCACTCTCCCCTTCAGCTGTCTTTGCGGGTGACTTCAATGCTCACACGTTCTGTTCCGCTTTTGATTCTGACGCCAGAGGGGAAGATGTCGAAGAATGGGCTGAGGAGTGTGACCTGGTTATCCTCAATGATGACCAGCCCACTCGTCTCCCTGCCAACGGCCGACCTTCTAGCCCAGACATCTCTCTTGTGTCATCCAATCTCTCTAATGCTTGCACGTGGTCCACATCCACAACTCTCTCCAGCGATCACATTCCCGTCTTTGTCTATATTGATCTCTCTGACTCTCTTGCCCCTTACTCTGGTTTTCGTCATCGTACTTATCTTAATTTAGGCCTAGCAGACTGGACCCTGTTCAGAGATGTTGCACTTCGCCATGCGGTCGACTACCCATGGAATGGTGATGTTCATCAGAAAGAGCGCCATCTAACAAGTGCCATCCGCAAGGCCATGAAAGCAGCAATTCCTGAGGGTCGTGTCAAGACCTTTTTCCAAATGTCAGCAGGGAAATACTGCAGAAGATAAGAACCAGAGATGAGAAGAGAGCCGCAGACCATCTAGAC
This sequence comes from Aplectana chamaeleonis, assembly GCA_029168955.1. NCBI lineage: Eukaryota > Metazoa > Nematoda > Chromadorea > Rhabditida > Cosmocercidae > Aplectana > Aplectana chamaeleonis. The sequence goes on from JAPDOI010000233.1 coordinate 530,396, forward strand.
CCGGACATAGCTGTGCTGGATAACGAGATCAGGCAGGATCTGGATAAGAACAAGAAGGAATGCTGGGAGAAGTTCACTGAAAAGCTGAATTTCAAGGCTGACGGAACTACGACGTGGAAAGTGTTGAGGAAAATTTCCGGCAAGTCCGCTCCTCGATGAGCTCCGCTATTGAGTTCGAGGAGAACGTCTTCAAATCAGGGAAAGCGGCTGCTTATGCGCTCGGCAAGAACTTCTTCATCACACGTGCCAAGCGAGGCGTGCAGAACAGAGTCACGGTTAGAGAACTGAGCCGGTTGCCGCTCATGAACGCTTCTGAGGCCTTTACTCTCACGCAAGTAGAGAAGGCTATCAAAGAAATGCGGAATTCGAAGGCTATCGGACCTGACGGTATCTCCCCAGCCATCCTGAAGAAGCTTCCCACGGAACTTCTACCGATGCTTGCAGATATCATTAACACTTCTTTCCGGACCTGCACTCTACCCCAAGCTTGGAAGACAGCCAATGTGATACCGTTGCCAAAGCCAGGCAAGTCCCAAAGCACGGCAATGGGCTTTCGACCAATAAGCCTGTTATCGCCCGTCGCTAAATTAGCTGAAAAGTTGATCGTGACGGACCTGGCTGATCAAAATGAGCGACAGCAGCATCAGCATGGGTTCAGGAAACTTCACTCCATTACTACAGCTCTATTGGAGATCGTGAGCTTCGCGGTCGATGGGTTCAACATGAGAAAGCCCCTGAGAACGGTGGCCGTCGCCCTCGACCTGAGCAAAGCGTTTGACTCTGTTAACTTGGGACTGCTGTCCGAGAAACTGCTCAAGTCGTCGCTACCATCATGGCAGAAGCGATGGATTGCAGCGTTCACTAAAGGCCGCCGTGCTAAGGTTCTGTTCCAGAATCATGTATCCGATAGCATTCCAATAGCAGCCGGTGTTCCGCAAGGCGGAGTGTTGTCCCCTGCCCTATTCAGCCTGTATCTTGAGGACATTCCCGAGCCTCCCAATGATGTAAGGATTGTTATGTATGCCGACGACATCACCATCATGTGCCAGGATCGTGACTCTGCAGATAGCCGCTAACAAGATCAGCGCCTATCTCGTCGAGTTGAAGCTCTTCCTCGATAAAATGATGCTCACAGTCTCTGCCGCAAAATCCTCTGTTTCAGTGTTCACAACGAACACCAAGGAACACAGTGCCCATCCAGATGTCAAATGGGATGGTGACCTGTTGCCAGCAGCAAAATTTCCCAAGCTGCTTGGCCTTATTCTTGATCCCTCACTGAAGTTCCACAAAAACGCGGAACAGAAACAAACAGTCGTCAAGGCTAGACTTAATATCTTGAGAGCTCTCGGAGGAACATCATGGGGAAGCAGCCGAGAGACTATATTGAGAACCTACAGAGCAATACTTCAGCCGGCTCTGGAATATGCGGCACCAGTGTGGCAGCACCTGGTGTCTGACAGCTCCTGGAATAAGCTGCAGCGTGTACAGAATGCTGCGCTTAGAATTGCTACCGGTTGTGCAAGGAGCTCCCCGGTGGAGCATCTTCACGCGGAGGCCTGCATATTGCCGGTCAAGGAGCATTGTGAACTCCAGGCACAGCAGATGTATATTAATGTTCTGAGGCAGCCGAATCATCCGTCAAAGAGAATCATGAAGCCCATAAGAGAGAGGTCGATTAGGACGGCGTTCGCCGATGCTCCTCGTAAAGTTGATGTACAGAGATGGGCCGACTCCAACATGGAAAGGCTTCGTCTTCTGCGTGAGGAGCACACGCAATTCGTTCGAGGATATCTAGCAAAGGCGGCTGTGAACCCTATCTTGGGAACGGTGCCGCCTCGGGTTTGCGAGTCCGAGTCTCAACTCGGCAGACGAGCCAGATGTGCTCTTGCATCGCTGCGCTGTGGTCACTCTATTCTGCTCATGTCTTACGTCAACAAGATCGACAGCAGCCGACCAGACGCATGCCCGGACTGTGGTGCTCCCGGACACGACACGGCGCACTTGTTCATGTGCCCGAAGAGACCTACCTCCTTAACAACAATGGACCTTTGGACGAATCCTGTGAAGGCCGCCCAGTTCCTCAACCTATGACAAAAACCACTTTGAGGCTGCAGAAGAAGAAGAAGAAGAAACGGTAAGTTTCCCCCACTCGCACACATTATCAATACCACTAGAGTTCGCGCAATCATTTTAGTCTGATGAATGGACAGGGCTGCGACGGTAGATCACCGTGCGAGAATCGAAACCCCATTCTCCAGTGGGGTCGCCAACCCCGCACGGCCATCCGCCTGGTCTATGCGCCGGACTAACTCGAAAACGGAAACCATAAATCCTTGATCATAGATACACTCATGAATGAAGGAAAATGAAAAAAAGACAAAAAAATGGAAATAACACAGTAAATTTATTTTTACTTTCCATTCCTGCGTGTATCCTTGGTAAGGGCCTTTGTTGTGTTTATAATGTTCATGTGTTGGGGGAAAATCTGCCGTTTTTCAACGTTTCCAATGTTTATTCTAAAAAAAGTCAAGAAAATATTACAAATCTGCTATCGATTATGGCGCGACGTCCGCAACATACTGTGCTCATCTGGACCAAATTCCGGTCGGCAATTGCGTCTCGACACGCTTTGCGGCCGAACGCGCTAGAGTCAGTCGAGTTAACAGCGCCAAAGCCGACTCGATATGTTTTTTTTACAGTTTTCTCCAACTATGTTTAGTTTCCTATTTCTAAAATCCACCCAGAGTCAACAGGTCGGCGGCTGCGGCGCTGGAAACTCTTCTGACTCGGAAGCGCGCGGCCGCAAAGCGTGTCGAGACGCAATTGCGGACCGGAATTTGGCCCAGATAAGCACAGTACACTATGCTAAGTGAAAACACACAACCGGACAACCGCTTTTTTCCGTTGCCGTGGACTGTATAACAATAATTTCTTTCAGTTCAGATAAAAACGAGTAGCTGGTTAATTTACTTTTTTTCCTACCTATCGTCGATGTCTCTTTACACATTTGTTAAAAACTTGAAAGATTCCCGATGGGATTCACTCACATCATACATAGTATGTATATACTTTTACATTCTCAGATCTTTTTTCGAATATTTGACTTCCCGCATTAGTTCAAAAGGGTCACTCTTTGGATATTCGGTTTTTAATCAATCAAAAATAAGCATTTTTTCGAATAATTGGTCATTCGAGTAATTCGGAAACTGAGCTCTCTCGATTAAACCATTTCTCGAGTCATTCGGGTGTTTGCTTTTTTCAAATATCGAAATTTTCTCCGAGTTTTTGTGGTTTTTCCCTTGGATATAGATAGAGATCAGCCCCTTGCCAGATTCGAGAAACTCTTTGCATCTGCGCTATGACAGAGAGATCAATTCCCCGCGACCGTAATTTTTGGTCCCGTTGCTACCATTATAATTTTCTTGTGTTCCAGAACGGTCTACCTCCATTTCAATGAGAACGGCTCTCCCTGTGTGCTTCCAAGTGATAATTGCCGAGCAGTCGGACGAGTCCTTGCACCCATTTGGCAATAACCAACAGCCGCGCGACTTCCCGCAGTCGCTTACATGTGTGACGTGAATTGCGAATGTGCCCTGAAATTCCGTGTTGAAATGAAATGGCGTAGCTATGCATGGATGTGGAGTGTGATCAAAAGTTTCTGATAATTTGCGCTATGAATGGTCCTAATTTTTTCATCTGGCAATGCTCACTTGCGAGACTGAAGGTGCCCATCAGCAGTAGCTTCGGCGCTATTCATACTTGTCAACACCCGAGCGGCACGCCCGTCACGCGCGGGCTAGGCGTCGGAGTATGAATACTTTCTACCCCTTCACGCGCGTGACGCGCTTGCCGTGGCGGAGCGCATTAAAATGGGCTTCAACTTGGCCGAGCAAGCGAGGTCTGTACACTCGTTCATTATAATGGTAGCAGAAGATAGGTCTGCATATAATTATTATGCAACGGAATGGAATCGAAGATGGATTAGGAAAGAAAATGATGAAAAAATTTTTACGGCCGTTGCCGCCATGGCGGAGCGGGCGTAACGCGCGTGCGAGGTGTCAAGCCATCCATACTCCAACGCCACGCCCGCGCCTCACGCCCTTGCCGCGTTGGCGTTGAGTAGTATTAATGGCGCCTTGGTGGTTCGACCCCGTGATCGCATTCTGCTTCAGAAAACATTTCCCTGTCTTATAATGAAATTTTTGTACTTCTAAAGGCCGAGATCAGCAAAGAAATTTTTAGTTTACCCTACCTGTAATATTAGGTAGAAGACAAGTAGCGGTTCGATGATCATCGACTGCTATCTGAAAGATTTGGAGTTTTTTTCAATGTTTTTTCCACGATATTCGGATATGGACGATATGATTTCTAGAAGGATTTAAAGAGGATTCGAAAAATTTTGGATCTTTCTGGTAAATTCTATAATTGTTTATCCTATTCCGAAACTAACTTTCGTCAGGAATCGTCGAGAAATGGGCTGCCAAGTGTTAAATTTAGCTTTTTTTGTAATCAACTTATTTGTAGACGGCAGGTCAACATGAATACATATTATGTGCCGCGATGAAAAGAAACAATTCGAAGTTTGTCAAGTTTCCCGAATGCTCCTGGATGGATCGAGAAACGACAAAAACTTGATTTTTTTAATTTTTTGAAATTCAAGCATTTTCAGCTCAAAATTTGTTCAGGGAATAGTTCGGAGCCAGGGTTCGGCTCGAACGAAAGGCTGGAGGGACTCTGAGCTCTGCAGGAAGACCAAGTGGACCACTTTGAATGGGGGTGTACACCGTTCAGACCTTCAAGCACCCCGCCAAGAAAACTTCCGCTCGTTATCTTATTCATTATCAATGTCTCGTTTTTTTCTCTTCTTCCTCTTTGAGTTTTACAAAAACAGTGATCAAGTCATGCCCTCGGGGGGGGGGGTCTGAGAAAAATGCCGAAACGTTGACAAAATCAGGCTCCTGGACGGGGGTCTGAGAAAATCGCCAAAATCGTAACCAAATCAGGTTTCTGGGAGGGACCAATTGGGATAGGCCTTTTCCACGCCTCGTGCAGCACCCTGTTGAGGGCGCTGAACACCAGTATCGCAGGGTCACACTACCAGCGACGAGCGACGCAACGCCATGTTTACCATCAATATTGACCGGAAATCGAAATGCCTGCTATGCACTGCCGCTGATCGCGGGAAGAATGATCCCGGCTTGCAAGGACCATTTTTCATTTTTCGGAAGATCACAGTAGGCTACTGTAGGAAACGATGATTTTCGTATTTTAACTCTCAGTACTCTTCTAAGAAACTGAAAGTGGACCTTATATAGTTAGGTCCGCTCCTTGCCTTCTCAAGAAGAAACATTTGAATCTCACCCGCGGCTGGCGCGGCTGTAACGATTGCGCCTGTCCGCTGATTGACTCAGGCCGAGAGAAGAGCGCAGCTGATCAGCTTACTTGCCGCCAGACGCCGGTGACATTTAATCCGCCCGCGCCAGCCGCGGGTAAGATTTTTCTCGGGGAGGCAGGCCGCGGACCCAACTGTATTCGTGTACTGCGCCTTAAATAACCTCCCTGGACAGGGTTTGAGCTGAAAATCCCCAAACTTCTGAAATCCAAAAACTTGCAGTTTTTGATCTACCCAATTGCACTAAGGAAACTAATCAAACTTTAAACTGCTTCTCTTTACTCTCCCTACAACACTCAACAAACCATTTTTCGAAGCTCCAGTTGAAAGACAGGGTTCGCGATGAAAACAATTTTTGAGTTTTTCCCATGAAAATGTTGGTCTGGTCATTAGAAAAGTAAAAATAAGTGAAAAGGGTGAAAATTCGCAGGAAAAACGCATAGAAGCAAGCCGGGACGGCTAATTACAAGTGTCGGCCAACCCCTCAATTTACGAGATTTCCATCAATGCTAGCTTATCTGTCTTTCATTCTGCTTATAAAGTAGCCAGTCGTCTCTAAAAGTGCTCAGCAATTGCATTAGAAGAAAATGGAAAATCTCGATAAATTGGGGCGGGGAGCGGGACACCAAGCAACAACTTAATCTTGAGCGTTTTTCTCTCCAATTTTTTACTTATTTTCTCTTTAGGATGGCCAGACCTACCTTTCCATGACAATAGCACAACAACCGATTTTATCGACAACCCTGCCTTTAGTCTGGAATCAGTCCTCGGTTGTTAGTGAACGTGATTCGAATATGAGCTTTTGATATTCTATCAATCTGTTTGCGAAAATTTTACAAGTAGAATAAGACATGTGGAAGGAGTAGCGTCTATAAAAAGATTTAAAACATGACTTAGAAGACGCTTTTATATTGCTCTAGTGATAGATGTTGTTGTTTGTTTGTGAAGAAGTTCGCTTTCGTTTCCGTGTCCAGAACAATGAAAATGGCCGCGCGGTGAACCTTGTGTACGGTCAGTCAGTCGCTCGCTGGTCGGCCCGGTTCTTCTTCAGCAATGCAACGAGTGTTCACCGAGAAAGAAGCAGAAACCCAGACACATTCTCATTCTTCCATTTATTTGAGTGATATACACAATATCAACACGTAATTCTTCGATAACACCACCATATCAACAACAGATGCTGACACTTGACAAAAGGAACAATAGAGACAAGGCGAGGGAGGAAAGGAGGGGAGGATTATGTATTTCAGGTCGTTAAAAGACTCATTAGCAAGTGTCAAAATGACAGGGAATTCTGCTGCTCCTCATGCATTTGTGGGGGGTGGGGTGAAAATCAGGGGAGGAAGTCAGTACAACGGCAGGACCACTACTCTTTCGCCTCACCATCCTCCACAACATCCTTGCATTGCGTGGCTAGGAAATCGCGAACACCCTTTGAGATTCCTCCGTTAGCCGCCGGATCCTGAAACAAAATGAAGAGTAGCTCGAGTTACAGTTACAGTCCACGGCGACGGAAAAGGGCGATTGCGCGATTGCGTATTTCCACGCCGCGCCATAATCGACTACAAAGTTGTACTTTTCTCCTGAATTTTGATGAAAGAAAAAACATGTATAACGTTGAAACACGGTTAGTTTTTCCCACAAGCATTACTATTACATTCACCTAAGTTCTCTCCCATGGATACACGCAAGAATAACAAGAAAAAAATCAATTTTTCTCCGTTCTTCCGTTCTTTGTTATTTTTATCTAATTTCTGTTATTCCTGCGCGTATTGATGATAAAGACTTGAGGTGTATTGATAATGTGTGGCGAAGAGGAAAGCTCAACGTTTCCAGGGTTTCTTCTTTTGAACCTACAGTTCAACTCCGCATTGCCGTTCAGTCCGTAAGGTGCACGCTGATTGCGAAAGAATGCTGCGGTGCGGTTGTGAGTATCCTCAGGCAGGGATGTGGGATCACCCGGGCACTAGAGTGTTGGAACGAATAATATCGATTTTTTTCGAATAAATCTAATTTTCTATTCTTGATCGGAATGGTTTCAATTGCTTTTATACTCATACGTTACGGTGAGTGGAAGGTTCTCTTATTTGATAAAAAAATAGGATTCCGTTCATTCATTAAGATGCCAAGGTTAATTTAGTGAGTTTTTTATTCGAATAATCGAATGAATTGTAATAGCGCTTCTGTGATTGGACAGAAATTTCCCTTTTATCAACTATGGTAACCTTGTCCCTCACTTAATGTTCGATACCAAGGACAGTTAAAACTATTTCGGCTCTGAGGAAATATTAGAATCAATCGGAAAATCGAATTTATTCGCCCCAACACTCTACCGGGCACCAAAGGCAAAAACCGCCCGGGTGATCCCACATCCCCGTCTGAGGATACTCGCAACCGCGCCGCAGCACGCTTTCGCCTTCTGCGTGCACTTTGCGGACTGAACGGCAGTGCGGAGTTGAACTGTAAGAAATACATATTTGTCGCCCATTATAGCGTAACCTACCGTATGCTTAATGAAGATGCGCGGCCGCACAACTGCCTTTTTCCGTTGCCATAGACTGTAATTATGACAAGCGAAGGTATTCTGAGAGTTTTGGCCGAGAAATAGCCCACCAGGCTCCGCAGCGGCTCCTGGTGGGCTGTTCCGCGGCTATATCTTGGCTTTTCACGAAACGGACCAGAAACAGCCGAGAAATAACCGAGAAGTAACTCAGACGCAGCCGTCGCCGGCTCGCCGAGCCGCCAACCGGGGCCGCCAGCGGTTGGGTGGGACCATCAAAGGCTGAGCGAGGTCCAAGTACGTCAAACTTGGGTAATTGAATCGACGAAGATGTTGACATCTGACTCATGCCTATGGGATGCGTCGTATACTCACCTGGGGGTGCATTCCAAGAACATTCCCATGGCAAAAGGCTTCAATGAAAACGTAGCCACGGCAGCGTGGAAGCAATTCGCAGTTATAATTTGTAGCCATGGAAAGCAAATTTGTCCATGGGAGGGCTATTTGTTCTCCCATGACGTCGTGGGAACGTTCTTGGAACGCGCCCCTGGAATGCATTATTTCTCGGCTTTTTCGCGGCTTACACGCGACAAGCAGACATTTCGCGGCTATTTCTCGGCCAAAACTCTCAAAGTAATTTGCAAATATCAGTTTGTATCATGTGTTTTGATTAGACGTGACCATTCGATGCAGTTTTCCACAAATAAATGAAAAATTTGGATATTTATCTCAGAATCCTCTGATCATGATGCTCATTTTTTTTCAAAAGTTAGCCTTGCTAAATGCAGTCAGTGTACTAGGATGAAGGGAAACCGAGAATCTTTCCTCTGTTTAAAATGATTGACTATTGTTACGTCTATACTTTCGACTCTCGATGAACCTCTACATCAAAATAATAGTAGTTGGTACGTGGACTGTACCAGGCACGAGGTAATATGAAGACGTCGACAGAATAACTTCAACAGGTAATATTGATATAATAAAAAATTCAATTCTCAAAGAAGTTTTGAATAAAGGAACTAAATATAGAATAGAAAAGATGACTAACAGGAGTGAAATAACACAAACTTATTTCGACGCTACAGCGAAATTCATCAATTACATGAAAAATAAGTACAAGCTAGATGTTATGAAAATAAATAACTTGCAGTTGCACTTCAAAATACAGTACAGAAAAAGACTCAAACCAATACTACAAGGGACTTCCTTCAGTAGGCAGTCTAATAGCCTGATACCTTATAAGAGTATAAAAGAGTACCAGAAACACTTCATTTTCTGCCCTTTAGATAAAGCTAGCAATAATTATGGGATTATTTGTAAGAAATACTACACCATAACTCTCATGAAAGAACTTGGAATCAATATCATAAACGGTAATTTTGAAAGAGAACAAAACCATAATGACACATATAAGCTGTTTCAAAATGCCAACAGGCAAACAACCATTTTAAAGCACAAGTTTTTCAGTATTAAAGCAGGACTTAAATTTGACATAGATTGTGAGTTACCCATCATCTACGCTTTACCGAAATTACATAAGGATCCCATAAAATTCAGATTCATTACGGGAGCAAGAAACAGCAGCATGAAACCATTAGCAGTAGAGTTGCAAAAAAAAATCTCGTTTCTCAAGACACATTTTATTAATTATACCAATGTGAGTTACCAAAGGAAGGGAGGACTCAAGACCTATTGGTCTATCTCCAACATTAACATAGCAGCTGAATTATGTAGATTTAGTACCAATGGGTTTCAAGTTTATTCTGCTGATTTTACTGATATGTTCACTAACCTTCCACACAGTTTTATTCTGCAAAACATGAAACAATTTTTGGCAATTTGCTTCAAAAATGCTAACAAAAAATGGATAGTTACCAATGGATACAGAGTATTTTATCGAGACTCTGAACTAGATAAAGGCGGTTACAGGTATTATACCATCACAGACTTGATATATCACGTTGACTATCTTTTACGCAATAGTTACTGTCGTTTCGGAGAACTTGTGCTTCAACAGACGAAAGGAGTTCCTCAGGGAGGTAACTTCAGCCCATTGTTGGCCGATATTACGGTTTCCATGTTGGACTATAGGTACTCTATTAGCGCGAAAATTAAAAATAACATACTTTTCAAACCTTTTAGATATATGGATGACTTGCTCGTAATCCATAATAAAGATGAAACATTTGTGGATAGTCAAATTTCACTAATATACAAGAACGTATTGGAGCTCAAAGAGACGCACAATAATCCCTATAAATGCAATTACTTAGACATTAGTATAGAAATAATTAATTATAGAATACGCACAAAATTGTATAATAAAACAGATGATTTCAATTTCAGAGTTAAAGATTTTCTCATTCTCATTCTGAAATCTCTATAAAAGTCAAAGCATCTACAATTTATACGTGCACCTTGAGATTGGCTAATATCTGTTCAAATTCAGATTCCTATACGGAAAAACTCAAAGAAATAAAAACAGTTTTAATTGGAAACCTATATACACCACAATTCGTAGAAGTAAATATCATAAAATGCACCTATAAACGAAAAATGATAACATATGAGTTTAACCTAAGAGATGAAAAGAAAAGTATAACACAATTGGTAAAAAGCATGACATACTAAGTCTTCACTGTTGATAGGTCGGTGTTCGATATTGTCCAAGATAAGGACTTGTGATCATATGGACTTCATTCTGATATTGATAGTATACTATAGCTTCCTGCCACAATACCTCTTTCTAACGCTTCTAACACTACTTCACTCTGCTCGGCTCATGCTTTCGTATTCATCCTTCTTTTTCATCGACAGTTCTGTTCCTCACTGAGGAGCCCCGGCAGAGCTGTTTGATAAAGTACGTCTGAGGCCAAGGGCGAAACGAGCTTTGTCAAATTCTCATTCATACCTTTTCTTTTCTTGATTTACTTACTTCTAGTATTTTGAAGATTGGGTCAAATATAATTAGAAATTGGCGATTCTTTCATTGTCCGTACTTGTTATATCTTCTTATACACATGAACTTTACATACGCCGTAGTGTAATTTATTGCTAAATGTAGTGAATGAATACGGATAAAAGAAAACCGGGGATCTTTCCTCTGTACGACATGATGAACTATTGTTACGTCTATACGTTCGACTCTCGATGAACCTCTACATCAGAATAATAGTAGTTGGAACGTGGACTGCACCAGGCACGAGGTAATATGACGACTTCGACAGACTAAGATGAGCAGCGCTGTCAGAAAATGTCTATGAGGAGCGGGATTGGAAACTACTGTATCTTCAGTGCCCATACCACCCAACAATTAAAAAAGGCAACCCAGCAATTGAAAAAGGGAATTGTGACCGCGCATGCATAGCTTTAGGCGGCGTCTAGAGATCATTTGCGGCGCGACGCGACGTTATTATTAGCCGACGTATCGATCAAGCGACGTCGCGTCGCGTCGTCGCTAGGTGTTCACAGTGAAAAGGCGCGATACATCGAATTTGACGCGCAAATTATAATCGCCCCGCGACCATTGCATCGCGTTGCAATGCAACGCGACGCGATGGTCGCGGAGCGATTGTCATAATTTTTTCTTCCATCATCGGGGACTCAAGGGGCGTTTTTGATTTTCTCAAGCCTTTTTAAAGACTAGGTTGATTGAAATTGTCATGGGTTATTGTATTGTTCTCAGATGATACTGGAAACAATTTTGTCTGCATATTTAAGGACAGTGTGATGAGGGTGATGATTTCAAAGAGTTGACGAGCTATAAAGTTATTTTACGGTTTACATACGACACAAGCATATTCGGTCTCATTTCACCGGAACATCCCTATTCTGTACTATCAACTCCAAAAAATTCTAAGCATCATTCGCTCCCGATGTCTTTTTGATTGTTTCGCCATTAAAGAAGCAAGTTGTCGCAACGAAAACAAAAATGTGTCATAATAATACGGATAGAAGATCAAAAAAGGTACATTACACTAAATAGACAGAAAAAGATCAAATATCGAGTTTTGCTTAGTTCTGCTTGGGTACGGAAAATTTCGGAAATTACACAATTGCGCGGAGTCGCTTATCGTTCGCGCGCCGTTCACATTTTGATTTCCACGCGACGCGATTTTCGCGTCGCGCTGACATGTGCCATCGCGCCGCGAAAACTCTGAACGCCGCCTTATATTGCGTCATTTGCTAATCGAAGGGAATTTGTGACTGTATTGCTTCTGGGGATATTTACCTCATCAGATGTCGAAGCTGCGTCCAGGAATATATCGGCGAAACAGCCCTCCCACTACATGTGCGGATCGAAGAGCACTTGGATGGGAAAGAAAGGCGCCGAGTTAGTACCGCGCTGGGCTGCCGCAGGGTTAATTGCCATGACGGGGAAGATTTTGAGGTGAGAGTAGAGATCCTAGCACGGGAGTCAACATTAAGTGTGCGAAAAACTCTCGAGGCAGTCTGGATCAATGCGAGGGACCCGAAGGTCAATGACCGCGGAAACGCTAGTCTGCCGATAGATCCTCCTCCTAGGAACAGACGAGGCAAGTAAGCCCATCGCCTTCAATTCCTGCCTGACACCTTAGTTTGCTGGTACGAGCAATCAACTTGCGGATTCTCTAAGGTGTCCTATAATTATGAAACAGTTCGAAAAAACAAAAAGTTGCGTTCTAAAAAAGTTAGAGGCTCGTGTAATCTAGAAAGATGACTAAATGAGTCATTTCTGATTCTGCTCACCATAGTAAAGACGAAAAAGCTCCCCGTTAACGGGAGAAGTGTTGCAGTGACATGCGAGGGTTTCCTAAAAATATGAAACGTACTGCATATGAATAGCTGATAAATCCTCACCTTAGCGAAAATTTCAAGATGATTTTTCCCTTTCCATATAAGGCCACATCGGAATTCAGGATCGTTCTTCGTTAAGAATTTGTAGATTTTATCCAGACAGTCGTGAACTGAAAATGTTTCTGCTTGAGTTTTCGACGGGAAATCCGATGAACTTCTTCCCAAAACTATCACAAACCCTTGCTGAGAGTGACATAGGGAAGGGGTTTCATCAGTTTTGAAATATCCAACTGCGAGTAGAATGACGGTTTTCCGAAATCACCATTCCCTTTAAACCATCCGACGATTTCCTGTAGAATACTATGTATCAGGTACGACATAATTAGTAAGGTTTACCCTATCAGCGACCTTACCTGGTCAGCGTTGGTGAAGAACAACTGTGCCCATGTGAAAAATGGAAATCCTGCACCCTGAGGGTATGTGGTCAACAGCTGAAGCGGAACGTCCCGTGGCACCTCGCCATATTGAATAATCTGGAGCAGTTATATATAAAGATGAGGCATAAGTTCACAATTTTTTTTCATATTCTCGTTTAATCTCTTATTGTTAGAATAAGAAGAATTTCATTGAATGTTTTGCGAAAAAAATTTCTGAACTTTCCGCAAGCTCCGATTGATTGAATTTTCCACTTTTTCCCGTATTTTGCAAAGCCTTCCCAATCTCTTCGCTAACCTGCCCGACAAGGGAACCACAGTAAGTCATAGTGACCATTCCAATTGAAATGTACTTTTCTAGAACTAGTTTCGAACGAAAAGTCCGAATATGCCCATCGCAGCTGCCTAGACCCACTCTGAAAAAAGTTATGAGCGTTTTTGAAAGCTTCGCGGCAAGGTAAGGGTACCCACTTCCCATGGAATTTTCAGGGTGTTTTTCAATTTTTCTCCGGATTACGCTAAAACATGTATGTAGGGGTAATCTGGGGTGGTGAACACGAATCTGGGGTGTGTCTGCTCACATTTCAAGGTTTACTGTAGGTTACGGCAGGTAACATGTCATTTAGGAGGCAAAGCCCACCTCAGTATTCCGATAATCGAAAAATGGACATCAAATTCGTATTCTGCACCCTAAATAACCCCCACATAAAAACATCGAGACAAATCTGAGACTCTGACCAAACTACCGTATACCCACCGTAATCTACCGTAAGCTGCCGAAAGTCGATAAACCGACATCAGATTCGTGTTCAGCGCTCCAAATAACCCCTCAGGGAAATAATTTGAGCATATTCTATGGTAGCACTCCGGAAATCGTCAAAAGTCGCGATTTGCCATCAAATTCTCCCCCGATGGGAACGAATTCAGTCGAAAACTTCGGAAAATCGATTAATGAACCTCAGATTCGTGATCAGCACGCCAAATAACCTCCGAAAGCGGATTTTCAGTGAAATATGGAATATTTTTCTAAAACGTTCCATAGGCCCCCAATTCTAATTGGTATAAATAAACGCCCAACCGAAAATCCATACGCGCTGAACACGATTATGAGGTCCGTTTCCGGATTTTCGTAAAAATAATGCGCTTTTCGGAGGGTACAATAAGTACGAAAATCAGAGAAAAAGTGCCTATAACTTTTTTCAGGGTGGGTCTAGGCAGCTGCGATGAGCATATTCGGACTTTTCGTCCGAAAATGGTTCTAGAAAAGTACATTTCATTTGGAATGGTCGCTATGACTTAATGTGGTTCCCTTGTGAGACTATTTCGCTTTGTTATAAATTTGTATTATGTTCTAATTTTGGGCGAGTACTTATATTTGCGAGACCCACACACAAATAAGGTCAGAGACAGGTAAAAGCTTCATTGGTTGTGCTCAAGCGCCGTCATCAATCATTGCTGTCGAGAATTTTCAGTGCTAGCAATAAAACACTCGGGACAGTCATTGATTGAGAACATGTGTTTCATGAAACTTGCATGTGACCACAAAAAGAGGGAGCGTTTAAAGGCAGTGTTCACGTCTGTTTCCCCGCCTATCTTGAAAACGGCCCCATGCTGATTCCAAAAATGTCTCTGAAATCGTACAAGACCTTCTGGGAACGGAGTTATGGTCCCTCAAAATTTGAGCTATGGAAACATGGTGGACGAGTTGTCCGAGGCTTGTAACTTCCGTTTTTTGCAGCCGATCTATGCGAACTGACCTGAATAAAGAGAGAAGTTGAGAGTGAAGGGAAGAACGGGGCTGATGATTGAAAATCATGGCTCATCTCACGATCTCGAGCATTCATTTGTTCACGTCGGTGGGCGTGTGATGCGCTTTTGGGGTTTTCAATGCGCTCGAAGTTGCAACTTCGGGCTCTTTTGACTCTCTTCCTGGCTCGTTTTCAAGCGTTCTTTCGACGTTAACGTTACAGAGTGTCCCTCCACTACCCAATCCTAGTGGAATTCCGAAAACGTTTTTCATCGTGAACGCTGCCTTTAAGCAGTGAAAATACGGCGAAAGAAGTACCTGGATATTGTCATTCTCATCTGACTTCTTCCTCTCTGGAAGTGTTTCTGAAGCGTCGACTGTGACTCTGAAAGAAAAATGCATAACTGCAGTCATCCTCGGTGGCTCTGGCGAAAAATCGGGAGCTGTATTCGACACTGGAGCGGGGTGGGAGGTCAACATTGCACCCACGCCAACATTCAGCCCACCTGAGAATTCCAACCCTTAGAGGAAACTTAGGCAACGTTTCACACATATGACAGCATTCGTAGAAATCCCAGGTATCCAATACGTTTCCAAAAATCCGGGGGCGTCTCCCTTCGCCATCCCATTATCGGATACAGTTCTTAAATGCGTGATCTTTGCATAAACTTAAGTTTCGAAAAATGGCCTGTTGAGTGTTGTAAGGAAGATTTTTGAAAATTAAGTTCGCTAAATCTCCGCAATGCACCTTGGTGGATCAAAAGTGAGAGCGATTAGAATTTTTGGTGATTGAAAATCGATACACATTCCATTCAGCCCTAACTTATTGTTAGTCTACGAGGGTTCCACTGAACACGGGTTCTAGATCCATCTCTAGATTTTTTTTTCGAAAGATTACGGTAGGTTACTGTAGATGAGTAATACTTTGAAACAGTGACCTACATGTAGTCCTTTGAAAAATTAAGAACGGACCTCATACTTGTGTTCCGGACCCCATTTAACTACTGTGGACAAGGTTTTAGCCGAAATTATTCCAACTGCTGGCATCCGAAATAATTACTTTTTGTGTAGTTTTTCATGTGCTCAGGTGTATTGCATTCTCTTTCAGAGTGAGATTTACTCGAGCTGCTCGCGCATATGCTGCATTTCTTCTTTCCCACACTCTCTTGCCATCTCTCTCCCTCCGCTCATGCACGCAAAGTGACAAAGTGCATTTTTGCTCCAAAGTATGTGATGGATAAGGAAATTTACCAAACGTGAAGCCGTTTCTTTCAATCTCCCCACAACACCACTCGAAAAACCATAATTTTTAAAACTTCAGTTTACGCTCGCCTCACTTCCTGTGCATTTCGGCAATACTCACATGAATCTTCGAAAATGTCAAGGAGCAACAAGACGCAAAATATCGATTGAACGAGTTTTTTGAATCACGAAAATTTGTCGATTTTTATCGTTTTTTCTCTTTTCATAGTTTTTATTGTCAAAGAGTGTTGTTGGCGAAATGTTCTTCAAGTTGGAAATGCGGCACAAACTTCTGGTGAGCTCTGCCTTAGGTGACTTTACCGTTTCCAAACTTATGCTTATTTGAATTTTTATAAGAAATGCAATCTAAATATTTATAATTTCCACAGAAAAAGAGAACACCTAGTTTCTGAGATAGGTATTGAGCAGTATTCTTATGACAAAAAAAATCGAATTTTCTCGCATTCGGTTTTCGAAACCAGGCGCTCACATAGAGGAGGTGTAGGTAATGTCTTCCCGTACAATTCAATACAGTACGTGGACCTGGTTGCGGAGGTGGATCGTCGCGCGCGATGGAAACTTGGCTAGCCTGTGGTGTCTCGAACGTCGCACGGCGAGCAGCAATGATTGCGCCTCGTGAGTTCACTTGTCTTATTCTGACCAGGAGACCACACACATAAGTGTGCTCAGCCTCAAATACCAAGTATGGGACGCAGATACGGTTCACATTATTTGGTGGCTGGTGTTCTCAGCCAAAAATGTTTAGCAGTTAATCTAAGACCGGAAAACCAGCAACAGCTAAGTTACTCTACTCGAAACTAGTGGGTTTGTCGCAAAAGCGCGATGCTATAGCTCCTCAGGAAGGCCTGGGCGCCGTCGGTCCCGCAACGAATGCCGACGCACGGTAGAGACGCTGTTGGACTGGTTCGGGCGGCGCAGTCTGGGTCATCAGTCTTCGCCCCTGCCGCGACCGAGCGTGGCCCTTCTTCTACTGCAGCTCCTTGTTGTTCATTATTCCTATTTGTGCTGTGCTTCGTTTCGGGGCCTCTGGCCTTCAGAACTCTACTATTCTATCTTTAATGCAGCTGGCTCACGGGGATCACATTCAATGAACAGTTCAGTGGCCATGGCCTGTATTATCGATCGTGATGATTATTTCAGTGGTGCTTCCCTTTCTTGTAGTATTGCTCCTTGTTTATATTATTCTTCTTATTGCATTTCCAAGATCTCTCCTTATTTTCTTTGTAGTATAAACTAATCTAAATGAGCTTGCGTCCTGTCGTGCATGCAGGACGGTCGTATATTTCGCAATGCATAAAATACACTCGGGATATGTGTTTAGTCCAGGGAAGTTCAAGTTGGTGGCACCAGGGTGTCTACGCCAGCTATGTGGTGTGATCGTGGTTATACCTTTATTACAGTATACAGCTCGCTGGGGATTTAGCAAAGCATTTGCCGGCCGAAATGGGGCGCGGCTCTGTTGCCGTGAAGAGGTATTGACGATTTAGGAAAAAAGAGATTTCCGCGGCCAAAGCCGGCTTTTTGTGACAAGACTTTGCTCTGGGCCTTACCAGCAAACGAATTATTGCTAGCATAACTCACGGTGGGCACTTCGCTGCAGCATAGTCAGCACAATCGACTTCAAATCTAAAATAGAAGTGTGCAACTGTTCTTTCATGCATACTTGTAAATTAATGTTGTACACTTACCGGACCATGATCCGGAATGATCCAAACTGGTAAGCAATCATCTGATAGAATGGTCCAGTTGAGTGTGCCCCTCGTGGCCGCGTCATTTTTCGCTTCAGGTTCTGATCGAATGTAACATGACCGATTTCCATGAGATCTGATGCCTCCATTCTGAAAGTCTTGATTTTTTAGAATCCAACATTTCTTCGGCTTCTTATTTACCTGGAGAGGATACAAGTCTGGCCTACTCGTTCGCAATCGATTCGGAATAATCCCTCACCGGCTTCCTGAAAAAAAGGGCACAGGATTTTGTAACTAGAACACATTTAAATATACGATATGAGAGTCTCTATTTTCAAGTGTTTCATTTTTATAAAGGCGGAACTCGCGAAAATTCCTGTCTGTGCTGTCACTATTCACGACCTCCGAAAGACTCTCCTCGAAATCATACCACATATTTTTTTTTTATTCTGTTCCTGTGAGTGTTTGTATGTGTGTGCCTGTGAGAGTGAAAGGAATTTCGGTCGGTCCGCTTTTAGGGCACAATTGATAGTCTGTTAGGAGTCGTTTATACTTCGGCTGCCGAGCGGCACGGCGAGGTGCAATACTATAGTATTGATTGTGCCGCGCCGCGTGGTCAATATCATAGGAGGTCACTTCACCGCGCCGCTCTTCGTTGGAAGTACCATATAAACGACGCCTGATCGTTCGAATATCTCTGTAGTGGACAAAACGTGCGCGGTTTTAGGCTGTGGCGGTGTTGCGAAATGCCGCAGTAAACGAGCTAAGCTCCGGGACAATGGCGCGAGATTTCATATAAAGTGGGCAGGGTTTCCGTCAATGCGTAATAGCAATAGTGGAAAGTAGGCGGAGTTTCGAATCAATGCGTGTACGGGACTTAAAAGTAGTGCACGTAACATATTGGAGGGTGGGCGGAGCTCCAGAGCCATCACCTGCTCAGAAAAATGAAAACAAGTTACTTGTAACTTATCTGAGCCGATGTAAGTTACTTGCGACTTATTTCAGGTCATTTAAGTTACATGTAACATATCGGCGAGATACTGCGAGGGGTGCGCCTTCGAGATGTTACATGTAACTTAAATGACTTGAGATAAGTCGCAAGTAACTTACATCAGCTTAGATATGTTACAAGTAACTTGTTTTCGATTTCTGAGAAGACACTGCGTGAAGTGCGCCTCCAATATGTTACATGGAACTTAAATGTCACAATATAAGTCGCAAGTAACTTAAATCGGCCTAGAAGATATTTACCAGGGGGATGCATGATGCACTCGCGGGCTCAGGCTGAAGACTGGCGTTCCTGTTGGTTCAATTACCCAAGTTTGAGGCACTTGACCCCCCACCTGCAGGGGAAGGCCGTGCACAGCATTTTGTTGCGTAGTGTGTGGTCTGGGACGCGCCCTCTGTGTCGCGTGTCGTCTGCGTCACGTGATGGCCACCTATAGTGAAAATTCGAATGTAAGTTACATGTCACATAAGTGTAACTTACATTTAATATAAATTTAAGTTACATGTAATATAAATGTATGTTACATGTAATATAAATGTAAGTTACTTGAGACATTCAAGTTAGTTACATTTATATTACAAGTAACTTGTTTTGATTTTTTTTTGAGTGGGAGGTCATGAAACTGGGCGGAGCTTCAGATCAGTGCGTGAATGGGTGTGAGGCTTGTGATGCCCATTATTGTAGACTGACTTTATTAACGGCAGTGCTCACGATCAGGGATGTGCTTAAAATTTTCGAAAACTCTAAATAGAAAAAGGAAGATTCTCGTTCCGACACCAAATCTTTTGGAGCAGATAGGCCATTGAGAGCGCGAACATTTTTCGAAAAAATTTCGGTTTTTCGGTATTGATTTTCTAAGAAGCAAAGGAACGAAAAATTGAAAAAAGTGTAAGTGTTTTTGCAACGTAGAATAGTTTAGCGAAGCATTCTTCAAACTTTGGACCGAAACGGTTTCCGGTTTCGAAAATTTTTCGCACACCCTTCATAATAAAAAATCGTATTCTAGTTTTCGATGTTTTTGTGTTCAGGTAAGACCACGAAGAAGAGGTTAATAGGTAAATGCTACGTCAGAACTCCCAAATACCGGGGGAAACCGTTGAAAATTCAATTACGCCTGTTTGGTGTGTTTCAGGAAACTGCAGGCAAAGCGCCAAACCTAACCTTGGAAGTGGTTTGCTCTTCAAAATTCGCAGGGAAAAGACTTTGATTCCTGTTTGTTGTACCGAAAACTCTACGAAAATAAGATGGGCCAGTGCACATGCTTGGATGTTTAGAATCTTTTCATGATGAAAATATATTCGAAATTCGGCAACTGTTCCTTTGGTAAAACAATCACAGGACAACTGTTATATGACGTGGGCGGGGTGGTCCATTAGGTCGGCTGGACCACCAGATTTTCACCCACTTCCCCGTCGTTTTTCGTCGTACTTCTGTTCTAACTCTGCCTAGAGGAACCCAAATCTTACGTTTCTGCCAAAGAGCGGGTAACTTTTTCATCGTGAACGCTGCCTTTAATACGCACCCTGTCAATGTTACAGGCGTCGTACACGATGAAAATCATATGTTATTTTTTCATTTTTGTCTACAGTTTGACTTTTTAGTGAACGAAAATGTCCAAGGAGCCTCTGAAAAACCTTCATTTGTAAAGAAAAACAAGTTTTAATACAATGTAAAAAAGGGCTTGAATTTAGCGTCAAAATCGTTTTCGAGGTTTTTTCTGCATTTGGAGACTTGGTCACCGCCATTCTTGAAGTTTTCCTGCATGTAGAGTTTGTACCATAAATGTCTCCCACGCTGTTTGACGGTCACATCAACATTCAATGAAAAAAGTTTTAGATGACTGAACTACTCATTAGTGCTAGATGATCGACCCCACAGCAGTTTTCAGGTGGCCATAACTTTTGAGGGAAGCATTTTCGGAGCCTCAAACTCCGTGGGCGATGTCAGGTAGCCCAAATTGTTTGATTGTACACAAAAAATTGAAAGTGATTTCCAGCGTGGACATTGCCTTTAAACACTTTTCTCTAGATATCTCGAACGCACTGAGTCTCCTTAGTTGCCCTATGTAGAACTCACTTGACAGAAAGCGAACAGTTTTTGCAGATTCACCGCATCCGTAATGAACTGGAATTTGCTGAAATCGATAGGTTTTTTCTTCTTATCCGCGAGAAGCTTTGCGGCGATGATGGCCGCGTCCAGTGATCCGTCACGAACCTTAAAGTAGTCGTTTCTGCTCGCCAGCTGATAGACTTGATTACATATAGCCAAGGAACGTCAGCTGTCATACCCTTGAATAGCAGGAAGTCCGAGTCAGATGAGACAGATCTGACATAGACTTTCTGGAAATCAAGTGTATTAACCCTAAAAGTTCTTTGGCTAGCTGCATGAGTGAGAAAGAGAGGAAAGGAAGTAGAAAGTGAAGGAAGAAAGTAAGAAAGGAAAAAAAGTAAAGAGTTTGTTTTAAATTTTTTTTTCAAACTTTTTGCTAATTTTTCGCTTCTATCCATCGTTATAAAGTAAAGAGTAGAAAGAAAGTAAAAGAAAGGAAAAAGGAAAGGAAAAGTAATGAAAGGAAAAAAATGAAAAGTAGAAAGTAGAAAGAAAAGGAAAGGAAGTAGAAAGGAAAAATGAGTAGAAAGGAAGTACTTCTGGTGCAAAGAAAAGACTAACCTTCAGATGATTCACGTCGTATATTACGATTCCATGATCTTGAGACAACTTCCCACCTGGCCAGAAAAAGGACTCCACTGGCATGCCGGGGACCTGTAATGTGAGGAGCGGTTGAGAATACATTTTTTCCCTTTCATTTTTCCTACTTGGGTTGCATTGCAGATGTCGCACGTACAGTTGCGTCAAAAATTCTAGTCTAGCGCTGTTTTTTTTGTCAAAATAGATGAATTAGATAAGTATTAACTTCAATTGCTCACAAGAATTGTTGGAGTGTCGTCGTTGAGATACCATTGGTAGCTGCCAATCCGATCCACATACTTTGTGCTAGTTGGGCCGCCTTTTCCTGCAAGATTTACCAGCGGTAGAAGACCATAAGGTTCTTCCTCCAAGCCATCGAACAGCCAGAATCCCTCGGCCATCTGAATGCATAAAATTTCTCACGGTCATCAGGTTTAGCGATTCACCTTAATTCATCACAAGAAGAAGTGATAGGTGTAAATTGTAAGAAAAAACACATCAGGAACTTTTCGGTGTTAGAAGCAGTATTAACGATAAAAACACCGAAAACCATTAGAAATCGAAATGTCCGCGGCCCTTAGTTGCATTTATGTCGAAAGAACTGACAAAAAGCAAGCCAATATCAGTCATACACAGCACAAAAACCCGAAAAGGCATGTTCTTTCCCCCCCCGTTTCTTTAGCCGCCGTTTAGGAAGGCCATAGCGTCGCCGCTGCATTCATGGGGCGCTGGGGCGCGTTAGGCGCTATTCATACTCATCAACGCCAGCGCGGAACGCGCGTGACGTGCAGGCGTGGCGTTGGAGTATGAATGGCCTGACGCCACGCCCGCGCGGCACGCGCATGACGCACGCTCTGCCATGACCGTAATGACTTTTTCAGTAATTTCACTATTAACCCGCCATAATCTTCATTCCGTTAGAACTTAAGTGATTCCATTACTATCCTCTGTTATCGTGAGGGTGAACGTACAGAATTTGCTTGTTTAGAAAAGTTCACGCACTTTTGTTTCGCTCCGCCGTGGCGTCGCCGCTGGAGGATTCATAGTCTCCGCAAGCGCATGACGCGCGTGACGCTCGTAAAAACTATTCATACTCCGAGGCCACATCCGCTCGTCACGCGCGTGCCGTGCTGGCGTTGAGGAGTATGAGTAGCGACTAAATGATAGCTTCAACAAAATCGAGCTGGCCCGAATCCTAAACGGTCTTTTCTTTCATATGTGCCTTGCTTAAACGCGTAACACTGATCAACAGAAGGAAGTTTTCTGTTGTGATAACAGGCGCTTTTCGAAAAAAGTCGTCTATGTCTCCTGATTTATTTTCCTTACGGAATCCACAAAAACTCAGCGGAACTTCTCACCATTGGCGATGTACATATGCAAAAACCATGTTGCTTGTGGAATATGTGATTGTTTCAACGAATGAGGCGATTATTTGATTTTTCCCCACTTCCTCTACTCTCGATAGTTGAGGCTGTTCATCTTATTACCAGGCCGTCCAATAATTCCTGTCCAAAAATTTTCAAAATTCTATAATTTTCCTTAGAAGTGTTATAATATCAGGCAAGTGTAAGAACCTTCTAGAAGGTTTTCCAAAGTTCTACGCTAGGTGTATATAAGGTGCAGTCGCCGCGTCTAGCTACCAGTACAAGCTAAAATGAACCAAGGTCGAATTCGTACGTTCGTGTACTATGAGTGGCTGCTGGGCAACGACACGGGCACCGCGGTCGCCAACATCTGCAGAGCGTGCAAGGAGGATGCAGTGTTCCAACGCACAGTCAGCCGCTGGTTCAATCGTTTCGAGAGCGGCGACACGAGCCTCGAGGACAGGGAGCACAGCGGGAGGCCTTCTACGGTGGATGATGACGAAGTCCGTCGCTGTATCAAGGAGAAGCCGGAAGCCACCACTCGTGAACTGGCGACGACGCTCGGCTGCAGCAAGTCCACCATCCACAATCGACTCAACTTACTCGGCTACCACGAAGTTCTGGCCCGTTGGATCCCCCACCGTCTGACGGACGCCGAAAAGCAGAGCCGCGTGGCCGTCTGCCAGTCCCTCCTCCTTCGTCCGCATCGGAAGGAGTTTCTCGAGGACCTGGTCATTGGGGATGAGAGCTGCGTCCTCTACGACAACGTCGCCCGCCGTGCCGTCTGGATCCCGCGCGGAGAAGAGCCGCCGACGACGCCGAAAGCCGACCTGTACCCGCTGAAGATCATGCTCTGCTGCTGGTGGGACACCAAGGGCATGCTGTCCTTCGAGCTGCTCCCGCAAGGCAGTACGGTCATCGCCTCCATCTACACCGATCAGCTCGAGAAACTAGCCGCCGCCATCCGAGAGAAGCGTCCCCGACGGGCCTCGGTCCACCTGCTGCACGACAACGCGCGCCCCCACGTGGCGAAGGAGACCCAGCAGAAGTTGGCGACGCTCGGCTAGGAGACGGTTGCCCATCCGCCGTATTCCCCGGACCTCGCCCCCTCCGACTACCACTTGTTCCGCCCGCTGAAGCACCATTTGGCCGGAAAAAAATTCACCAACTACGACAACCTCAAATCCGACATCGCGGACTTCTTCGAGTCGCAGCCCCCGGAGTTCTGGGCAAAGGGCATCGGCGACCTGCCCAATCGATGGGCCACTGTTATGGATAACTGTGGTGATTATATTGTTGATTAGACTTGTTTTTCAATGAAGTTGAAAAAAATTAAAAATGGGGAAATTTTCGGATAAGAATTATTGGACAACCTGGTAAATTCATCGATCCATCGTTACTTATAACTCTTTTGACGTTCTTGTAATTATAACCAAAAAAGCTTTCCAGCATTTGTTAAGAGGAGATCAGGTTTGCGTTGCTTAGCAGTCATAAATATAAACATGTGGAATTCGACCACCTATGTCGGAAATTGAGGGTTTTCGGTAGGGTTAAAAGGTTCAAGCAGACGTGGCGACCGTAGATGAGAGGGAGCTGCCTTCGAAAAGTCCGGAACTTGATGCAGTCAAATTTATTAGTTATGGCCAGGAAGAGTGAGGGAGGGCTCTAGAGCTATAAAATCATAAATTAGAGCATTGAGAGCTCAGAAGACCCTGAAGCGATTCAGACCTAACTATAAGATGCCTGCAGAGCTCCGTTGATCCTGCGCACTCTCGTTTGAAATATTGTTAGAGCTAATGATGGTATTCTTGCGATCTGTTTGAGTGCTGTAACTCGTCCCACATACTTTTATTCCGTTAGAAAAGAAATTGCTATTGGGTACAGGGATAAGTAAACAACTGGAAATATAAAACAGAAAATCCAGTTTGACAGAAAACAGAGAAAAATCTTCAAAAATGGACAGAAAACAGAAATACAAAATCTTGAAAATGCAATAAAGACTGATCAGCGTGCATTCTATGAGATTTTTCGCTACGCTAAATGTTTTAAATACATTTCGAGGTGATACCTGGTTCTTTCGCACAATTTTCGAAACCCAGCAGTTGGCCAGCGTAGAAAGTATAACCGCCTAAGCAAGCTAGATTATAGATGCGAAAGGATGACGAATGTTCTCTAACCTTCGCTTCCCCGACAATTACGGCTCCTTATACATATTTCTCAATCAGAAGCTGAATATGAACATAAGTGCAAGGAGTACGTAGGTACATTTGGAGCGAATTTTTCCTGCCCGACCACTGTGCTGCTACTCGGGGCCCGAAAGTCACGCTCGTATCGCGCGACTGGGCCGTTCGAGTGTAAATGGCCTGACGCGCCGCTCGCCCCACCGAGAAAAAGCCGCTTATTTTTCTGTAACAATTTCATAACCTGCCTCATAGCATCGCCATCAACTTCGTTGCGCTTCATCTAACTTGAACTCCGTACCATCCTGCGGTGCAAGGAGTTGGATTACGTATTTACAGCTTGCATGCATGGCACAGTTGGGACCCATATTTACCCCGCTCCATCAGAGAAGTAGCGCTGGAGTCGTCTTGTTCTCCGTCGCATGTACCCTCTATAGAATGGAGTAATTCGCATCAATCGAGGCGCGAGCGGCGCGCGCGATGCCTCAGCCTACGACTGCCCTCCGCTCTCTCACTGTCTCTAACCTACGCTACGCACCAGTTCGCATGGGAGCCATATGAATTTCGCTGTTTTATAGCCTGTACATAGAATGTTTTCATAATCAGGCGCAGCGCCTGTGAGCGCATGAATAGGGGGGGGGCGTTAAATAGTATTGATGGCTCATTATTGTTAGTACCAGCGGCGTCGGCCGGCTGAGGCCGGCCTCTGCCGATGGGGTCCGACTACGCCGGCCCATTTGCCGGCATTTTGAGTATAAGGCGAATGGATCGAAATCCGCTGATTCTATGTGAGGTGGCGTTGAGAAGTTCTCACGATTGTCGGCTATAGCCTGCCTCTGCTGCTGGAGTCCGCTTGCGCCGGTCCATGAGCTGGTTTTGACGACAACACTCGAACAATCAGAAATCACAAAGCATTTCAAACCCTGCAAGCCCTGCTAACCTCCTTTTTTGTGCAGTTGCACACCGACCCTTTTTAGTTTTAAGAGGTCCTGAAGTGGTATTTCAGTTAACTATATTCATTTCTGTCATGATAAGGACAACAGCTGTTTGAGATTTAGTAAAGGCCTCCATGACCAACCGACACCCTGCTACCTTTATTGCCAAATGAAGTGTAATGATGTTTGTGTTTTCTTGATGCATATTTTGATTAACTCACATTTCAATCGTATATAAACCCGATTTAGAAAGGTTGGTGCATATAAACAGCTAAGCAGTTGAAATGAGTGGTTGAGGGGGGGGGAGGGCTTGAAGAAAGGGGTGGTATACACTCTCTTATAGACGCACAAAACGATTTTGAAGTTCTGCGCTCACCTACTTGAGTCCCGCATACTCTCTACGGCGTCTGGCGCACTCCCGTTTGGGTCCCACACACTTTCTATGGCGTCCGGCGCACTCCCACTTGGGTCCCGCACACTTTCTACGGTGTCCGGCGCACTCTACCTTGGGTCCCGAACACTTTCTAATGCGTCCTGCGCAAACGCATTTGGGTCCCACCCACTTTCTACGGCGCCCTGCGCACTCCCACTTGGGTCCCGCACACTTTCTATAGCGTCCTGCGCACTCCCACTTGGGTGCCGCACAGTTTCTACGGCGTCCGGCGCAAACGCATTTGGGTCCCACACAATATCTGCGGCGTCCTGCACACTCCCACTGGTGTCCCGTACATTTTTACAGCGTCCTGCCCACTCCCACTGGGGCCCGCACACTTTCTACGGCGTCCGGCGCACTCTACCTTGGGTCCCGCACACTTTCTTCGACGTCCGGCGCAATCGCATTTGGGTCCCACACACTTTCTACGGCGCCCTGCGCACTCCCACTTGGGTCCCGCACACTTTCTATTGCGTCCGGCGCGCTCCCACTTGGGTCCCGCACACTTTCTACGGTGTCCGGCGCACTCTACCTTGGGTCCCGAACACTTTCTAATGCGTCCTGCGCAAACGCATTTGGGTCCCACCCACTTTCTACGGCGCCCTGCGCACTCCCACTTGGGTCCCGCACACTTTCTATAGCGTCCTGCGCACTCCCACTTGGGTGCCGCACAGTTTCTACGGCGTCCGGCGCAAACGCATTTGGGTCCCACACACTTTCTGCGGCGTCCTGCACACTCCCACTGGTGTCCCGTACATTTTTACAGCGTCCTGCCCACTCCCACTGGGGCCCGCACACTCTCTACAGCGTCCGGCGCACTCTACCTTGGGTCCCGCACACTTTCTTCGACGTCCGGCGCAATCGCATTTGGGTCCCGCACACTTTCTATTGCGTCCGGCGCACTCCCACTTGGGTCCCGCACACTTTCTACGGTGTCCGGCGCACTCTACCTTGGGTCCCGAACACTTTCTAATGCGTCCTGCGCAAACGCATTTGGGTCCCACCCACTTTCTACGGCGCCCTGCGCACTCCCACTTGGGTCCCGCACACTTTCTATAGCGTCCTGCGCACTCCCACTTGGGTGCCGCACAGTTTCTACGGCGTCCGGCGCAAACGCATTTGGGTCCCACACACTTTCTGCGGCGTCCTGCACACTCCCACTGGTGTCCCGTACATTTTACAGCGTCCTGCCCACTCCCACTGGGGCACGCACACTCTCTACAGCGTCCGGCGCACTCTACCTTGGGTCCCGCACACTTTCTTCGACGTCCGGCGCAATCGCATTTGGGTCCCGCACACTTTCTATTGCGTCCGGCGCACTCCCACTTGGGTCCCGCACACTTTCTACGGTGTCCGGCGCACTCTACCTTGGGTCCCGAACACTTTCTAATGCGTCCTGCGCAAACGCATTTGGGTCCCACCCACTTTCTACGGCGCCCTGCGTACTCCCACTGGGGCCCGCACACTTTCTACGGCGTCCGGCGCACTCTACCTTGGGTCCCGCACACTTTCTTCGACGTCCGGCGCAATCGCATTTGGGTCCCACACACTTTCTACGGCGCCCTGCGCACTCCCACTTGGGTCCCGCACACTTTCTATTGCGTCCTGCGCACTCCCACTTGGGTACCGCACACTTTCTACGGCGTCCGGCGCGCTCTACACTGGGTCCCGCACACTTTATACGGCGTCCGGCGCACTCTACCTTGGGTCCCGCACTCTTTCTTCGGCGTCAGGCGCAATCGCGTTTGGGTCCCACACACTTTCTACGGCGTCCTGCGCAGTCCCACTTGGGTCCCACACAGTTTCTTCGACGTCCGGCGCACTTCCATTTGAGTCCCGTTCCCTTACTATGATGTACTGCGCATCAAATCTAAGGTCCTGCAACCTCACCCTGACTTCTTGCCCTTTTTTTGGAGCCCATTCCCGTAGGGTTGCCCGCGTTGAAAGTCAAGCCGAATAAACGGTCAAACAAACACACAGAGAAACGCACACATACATATGATCTAGTTCCGCAATCGCGTTCAGTCCGCAAACTCTCATTATCACAATCGTAGAAGCGGAGCGGTTGTTTTGAGTTGAATTTTTTGAAAACAACCGCTTCGCTTCTACGATTGTGATAATGAGGGCTGAACGCGATTGCGGAACTGAACTATATATACATACACACACACACACGCACACACAAATTTACCAAAATATATATAGTAGGATACGATAACTTTGTAGTTTCCGCGCCATTCGACTGCATCGCATACCTTCTGAGGGATTAATCAACGGTCAACCTCTGGATAAAGGTAACCACTACCAATAAATAGACGGACTGTTTTCTGAATATCTGTTAGGATGCGCAGGGCAATCGGCATCGTATTCATAGCGGCTTGAATTGTTTTCGGGCCTATTTAGTGGCAAGCGGGCCCAGCCGATTTCTTTGAGAATGCGTTTTTCTCCAACCGCCTCCCCCCCACACATGAATCTGCTGACCAAAGATTCTCGGAGGTAGACCGATGGTAGGACCTTGGTCGAGGATCGAATGCGATCGTGTACACCAGGACTGTGCATTATAACGTTAACATGTTAAAGCATTAACGGTTTAACGCGGTTTTTTTTAGAAAATTAAGGATTAACGCTTAACGAACAAAGTAACGTTAATTTGAGTACGCTAACAGCAGTGGAATTAGGGCATTGATTGATCTGCTTTAATGGCAAACTTCAAAACTGGAGCCCTGAACGCCGCGTCGGCTTGCGGCGCGGTCAATTTTCGCTTGCTCTGAAATATATCGCAGACCTCAATGTTTCCCATTCCGTCGTTTATCTATTTTAATTACGTCTTCTCAGTATCGAAGATTTGATGTTCCAGAAAGGAATTTTGAGGCCTGCTTCACCTCTTTGCGGTTTAGTAAGCTATCGAATTAGGGTTGGGAGCAGGGTTGAGCGGAGTTTCGCGTTTCGCGTTCCGAAACCCACAGTTTCGCACATTTTTGGCATTCCGCGTTCCGCATTCCGAAAACCGCAAAAAAACGCTGCGGAATGCGAAAATATCGGGTCACCTGGAAGGAAGAAAATATCAGATATTTTCTGAATTTCTTCCGCGTTTCGCGTTCCGAAACCCGCATTTCCGCGCATTTTCAGGCGTTTCGCGCCCGATTTCCGAAACCCGATAAAAATTTTAGTTCCGAAACCCGAAAACCGATTTCCGAAATTTCATATTTTTGTTCCGCTCATCCCTGGTTGGGAGCAGGGATTCAAGGCCACCCCTATTATAACAAGCGGCGCTTGCTCTGTATGTGGTGCTATTCAGTTTCTGTAAAACTTTGAGCGAGTCGAATGATTCGAAAAATCATTCGACTGACAAAGTCGACTTCGAATTATTCGAATATTTGTAAAAGGAAAATTCCCCAATGATTCGAAAAACCGAATATTCTAAAAAGGCTAATGTCCGAATTTTCGGAGAGCCGACCATTCGAAAAAGGCCAATTTCTGAATATTTCGAAAAGTGTCGATATCCGAATTAATAGAAAACACGAATATTCGAAAAAAGTCATTTCCGATTCATTGCAAAAACCGAATATTCGAAAGGTCCAATTGCCGAATTATTCAAAAAATCGAATATTCGAAAGAAATCTGAAATTCTAAAAGTATAGTTCCTACCACGCATCGCACGCTCTACAGAAAGCGCTGCTGATTTTCAAAGAGGGCACGCCCTCACGAAGCGATAACCATTTTTCACGACGTCCTGGCTTCGTCAGCTGAAGCCCTACCCACTTTCCATGACATCACCTAAAGCCCCACCCACATTCCGCGACTTCATGATGGCGTCATATGGAGCCCCACCCACTTACTACGACGTTCTGCTGACGTCACTAGAAGGTCTATTTTATTTTTTCTAGGACCTCTGGTGATTCATGGATTTTCGTTGTGGTCAAGTAGTGTTTTTAAAATTTTCAGTTTACTACAAAGTTAACAAGTTAACGCATTAACGAGTTAACGCGGTTTTTTGTCGAAAATTAAAAATTAACGCTTAACGAAAATTTTTTTCATTAACGTACACCCCTGGTGTACACCGAATAGAAGCGCGTCCCGCCACCTCACCCGGACTGATATCAATTATAGCTGGTTGAAAATGTTTCGCGAAGGAGAATCGCAGCGAACCCGGGTCTGATTCACAATTCACTTAATGGCTTGGCTTACTTCTGATAAATCCGGTCTCGTGTTTCCAGGGCGATCCTGATGCAAATCGCAGTTATCAATTTTTTCTGTTTTCTGCCAAGTTTTTCCTTTTTTTTTGACAGAAAACAGAAAAAAATTGCCAGAAATGAGCAGAAGACAGAAAACAGAAAATTCTGAACATCTTTGGTTGGCAAGCATATCTTAGTGGAGAATGGGTGCTTTGAAATCTCTAGCACGTCAATTTTATTCCGCTCCGTCATAGCGTTGCTGCTGGAGTATTCATAGTAGCCGCGAGCTCCCGGAAAGTATTCTTTCTGCAACGCCGCGCCCGCTCGTTGCGTGCTGGTGTTGAGGAGTTTGAATAGCCCCTAAGGATCTTACAAGGGAAGTATAAAAAGCGTAGGTCGAATCTGCGAAAACGACTAGTATGGTTAGTATCTCTTCTGGCTCAATAGTGAAAATGCGCAGTATCCCGCCCCGAGCCGCAGGTTTGAAAAAGTTATGAGCATTTTTCAAGCCTCGCGAAAAGGCATTAGGCATTATTTTTGGATATTCACAAAATTTTCTCGGATTTAGCTCAAAAGTTGTATGTCGGGGTAATCTAGGGTGGCGAATACGAATCTGGAGACCATTTGTCGGAATTTTTAGGTTTACTGTAGGTTACGGTAGGTAACATGTCATTTAGAGATCAAAACCCACGTAAGTATTTTGAAAAACGACAAACGGACGTTAAATTCGTATTGTCCACCCCGAATAACCCCCGTATACAAATTTTGAGCAAAATCTGAGATTTTTACCCAACTACCGTATACCCACCGTAATCTTCCGTAATCTGCAAAAGATCGATAAACGGACTCCAGATTCGTGTTCAGCACTCCAAATAACTTTCAGAGAACGATTTTGAGACATATTTATGGTAGAAAACCGGAAATCTCGAAAGTGGCGTTTTTCCCTCGAAATTTTCCCCGGTTGGGAAGCTTCAAACGAAATTAGCCGAAAACATTGGAAAATCGACTGATTAACCACAGATTCGTGATCAGCGCCCCGAAAAACCTCCCTGGAAGAATTTTAAAGGCAGCATACACGCTCGCAAGCATAGTCGAGATAACAGCATAGATAGGTCCGCACGGCCCTACTATGTCGTCAACGACGTTTGAAGCGCTGAAAACTGTCCAGGATGACAATATTTGACAATGTTTGAGCAATCTTGCCTTCCACGCCCGTATTTTCACACCCCTTCGAGTAACAGAATGAGAATCGATACTTGTGAAAACGTGTGATAATTGAGAGTGATAGCACTATCAAATGGGAGTGCACGAGAGAAATAGCTTGGTTTACTTGAGTATAACATGTCTGCAAACCTATTGACTCTCGTCCACTTTCGAGAATGCCGCTCTGATTTGGCTGACCTCTTGAAATGGAGGATTTCATCAGTGCACAAACATGTTATATTGAGGTAAATCGAGTTAGTTCTCTACTGCACTCCCTTTTTATAGTGCTATCATTCTAAGTTATCACATGTTTTCTCAAGTATCGATTCTCACTCTGTTACTCGAAGGGGTGTGAAAATACGGGCGTGGAAGGCAAGATTGCTCAAACATTGTCAAATATTGTCATCCTGGACAGTTTTCAGCGCTTCAAACGTCGTTGACGACATAGTACGGACCGTGCGGACCTATCTATGCTGTTATCTCGACTATGCTTGCGAGCGTGTATGCTGTCTTTAAGTCAAATCTGGACAATTTTTCTAAAACGCTTCCAGAGCCCTCAATTGGTAGAAATAAACGCCCAACCGAAAATCCGTACAAGTCCAAAACGCTGTTAGTCTGAACAAAGTACAGAAAATGTACCTTCACCCAAACTTTGCTCAGGAGTGTAGTTTTTGACGCTGAACACATTTATGAGGTCCGTTTCCGGATTTTCCGAAGAATAACGCGCTTTTCGGAAGGTATAAAAAGCACAAAAAATGGGATTTTTAAGCTTGTAACTTCTTGGAACCTGCGGCTCGCGGCGGGATACTGCGCAGTTTTACTATTGAGCCACAAGAGATACTAACGACACTAGTCGTTTTGGCAGATCCGACCTACGCTTTGTATACTTCCCTTGTTAGTATACCTAGGACACACCCGCAATAGCGGGCATTTCATAAAGTTCTAGCAGAGACCTAGCGTTCCCGTTAGCCAGCTGTAATGCATTCGACCGATAACTATTATTCAAAGGCAGTGTCCACGATAAATTTTATCCTCGGTTTTTGGCCGGAAATCGAAAGTTCAGGGTCTCATTGGAGCACTAGGGTCGAAAGAACGAACGAAAACGAGCCCGAAAGAGCTCCATACGGCTCCGAAGTCCGCTCGCGCTAGCCCTTCCGCTCGCGGTCGAGTTTTCCGAGGAACAAATTGGCCCGCATCTACATTAGCATTGGAACGCGAGCGGGGTGAGTTTTAGCATTGGGGCGCATTCGTGCGCGCTGTCTACTTCAGGCCCATGCCCGCGCAACTGATCCACCGTTGAAATGAGGCTTTTAAAAAGAAGAGCTGCTTTTGGATGTTTCGCAGCGTTTTTCATGATTTTTTCTCCACTGATGAAACAGTCAGACTCCAAACCTTCGTTTTCTGGTGGAAACTCGAAAGAAATTTTTATCGTGGACACTGCCTTTAAATATATTCGAAAATTGAATATGCCGGAATGATTGTTAGTGTCGATAGTCGATTTCGATAATGATCGAATATCCGGTATTTCCGATACTGGACTTCCGATAATATCCAAATATATAGGTTTTTCGATCACTCGACAATTAGAATTAATGATCAAGTTTAAATTTATTCAGATGTTTATTCGATTGCGAATATTTGAGCACACTTCTTTGAGATATAGATAGGCCTGTGTGTCAGCAATGCGCGATGAGAATTCCCTTGGTGCTCCGGGAGATTTCGGAGATAAAGAATACAATCAGATCAAGTTGACAACGTTAAACACCTAGAAAAACAAGCTCACTCACCCAGGAACCTAAAAAGGCAATTCCGAAACTGTCTGAATCCTTTTCTTAATTTGCTATGCAGTTTCTGAATTTTTTTTGTAGTTTTAAGTTGCCGGGTAAAGAAAAAGTTGGGTCCCGACAGCGCTCTGAACTAGTGGATTGAATGAATTTTATGAATCTATTGACACATTCAGGAAATTTTGAAAGTTATAGAGGACCAAGACATTTCTAGGTTATCTGAAAGATTGGGGATGGGTAGAAGAAGCTCTAGTTACTGCAAAAATATGAAGATAAAAATGATCAGTTGTGAGAGATTTTTGAATACAATTGAAAAACATGGGGGTGGTGGCATCTTATTGAAGACTTCATCTGATAAGCTATAGATTTGCGAGTGTATAAAGGAGGCCCGGGGGTCGATACTGCGGAGGAGGGGCTTTTGTTACACCGTCATCTGGTGGAAAGTGCTGCGGAACGGACACAACTGGGCGATTTCAGAGTGGGATTTCGTGGAGGGAGATTTCACGATTAATCGGGCTGCCGAACGGTGGAGAATGGCCCAAGAAGTAACGTTCAGGATCTGGCATGCAGAACTGAAATGGGCCAAATCTCACATTTCTAGCATCTTTCTTTTCATTAAAGGCACTGTTCACGATAAACCTCATCCTCGAAATTTCCATGAAAAATGTTTCTCGTGGCTCTCAGAAGCAGGACATCGTCGAAGAAACGGGACGAAAAGCTACCCAGGAGCCGCAAAACGGCTTAGAAAAATCGGCAAACCCCGCCGCTTTAGGAAAGTGCGGCCCCTTTCCGCCCCTCGACATGAACAATGGAACACTCAAGATCGTGAGATGAGCGTTGGTTTCCGATCAGAAACCCCGTTCTTCCCTTCATTCTCAACTTCTCTCTTTACTCAGGTCGGCTCGCATACATTGGTTGCAAAAGACGGAAGTTACATGCCTCGGACAACTCGTCCACCATGCTTCCCTAGCTACATTTTTGAGGGTCCATAACTCCGTTCCCAGAAGGTCTTGTACGATTCCAGAGACATCATTGGAATCAGAATGGGACCGTTTTCAATACAAGCGAGAAAACAGTAATGGAATTTTTATCGTGAACACTGCCGTCAAAAAATAGCTTTTTTTGTTTCGTAATTTGAGTTTTTAATCAACAGAAGGTGTCAGTAGGGAAACGTAACGTACGAAAGCACCAACGCAATAAAAAGAATCAAATGCAGGGGTCGCATTCTCCAATCTAGCACTAATTTGCCTTCCTTAGCCTTCCCTGCAAGGGAGGCTAAGGGAGATTGGAGGGTACCACTCCTGGTAGGCTTTTTCTGAAAAATCGACCATAAGTCAGACTTTTGTCGAGCTACTTCCTCGAAGTTATGCACTTATTTTGTTCTCATCTCGGATAGAATCACTCGCTGATCGCAATGGATTCTCCGAAACCGTTTCAAACCCAACGGTGCTACGTTCGCCTTCTGAAGTATGCCCATATTTTAAATACGGTGTTCACGATGAGAATCGTTCTTCTGTCTTCCTGCCTATCTTGAGAATCGTCCCACGCTGATTAGAATGGTGTCTCTGGGATCGCACAAGACGACCCTCAAGAAACGAAGTTATGGCTCCTTGAAAATTGAGCTACGGAAGCATGGTGGACGAGCTGTCCGAGGCTTGTAACTTCCGTCTTTTGCAGCCGATGTGTGAGAGCTGACCTGGGAAGGAAATGACCAGACCTGGTCGCCAGAACTACTTGTGAGACCAGGTTTTTCTGATGGACTACCTCGCGGGTAGTCATGAATCCCTTTCCTAGCTGCCCGAGTAATAGCAAAAAAAAAATTATGGGCGTAGAAGTTGCGAGCTCTGTAGGTAAAATAAAATTCATCTGCCGTAAACTGTCTTTATCGTTTGAATTATCGGAAACGTGACTCTTATTCGTCTGCAGCGCCTCAAATATCCCCTTTGAGAGAAGTTTGGGCGAAAAAAAATTTTGATTTTTTTTCATAAAAAAAGGTTGAAAATTTTATCATTACTCGGGCAGATAAAATAGGGTTTTTACAAGTACCCGGAAGGTGGTCGATCAGAAAAAAACGTGGCTACATCCGTAGTCCTGGCAGACAGGTCTGTTCACTCTGAGTAAAGAGAGAAGTTGAGAATTAAGGGACGAACGCGGTCACTGATCGGAAGCCATCGCTCATCACACGATCTCGGGTTTTCATTTGTTCACGTCGGAGGGCGGGCATAGCGCTTTTGGGGTTTGCCTTGCGCTCAAAGTGGCAACTTCGGGCTCTTTTGGGGCTCTTCCTGGCTCATTTTCATGCGTTCTTTCGATGTCAACGTTACAGTGTGCCCCTCCACTACCCATTCCTAGTGGAGACTGAGACACATTTTTTATCATGAACACAAAATTTGGCGGACAAGTAGTCTCAGGCCTGTAGTTCTCTTCCTTCGCATTCGCTGCGCGAGAGCGAACCAGGATGAAGAGGAAGATGGGCAATGATGTGAACACCGGAAACTAGATTGAAATTCATCGACCCATGTTGACGCTGCAGAGTTCGAAAATCAAGAGAAGGGGCGTGGCCCGTGGTGGTGACTGAGGGGGTCGGGACAGTGGTGGTCGCTTAAATCTTGCTTAATTGGAGGATTCGAGATCTCGCACCTGACACGTCTTATACAGGAGGGATCTAGTAGAACACAATTACATGAAAATCTTAAAATTCTTATCCGAGGCTGTCTCGTTCCTCCTAAGCTACCTTAGCAAATCTTTGATAGACCTGGCGAGAGAACCCGAGTATCGAAGGATCTGAAATCCCATTGGCTAGGACTCGGTCTCGCGCAACATAGCTATCTCAGAATCTCAGTTCAGAGTCACCATTAAAAAACCGCACTTTGTCTCTAAAAAAGTGCGTAAAAAGTTGGTGTGACCCCCCCCCATAACATGGTTTGAAGTGGTTTTCCGAGACTCGAGATAAATGGACAAACCACGCGATCTTGGTCGGAAACACTTCCATCTTCTTTTGCTTCAAAAAGCGTTACCCATCTTGTTGGAAAATTCGAAATTGAGCTACAGAACTCTTTTTTTGATCAGTAAGCTGGAAAGGGGTCCTATTCAAAATTGAATTTGATAACTCCATATTGAAATAAGCTTCGAAATCTAGGCTATCCTCTGTTGCTCGGCCAAAATTACTCTGTTCCTTCGCGCGCTTGTGTGACGCGAGGGTAGGGACAGCGAGAAAGTATGGGGAGATGGAGACGCAGTATACGCTCGCGGAAGTGCGCGATGAACGGAAAAAAATTTTGCTGTGAAACAGAGGATACATCCTAATTAGTCGTTGAGCACGAAATGTGCGTGAGAATGCACAACGGTGGAGACCGGGGTACATATCCTCTGTTTCCGAGTGAAATTAATTTCCGTTCATTGCGTGCGTCTGCGCGCCTACGCTGCGTCTCCTTCTCCCAATGTTTTCTTGCCTGCTCTACCCTCGCTCCGCACAAGCGCGCGACGGAACAGAGTAAGTTTGGCTAGGAACCAGAGGATACGCGGGTGGATTTTCAGTCGAACAAGCCGGATCGGTTAGTTACGTACTGAACTTATCAGGATTTTCACTCATGACGCACCATCAATCGATAATTGATATTATCGGCTTTAACACATATTGCGCAAAATCTGGCAATGATTGGTGATTTTTCATGGTTGCGGGTCACAAACACTGACAAGGGAACCACAATAAGTCATAGTGACCATTCCAAATGAAATGTACTTTTCTAGAACCATTTTCGGACGAAAAGTCCGAATATACCCATCGCAGCTGCCTAGACCCACTCTGAAAATGTTATAAGCATTTTTTCTCTGATTTTCGTACCTAATGTTTCCTCCAAAAAGCGCATTATTTTTTACGAAAATCCGGAAACGGACCTCATAATCGAGTTCAGCGCCTAAAACTACCTCACTAAGCAAAGTTTGGTAGAAGAAACATTTTCCAAACTTTGCGCAGACTAACGGCGTTTTGGACTTGTACGGATTTTCTGTTCGGCGCTTATTTCTACCAATTGAGGACTCTGGAAGCGTTTTAGAAAAATATTCCAGATTTAACTAAAAATTCGCTATGGGGGTTATTTGGGGTGCTGATCACGAATCTGAGGTTCATTTATGGATTTTCCGAAGTTTTCGACTGTATTCGTTCACAGATTCCCATCGGGGGAGAATTTCATAACAAATTGCGACTTTTGACGATTTCCGGAGTGCTACTATAGATCATGCTCAAATTATTTCAATTGGGGTTCTTTGGAGTGCTGAACACGAATCTGATGTGAGTTTATCGATTTTTGACAGCTTACGGTAGATTACGGTGGGTATACGGTAGTTTGGTCAAAGTCTCAGATTTGTCTCAAAGTTTCTATGTGGGTGTTGTTTGGGGTGCTGAATACGAATTCGATGTCCATTTGTCAATTATCAGAATATTGAGGTAGGTTTTGCCTACTAAATGGCATGTTACCTACCGAAACCTACAGTAAACCCTAACATTGCCACAAGCAAACCCCAGATTCGTGTTCAGCACCCCAGATTACTCGTACGTACATATTTCTAGCAAAATCCGAAGAAAAATTTGAAAACCTCAAAAATTCCATGGGGGAATTCTGAATTCCTCATTCCCTTACCTTGCCGCGAAGCTTTGAAAAACGCTCATAACTTTATTCAGAGTGGGTCTAGGCAGCTGCGATGGGCATATTCGGGCTTTTCATCCGAAAATGGTTCTAGGAAAGTACATTTCATTTGGAATGGTCACTATGACTTATTGTGGTTCCCTTGTGAGAAATCTATTCATCCCACAATAAAGATCAGTAACTATTCGATAATTTACAAAAGTAAAAATCTGGGAGAGGTTTTGCTTACAATATGATTATTGCAAAACAGAAATCAAAGCAGAAAGGGGAACTCCGATTAAAATATATGAAATTTTCTGAAAGTCTAACTTTTCTGGCGAAAGTACACCTTATTTCCAAGAAATTAGCTGACAAAAATTGTAGAAAAACTGTCGTGAGGTATACTAGAATTCGATTTAGCACGATTTAGCGCAGAACAACTAGAAGTAACGAAAGAATAGGGAAAATTTGTAAAATGGCTAGAAATATGTAGGATTTGTCGGCCGAGCATAGACCAACTAATGGGAAAGTGCAGACGGACGAGTGATCGGATTTTACAAGGTCTATGCCTGACAGGCGATTCGCATTTTTAGTCCTTTGGCTACATTTTCCAGTGTTTCTAGGTCATCTTGCGTCAATTTATTCACTTATATAAGTCAAGACATTTCGGAAAACTTTTTTGACTTCTGATTTCCAGGAAATATGACATTGCCAAATCATTGCCTTTGCCTGGATACAGAACTTTCAAAAAATATACATTTATTCATTTGAGGTGGAATTTCGATTTGCCCAAAAAATCACACAGAAGAGAAATCTAGGCTTTCGAAAAAAGACCTAAATCGCCTATTTTAAAGGGTCGATGTCGATTCTGACAAGTCTGTACGGAGCACTAACACTCTTTTCCACCATTTCTTCACCCTTCCTATTAAAAAATAGACTTTCTTACATTGCGCGGGTAGCTGAAGCTATGTTCATAAAAGAGCTTAGGTGACTTTTGGAAGCAAAAAGATCAGCACTCTATTAATAGTGTTTTTTTGAATATCCGACTTTTCGAATGTAATTTGAGAGGAAGTGACATCATCTCGTGCGGCTGATAGTGCCAGAAATTTTTCATGTCTTTGAAAAGATCATGGAGTAGACTAGATGACTCATGAATGACGGGAGCGAGTGAGAGGAAGAGATTTGAGTTCAATGTGGCGAATTTGTTGGTCCCAGCGCAATGTCGAAGTCGTGGCCCGGACATTACAGTGTGGGTGGGGGGATTCGCATCTGTGCGGCTGTCGCAGGTGGGAGGCAACCGAAACATAACTCTACACACGTCATTCTTACTCGATTCGAGACGCCACCAAACATTCGGATTGTGACATGGGAAGGATTCACAATCTGCCCTCAGTGCGCTGTTATCTGATGGCTGGTTGCTTTGTCTGTCAGCCAGAGTCGTCCTAAGCTGCGATCCGAGCATCTTTAGTAATACAGCCAGCTCCAGTAATGCGGTAATACAGTGCGTTCGGAAATGATAGGGACACCCCTGAAAACCACAGTCTCTATGTTTAAATTGCGTGCGGCGTTCGGTAATGCTCAAAAATGAATTCAGCAAGGTAAATAACCTATGTTCATTTATCTCTATAACAATAGCATAATAATGTAATATTTTATTTTAAATTGTCACATTATTCGTCGTTCGGAAATGATAGGGACACTATTGAAAAACAAAAATTATCAAACAAGGAATGAACAAATATACACATACATGAAATCTAACATGATATCGCACCTCCAGAGTTGGAAATCAATCCAAAAATTCTATTCGGCATAGAAGTGATCAAATTGGATATCACATTTTTATCCAAATTTCTCCAGGCTTCGAGTACAGCGGCCTTTAGCTCGTATACGGTCCCATACTGCTTGTTATTCGCGTAAATCTGGCGCACAATTATGCCCCAGATATTCTCTATCGGGTTGCAGTCAGGACTACACGCGGGCCATTCCATCACGCGAACTCGGTTTTGTTGAAGCCACGCCTTTGTGGATCTGGAGACATGGACCGCCGCAGCGTTATCTTGCTGGAAAATGTAGCGTTGACGCCTGTTTCCAGTGAAGAACGGCAGAAGATGCGCACGCAATGTTTCTTGATACTCCTCCGAATCCATCCGACACGAAGTGAAGGCGATTTCCGAAACGCCTTCGCTGCAGAATGCTCCCCAACACATCAGCGAACCGCCTCCGAAATTTCTTCGGCTAAATACCATCGGATCCTTGCGAAGATCTCTCCAGTAGCATCGAGCACCGTTAGGTCCATCAAGGTTAAACTTCTTTTCGTCGGAGAAAATTACTTGGAACATGTCGCCTTTATCTTTTTAAATTTTATCGGGTTTTTAGAGAATCCCATACCTCTGACCAGTCTGTTGCCATGTTGTTCCTTGCGAACCGGAGTCGAGCTACTTTGTGGGCTTCTGAGAGTGATGGAGCCTTCTTCATCACTTGGCGGACGATGCTTTCTTCTGCGTCTACGACGCTCCAAACAGTAGTCTTCGACACATTGAGCGACAGCTGAGCCCTCACTTGGTTGAGAGACAGACTACTGTTTGAGCAGAGTCGGCTTATCCTCCGTGCATCCCTGCCGCTGACCTTTTTTGGGCGTCCAGGACTCTTCGCCAAGCCGTAGGAGTCTGGATCTCGTAGGAACTGGCTGATGCAGTTGGGGGAACGTCCGAGCTGGGAGGCAATTAGACGTTGGCTCAGCCCGGCAGCGTTGAGGGCAAGTATTTGGGCTTGTTCGGAAACAGTAAGCGATGTACCACGGCCCATTATTGGAATAAAGATGATGGGTGTCCTCGCGTTGCGTTCATTTAGTGAACTTGTAACGGGAAATTTTGCTAGAAGTGAAAAATTCCATTTTTTGCAAGGTGTCCCTATCATTTCCGAACGGTGAAATTTCCTAAATGTAAAAGAAAAATCTTATGAAATTAGGCACGGTTTCAAGGAAGTTGTGAACAGAGGTTTTTTATCACGCTGAATTCATTGATGAACAGTATTCATCACCATTCCCAGAAATTTTTCGAAAATATCATTTTTTAAAGGTGTCCCTATCATTTCCGAACGCACTGTATGTACACAGCAGGGCTGTGTGTTATAAAGTTAACGTGTTAACGCATTAACGGGTTAACGCGTTTTTTTTTCGGAAATTTAACGATTAACGCTTAAAGAAAAGTTATAAAATTACGTTAATTTCGGGTTCGTTAAATGCGGTGGAATCACTGACTGATATGCTTCAATTGCAAATTTCAAAACTGGGGCCGTGCGCGTCGAAACGTTTTTGCTTGTTGTGAAATACATCACAGACCTCGATATTTCCTATTCCATTGTTTATCTATTTTAGTTATTTCTTCTTAATATCGAAGAATTCCATTTCGTATTCCAAAAACGAAATGTGCGGTCTAATCTACCTCTCTGTGATCGAGTAATGTACCAAACGAGGGTTGGAAGCGGGGATTGAAAGCCGGGTTGCAATGTTTGGTGGATCACACTAGAGACTACACCGAGAAACGGAATATTAGATTGATGCAAAAGTTTCCGGACTTTTCACGACTTTGAATAAAAACATTTATTTCAAAAACGAACTAGGCTCACCCAACAAAATGATTTCCATCACATTCGAGAATCCTTCTCCACCGATTGGACAGATCATGAATTCCCGACCCGTACAACTCTGGCTGTATCGAGTCGAAGGGTTTTTTTAGGGCCATTTTGGCTTCGTCATCGTTAGTGAACTGTTTTCCATCCAGGAAGTGCGGCATCGAGCGGAACAGATCGTAGTCGAGCGGGCAAAATCTGGGCTATATGAAGGGCGATGAAGAACTTCCCAGCCCAGGTCCAGCAGTTTCTGTCGGGTTATCCGAGATACGCGTAGCCAAGCTTTTCGTGAAAAAGGCGAACAGTGTTCAACAGAAACTGCTGGACCTGGGCTGGGAAGTTCTTCCTCACCCCCCCCCCCCCTATAACCAAGATCTTGCTTCTTCCGACTACTATCTGTTTCGCTCGACGCAGCACTTCCTGGATGGAAAACTTCACTAACGATGACGAAATCAAAATGACCTTAGAGGAATGCTTTGACACGAAACCGACAGAGCTCTACGCGACGGGAATTCATGATCTGCCCAATCGGTGGCGAAGGATCCTTGAATGTAATGGGAATTAATTTGTTGGGTGAGCCTTGTTTGTTTTCGCAATAAATGTTTTTTATTCAAAGTCGTGAAAAGTTCGGAAACTTTTGCATCAACGTAATAGAATCTGCGTGAAGTGTGCACATATCCAAAACCAATACGAAATGCGGCGAATGCCGTAGATTATAGAGGTTTGAGCAATGTTTCAAGGTCATCATTCTACGTATGTCAGTCAGTGCAGCACACCCTGTTTTGCCAAGACGTTCCAGACACCCCTTCTGGAGTCCTATCCACTTTCCACGGCATCCTGTTTCACAAATTTCAGGTTGCGGTAAACCCTTCACTTGCGCTTATCACTCTTTACGCGGTGCACTCTGCACATGAAGCGCTACTGAGTTTCTTCCACGCGGCGCACGCCCTCTTGAAGCGCAATCCATTTTTCACGACGTCCTGCTGAAGTCATCTGAACGCCCACCCACTTTCCACGACGTCTTCATCTGAATCCCTACCTACTTACCATGAAGTTCTGCTGACGTCATCTGATGCCCTACCTACTTTTCACTACATCATCAGGAGGCGTGCTCCTCTTCCACGAAGTCCTGGTCACGTCATCTAAAGCCCCACCCACTTCCCATGACGTCCTGCTGGAGTCATTTGAAAGTCAATTTTATTTTTCTGGGACCTCTAATGATTTATCGATTTTTTCTGTGGTCAGGCAATGTTTCTACAATTTTTAACGAAATCCAAAATTAACGTGTCAACGCATTAACGGGTTAACGCGGTTTTTTTTTCTCAAAAAATTAACCATTAACGCTTAACGAAAAAACAAATTTTCATTAACGCACACCCCTGGTACACAGTACATTAACACAAGGAAACGCTTTGCTGTGGACGGGATGCCTTCCCAGAGAACTCCTTATCTTAATGCACCAACAAAGCTCCAGCGGCGCTTTTACTCAGCTGTTCGGTAAGGCCTTGGTCATACTTCCAGCGAGCGACGACTGCGACAGTGCGTATCAGGCATATCGTTTTTCGGTCGATGCTAATGATAAACATTGCGTCGCGTCGCTCGTTGCTGGGGGTATGATTCCGGTCTAAACGTAGTTGGTGAATTTTCTTTCGGCCTAATGGTGCTTCAGCGGGCGGAACAAGTGGTAGTCGGAGGGGGCGAGGTCCGGGGAATACGGCGGATGGGCAACCGTCTACCAGCCGAGCGTCGCCAACTTCTGCTGGGTCTCCTTCGCCACGTGGGGGCGCGCGTTGTCGTGCAGCAGGTGGACCGAGGCCCGTCGGGGACGCTTTTCTCGGATGGCAGCGGCTAGTTTTTCGAGCTGATCGGTGTAGATGGATGCGGTGACCTTCCCGCCTTGCGGGAGCAGCTCGAAGTACAGCATGCCCTTAGTGTCCCACCAGCAGCAGAGCATGATCTTCAGCAGAAACAGGTCGGATTTCGGCGTCGTCGGCGGCTCTTCTCCGCGCGAGATCCAGACGGCACGGCGGGCGACGTTGTCGTAGAGGACTCAGCTCTCATCCCCAGTGACCAGGTCCTCGAGAAACTCCTTGCGATGCGGACGAAGGAGGAGGGACTGGCAGACGGCCACGCGGCTCTGCTTGTTGGCGTCCGTCAGACGGTGGGGGATACAACGGGCCAGAACCTTGTGGTAGCCGAGTAAGTTGAGTCGATTGTGGATGTTGGACTTGCTGCAGCCGAGCGTCGTCGCCAGCTCACGGGTGGTAGCTTCCGGCTTTTCCTTGATACAGCGACGGACTTCGTCATCATCCACCGTGGAAGGCTTCCCGCTGTGCTCCCTGTCCTCGAGGCTCGTGTCGCCGCTCTCGAAACGATTGAACCAGCGGCTGACTGTGCGTTGGAACACTGCATCCTCCTTGCACGCTCTGCAGATGTTGGCGACCGCGGTGCCCGTGTCGTAGCCCAGCAGCCACTCGTAGTACACGAACGTACGAATTCGACCTTGGCCCATTTTAGCTTGTACTGGTAGCTAGACGCGGCGACTGCGCCTTATATACCCCTAGCGTAGAACCTTGGAGAACCTTCTAGAAGGTTCTTACACTTGCCTGATATTATAACACTTCTAAGAAAAATTATAGAATTTTGAAAATTTTCGGACAGGAATTATTGGACGGCCTGGTATCTCGGCCGGAGCTTAAAGGCAGTGTTCACGATAAAAAATGTGTTTCAGTTTCCACTAGGAATGGGTAGTGGAGGGGCACGCTGTGATGTTTACGTCGAAAGAACGTATGAAAACGAGCCAGGAAAAGCTCCACAAGAGCCCGAAGTTGCCACTTCGAGCGCATTGCAAACCTCAAAAGCGCAACACACGCCCACCGACGTGAACAAATGAATGCTCGAGATCGAGAGATGAGCGATGGTTTCTGATCAATAGTTCCGTTCTTCCTTTTATTCCCAACTTCTCTCTTTACTCAGGTCAGCTCGCTTACATCGGTTGCAAAAGACGGAAGTTACAAGCCTCGGACAACTCGTCCACCATGTTTCCTTAGCTCAATCTTTGAGGGACCATAACTCCGTTCCCAGAAGGTCTTG
Source organism: Aplectana chamaeleonis (assembly GCA_029168955.1). Lineage (NCBI taxonomy): Eukaryota > Metazoa > Nematoda > Chromadorea > Rhabditida > Cosmocercidae > Aplectana > Aplectana chamaeleonis. Next base: position 575,318 of record JAPDOI010000233.1, read on the forward strand.
TACGATTTCAGAGTTATCATTGGAATCAGCATGGGCCGTTTTCAAGATAGGCGGGGAAACAGGAAAACGATTTTTATCGTGAACACTGCCTTTAAAGGCACAGTCCAACCTCACTAGGAACTGCTTTAAACTTTTCGTGGAGATTTGGAAAACCATGTTGTCCTTGCTGTAGTTCTGTGACATTACATAAACAATCCGTGCTTGAAATTTCCTAAATGGCTGTGGGGATTCCGAAAATGGCATTTTTATTGCTTTTAAAAAACTAAGGGTATCCATCAGGGAACTTCTGGGGCGTTCAGAAAATTTTCTCGGATTCGGCTCAAAACTTTCAACTGGGAGTTATTTAGGGCGCTGGACCCGATTCTGAGGTCTATTTCTCGCCTGACTTAGGGTTGCGGTAGGCTACGGTGGCCAAAATGACTTTTTACTGGCATACTTACCTTAAAATTTCGAAGATCGAAAAATCGACCTGAATATCGTGTTCAGCGTTCCAAATTACACCCACAGTAAAATTTTTAGTCAAATGTGAGACTTTGACCGTGCTACCGTATACCAACCGTAATCTACCGTAATCTGTCGAATATCGATAAACAAGTTGCAGATTCGTGTTAAGCAAGCCGAATAACCCCTATGTACAAGTTTCGAGGCGATTTAATGGTAGCATACTCGAAGTCGTTAAAAGTGGCGCTTTTCCAGCAAATTTTCCCCCGTTTTGAAGCTTTAGACCGAATCAGACGGATTTTTTTCAAATATTGACAAATGTGCCGCAGATTCGTAATCAGCATCAAAAAAAATTCCCTAGAAGCAAGTTTTCAGTCCAATCCGAGACAATTTTTTTCAACTTCCTGAAAATGGCCATTCGTGTATCCCTTTTATCTACGCAAAGCTATGAAAATGCCCTTGTTTTGGAAGTCTCCTGTAAATCTCTGAGACATTTAAGGGATTTGCAAATTGGATTATCAATGCTGTGTCTCATAGCCACAACAATCAACACATGGTTTTATAAAAGCCCACCGGAAATGTAAGGCAAGTCCTAGTCAGATCCGTTGTCCAGCCTCTTTTGCGTATCTTGGGGAGAATTTCGGGTCGATCATAATGGTGTCAACAAAATCGCCACGAGCGGAGTAATGGCCCCTAAGAAATTGTAAATTTGGACGGTGAAAAATTCGTGGAGGAGTAGTCTCGGGCCTGTTTTTTCCTCGTCGTTTGCAGTCATCGCGCCGGAGTAGACCCCAGTATAAAACTAGACCGACAACAAATGAGAGAACATAATTGTGATCAAAATCCATTGCACGTCTCGTTCCTATTCAAACCGAAAACCCTGAAGTTGGTGGAGGAAACGGAGGAAAGGGTACTTGAATCTTCTCGCCTATCCTCAAGAGTTGAGAATTCGCGCTTGGCAGGCTTGCTACACATAGCGGCCGGGCCGTAACATCAAAATTTATCCACGAGCTTGAAGTTGACCTAAGTTTTGTATTTAACTCAGCTACCTTGTGACATCTTGTGATTATATATCATGCCAAAAATAAGGCATCAAAACATTCTAAAAATATCAAAACAACATCTTTTAAGGCCTCAGCTTAACTGGATTTAATGCCGATTTGTGCTAACCAGATCATACCCGTTAACGGGTGATTGCTGTTGTGCCTACACAGTTCATGTGTGAATAACTGAGGAATGCAGAGCGGTGTGTCGGTAGTGTAATGGTAACACGCTCGCCCGGTAAGCGATGCAATGCGGGTTCGATTCCTGCCTGACACCTAAGTTTTGTATTTAACTCAGCTACCTTGTGACATCTTGAAGTTGACCTTTGACGAAACTTGATGGAAAGTTTAAATTTTGTATAACATCACGATCAATACCGGGAGGACAAATGGGTGGTCATACACTCTCGACCTGCACTGTAGAGTCTACTTGTACAATTAAGTCTAATGTATGGATGGGGTTGCAAAGGTAGGTCGTCGAGCGAGATCGAAACCCCGATGGCCGATGGTGTCGCGAACGCCGCACGGCTCGTCATAGTGGTCGCGCCGTGTAAATTCACTAAACTTAACGTGACAAGGATATCATACCTTAAGATGTCCTTCGAGGTTAAATTGAAGTTCGGCAAAAAAGTTCAAAAAATTGTGTGCAACAGTAGCTAAACTGAACACGAAATATCTACCATGAACGCATTTTGCGGGTCTGGTGATTTTTTTTTACTAAGGGGTTACAGCTCAACTTTTTTTTTCGCCAAAAAGAGCAGCTAGCGCTACTTGATCTTTTTGGGGATTCATTTATCATTCAGAATCTCGGAAGGAATACAGCTAATGCTCGAAAAAAAATTGGAAATAACAGCATATAAACTTTCTCTCCCATTTTGAGCCTGTCTCCTTACCTTTGTTATACATATAGGTATATCTTATCATGGCCGAACGCCCCAGTGCTTGCTCCGCACGGACTCATCTGAGCCAGACAGGCACCGTAGTTTACGTCCACGACGCGTTCTCGGCAGACCCGGGTGTGCACAGTGGCAGGGTGGGTGGCCGAGTGACGGCATTGATGAATCGATCGCTCAGCACCCCCCGGTGCACACCCGGGTCTGCCCAGAACGCGTCGTGGGCGTAAACTACGGTACTAGCCGGCCCATTAGAGGACTATTGGCGGACCGTTTTTCGTGCAGTTAAAGATAAACAGAGTATATATGATGTTCGCTAGCGTAACAGGGCGGCCGCCTAAAAGAAATAGGTAACCAGACCTTAGTATGCATTCAACTTCGAAAAGGCCCATTTCTATGAATGCATGGATAATTGTTTTTCTTGGTGATCAATTACAGGCTATAAAACGGCGAAACTCACTTGGTTCCTACGCGTGCTGGTGCGGAGCCGAGGTTAAAGACAGTGAGAGAGCGTAGGGCAGACGGAGGCCGAGGCGTGGCGCGCGCCGCTCGCGCCTCGAATAATGTGAATTACGACGTTTTATAGAGGGTACACTTTTAGAGAAAAATTTTTATGCGTCAAAGAGTGTGAACGCCCCATAACCGATTTCATTATCGATCGACAGCACAGTTGATTTTCCGGAAGAGTTACAGTTTTTCCTTTTTTTTTTCTTGTTTGATTCCACATTATTTTTGTTTCTAACTCTTATAATATTACGAACAAGGGTTTTTCTTAGTGTGCGAGAGGAATTTGTCGTTTTTTTTTCGATTTCACAACAGAATAAAAAAACACTTTGATGCCCGAACGATCGGCTGATTTCCATCACGCACTAAGAATAGCCCCTGTTCGCAATACTTAAACAGTCAGAAACAAAAATAATGCCGAAACAAATATGAAAAAAAGAAAAACCGTAACTCGCCCAGAAAATCAGCTGTGCTTTCGATCGAACTTGGAATCTGGCTTCTTTCACCGTTGTTTTAGTATGTGACCGCAGCCGCACCATGGCCTTTTAACATTGCGGTAAAGTCCAGCCTCTCCATATATCTGAATGCACCCCGACTATACTTGCGCGCCACAGTGCTTTCAGATGAGAAGAAACTGTATGAATGCTCGAGAAAGGTATTTTTTCTTTCAAAAAAGCTTCAAATTCGTATGTGTCTGAACGATCATCTAGATTTACACCATTTGCGTAATGTTTATGGCAGTTCCTTTTCATCATGAGCATCTAGTCATCGAGGCGTATTAGACAGCTGATAATCGCGGAATCCTTGGGGAATCCTTGCCAAGCAGAAGATTCTCTGTCGGATTTTATCAAGTCGATATTAGGCTATCTTCCTTTTTTTCTCTTTAATAAGTCTTCTAGGACCAATAATTAGACGATTTACAACTGAGAGAACAGTCTTTGTAGGTCTTGGGCTCTGACATTGTCTCCTTTTGCCTCTGTTTTCTCAATAGTTCATGACATGCAGCCGCGACTTGGTACGCGTCCCGGAATGGCGTTTCTAAATATTCATATTCCTTAGCTCGGAAGCGTTTAAGGCGCCTTTATATACCTAGTATCCGTATCACTCCATTTCGGATATCCTACCGGATATCCGAGATTCGGATGATCCGATATTCGAAAATTTGAAAAAACGCATTATCTGAATCGAACCAATATCCGGTAAATTTAAAATGGCACTATCCGAATCGATCCATTATCCGAGGAATTACCCTCGGATATCAAGTATACGCCTTTACCCCTTTGGTCAACCCTAGTTCTGTTGTCCTCTCATTGACCAAGCACATCTGTCGTAGTTTTGACTTCCTTTCACAAAAATAACTTGAGGCGCTATTCATACTCCTCAACGACAGGGCACACGCGCGAATAAGCGGGCGTGGCGTTTGAGTATGAATGAGCTGACGCCACGCCCGCGCGGCACGCGCGTGACGCCCGCTCAGCAATGGCGGCTACGGTCGTAACGACTTTTTCATCATTTTCATTATTATTCCATCATCAATTTCGTTCTCTTTTATGATGAACATATTCCTTACTATCCTCTGCCACCATGATTGTAAACGCTTGTATGTACAGAATTTGCTTGTTTGGAAAAGTTAGGACCCTTTTTTTCCGCTCCACAATTGCGTAACCGCTGGAGTATTCGTCGTCTTCGCAAGCGCGTAAAGCCCGTGACACGCGTATATGATATTCGTATGTACTCTGAGCGCGTGCCGCGCTGGCGTTGAGGAGTATGAATAGCGCCTAAGCGACCGCCGCGCCAGCCGCGGGTGAGATTTGAATGTCTTTTCTCGAGGAAGCAGGCCACGATTCTAATTATTCCTTTCATATAATCATATATACTTGGACTACACGCAGACCCCTTCAGCTAGATTGTCAAGGTCCTGAAACATTAGTGGCGTGGTATGAAATATTTATCAGTGAGTTTCATAGTGTGATTGCCCTTATGCGGCGTAATTCATTTGATTTCCCCCATATAGATGATTGATAGCGATATTTCTGAGCAAATGGTCTAACCTCGGACAGGAGACGTATAACTTTTTTTAGCAACTCCCATAGCACCATTCTATAAAGTTTCAGTGAGATGAAGCGCGTCAGTACACATTGACGCGCTACTGCTTAACCCATAGTCTGCTGTAGTCCTATAAACGACTTCAAATGGACCTTATGTTAGGGAACCGCAATGTAATGCCTTTTCTGCGCATTTCAATACTTGCCATTTATCAGCATTTTTTATATTAGTGAATTGTTAATTATTTACGGATAAAATGGTACCACAACCGGCTCTATGACCTGTGTCGATTGTACATATATATGTATGTAGAGTTCGCGTAATAATTTTAGTTTGATGAATGGACGGGGCTACGGCGGTAGACCGCCGCGTGCGATCGAATCCCCATTGGATTGTGTTGCCGCCAACACTACACGGCCAGCCGCCTGGTTCATGCGTCAGACTAAATCGAATACGGAAACCATATGTACATGCTCAGTCTGCGCTGCTGCTTAAAAAGAAAATATTGTGGAGCAGCTTACTCCACCACTTCCTTTCTCTCTCCTTTTCATTTCTTCCTCTCATCGTCATCCACACATTTCCCTGTTTAGTATCACAGTTCCATGTGAGAGAGTCGTGTTCGATTTCTTCCTTTCTCAACGTTTAATCGTGCCATTACAGACTAGTGGGCTGAATGATGTCTGATTGGGAACGTATCCACAACATGCTCTAGTTGCCTTAATTGAGCCCATTCACCCCAATCATATTTCGCAGAATTACACTCATTTGTCTAGCAGGTAAGCAACAATGAAACACAACTGGCTCAGTTCTTTGTTAGGTGTGTTCTGCAGAGTTAGTCAGGTCTTCTATATGTGAACCCTTTGTTCCCCATCAAATATAAAGTCTCCTCTCAATTGAATGGACAGGGCTGCGGAGGTAGATTATCGTGCGCGACTGAAACCGCGTCGCGAATGCCGCACAACCAGCCGCAGTGGTCGCGCTTTGTCCATTCACTAGACTGAATGTGAGCTTCGATCGTCACTATAGAAATGGACGCTTAGCCTAGTTTTCATTAGAACGATTCTTATAGATATTCGTCTATTTTTTTTCTGCTCAAGAGGACAAAAAATGAATGATTCTGGAATATTTGCTTAAAGGCAATGTTAACGATAATTTCGATTTTGAGATTAACTGCTAAATTGATTGTTCGGCCCCCGTGTAGAACTGGAATGATGAAGAAATCGAGCGAAACGCACCAGAAGGGCACGAAATCCTTTACTCTCACAGGAACTGTTCGTTGTGACAAGAAAATCTTTTTTGGACCCGTGTTTTGAAATTCTCTACTCTTTGCTGCTCCGTTGGTTGCTTCGGACGTTAATTAATACTGTTTTGCCTAAAATATCCTCCTACTTTCGATTAGCCTTATTTTTCACCGGTGACAACCACCGTGAACATGTTCATTCAATCGGACAACTAGTCCAGGCAAGAGAATAATCTCACTGATATGAGACGTTTTAGAGCGTTTCTCGCTGTTTCTTCGTAATTTTGGCAACACTTGGTTGCCAATGCATTGTTTTGAGTGGCAAACTCGGGAACTAAAATCATCGTGAACTCCTCATGAGAATGTAGATTTGGCCACCACAAAACTAAAAATATGTGTTGAAAACCGGAATTTCGCGGAGAAAACGCTCGAAAACAAGGTATAAGGGCTAATTACCGGTGTCGGTCGGCCCCCTAATTAACGCGATTTTCATTAATGCTTGCTAATCCGTCACTTATTCCGCTGTTAAAGTAATCAGTAGTCTCCAGTAATGTTCAGAAATTACTTTAGAGGCAAAATAAAAGTTGGCAAAACAGGCTTTTACACAAATCTCGGTAATTGGGGGCGGGAGGACACCAAGCCATAACTTGTTCCTGAGCGTTTTTTTTCAATTTTTGCCTTATTTTCACATTTGTGATGGTCAGATCTACCATTCAATGGGGACAACAACCGATTTTATCGAGAACCCTGCCTTTAAAGACACAGGACACCCAGAAAATTATATTTCATGTTTTATCCTTATCTTGGAGAGGGTCACACTCTGATCACAATGATATTTCTGAAATCGTCCAAGACCCCCTACGAACGGAGATATGTTTCCTTGAAAATGCCTGTATTTTGAGGGCAAAAATTTGGTGGACGAGTTGTCTCAGGCCTGTATTTCTCTTCAATAGCATTCGTTGCGCGAGTGCGAGCCAGGATAAGGAGACAGTCCGGCAACGGACTGAAGAACGACGACACGGTTGAAAATCATCCATCAATCAAGCCGTTATTGAGATCGAAAATCAGGAAGGGGGCCGGGCCTGTGGTGGTGGCTGTAGGGGGTCGGGCCCTTGGTGGTCGCATATATCTCGCTTATTTGAAGGAATTGAGATTTCGCATTTGGCACGTGTTATACAGGAGGGGTCTTCTACACAATTACACAAAAATCTCAAAGTTCATATCTGAGGGTGTACTGTGCCTTTAACTAGGAACAGTTTTGCCCACACCCCGACGATTCGCGCAACCCTGTTTTCGTTGTTCCAGATGTGAGATAGTTCACAAATATTCCAACAAAATATAAATAAAATAGTTCATATATCGTGCACGAAATTTCCTGAATGCCTCCCCCCCCCCCCAGCCAATTCAAGCCAAGGCATTTCTGTTGCGTTTTTTTTAAAGAAGGGGTCTTTCAGGATTTTTTTGCGATGACCAGAGAAACTGTTTCGGATTCGGCTGAAACCTTTCAGCTGTGAGTTACTCAAAGCGCTAAACGCGAACCTGGGGCCCGCTTTAGGCTATTCTAAGGGTTACTGTAGGTAAAGGTAGGCTTCATAACTGACCCACCTAAATATTTCGAAAATCGCGGAAATCATAAACTTGTGTTCGGTGTCCAAATCAATTCCCACATGGAAACTTTGAGCCGTATCTGGTATTACCACCGTATACCCATCGTAGTATACCGTAACATGGAAACTCGACAAACAGACTACAGATATGTATCATCGGCATGGAACGTGAAGAGACTTTGCGTTCACTGCTGAAGGTTGGCGCAAACTCGGTGCACCTATATTATAGCATTTGGCACCGAGTTTGCGCCAACCTTCAACAGTGAACGCGAAGTCTCTCCACGATTCATGTCGATTGTATGTGTTCAAGAAAACTATGGAGAAGCTTTGAGGTAACTCATCCGTAGCTTTTTTGTCCGTTTGAATTCTAATACAATTCTTTTTTCCAGACCTCTTGGGCCTCTAAAGCAAATCCACGTATAACCCGTTCTGAGCTGCATATTCCAAGAAGTTATAAGCTGAAGACGACCGTTTCGGGACTTACTGTGCCTGTTGTACTTTTCTGAAGTTTGTGGAGCTGACTTGATCATCGTGTTCAGCGCCCGAAATACCAACACCTGTTAGTTGTTCACGTGAAAGAGCATTTTTCAAACTTTGAACAGAGCAGTAGGCATTTTTTCTTGGACTCTATGTTGGCTGACCGTTCACTATGAATCAGGTGTTCTGACAAGGTTCACGAAAAGTAGTTTCACGAAAAGTGAAAAGTAGTTTCATGACGAAAAATAGTTTGCCAGAGTTACTCTGAACGGATTTATAAGCGTTTCTCCTTATAAATATAGGGTTGTTGGGGTGGAGACAGCCGTCGGAGAGGTTAAGGTTGTTTAGGACTCTGAAATGCAAAAAGGTGAAGATTCTCTCCAAATCGCTGGTTTTGGTAATAAAAGAAATCCTACTCCTATTTTCTTTTGCATTTAGCCTTTGCTTGAACTCTAAATTTTAAAATATTTTATCACCGTTTTAGAAAGTGGGTGATTTTGCAGCTATATTTTTTTGTTAAAATGTTTCAAACCGGTTTCTAAAATCACCACTTTTTTTCTCAAGACTTAATTGTCCTTGGAGACGGACATATATCAAAGTTCAAATCGGAAACACTGTAGCTGATTTAAATTCACGAAACACCAGATTTTTGTTCGAATTTTTTGAACCGCTGAAGATGCATGGTGAACGTGTTTCCGAAATCTACTTGAAATTCCGCAACGAGGTGTATTTTGAGTTCCAACCTATTCGCTTCATAGTCCCGTCAGGTTTCTATAGCCCAGCCCCGTATTCAGTATCCTTATCGAGGTGGAATCCCTGTCCGCAGTAGCAGACAACGGCTTTTGTAGATAAAGATGCTGGGACAAAAATTAATCGCGCCAGGACCTATGGCTCGCTTATGGAGCAAGGCAAGGCTAGAACCCAATACTAAGTTGGAGCCACTTGGTCATATCAAAATCTTGTTATAATCAATTATATTTCGCCATGGCCGACCATTCTGCTGCTGATTACTCCCTGGGAATGTCAGGTAAAGGTTTCACCGAAAACTGAAATTGAAAATACTTATCAAATACTAGGACTGCAAAAAAGTGTCAAAACTAAATATACTCTATGTAGAGAGCAAACCTAAATTCTCAGGCGATTCTAGACCCCGAGCTGCACTGAACAGGAATCGGAGCCGCCACTGACAGATCGGCTCATTCTCTGAATCTGTGGGCCACTGCTGTACAACGTTGCTGGTCGGGAGAATGAGAGAAGCTCGAACAGCAATAGCAGTAGCCCGGTCAGCAACAGAAGCCGATCCAAGCTGTCGATCCGCTCGGGGTCGAGAATCGCCTTAGTTGTTCCCTCAATCGCATTTTCACGATTTATTACGAATCGTAACGACTTTAGGCCGAAATTTCGTAAATCGCAAGTTGTAAAAAAATGCCAAAAACACCCATAATTCGTAAATCGTAATTCGTATTTACGAACAGCCCTGGTGGTGAATATGGATTTGACTTCCATCAGCCGATTGTTGAAATATTGGAGTAGATTTCGTACGTCCACTAAATGGCATTCTACCCACTGTAACCCACAATAAAGCACAGAATTTCGAAAGACGGATCCCGTTTTAATGTTGAGCACGCTAAATAATCTCTGCATACAAGTTTTGAAAAAAAAAATCCAAATTTTTGTGTGAACACCCTGAAAAATAAAACAAAAAAAAACGCAAAGCTTGAAAAAAAGGCCATGATCCCTTGGAACCAGCAGCTCGGGACGGATTACTACGCAGTTTCTCTGTATGATTCCAAGTGATACTTACAATGTATTTCGTTCTCGCAGAATTGGCTCTCTTCAGACTGGTCGCATAACAAGGGTCTCCCAACGATTAGTGGTTTTTGCAAAGCTGTCCGTTATTCCAATAAATATAAAAAATTGCTTTGAAATCTGAAACGCACCCACACGCAACCCAGGTGTATCAGTGCGTAGTTGGGAATTCAGTCGTTAATCGCATTGAGACATGAACGTGGCGCCGAGGTATTAAATTATTTTCATACATAAGCTGTTTATCGCGTCTTTGGCGTATGGAGTTAAGGATCGCACATGTCAGGTGCTTTCAGGGATTGATGATGATAAAATAATATGCTACTGATCTGCGTGTAGTAGTTACGTGTGTATTATGTACATACATCTTCTATATGTAAGCCTTCATAATCCATATTTTGCTGCTAAATGCTAGGCATTGCGACGCTTCTCATACCCGACTTCCCCATCGCATGGCTCATTGGATTAGAGAAGCGTTCTTCAGGAATATTGTAATAGATTAACATCCTTTTCTCTTTCTCTCTGTGCATGCAATGTAGCCTATCTAGTGGTTATCAATGTGATTTATAGTAGCAGTGTCAATTAGACGTAGAGGCAATCTGGTTAGGAGTTATTATGAGTTATAACTCAATTAGGCGTGGCCTACGAATTACGCATCAATGGTTGTTACGTCTTCTGTTTAATAGGAACAGAAGGTATCTCGCTACTACAGCCAAGGAGATACGGGATGTACCTCAAGCCTGGGTCATTGCAGCGTATCGTTTTACCACACAGGGCAATGCATCGTAGTCAACGCGGCCTCTCGGGGCCCTGCGCGGTTCTATCACGGAACCTTTGCGGTACTAGCGCGGTAATGTCGCGGCGTTCTCCAGACTCAAGACACGGCAATGGAACCGCTTCGTCACCGTGATGATCGCGGATTCGCCGAGGTACTATAGCGGAACTATCGCGTCACAGTCGACTGCCGCGGTACTTTCCCGGCGTAAATATGTATGTATCAATATGTCTGAGTTATGTAAATTGACCGTACCATTTTATGCATGTGCTCAAATAAACTTTTCTCGTTCTCGAAAAAATTTTCTTGCAGGGTTTGCAGCATTACACTGCTTTTGAAATATTTAGTCTATCATGTGATACTTGCGGCGCAATTTACGTCCCGCATTCGTCAGCGTCAGCGGGGCAAAAAGGACCACTCCGTGATAGGAGGAGTGCAGAATGACTGCATATCTTCGAAAACGAATCTAGAACCTTATTATAAGTTTTCTCGGTCAGCTCTTCAGTATACTTATGTATACATATATATTTGAAATAATACAAATAACCGGTTCCATGCCACTCACGACCTTAGAATCTTCAAAGATTCACTATGGATTTTTATAAAAGGTTCAGTATCCGCGCTAAGTTTTGTAAAAACGGGGAGCATCTGGCAAACTTGGCGAAAAAACGTCCGATGCATGTAACTTTCTTGAATGAGAACTTTTGTTAAATTCTGAAAACGCTATCATATTCACAGGTCAAATTGCTACCTAATTATGTGACTTGTTAGCCGAAGTTCCCCAAAACCGCTTTGTTTTTAAAGGAAATAGTTTTTGCAATCGTTTTTCAAAAACGTCGCGCGCGGCGAGGTGCGGCGAAACTTTGAGCAGTATTTGTAAAAGTAATGTAAGACCAATCTGTATGATCACTTCATAAATTAGGTGCTGGTTAGAGAATCTCAAGGTTTTTGTTGGTTGAATTTTCGAAATCCCTCATCTAAGAGTCCAGGGTTTTGCAACAAAACTCCCACTTTTCAGGTGGTTCTCAAGCGTGTTTAATAAAGGATTTCAAAAACTCAACCAACACAAACCTTGAGATTCTCCCAGCTGCACCTAATTTATGGAGAGAGCACACAGATCGCTTTTCCATTACTTGTACAAATACTGCTCAAACTTTCGCCGCATTCGCCGCGCGCGACGTTTTTGCGAAACGATTGCAAAAAATATTTCCCTAAAAAACAAAGCGATTCTGGGGCACTTCGGCACACAAGTCACATAATTAGGTAGGAATTTGATCTGTGAATATGATGGCGTTTTCAGAATTTAAAAAAGTCTTTATTCAGAAAAGTTACATGCATCGGACGCTTTTTACCAAGTTTGCCAGATGCTCCCCGTTTTTACAAAACTTAGCGCGGGCATTGTAGTTAAAGGCATACATACATTTGCTACAAGGAACTGGCAGCATTCGACATTCTTACAGAATTATTTGATTTTAGATGCATGTTCTGTTGTGGTAATGAGCCTGAGAGGTTCTCGTGGCAATGGGAGTCGGATTGCGGCTTTAATTATGTCGAAAGTTGTGGTAGTTATTGACAACGACACGAAGACTTATATGCAGTCAGCTCTATCTGTCGATGCTCCACTGTTCGTAGCGTGTATTTGTCCACTGGGGTCTTGAAGCCAACTGATCAAATACTCGGGAATTTTTTGAACAAGTCACATGGGAATAATGGACTCTAAACATGTTACCTGGGACTTATCTTTACAGCTTTAGGTTGCATGTGACCTCTAACATAGTGAGTATTTATGTTGCACGGTTCCATTCGAGTTACATGTGATATAAAGTTTTTGCGTGTAAGTTGAATGTGTTATTTATTTCATCTCACATTTATCTACGCGGCGGGCCGTCTACGCACTCTTGAGGCTGGACTCAGATGTCGATATCGTCGTCGGTTCAATTACCCCAGTTTGATATAATTGGCCCGCCTAACCAGTGGCGGCCCCAGGTGGAGCTCGGCTAACAGACCGCGTGGCGTACTGGCGTGCCGGCCGCGTCGCTTGTCGGTTTCAAGTTACATGTAACAACATTGCAATTTACTCGCAATGTTGTGCAAGTAAAACGTTTTATTAGCTCAAGTTACATAAAACTTCAAGCAAAATCTCCTAAAGTTAATTGTGGCATTGCTACGAGTTACTTGCGAACTTGAAGTAAGTTGCGTAACGGCTGCGCGCAACTCGCGGTAATGTCTCAGGTAACTTCCTCAGGATTTCTGGGGAGATGCATACACGCTCACAAAAAGGTAGAAATAGCGACGCTTGTACGGCATGTACAGGCCATGAAACGGCCAATGTCTCACCGTTGACTGCGTATCACGCGCTGCGCGACCGCACGTGCGTCGGAAGCAGACGAGTTTTGGCCGCTGCGCGACGAGTTTCGGCCGCCGCGCGGCGGCCGAAACGTGGCGCGGCGGGCAAAACTCGTCGCGCGGCGGCCAAAACCCGTCTGCTTCCGATGCGCGTGCGGTCGCGCAGCGCGTGGTACGCAGTCGACGGTGAGACATTGGCCGTTTTATGGCCAGTACTATGTGTACAGAAAGCTTTTGCCAATGGAGGCGTTAAAAACGGGCCCAAATGAGAGCACTTGAGCGATCTTGAGCAACTAAAACGTCGGAGCTTCACCGATTTTAGTCAAACCCGCATCTTTAAAAGGAAAACACTCGTTACTCAATATGTAGCTCTGGCTTCTCATTAACGCTTCCAACGATGGGTATATTGTTTGCATAGTTTTTGATATGTTTGCTACTGACAGAAAAGCCACACACTCTCTGAACCATTTTTGGATGTAGATACCGAGTATGCCCATCGAAGCTGTTTGCGATAGCTTTGAACAAAGTCAAAGGCATTTTACCCCTGACTTCCGTACCTATTGTACCTTCCAAAACGTGCAGTAGTCTTTCGGAAATCTGAAAATGGACCTCATAATCGTGTTCAGCACCCAAGTCAAATTCCCTAACAAGGGAAGTATACAAAGCGTAGGTCGGATCTGCCAAAACGACTAGTGTCGTTAGTATCTCTTGTGGCTCAATAGTAAAACTGCGCAGTATCCCGCCGCGGGCCGCAGGTTCCAAGAAGTTACAAGCTTAAAAGCTCATTTTTTGGGCTTTTTGTACCTTCCAAAAAGCGCGTTAGTCTTCGGAAAATCCGGAAACGGACCTCATAAATGTGTTCAGCGCCAAAAAACTACCCCCCTGAGCAAAGTTTGGGTGAAGGCACATTTTCCGTACTTTGTGCAGACTGACAGCGTTTTGGACTTGTACGGATTTTTGGTTGGGCGTTTATTTTTACCAATTGAGGGCTCTAGAAGCGTTTTAGAAAAATGTTCCAGATTTGACCTAAAATTCTCCCAGGTGGGTTTTTCGAGGCGCTGATCACGATTCCCTGGTTTATTAGTCGATTTTTCAAAGTTTTCGGCCGATTTCGTTTGTAGCTTCTCAACCGGGGAAAATTTCGAGGGAAAAACGGCACTTTCGAGATTTCCGGTTTTCTATGATAGATATGGCTCAGGATCATTTGCTGAGGGTTATTTGGAGTGCTTAACACGAATCTGGAGTCCGTTTATTGATTTTCTGCAGATTACGGTAGATTACGGTGGCTGTGCGGTAGTTTGGTTAAAATCTCAGATTTTACTCAAAATTTGTAAACGTATTCGGGGTGGAGCAGATGAATTCAACGTCCGTTTGTCGATTTTCAAAATGCTAAGGTGGGTTTTTATCCCTAAATGACATGTTACCTACCGTAACCTGCAGTAAACCTCAAAATTTCGACAAATGTACTCCAGATTTGTGTTCACCACCACCAAGTAGGAAATAGGAAAAACAGAGGGGGAAAATTAGGAAAAACTCACTCAATCAGAGTGTTCTGATGAGATTCTGGAAATAAATCAAAAAGTCGATCATTCGAAGAAGGGCAAGTTTCGGATAAGCCATGAGGTCGACCATTCGTAGAAAAAAAGTTCAATTTGCCCAAGCTTACTTCCCACTAGCCACTCCGCCGTCCATCTGGTGAGTCATGCCGCTTGAGTAGTAGCAGCCAGGTATCTATCACTTACGGGGCCGCCGAAGCATTCCAGGGTCGGCCGAGAACGGATGGATTATCTACAGGTGCGACTCTCCACGAACCTCGGCATTGTGAATCCGTAGTAAATGTTTGTTGAACTGGACCACGAGGTTGATATACAGTTTGTTGGCTTACGTACGTTTCGGCGGGATCGCCTTCTTCAGAGCCTGGAAAGAACAAATCAGAAAAGTGCTTACCCGGCCAAATGTCGGCTAAACCTTACTGAGATTTGAGAAAATTTTTTCCAAAACGTAGTCGAAAACAGAAAATTTAAGAAGTTACCACACCTTGGCAGGAAACTCGCTAGTTCAGGGCAAAAAAAAAGCTGGTCTGGAAAGCTCCGTCGCATTTGTCGACATACCCACTAACAACCTTAGAAACCGTCTTATCCAAAACCGTCTATACGACCGTATTTGCACCTCTCCCAATTGTGTGGTCTGCCCAGCTGGCAGAGAAGAGATTGAACTGCGTGCGGTGTGGTCTACAGGATCTCGTGCCAGCTGTGCGGCGAGCAATATATTGGAGAAACATCGCGGCCGCTCTACGTTAGAGTCAAAGAGCACTTAGATGGCAAAGATAAGCTCCGGGTATCAATGGTTCTGTGGTGTCACCGTGTGAACGCGCACAATGGCGATAATTATCACGTCAAGGTCGAAATATTGGGGCGGGAAACCAATACCCCTGCCAGAAAAACCCTGGAGGCATTTTGTATCCAGGCGAGCGACCCAAAAATCAATCGGAAGGGGGAATGCCTATTTATAGCTGGAGAACTCAAGGCCTACCTCAGGCTCGCATTTTGACGTCGAGAGGCAGCGGTCTCGTCCTGTGCTCCTTTTTCTGCCAACCGTTCTATGGTAATGATCCATCTAGCGAGCTTCCTGCCAAGGTGCGGTAATTTCTTAATTTCTCTGTTTTCGACTACGTTTTGGAGAAGAATTTTCTCGAATCTCAGTAAGCTTTAGCCGACATTTGGCCGGGTAAGCACATTTTTGATTTGTTCTTTCCAGGCTCTGAAGAAGTCGATCCCGCCGAAACGTACGTAAGCTAATAAACTGTATATCAACCTCTTGGTCCAGTTCAACAAACATTTACTACGGATGGGTTATCGTAGTAGTGGGTCAGTAGAGAACCAGAGGGCGGACCATGAGTTTGTGCACTATAAACTGCTTCTAACAAGTTTCCTGAGATATTGGGTAGAAAACCACTGTAGCCGGCTGTATTTTAATGCTCGTTATAAGCTCCTCCTTGTCCTCTTGATCTTTAGCCTTGATATTCAAATTCCACAAGATTTGAATTCTTCTACGCAATCTCGAGACACTCCTGATGCTATTTTTCGCTAAATTTTCTCAGAAAACGCTTCTATTCGTTGATTCTTTACTAGTTATTAGTATCACCCACCTCCTTCTCATCTATGCGTGTTTATCCATGTGTCTGGGCACACAACTCTGAACTTTCGACGGATTTCCTCGCCTTGGAGATCTGGCTACGAAACCGACTCATAGCAACGCCTTCTTCCTCTGACAGTCCGCCTGCTCTAGCAGTCAGCTTATTCACAGACCCTCTTGATTAACACATTGACTCTTTCAAAGGACGAATTTGTTATTTAGTTATCGCTTTAAGGGTTTTGATGTGCTCAGCATTTGCCAGTGATTTGTGATGACAAAATACGAAGTTTCATTATCAGAGTCACACGGATTGAATTTGCGATTATTCTAATTGTTGATGAACAATGTAACTATGTATTCCTCTATTGAACAAACTGAATTAGTTGCGGAATTTGATGCCAACATTTGGCACTATTTTCCATTGTTTCGTCTTTGTTTCTTCGTTTTTGAACTTGCTACTGATAGGCATTCTACTTTAGACGTGGCACGCACCAGGGCTGTGCGTAATTACGAATTACGGTTTACGAATTACGGGCGTTTTTGGCAAATTTTTTACGATTTACGAAAATTGGGACCAAAATCGTAACGAATCGTAACAAATCGTAATAAAACGTGAAAACGCGGGTAAATGAGCAATGCAAATCTGCGGTATAGTACAAATATAAATTTAACACTTTCAGTACAAAACAACTTCAACACTTTTAAATTTAGCACACCCCTAATATTTGATTACTCTTCAAAATTTCAATTTTCGGTGATCTCGTACCCGTGCATGCCCGGCCGGTCGAAGTTAGCAGTAGGTGAGTCATGGAGAACTATAATTGTTGATAACGAGCTTTAGGTATGACCAATCGCTCCCCTTCTCACTCTGACGGACCCAAACTTATTATTTGGTTCCAACCTTTCCTTGCCCCAAGCCGAGCCAGGTCGGTAGCTTAACAGCTATTTACTTCCATAGAATGACCTTGTCACATGATGAACACCAGAGACGCAGACCTTTGATGGAGCTGCAGTCTCTATCGGACCAAATTTCGGTCCGTAGTCGCGGACATCGCTGTTGCAACACGTACTGCGAACAGAATCATGCTGTAACCGCGAGGTCCTGACATGATTGATATTCGTCCCAGCACCACTATCTTCGAGCTCTCTGTGAACTTCTAAACCGGTCGTCTACTACTGCGGACAGCCATTCCATTCCGATAAAAATAGACAGTAAAGATGGGGCTCGGCTCCAAGGACCTGACTGGCTCATGGAGCAAATAAAGGTTGGAACCCAATATACACTCCGTTGAAGAATTTTGCGAAAATTTTAAAAACAACCTTCCCCACGCGACCATCTTTAGCGGGTAAAAAGATACAAGCAAAAAAGTGAAACTTCGTGAATTCAAATCTGCCGGAGAATCGGGAAATTATTTTTTCAATCTGAAAACATTATTCGACGAAGATTTTTACGGGGACTCCCAAAATAACCTTTGATGTCTATCTCCAGAGGCTACGAGAGGAGAGGGGGTAATTTCCGAATTCGGTTTGAAACATTTCTAAGAAATTATGGCTGCAGAGTCTCCTACTTTTTCAAAGAACTTTTCGAAATGAGGAGCAAATTTTTAACGCAAAAAAAAAGAAAATGAAGAACCTAATTTTTGAAAGCATAGATTTTGAGGGAGTCTTCACAATTTTGCATTTCAAAATCCTAATCAACCTTCACCACTCAGACCGCCCTCTCCATCCCAACAAACGCTTATGTGGAGGAACGCTTATAACTCCGTTCAGATCAACACTCAACAAATATAGAGCGTACTCATTTCCTGCGTGAAGAAGTGGTTTGGTAAATGTATATTCCCTTTGGGATGGCCACCTTATTCAAGCATCCTTCCTCAAAAGGTTAAGGCTAAAACTATCCAACCGTAAATTTTTTCTCATCACAGTGTTGCCCTCCTTGGCATCAACTGAACTGTGTTTGGTAGAGCGATGATTCCCTATGCTTTCGTATTCAAAAATCGGGCGAAAGCTGGCACAGGTGTGGTACCTAAATAAACCTAATAATAAGTTTCCATTTTGCCTATTAAAGTCGTTCCTATCCCACGTATGTGTACTGAATATTTATTCAAGTGCTGCTCTAAAAATGTCACTTTGAAACCCAACCTCCAGCCTACTTCGACATGGAAACACCTCATCACTGAAATGCTACGGTGTTTCCACATCGAATGAGGTTTGGGTCATGTGTGGGCTTATTACTCATTATCAGTTACGATTCACGAACTACGAAGAATTTCAAAAATTACGATTTACGATTTACGAAATTACAAAATTCAGTTACGCAAAGCCCTGGCACGCACGCAAGCGAGGAGGTAATGTTCGTTGTGAACATCGATCAAGTGATATCACGTTAGATCGCTGCGCTGCGGCTATCTCTCGACCAGTGATCAACGATACTTGTAACCAATGTATGATGTTGCGGTATAAGTTCTCGCACTTTTTTGTTTTGACGTTTCCCTATGTATTGTTCAGGCCCCATCGTAGTTGGACGGCAGACAATGTCTCTGCTTAGTCGTGCGACAAAAGCCACGCCGCCACGATGAAGGATACAGGACGATTACGCAGCTCTATGCCTGCCCTTAATTCCCTATCGCTGCGACGCGACTTTCGCCCGCGGACTATGCAGAGACCTTAAAACAGGCAAAATGGGGACAAAAGCTGGCCTTCAGTGGACTGTTCCGAGAAAAAGTTGTTCTCGTGATAGGTCGTCCTGGATCGTCCGTATTTCCTCCTTGTCACACCGCGGTCGAAGTTGGGTGAATAACACCAAAACACCATTGTGGCATCTCGTCGAGCGCGGTCTAGACTGGCTTATGGACGACCCAGGCGGGACTGCAGACGACCCAAGGAGGCCCATGAAGGCTTATGAGGGACTGCGAGCCATCATAGTTTGAACGGCCTGAGTAAGACGTAATGTAACCTTCGAAAACATTTATTCTTTCACTTATTGCTCCCTTTCGCTTCCCATGGAACTCGATCGCTTTCGAAATTCTTATTTAATTTTAGTGTGTGGTTTAAATAGTTGGTATACCAAATATTGACTCCTGTCGCGAATGTTCCTCGGTCGCACGGATTTGACATTATTTTGTACGATCCGGCGTTTCTGCTCCATGCAGCTAAGGCACTAAACTTCGTAAGTTTCAAGTTTTGAAGAGTTCTTGAATCAATCCGAAATTGTCTCAATTTTAAAGAAAAGTAGTTGATAAATCGTGTTTTAAGTACAATTGATAAGATAACTCCATATGGTATTTAGCCACACAGTGTGGTGCCTCGAAGCAAGTTCATAAAGAAGAAGTTGCAGAAGATGCATTTTTCAAAAATTACAAAATTTATTTAACTAAAGATTTTCCGCGAACCTGTTCTGTGCCATCACCTAATGTTCAGAGTGATGAAATGCTTGAATAATAATAACTGATTCGATGCTTTTGTGGGAGGCGAAAATAAACTTTTCATTATTTTTTTAGTACCTAATCACACATAAAGTTTGAATGCGAATCCGTGAGTGATTGAGTTTCATGCGGCAAGGAGCGTTAGGCGTTGTTTATACTTCCGCCGCCGAGCGGCGCGGCGAAGTGCAATCCCATAGTATCGATTGTGTCGAGCCGCGTGACCAATATTGCAGGAATGCACTGTGCCGCGGCGCTCGGTGGCGGGAGTATAAATGAACCCTTTGAAGTAATAGAATTGCACTCAATAATGCCTTACTGCTTTTCAACAAACACCATACATAAAATACCGTGGAAAAATTGGAACAAAAAAGTCGCGAGAACTAGGTCCCTATAATATTTAACCCATTCAGGACCACGCCTAATTTCGGGTGACCGCACTTTCGGACCGCGTGCTATATTGCGTGACCGTATAACGTGTCCCCCCGGTGGGACTCATTTGCTGGAATGGCACGTCTTTGAAAATCGATTTTAGTGTTTTATGCCCATTGCGTAGTCATCAGTGAGGTGAACATTGTACCAAAATTTCCGCTAGTAAAAATCTCTCTTCCTAAAATAAAAACTGCATGAATTCACAGCAGGGTCAAGAGTGAATAGTATTTCGCTAACACTGTTCCAGTGATCTTCACTTACAATTACATAGATGAGTTACTTTGGATGCATTTAACGGATTAGGTGTCTGTTTACCATTTTTCTATGATTGAGGTTTCGTTATGATGGGCGGGAAAGTTTAGATTATGGAAAATCGATTTGCTGGGGCATAATAGTGATTGTAATAGTTAGTGCCACGTTCCCCGTCGAAGAGATCACGACTTCAGCTATGATTTCCTTCTCAGAAAGCTAAAAAATGGCAACGAAAGAAAAAGAACCCATACTGCGCTTGAACAATTGTTTTTGCAGTCGTTTTTTCTAGTTGGGTCCGAGCTGTTTTCACAAAAGTTGGAATACGGGGATATCGTGGAGATACAGACGGACCCGCTGGGACACGCGGTCCGAAGTGGTAGTCAAAGCGTGTCCCACCGGTGGGACACGTGGTCGTGAATGGGTTGACATTTGGAGGCAGTGATCACGATGAAAAACTACATTAGTTACTGTCGCATTATAAAGTGATCTTCTATTCAGATCTCGTCCTTGTCCGAATCCTTGTCCACGCGTACATTTGAGGAAGGGTTTTGAGTGGATGTCGTTTGACGTCGCCTCTGCTTGCTCCTGTGTCAGAGAGATTCAGAACAAATGCGGCTTTCAGTGAGTGATTTGTCGTTTCTTCTTATGCATGTCATCTGTAAGCATTTATAGAGACAATTAGATCTGTTATGAATCGCCTTCATATTTGTTCCAATCTTCGAACATTTCACAGGATTGTAAGTCATATAAGACCTTATCCCTTCACAACAGCATCAAGCTTAGGCCCCCGGCATAGATGACAGGTCGGCTGTAGCTAGCCTAGTCGATAGGCATCTATATCATACGAATCGATTTCAAAAATCCATCCTCTGTGGCCAGACTGAGCGCGTTCGAGCCGTTCGTGGCCGTTCTGGTCGAAACGCATGCAATGCATTGCTCACTGTGGGGAGAAAACTTCCGTTAAGCTCGACGTGAGCTGGCCGTAGTGAGGTGAACTATGCTGTGGTGAACGATGAACAGGGGCCGGATTCATCAACGAAATTTGGGGTAATTTATACCCTGAGTTTAATTAACTCCACCTCATACCCCAAAATAAACCCCAAATGCGATTCATCAACAATTACCCCGCGAGAGCATCGGATACCCCACCGACGTCTAACCAAGAACCTTTTGTGCAACCGGCACCACTGATGTGACGTAAAATTATGAATTGATAACTGCGCTTCCTCATCAGTCTCGAAGTTTTTTTGTTTGGCGAACTCGACCATGTGGCCTAGATTTTGCGATGTACGGAAGAAGCACTGTTTTTGAACGGATTTATGCATGTTTCAGCAACTTTAGTCTCTATCGAATCAAAATTTCCATCATTTCAACGTCGTTTTCGGCAGAGTTGGGCTTTTGTAATTATTTCATTATCCGAGCTTCATGTTTTATTGCCCGTTTCTATATTTTTTATTCATTCTCTTATTTTATTGATGCTTCTGAACAATATTTGGGTCAAATATCCAACTGCTAGGAAAGTGGAATTTAGAACAGCACATTCGACATAGTGTGCTTATCTGGGCCAAATTCCGGTCCGCAATTGCGTCTCGACACGTTTTGCGGCCGCACGCGCTCGAGTCGGTCGAGTTTCCAGCGCCAAAGCCGACTCGATGGGGCTTTTTTATACAGTTTTCTTCAAATTTTCTTAGTTTCCAGTTCCCAAAACCCTCGTAGAGTTAACAGATCGACTGCTGCGGTGCTGGAAACTCTTCCGACTCGGGAGCGTGCGGCCGCGAAGCGTGTCGAGATGCAATTGCGGAACGGAAGTTGGCCCAGAGAAGCACAGTATGATAATATATTAACATTATGCAATGAAACGGTTCGAAGCTTTCGAAAGATAAAACTCAAAAGTTTCTCGTTTTTTTTTGTAAGTTGGGCTAGTTCATGAGTGTGGTTTTTGATATATTATATTCTTTTGAAAGTGGGTTGATTATTCTTAGATAAAGGATTCTTCGTTTTTTTATAACGGTCATTCAAATAACTCTAATTAAACTTTGCTCTAATTGAAAGATTCTCTGCTTTTTGAGGCTGTGGAGCGTAAGAAAATTTCTAACGTTTTAATAAGTCAAGTCATATGTCGTAATGTGTACTACACTTTGACCGAATCAAATGATTCGAAATATCATTCGACTGAAAAAGTCGGCTTCGAACTATTCGAAAAGTCAAACATTCTCAAAAAATCTGAAAATGTAAAAGTATAATGTGTACAAACTGTGAAGAGGGCGTGTGGGTAAACGAAGGGTTGTGATTGGCGGAAGCCGGTGTATCCTTCGATCACGAAACTTCGCTCCTCTCCGCCCTTTTAGCGGTTTGGACACATTACGACCACCACCCATCAAACATTCATTTGAAATAAATAAACAGCTCATATAAATGAACCATAAAAACTTAATCTTTAAAAAATTCATCTGTTTTAAAGTTTCGAAAAGTGAGTATTTCAACTACTCTTTTATCCAATATAAAAGATATTTTGAACATCGTAAATGTAAATGCATACCGAAATTGTCGAAGCCGAAAATTTCGGGCTTAGAACTCTCAAAAAATCTATCAAAAAAAGCCATCGCATTGAAAAATCTAGGCTCGATATGGTCTAGAACAAGAGAAAGATACGAAATGGAGCCAAGGAGAAAGCTAAGAATAGGGCGAAGTTATAAAATATGTATGTATGTATGTAATCAAATAAGTTGAATGCAAATGGCTTAACTTACAGTGCCTCATAAATTTCGCTGGTAGCAAAGTGCTGATTCCGCCCTCTTGCTGATAGAATAGTATCGGATACCCGACTCCTTCAGCAGGGTATCGGATACTCCCGTATATACCCCAAAAATTGGGGTTTAATTCTTGATGAATAGCGAAATTTTACCCCGTGGAGTAAATTTAACCCTAAAACCGCGGTTTTATCGTTGATGAATCCGAGCCCAGGTGTATATTAGGGATGGCTCAGGACGGCTTAGGATTACTTGAGACGACTCAGGACGGCTCAGTCCTACCTTCGGGTAACTATGACAGCGCCTTACCACTACAGTGTGCACCAAGAAGGCAGACCATCAATAAATCATCGATACGAACCGGGGGCCGGATTCATCAACGATAAAACCGTGGTTTAAGGGTATAATTTACTCCGCGGGGTAAGTTTTTGCGATTCATCAAAAAATAAAACCCCAATTTTTGGGGTATATATGGGAGTATCCGACACATACATTTGGGGTATGGAGTGGAGTTAATTAAACTCGAGGTATAAATTACCCCAAAATTTGTTGATGAATCCGGCCCCGGATCGCTAAGCAAAATATTGGCTTGATTATGGGGTAAAACCCTTTACTATGCATGAAGGGGGGGGGCGGCCATTTGGCACCCAAAAAGGGTTTGCCGCCAGCACCAGTGGGCACGTTTTAAGGTGCGGAGAGAGATAATTGCATCCCGCCTTGTCAATGACGGCAGATCGTCGACGTCGCATCGCGACGGGGACTTTCGCGACGGCGGCGAATGGGATTGGGCTCCGTCTCGAGCTGCTATCAGGTGCAATGAAACTGAAACTTGGCTAGTGAACTCCAGCAGACCTGAGCTTCATCCTCAAACTGTTACATCTTAAGGCTTCACGTTTAAAGCCTTGAAATTCACCTAGAGAACCGAAATTTTTGATTTCTTTGTTTACTGACCAGGTATGCAGTAGAAATGTGTCCCTGGGGTTCAACAAGATCCCGATCTGCTTCACGCAGAAGCTGGAATTCAAAAATTTAAATTTTCATCCTGAAGACCCAAAAATTATATTTTCTGGTTTTAAGATCAGTCATCAAGTTCAAATGTGTCGTTGAGCTCCTACAAGGTTCTGAACTGGTCAGCTTCACGCAGAAGCTAAAATTTAAAAATTTCGAAGTTCACTCCGAAAAATGAAATCCTGCTTTTTTCTGGTTCTAAGTCCATTCCTGAGGTTCAAATGTGTCGTGGAGGGTGTACCAAGTCAAAACTGATCGGCTTCACGCCACCAATGTACGAGGGTTCTGCCTTGCGTAAAAACTTATTTCGACTAAATGGTTGGATTGGTTCAGTTCGAAACATGGTACTCCTTTATTAGCGCATTCCAACCTCATGACAGGTCCTAAAACCAGAAAATTAATTTTTTGGTCATCAGGATGAAAATTGAAATCTTCAAATTTCAGCTTCTGCCTGAAGCTGACCGATTCGAAACCTGGTGGAATCTCAACGACACCCTTGAACCTCA